>CM055817.1:57847151-58583381 GCA_029582265.1 Zoroaster sp. YZ-2022
TAAACTTTTGGTAAAAGGTCTGAAAATGTCAGAAAAATTACAGGATGTCAGATGCAATAATTATTCGAGAAGAGGTTAACAAAAAGTAAGAATACATTTCAGTAATTACTAGAGGTATCCACTCTCATTAAGAACAGAAATGTTTTATTTACATAGGACAACAGAAATGGAAGAAATGCTATTTAGTTTAAGACATGACATTTTATGTCTGCACAATGGCCATAAATTGTTTACTTCAAGGTCCTTATGTGCATTCGTACTGGCGGCTAAGAGAGGCCTCACGAATCGGGCAAACGTTCATACCCCTATGTGAATAAGTCGTTTGAAACACAACACGGCAGAAATCCAATCGATCCAGCAATTTTGACCGCAATTGGACATCGTTTCATAGCAAAAAATAACAATTTAACAACAAAAAATTAAAAGAAAAAGAAAAATGCCGACGCGCGGGTCTGATTCGACGCGCGTGGAGACTAGAAAAAAATACCGTTATAAATATTAATGATGATTGTTTTAGGAGTTTCCTACAGCCCTGTCTTAAAGTGTAATAAGAAAGCCAACAAGGGCAATCGTTTCCAAGGCTGTAACCTTATAAGTTTCCCGTGTTTTCTAAGATAATAGTTTTCCAAGCGCTATAATTAATACGTTTTAAGAATATTTTATCACCACATTTATAATTTAATCAATGATTATGATTAAACTTCAAGATAATCACGATGTTTCATTTCGATACTCAGTGCAAGGCTTGAAATAGTAGCGTAATGCGAAGACGCAACGTTCTGGAACCACAGAACCGGGTTCGAATCCCAATCATTGCACTCGTTTGTTTTTATTTTATTCTTGTAGAGCAATCACGATTGATTATTTAAGTAGGTTTAAATTACACCTCCGAATACCAATGGGGCTTCGTGGCTCATTCGCTTAGCCGCTGGTTTGCGGACATTCCAGAGTTGGTACGCTCGGGTTCAAGTCCAGCTCCTGATACATAGGGACATGACAGCTATTTTATAGGCGATAATGTTTTTATATTTTTTCCCTCAAAATCACAAAATGTTTGTATTTTCCCTCCTCAAAATTACCTTTTCTCTCACCAACAGAAGGGGTTTAAGCCTTGTAGTTTCCCCAAAAATCCGAAGGTGTAATGCTTGTCGTTTTTTTCAACACCACAAAGAGTACGCCTTGTAGGTTGTTCAAAATCACAAGCCTTGTAGGTTGTAGTCCCCCCCCAAAAAAAAATAAAATAAATAAATAAATAAAATAAATAAATAAATGGGGTGTGAACTATACAAGCTACATCTACAATATCAGACATAGGCTTATGCTCATAATTACGTAAACGTATTACCCCCTTGTGATTATTTTTCTGGAGTGTGGACTATACAATCCTTACATCTACAATATCAGGCATATGCTCATAATTACATAAACGTATTACCCCTTGTGGTTATCTTAAGATAAAACTAAGACTTACCCCTTGTGATTTTGTTTTAAAAAAATACAAGGTTTACCCCTTGTGATTATTTTAGGATATAACTACAAGCGTTACCCCTTATCCATTTTGATTTTGAAAAAAACTACAAGGCTTTACCCCTTGTGATTTTGAAAACAAAACTATAACCCTTGTGATTATTTTAGGATATAACTACAAGCCTTTTGATTTTTTTGGGAAAACTACAAGCCTTACCCATTTTAATTTTGAGGAAAAAAAATACAAGGTTTACCCATTTTGATTTTGAAAAAAATACAAGGCTTACCCCGTGTGATTATTTTAGGATAAAACTACAAGCCTTACCTCTTGTTTTGTTTTTTTTGTGGTGGGGGGGGGGGGGAGAACTACAAGGCTTGAATTTTTTTGTTTTTTTTTTTACAAAATACCACTTCTGTTGGTGAAAAAAAAATTACAAGGTAATTTTGAGGGGAAAATACAAGCATTACGCCCCTTGTGATTTTGAGGGGGAAAACAATATTATCGCCTATAGGCCTAAAATAATTTATTTTAGTTACAATAAATTTCTGCAGAAAGTTAGTCAGAGTGACGACCAGGCATTGGGGAGACTCAAAGTCTGGCGAACCAGCGTGTTTATCTCCTTACGCACCCTTCTGGGGGGTAACTACCCCCGGTCCCTCCTTGTCCTTTCCCGCCCCCTTTGTCCACCATCCACTCCTTTGGGGGAGAGACATGACGGTCCCCAAGCCATTGCTGCAGCCAACAGCTGTCATGTCCCTATGTATCAGGAGGTGGACTTGAACTCGAGCGTCCCAACTCTGGAATGTCCGCAATTGAACAAACCAGCGGCTAAGCGACTGAGCCACGAAGCCCCATTGGTATTCGGAGGTGTAATTTAAACCTACTTAAATAATCAATCGTAATTGCTCTACAAGAAGGGAAAAAAAAGAAACTAGCGCAATGACTGGGATTCGAACCCGGTTCTGTGGGTCCAGAACCTTGCGTCTTCGCATTACGCTAAGGATTCATCTGACAATCAGTACTGAAGGTTAACTATTTCAAGCCTTGCTCTGTGTATCGAACTGAAACATAGTGATTGTCTTGAAGTTTAAACATTAAATTATAAATGTGGTGATAAAATATTCTTAAAACGTATTGCTCATGCGCTTGAAAACTATTATTTTAGAAAACACGGAAAAATTATAAGGTTACAGCCTTGGAAACGATTGCCCTGACTGGCTTTCTTATTACACTTAAGACTATATATAGGAAACTCCTAAAACAATTATTAATATAACGGTATTTTTCTATCAGAAGTTTGTGAAAAAAACAAGATTACCCCTTGTGAACTTTTGGCAAAACATTGCTTCCGAAAGTCATCATACTTGTAATGAAGATACCATCGACCCAAAGATAACCTCTGAACTAAAATGTACATCATTTTGCATTTGAATTTTAGGGTAAAAAACGACAAGGCTTAACAACTTGCGATTTTTTGGGAAAAACTACACAAGCCTTACTAATACTAGTCTGTGGACTATACCGGGCACCCCCACCCTCAATAACGCAGTCAGTGATATTGTTTTGTTCCCGTTGATGTCCTAAAACACAACCAAAATGTTAACATTGAAGATTATTTTTGGGGTTGCACTCTCTCTTCTGGCTTTCTATTTGTTTGCCTAAACAATGAGCTTAGCTGATAATTCTTATAGCACTAGGGCGGAAGATGATAAAACATCTCGCCATTACTCTATCATGCTTCGACCTATTATAATGTAACTTCGTCATAATCGTCATGATGACGCCATCGATTGTCATGAAAACGACCGCTAGAGGGCGCTATACTTTCACGTATTTTATGCATATTTTATATTTTAATTATTGCAGGTTTTCAGATAAATAACTCATCATTTAGTATTAGTTGCCACCAAGAACAACAATAAATTTATTTATGCCGTAAACGGGTGTTTCTACGTCTAATGTAACCACAAACATGTCTAAACCACTTCGTGTTATTTCCCACGTTATTAAGCTTAGTTGGATATCTATGGTGACACTAAAGATTGAATAATCCTTTACTTCTCAAACCTGCTTTGATCTACAAACTTGGCACTTAATGTCCATTCATATATCGTCAAGATGGCATCAATTGCTGCCATGGAAACTACCTCTAGAGGGCGCTGTACTTGGATGCAAATTATGTGCAAATGAATGAATGGATACAATTATTTCTTATTTTTAGCCATTGTATACTAGTTATCACTATGGAGATAAATTATCGTTAAGTTTAACTGCCAAGGATTAGTAAACTGTAATGCCAGGAAAAATTAAATTGTTTAAGCCCCCATCGTGTTAAATTCAGCCTAAAATCCTCAGCATTTGGGGTGTGAGGGAATTAAACAAACACCCGTTATTTGTGACCCACTGTGACAAAACCCGAAACTATGCTCATAATTACGTAAACGTTTGCCATACACAAAGTATATTGGCTATGAGAGGCCGCAAAAATCTGGCAAAAGTTCACACACCTTTATGAAAAAGTTGTTTAAAATGTGGAAGATCCAGTAATTTTGGCTGCAACTGAACATTGTTTCATAGGGGAAAAACAAAACAAAACAACAAAACAACAAAACAACAAAACAACAACAACAAAACAACAACAACAACAAAACAACAACAACAACAACAACAACAACAACAACAACAACAAAACAACAACAAAACAACAACAACCCAACACCAACACCAACACCAACACCAACACCAACACCAACACCACCACCAACACCAACACCAACACCAACACCAACACCAACACCTACACCTACACCTACACCTACACCTACACCTACACCTACACCAACACCAACACCACCACCACCAACAACAAAAACAAACAAACAAACTAATGCTGATGCATGGGTCTGAGGTAATGCGCACGGAGACCAGAAACCAGAAATGTTTTTTGGCATAATCAGGTTAGGGAGTGAAAACACTATCCACATATTGGCCAATTTATCGACCAATTCAAATGAAATTTCAAATGATTTCTGTACACATTTTCTTGTAAAATCAATGAAATACAAATTTATTAAATTCACATAAAAATAAAAATAAAAACCTAAATCAAAAACAAAATTTTAAACAAATAATACATGAAATAATATACACTTACTAGTTACAATTATCCAATAACATGGTACCAAGTGATACAGTAAACCTTCAAACTTTTCATTTCAACAAATTAGAAAGGAAAACAGGCGAAACGGCCAAAATAAAATTAACACAAAATTAAATTTTACCCATGGGGCTGTTCATGTTTCAAAGGGAAGGTACAACATTGGTAATGTTGGCCAAACTACTTCTATGAGTATGCTTACTCTCTTTGAATCAAGATATACATTGAAGGGAAGGTACAACATTGGTAATGTTGGCCAAACTACTTCTATGAGTATGCTTACTCTCTTTGAATCAAGATATACATTGAAGGGAAGGTACAACATTGGTAATGTTGGCAAAACTGCTTCTATGAGTATGCTTACTCTCTTTGAATCAAGATATACATTGAAGGGAAGGTACAACATTGGCAATATTGGCAAAACTGCTTCTATGAGTATGCTTACTCTTTTTGAATCAAGATATACATTGAAGGGAAGGTACAACATTGGTAATGTTGGCAAAACTGCTTCTATGAGTATGCTTACTCTCTTTGAATCAAGATATACATTGAAGGGAAGGTACAACATTGGTAATGTTGGCAAAACTGCTTCTATGAGTATGCTTACTCTTTGAATCAAGATATACATTGAAGGGAAGGTACAACATTGGTAATGTTGGCAAAACTGCTTCTATGAGTATGCTTACTCTCTCTGAATCAAGATAAAAATCAAACGTTACTAAGCAATATATTTGCATATTTTTTGGGGTGTTTTCTCAGAAATGCGAGCACAGCTGTTTGGTACCTTTACAAACTCACACATTGAGTATATTGACCTTTATGGTTGGCAAAATAGCGTTGGGGCAAGAGGTGGTTCACAGGGGTAATCAATCAAGGTGGGGCAAGGGGTGTGGCAAATGGGAAATAAACACCCAGTGTTAATCAAGAGGTGCAGGGTTGGAGGTGCGGGGTTGGAGGTGCGGGGTTGGAGGGGCGGGATTGTAGGGGCGGGATTGGAGAGGCGGGGTCAGAGTAGGTGGAATATAAGCAGGTGGATATAAGACAAACAAATGATTATCGATGTAAGTATTGCATATTTCTTCAGTTGAATTGGCATGGTGGTTTTGAGGTGACAGGTGAATTTTAAATGGTGGTTGGGGGATGGGGAGTTAAATCCTTCCCACTGTACAGTAATACTATAGGAGCATCTCAAAACTTAGAATGCTTGAAACATTAGCACAGGAATAAGTACAAAACTGTGGTGACACCATGTAAATATTCTCTTTTGAGTAGTAAATATTTCTGAAAAGAATCGGTTGGTTACAACTCAACGTTTCAGTCAGTATGCTCCGATCGTCTTCAAGAGAAATAGTCTATGTGAACACTATATGTGACCCGCTATGTGAAAATGAGTCACAAGTTGCTAATTTGAAAAATTGAGATTTCTATGTGGCTGGAAAGAGTACATCATCAGTTTTAATTTGGTATATGATAGAGGTGTGTGGCATATTGCATTATGGAGATATGGCATAATTTGCATAATTTGCATAATTAACACAATTGAATTCTTAGGAAAACAAGCATTCGAAAGGAACACAAATGACATAAATGAAACAACCTACTCACAATCAAATATTAAAGCCACATAGAAATCTCAATTTGTCAAATTTGCGACTTGTGACTCATTTTCACAGAACGTGTCACATATATTCTATTGGGAAGGCACCATGTTCCTGAAAAGTTTATTCCTCATAGAAAGGTAGAGTGTTTTAAGATGCCCCCTTTACCAGCAAGTTGTTCTCATAATTCAGATTTTGCTGCTGCTTTGCTTTTCTTAAGAGCTTCTTGTTCTTCCCAGGTTTTTGTAAATGCCACCGTGGCTGCGTTAAACTCTATCTCCTGATAGTGAGGATCTTCTGTGAACCATAGAGCGAGGGCGCACCTTCTACCTGAGATGACGCCTTTAACACCATGCAGGTTCTCTTCACCTGCTGAGAAGCCAACGAGACGTCCACATTTGGGTCGGAGTACAGACTGGGGGAAGATGACAGGTGCAAAGTTTAACAACATTTGTCAATGAGTTTGAGATCGGGTGATGACAATTAAACAATTGGGTACTAAATTTCAACAATTGATTGCTGAAATGATAATGATCAGATGGTTAAATGACAACAATATGGATGAGGTTCAAATCCAAAAGATATCTGTAATTGGGTATGGATGAGCTAGAGGAAGGTGACAGGTGGATAGATTAACAACAGCCATCAATGACTTCAACTAATTACAGCTGCATGGTTCACAATTCCTTTGACTGGATTGACATGATCAGGAAACAAAGTATTATCACCCCATATGCCAGGTAAATATTATTATTATGGTTTATTAAAAAATCTGCTCATTGCAGCCTACCGGCTGAATTACAAAACAGTTTACATTAAAAATATAAAGAATACATACAAATTAAAATTAAGTAAACAGTATGAACCAGATAAAAAAAAATGAATCTAAAAAAGAAATCAGTCAGGTACATACAATATTGCACAGCAAAAAGTACAATCATCATCATCATCATCATCATCATCATCATCATCATCATCATCATCATCATCATCATCATCATCATCATCATCATCATCATCATCATCATCATCATCATCATCATCATCATCATCATCATCATCATCATCATCATCATCATCATCATCATCATCATCATCATCATCATCATCATCATCATCATCATCATCATCATCATCATCATCATCATCATCATCATCATCATCATCATCATCATCATCATCATCATCATCATCATCATCATCATCATCATCATCATCATCATCATCATCATCATCATCATCATCATCATCATCATCATCATCATCATCATCATCATCATCATCATCATCATCATCATCATCATCATCATCATCATCATCATCATCATCATCATCATCATCATCATCATCATCATCATCATCATCATCATCATCATCATCATCATCATCATCATCATCATCATCATCATCATCATCATCATCATCATCATCATCATCATCATCATCATCATCATCACACACATCATCATCATCATCATCATCATCATCATCATCATCATCATCATCATCATCATCATCATCATCATCATCATCATCATCATCATCATCATCATCATCATCATCATCACATCACCATCATCATCATCATCATCATCACATCACCATCATCATCATCATCACCATCACCATCATCACCATCATCACCATCACCATCATCACCATCATCACCATCATCACCATCATCATCATCATCATCATCATCATCATCATCATCATCATCATCATCATCATCATCATCATCATCATCATCATCATCATCATCATCATCATCATCATCATCATCATCATCATCATCATCATCATCATCATCATCATCATCATCATCATCATCATCATCATCATCATCATCATCATCATCATCATCATCATCATCATCATCATCATCATCATCATCATCATCATCATCATCATCATCATCATCATCATCATCATCATCATCATCATCATCATCATCATCATCATCATCATCATCATCATCATCATCATCATCATCATCATCATCATCATCATCATCATCATCATCATCATCATCATCATCATCATCATCATCATCATCATCATCATCATCATCATCATCATCATCATCATCATCATCATCATCATCATCATCAAAAGGACATGAGAAACCACATTAAAAATTCTATTACAAATTTATTACAAAAAATTACAAGGATGGTGGGAGTGAGCTGAGAAAATTATTGACAAGTCTGTTGAAATAGGGGACTGGACTGTTACTGAGAAGAGCAGTTTTAGATGTTACTTCATGAAGAGTTCTTTTAATTCTGAGATTCATAGAATGAGAGCTTTTGGATTTGACAAACCATTCATTAAATTTATTTGAGTTGTATGATTTTAATGCAAAAGTAGTACAAAGCGTGATTCTTCTAATATATAAAGGTTCCAGACCCAGGGTAGTTAATGGTTGATTATAATGAGTATATTTGTTACCTAAAATGATGCGAGACGTTCTTTTTTGGATGGATTCTAATTGGTCAGAAAGAGTGAGGGAAATACCTGAATGCCATAATGGAGCTGCATATTCTACAATGGGTCTGATATAACCCTTATACACAGTCACTAGTTCGTCATTAGTGAGACCATTCTTTTTTAATTTCCTCAACATGAAAAGTTTTCTGATGGCTTTATTAACTATGTTACCAATGTGCATATCCCATTTCAAATTATGTTGGAACAAATATTGTAACAAACTCATTATAAAGACTGCAGTACAACAGGGGTATGACTTGACAAAAGTAAAAAATCCTTAAAAATAGGTAGCGGGCCTGGGTCTCCCTTTGATCTAGAGGACAAAGCCCCCTGAACCTCCTGGATGTTTAATTTTGGAGGATTTACAGACTCTCCACATCCCTACAAACAAGAAACTAGAGATTTGGACACAATACAGGCTACTTCTTTCTTTCCTTGGTGGCTACTTCTTTCAAAAACATTTTGAGGCAAATAGTGATTTGTAAAAAATCCTTAAATCAGGAAAAATCCTGAGAAATGATAGGCCTGGTAGAAGGAAGAGTTGTAATTCTCTGAGTGAGTGTTCTCTGCTGGAGCAGACCTGACACACAGTGACAGAGAACTTTCAACAAACTCTGTAGAGGGGATTTGTTTGACTATCAATCAATCATCAGCCATCTAACTGATTATCAAATTTCTCAATATACGGGTATAACAGTGAACTCCATGACTTGTACAGCCTACTTCAGGAAATCTGGAAGGCTTCTGACAAAGGCTTACCAATTTTTCTGGGAAAGTTAATTAAACATACACATTGAAAAACTACTATGAAAGAAGCAAAACAAAAAATTAACAACAATTAAAAACAAAGATTTCTCCAATACCTGGATGGTAAAGTTGGGATGGGCAAAAACAAAATCTCCACCTACGAAGTCATCGTTGAGGTACAGGACAGCACTCCAGTCTCTCCAGGTGAAGGAAGGCGGAGTCTTATGACACACCCCTTTCTCATCAATCTGACAATTATCTGCATGAATGGGATGACTTGGATCATCACGATTCGGAGTGGAATCTGCAGAATGATCAATTTCAAAAATAAAAATTTAAATGGAGTGCCAACAATTTCCTTTGGTTCTTCCTTCCGCTTCTCCCCATAAAAAATTGTAGCACATTCCATTTTTCAAATTTCAAAGAAAATGCTTCTACAGAATACTCCCACAACTAATGAATATAAATCAATATAGGGAGGAGGGCCAAAGTCATGGTACAGCCAAGCCTTTAAGAAGCCCAGCCAGGCCCAGGCTTTGCCTGTGACTCTCCAAGGGAGGAGGGCCAAAGTCATGGTACAGCCAAGCCTTTAAGAAGCCCGGCCAGGCCCAGGCTTTGCCTGTGACTCTCCAAGGGAGGAGGGCCAAAGTCATGGTACAGCCAAGCCTTTGAGAAGCCCTTCCAGGCCCAGGCTTTGCCTGTGACTCTCCAAGGGAGGAGGGCCAAAGTCATGGTACAGCCAAGCCTTTGAGAAGCCCGGCCAGGCCCAGGCTTTGCCTGTGACTCTCCAAGGGAGGAGGGCCAAAGTCATGGTACAGCCAAGCCTTTGAGAAGCCCGGCCAGGCCCAGGCTTTGCCTGTGACTCTCCAAGGGAGGAGGGCCAAAGTCATGGTACAGCCAAGCCTTTGAGAAGCCCGGCCAGGCCCAGGCTTTGCCTGTGACTCTCCAAGGGAGGAGGGTCAAAGTCATGGTACAGCCAAGCCTTTGAGAAGCCCGGCCAGGCCCAGGCTTTGCCTGTGACTCTCCAAGGGAGGAGGGTCAAAGTCTTGGTACAGCCAAGCCTTTGAGAAGCCCGGCCAGGCCCAGGCTTTGCCTGTGACTCTCCAAGGGAGGAGGGCCAAAGTCATGGTACAGCCAAGCCTTTGAGAAGCCCTGCCAGGCCCAGGCTTTGCCTGTGACTCTCCAAGGGAGGAGGGCCAAAGTCATGGTACAGCCAAGCCTTTGAGAAGCCTGGCCAGGCCCAGGCTTTGCCTGTGACTCTCCAAGGGAGGAGGGCCAAAGTCATGGTACAGCCAAGCCTTTAAGAAGCCCAGCCAGGCCCAGGCTTTGCCTGTGACTCTCCAAGGGAGGAGGGCCAAAGTCATGGTACAGCCAAGCCTTTGAGAAGCCCGGCCAGGCCCAGGCTTTGCCTGTGACTCTCTAAGGGAGGAGGGCCAAAGTCATGGTACAGCCAAGCCTTTGAGAAGCCCGGCCATGCCCAGGCTTTGCCTGTGACTCTCCAAGGGAGGAGGGCCAAAGTCATGGTACAGCCAAGCCTTTGAGAAGCCCAGCCAGGCCCAGGCTTTGCCCAGGCCTAGGGGCCTATATAATCCCCTAGCTGAGCACAAAAGACCCTTTACTAATGAATAGATCTCAAATAGCTCTTATTGTTAACACAGACTTGACTGACACCTCAGCTGTCTTTTGTTCACAACTGCAGCCATTATAATGAGCTCTACTTTGCTGGGCTAGGCCCTCCAGACTCCCAGGTTATGTTGATTGGCAGGTAATGTATTGTTAAAGGATTAGGACTCACAAAAGACAGATTAGGATGCCAGATAGCCTGGGCCCAGCTGGGCTTCTCAAAGGCTTGGCTGTACCATGACTTTGGCCCTCCTCCCTCAGTGGGGGAGGGTGCAAAACCCCACTGAAAAATCTATGGCAACCTTGAAATAAACTTTTACCTGGTTCAGCTGTCCGACACACCAAGTGTGTGTAAGAAAAGAACAACTCCTTTTTTAAATTGTAGTATTTCTTCATGAAGATACGACTCTTCTCAGCTAAGTGCAAGTAGGTTGCTGGCAGAGCCAGAGGAACTCGGCCATTTTTAGCCGCCTTTAGAGCAAATTATTATAACAAATTGAATTAAAGGCAGTGTCGTCACGATCAGAGCAGACTTTCAACAGGGCATGGAATCGGTGTCCTAGTTTAAAAATTAACAGAGTGACTAATAATTATGCCACAGCAACATATGACTAGAAGAATGAGGTCCTAGGACAACATTTCAGCATTTAAATATTAAAAAAATACATTTACAGAGTAAATTAATGTATTCATTATTTTTCACAGTTCAAGTTTTTTTTAAAGCTTACATTTACTGCCACCATGACCGTCATTCCTTCAAAGGACTCATACTTGGTGTGTGGGTAGACCTTTCCGTTATAACCATCTCCCATCTTAGATTCAATCTGATAACAGAATCAGTTCAATCATTACTCATAACTACTTCCAAACTGTTTAGTTATTCTGATATGGTTGACAGCTGCTTGTGTGGGTACGTCTAAGGGGATAAAGGTTTCACTGTGTATCTTCTTAACTTGTGGTGGATTCAAGGTCCCAAATACGTAGGGGGAAACAGGATTATAAAGATGGGAACCAAAAGGATTGGGAATATGCCCCGGGGTGTGTGTGTGTGTGTGTGGGCGCACAGGAGGCAACTTGTGGGGTACTTTCTGGGGACGATGGTACCCCACAAGTCAGTCTTTGTTTCCGTGTACCCCACAAGAGAAATTCTAAAGAAAATGGATAATAGGAGGACAATGGTGGCGTGATTTAACAAAAGTAAAAACATGTGTAGCAGACCTGGGTCTCATTTAGTCTAGAGGACAAACTCCCCTGAACCTCTTGGATGTTTAATTTTGGAGGATTTACAGACTCTCCACATCCCCACAAATAAGAAACTAGAGGTTTGGACACAATACAGGCTACTTCTTTCTTTCCTTGGTGGCTACTTCTTTCTTTCCTTGGTGGCTACTTCTCTTCTTTCAAGAACATTTTGAGGCAAAGGGAGATTTGTAAAAAAATCCTGAAATCAGGAAAAATCCTGAGAAATCACAGGTCTGATTAAATAAGGGAAAACTGTTTTGAACTGAGAAGGAGAAATGGTTGGAGAAGGAGAAATGGTTGGAGATTGAATGAAGATGGATTTAATACTCACATCCATTAGTTTGATGAGATTATTACATTCTAACTGTGTTGCTATATTATCAGCTGCCATTCGTTTGGTACCATTCAACATGGCTGCATTCATATAGAGTTTGACTCCATCAAGAGACGGTACGTAACTAGGCACTTCAACCTCCTCTTCCTCCTTGTCTTCAATCTCCCGTCGGCCATGAATAGATGGCCCAAAGTGTGGAGGACCACTCGGGAGTAAATCATGTGCTTTGGCTATCACCTTCAGTCGATTTAAGGCTGAAATACTTTCCACATCTTGGGAATCATTTCTTGTTGATATGAAGTCTGTTTCATGTACTGTGCTCTCGTTGGATTCTTTAGACATTGGCCTTCTTTTCTTTCTGTTCGTCAATCCATCTTTTGTAACCTCTTTATCATCTTTAGGTTTTGATGAGGTTTCAGTGTCTGTTTGACTTTCTTTGGTTGCATCATCTTTGACATTAGGCCACTTGATGCCATGATCATCAACACGGTAACCAAGATCAGGGTCAACGTAGATTTCTTTCTCAGAGTTGCTAGACTTTTCCTTGTCTCCTTGGTTACTGTTGTCTTTGCCATGTGATTCATGTCCCTCATCCTCCTGCTTATCTGCTACCATCTCATCACTGGATACATCTTGTAGTTTATGTGCTTCATCTTTAACATCTTCATTACTATCATCATCTTTCTCATTTCCTACATCTTCAGTCTCATATTTGTAGATAACTCCAGGTTCAGGGGAGTACTCTCTCATCAATTCCTCGTCGTCTTCATCATCAAAAAACTCATCTACATCTTCCGGCCAAATTTCCTCTGGCTTGCTGAAGTCATTCTGAGGGAAGTGCTCCATGATGGTCATCTCGCTATCTTCATCATCATACTCCTCCTCAAAATTGGTCCAGACCTCCTCCGGTTTGGTCATAAACTCTTTGTTGTCGTCATGGACATCAGCCCAGCTCTGTCCTGATTGGGGATCTCTAGAGTTTGATCTTAGACGTACCTCATCAGGGTTGATAGGCTCCGCCTCATCTGTGTATAACATCGACTTGGTACTGTCAATATAAGTCTCCTCCAAATACTATAAGATGAATCAAAAACATGTCAATGATGAGTACATATCAGTATATTTTATATATTTAAAAAAAAAATTATAACTTGATTGTGATTCAGTTCGCATTTGGTAATCCTACAGGGGGGTACTGTCAACTGGTTTTATTTTGTGTAATTGTGTCTTGTGTAATCATTGTATCATTTGAACATGTTTGCATTTTTAATGTTTGTTTGGTTATGTAACTGCTTTGTTTTTGTACACTGTGAAATAATAACTAAATGGTTTAGTGAAAATACTGTTTCATCACCACCAACAGCAGAATTTATTTTTAAAACGGTTACAATAAGTATTCACATGTAAGGAAAAACATTTTTTTTAAAACCACTATTTAAAACATTAAATTAAAAAACTAATTGTACAACTATCATTTAAATAAAAATTGTAAACAAGGGGATTGGGTAAGGGCTGGGAAAGGAGTGGTCAGTGGAGAATGAGTGGTCAGTGGGGAATGAGTGGTCAGTGGGGAATGAGTGGTCAGTGGGGAATGAGTGGTCAGTGGGGAATGAGTGGTCAGTGGGGAATGAGTGGTCAGTGGTGAATGAGTGGTCAGTGGTAAATGAGTGGTCAGTGGGCAATGAGTGGTCAGTGGGCAATGAGTGGTCAGTGGGGAATGAGTGGTCAGTGGGGAATGAGTGGTCAGTGGGGAATGAGTGGTCAGTGGGGAATGAGTGGTCAGTGGGGGAATGAGTGGTCAGTGGAGAATGAGTGGTCAGTGGGAATGAGTGGTCAGTGGGGAATGAGTGGTCAGTGGGGAATGAGTGGTCAGTGGGGAATGAGTGGTCAGTGGGGAATGAGTGGTCAGTGGGGAATGAGTGGTCAGTGGGGAATGAGTGGTCAGTGGGGAATGAGTGGTCAGTGGGGAATGAGTGGTCAGTGGGGAATGGGTGGTCAGTGGGGAATGGGTGGTCTGTGGGGAATGGGTGGTCAGTGGAGAATGAGTGGTCAGTGGAGAATGAGTGGTCAGTGGAGAATGAGTGGTCAGTGGAGAATGAGTGGTCAGTGGGGAATGAGTGGTCAGTGGGGAATGAGTGGTCAGTGGGGAATGAGTGGTCAGTGGAGAATGAGTGGTCAGTGGAGAATGAGTGGTCAGTGGAGAATGAGTGGTCAGTGGGGAATGAGTGGTCAGTGGGGAATGAGTGGTCAGTGGGGAATGAGTGGTCAGTGGGGAATGAGTGGTCAGTGGAGAATGAGTGGTCAGTGGAGAATGAGTGGTCAGTGGAGAATGAGTGGTCAGTGGGAATGAGTGGTCAGTGGGGAATGAGTGGTCAGTGGGAATGAGTGGTCAGTGGGGAATGAGTGGTCAGTGGGAATGAGTGGTCAGTGGGGAATGAGTGGTCAGTGGGGAATGAGTGGTCAGTGGGGAATGAGTGGTCAGTGGAAGTGGGGAATGTGGTCAGTGGAGAATGAGTGGTCAGTGGGAATGAGTGGTCAGTGGGGAATGAGTGGTCAGTGGGGAATGAGTGGTCAGTGGGGAATGAGTGGTCAGTGGAGAATGAGTGGTCAGTGGAGAATGAGTGGTCAGTGGAGAATGAGTGGTCAGTGGAGAATGAGTGGTCAGTGGAGAATGAGTGGTCAGTGGGGAATGGGTGGTCAGTGGGGAATGGGTGGTCAGTGGGGAATGGGTGGTCAGTGGGGAATGGGTGGTCAGTGGGGAATGGGTGGTCAGTGGGGAATGGGTGGTCAGTGGGGAATGGGTGGTCAGTGGGGAATGGGTGGTCAGTGGGGAATGGGTGGTCAGTGGGAATGGGTGGTCAGTGGGAATGGGTGGTCAGTGGGAATGGGTGGTCAGTGGGAATGGGTGGTCAGTGGGGGAATGGGTGGTCAGTGGAGAATGAGGTCAGTGGAAATGAGTGGTCAGTGGGAATGGGTGGTCAGTGGAGAATGGTGGTCAGTGGAGAATGGGTGGTCAGTGGGAATGGTGGTCAGTAGAATGGGTGGTCAGGGGAATGGGTGGTCAGTGGGAATGGAGGTCAGTGGGGAATGGGTGGTCAGTGGAGAAAGGGTTATCAGTGGGGAATGAGTGGTCAGTGGGGAATGAGTGGTCAGTGGGGAATGAGTGGTGTCAGTGGGGGAATGAGTGGTGTCAGTGGGGGAATGAGTGGTCAGTGGGGGAATGAGTGGTCAGTAGGAATGGGTGGTCAGTAGGAATGGGTGGTCAGTGGAGAATGAGTGGTCAGTGGAGAATGAGTGGTCAGTGGGGAATGAGTGGTCAGTGGGGAATGAGTGGTCAGTGGGGAATGAGTGGTCAGTGGGGAATGAGTGGTCAGTGGGGAATGAGTGGTCAGTGGGGAATGAGTGATCAGTGGGGAGGGATTATCAGTTAGGGTGTGGATTGAGGGTAATTGAAGGAACAATTGGACATTTTTTTATTTTTTTATTTTGTTGAAGGTTATGATTATGATAATTATCTAATGCATTATATACGTACAAGGATTAAAGGGAAGGTACAACATTGGTATTTGGTAACATACGTTCATTTCAACCCTCGGGTTTTCAAGAAATAAATCATAAAACAAACCTGTGAAAGTTTCATCATAATAGGTGTTCATGTTTTTGAGAAAAAATAAAACACTGTTACATGTTTTATCTGGGTTTTTTTTTAAGTTTTAAAAACATTTGGTATAACAATTCCCATTTTCTCTAGAATAAAAGCACTTTGAACATAATCATATCTCAGGATAATTGATGTTTATACCAACCAACTGTACACCAAGTAAGTTTCTAGATAATAATACATTAATTTGAATATCTGGTAATTAAAAAGTTGTACCTTTCCTTTAATTTGTGTTCACACTTGAAGCATTGTATATGAAAGAAAATTACACATCTGGAAGAGTCTCCAATCGGATGTAAGTTGTTAGTCAAAGTGCTGAATAATTTTCTCCATTTTGGAATACAAATTAGTCACAATTTCAGTTTTGCCTTCAGGATTTATTTGACCAAAACTTTGACTCAAGTATATTCTGATTGGCCAATGACTTAATTCCAGCAGCCAATTGGATTGAAGCTGAAAACATCTCAGCTTCAGAACTTTTTTCCACCCATAGTAACTGCTTGTTACTATAGAAACCTTTCAACTTGTAATTTTCTTTCTCTATACCAATTCTTGATCCCCAAAGAAAAAAGCTCCCCGAAGAGAGAAATTATGAAAATTTAGGAGAAAATGAAAGAACACTTACAAACAATGGAGACTCCTCCAATACACATGAGGCTTGAGATGAAAGGTCATAGGTCATGACCTACTTAATGTATTTACTTGACCTCATCACTTTGATTTAAATGTTGCAATTCTCAGAACTAATTTCACACATGCCTTAAAGGGACAGTATCATCATGATCAGAGCAGACTTTCAACAGGGCATGGAATCGGTGTCCTAGTTTAAGATGAACACAGTGACTGAAAATTATTGACTCATTTATGCAGCAGCAACGGTAATATGACCTTATCATGTTATTTTCCAGTTACTTTCATGTTATTTTCATGTTATTTTCCAGACAATCTGTTTCTGTTAATGCCTTCAAGAAGGCTCTTAAAACTCACTTGTTTCCTCATTAATTTTGCATCAATTTATGTCTTATTCTATCCTGATTTGTATTTATTACATGTATGTCATATTAACTTTTGTAAGCGCCATGAGCCTCTCGGGAATGGCGCATGATAAATACTTGTTGTAATGTAATGTAATGTACTGAGTTTATATAAAACTAGCACTCCGATTTCATGCCTGGTTGATCTTGATGATACTGCCCCTTTAAACTTATGAACATTTGTGGAATTAATACTAAAAGGTCATGTCTTCATACATTCTGGTAGAAACAAAATAAGTGAAATAATATCTTGCACTTTTCTGAGAAAATGGTAATTATGCAGAGATGCTCTTAGGCCAACACATTAAATGATTTCGTGTAATAATTTCTATCCTGGAAGGAAATCATTTATGATTTCAAAAGCAGAATGCAGGAGAACCTTTTTTTGGAATATCGTATTTGGATTTGACGGAATTGCTTTCAAATATTTTTGCAATAGTACCAAGTGGCTGCAGTAGAACGATCACCACTATAACAACCATTCTTATATCGAACATGACCCAAATTAGCTCAGAGTTTATGTTTAAGCATTCCAGCTACTATAAGAAAGGATTACTTTAGTGAACATTTTCTATGGACTCTATGATGTCCGTTTTAGCAGAGGAACACTATTTATAAGTAAATAGAGAATTAGCTGTTGCAAACTGCTCACTAACCTAAAGGACCTGTAGTATAAATACAATATAGCAGTTAATGGCCTTATGTTCCTAACCTAGCATGTTCTTTCTCAAAGGCAAAATGGATGTCCATTTAAGAATGAACATGCTACATATAGGATAACAACGTAAGGTCAATAACTACTATCTTGCACTATTTATAAGTAATAACTTGTCCATTATGTTTCATTCAGTAGTCTTTTACATGAATCTGCACAAAAGTGTGTAAAATTCATGTTTTTGTGCACTTTAATTTTAAGTGCAAAATAGCATATTTTCAAACATATTAATACATGTAGCATTGGTTTCAATAAAAGCTTGACAAAACATCAATATATCTGCCCATATTAGAGAATGTTTTTTCAATACTATGGTGATAGTTTTATTAGAAAAAAGCACTTATAAAACACTTGTACTTATACAAAAATTAAGCATACAATATGAAGTTTTTTAAATGATTAATCTAAGAAATTGGCAAGATAGAATTATGTGTTAATTGCTATGGAATTTAAGCAAAAAATTACATTTTAAAAACATTTAGTAATAAACTGAACACAAAATGCATTATCACCTGATAAATGTTCTTCTTATTTTCAGGTATTTAGATTTTTGTTTGATTAGGCAATGAATATACATGTAGGTGAATACAACATTATCCTGAAGACGATCAGAGCATACTGATCGAAATGTCGAGTTGTAACCTCCAGTTCTTTTCAGAACTAATTACTACCCAATTGAGAATTTCAGAACTAATTACTACCCAATTGAGAATTTCACATGGTGTCAGAACTAATTACTACCCAATTGAGAATTTCAAAACTAATTACTACCCAATTGAGAATTTCACATGGTGTCAGAACTAATTACTACCAATTGAGAATTTCACATGGTGTCACCGCAATTAGTCTTTACTTATTCTCAGTTATACTTAATGTTTTTTCACTTTATGATTTAAGTTATTGATTTTTTTAAATTGGCATTTGATATCCTACGACACATGTACACGTGTTAGTGGCAAAGTACAGTGTACATGTATTGTATGTAATAAATGCATAGAAATATTCAATACAACGTGTACTGGATTTTGTAAGCACCGTTATTAACAGCTGCCAGAATCACTGAAGGTATATTAACTAGAAATAAAAAGTACTTTTTAGATTTGTCGGAATTGTCCTTATTTGTCTGTTTTTTTCAAACTGTGGGAAGGAGGTCCAAAGTCATGGTACAGCCAAGCCTTTGAGAAGCCCAGCCAGGCCCAGGCTTTGCCCAGGCCTATGGGCCTATATAATCCCCTAGCTGAGCACAAAAGACCCTTTACTAATGAATAGATCTCAAATAGCTCTTATTGTTAACACAGACTTGACTGACACCTCAGCTGTCTTTTGTTCACAACTGCAGCCATTATAATGAGTTCTACTTGGCTGGACAAGGCCCTCCAGAAGCCCAGGTTATGTTGATTGGCAGGTACTGTATTGTTACAGGATTAGGACTCACAAAAGACAGATTAGGAGGCCAGGTAGCCTAGGCCTGGCCAGGCTTCTCAAAGGCTTGGCTGTACCATGACTTTGGCCCTCCTCCCTTAGAGAGTCACAGGCAAAGCCTGGGCCTGGCTGGGCTTCTCAAAGGTTTGGTTGTACCATGACTTTGGCCCTCCTCCCTTGGAGAGTCACAGGCAAAGCCTGGGCCTGGCTGAGCTTCTCAAAGGCTTGGTTGTACCATGACTTTGGCCCTCCTCCCCTACATATACTTATGTATGTGTTTTATGAGGAGGTTTTTTAAGGAAAACATTGTGAAACAATAAAAAAAAACATTTTTTGTTCTCTAAGAATATTGGTTTTGAGTTGTAAAATGTTTGTCATTGTATCAATACTTCATAAATATCAAGAGATTAATATACATGTTGTACTCACTTTGTTTTTGGTAATAAAATGAATTCATTTTGATATTTGTGAGCTCCTCTACCCAAGGTGTTAGCCAGGATTTAGAAATAGGGTGTCCAAATTTGCTGGAAATTTCAAAACAGGGTGTAATTGACAGATGAAATAGGGTGTCCAAAATTGAAACAGGTAGAACTTGTAGCTTTGCATGGTGAGGAGGATAAGTAAGACTAATTGCGGTGACATCATGTGAAATGCTCAATTGAGTAGTAATTAGTTCTGAAAGGAACTGGAGGTACAACTCGACATTTCGATCAGTATCCTCCTGAGGACGATCAGAGCATACTGATCGAAACGTCGAGTTGTACCTCCAGTTCTTTTCAGAACTAATTACTACTCAATTGAGCATTTCACATGGTGTCACCGCAATAACTCTTACTTAAAATTGAAACAGGGTGTCTGCAAGACACCCAGACACCCCTCTGGCTAATACTATGGCTCTACCATCTACTTGTGTCAAAAAGTAATGAATTAACAAATAGTACTGTAACATGTTATTCCTTGTTGCCCTGTTATTTTAAAACATTTGGGGCAAAAAATACTTTCAGAATACTCACTATTTCTCACTATCTGAGAAAACTAAAATAATGATTTTAACCTCGAAACGGAATGGATGAAATTTGGCATTTCCGAAGGTGCTCTTTGGTACAGTTGAATATCTTTTAGACAAAAATATAAACTGTTTATAATTATCTACTACAAAATAAGAAAAATTTCTCACTTTTCTTTGTTAAGTGAGCTGAGATCAAAGATAAAGTGAGTAATTATCCTTACATTTCAATTAACTAAAATATTTGCTTAATAAGCGACTGCTTCCTGAATGTGACAAATTCTGTTGTTACCCTGTGAAGTCTCCTTGACACCTCTACAACCCTGTCATACCCTATGACAACACTCCATCCCCAATGGTTCCCATGATGATCCTTTCACAACACCCCTAGTACCCTGTGACTATACCATCTCATACCATATTAAGACCCTTTACCCTGTGGTGACCCCGATATGACCCCTGATACCCACTGAGAACCCATTGACCCTGTTCTGTCCCAATATGACCCATATGATGACTCCTAATGACCCATGATACCCTGTGCTGACCCGGTAGGAGCCATATGATGACCCTTGATACCCGCTGATAACCTACTGACCCGATATGACCTATATGTTGACCCCCTGATACCCAACGACAACCCACTGACCCTGTACTGACACGTTATGACCCATAAGACTCCTCATAGTATGACCTGTGATACCCATTGACAACCCATTGATACCCTGTACTGACACGTTATGACCCATAAGACTCCTCATAGTATGACCTGTGATACCCATTGACAACCCAGTGATACCCAATGACAACCCAGTGATACCCATTGACAACCCATTGATACCCTGTACTGAGCTGACATCAAAAACATCAGAATTACACACATACTTAATTCTCGCCAATCTTACCATTAGTTTTTTCCTCAGAATCGATCTGAACCTCAACCAACCCCTCCTTGTCAGGGCTTAGTCCCTCTGACCCTACCCCCTCGGCCACACCGGCTGTTTCATTCTTCCCCTCTCCACCCTCCTTATTTACCTCCTTGTCCTCTTCACCCCAGAACCTCATCTTGGCAAACTGCAGCAACTTATATTCCATGTCTTTTCTCTTCTGATATTCCTCGACCTCCTTCATTGGTTGGATAGTATACTTATTAGCTCCCTCTTCCTCCTCGTAGAACTGCATGTTTGAGTTCATCGTTGGGTCATGAGGCACAAGAACAAGGAAGGAGGCGGCTGCATTGACTGCTTTCTCCAAATTTTCCTCTGTTTCAAGGTGTGACAGATGAAGGAGGGTAAACATTATCAAAAGAAAGACTGGTCATAATTTCCATAATTCGTCAGAATACAAATTGGTTAGTTTAAACCCAGATCCCCAAACTCAGACATAAGTTTTTCTTTCTTGCAAAAATTGTGCGCGGTTGTCTTTGGCTTATAATGAGTCTTAACAGAAGTAAGAACTGCACTGTTTTTGGTATCAAGGGTCTTCTGCTGTAGCTGAACTTTAGTGGTCAAAATCAGTCAACTGACTATGCATACTGACTATGCATACAGGCGCATTTTTAACTGGTTTTGACTGTCATTTTGACCACCGTCAACAATACAAGTCAATGCTTTTACCAGTCAAAAACAGTCAACTCATTTTGACCTGTAATACTACACATTACATGCAGGTTTGACAGTGTTTGACATGTAAGTGTACTAGATTGGCATGTACGTAGACATTTTGACTGATTTTGACTCTTGCAGTCATAGAAATGTTTTAAGGAAATTATTTGAGTCATCAGTGCTATGTGTATAATCTGAAACTGGTTCTGTCCAACTAAATCCAAAATAAATGTATGTTTCATCTTGCTAAAGTTCAGGGTTGTGATTTGACAAAAGTGAAAAAATCCTGAAAAATGGGTAGCATGCCTGGGTCTCCCACTGGTCTAGAGGACAAAGCCCCCTCAACCTCCTGTGGGTAGCAGGCCTGGGTCTCCCACTGGTCTAGAGGACAAAGCCCCCTCAACCTCCTGTGGGTAGCATGCCTGGGTCTCCCACTGGTCTAGAGGACAAAGCCCCCTCAACCTCCTGTGGGTAGCAGGCCTGGGTCTCCCACTGGTCTAGAGGACAAAGCCCCCTCAACCTCCTGTGGGTAGCATGCCTGGGTCTCCCACTGGTCTAGAGGACAAAGCCCCCTCAACCTCCTGTGGGTAGCATGCCTGGGTCTCCCACTGGTCTAGAGGACAAAGCCCCCTCAACCTCCTGTGGGTAGCAGGCCTGGGTCTCCCACTGGTCTAGAGGACAAAGCCCCCTCAACCTCCTGTGGGTAGCATGCCTGGGTCTCCCACTGGTCTAGAGGACAAAGCCCCCTCAACCTCCTGTGGGTAGCAGGCCTGGGCCTCCCACTGGTCTAGAGGACAAAGCCCCCTCAACCTCCTGTGGGTAGCATGCCTGGGTCTCCCACTGGTCTAGAGGACAAAGCCCCCTCAACCTCCTGTGGGTAGCATGCCTGGGTCTCCCACTGGTCTAGAGGACAAAGCCCCCTCTACCTCCTGTGGGTAGCATGCCTGGGTCTCCCACTGGTCTAGAGGACAAAGCCCCCTCAACCTCCTGTGGGTAGCATGCCTGGGTCTCCCACTGGTCTAGAGGACAAAGCCCCCTCAACCTCCTGTGGGTAACATGCCTGGGTCTCCCACTGGTCTAGAGGACAAAGCCCCCTGAACCTCCTGTGGGTAGCATGCCTGGGTCTCCCACTGGTCTAGAGGACAAAGCCCCCTGAACCTCCTGTGGGTAGCATGCCTGGGTCTCCCACTGGTCTAGAGGACAAAGCCCCCTGAACCTCCTGTGGGTAGCATGCCTGGGTCTCCCACTGGTCTAGAGGACAAAGCCCCCTCAACCTCCTGTGGGTAGCATGCCTGGGTCTCCCACTGGTCTAGAGGACAAAGCCCCCTCAACCTCCTGTGGGTAGCAGGCCTGGGTCTCCCACTGGTCTAGAGGACAAAGCCCCCTCAACCTCCTGTGGGTAGCATGCCTGGGTCTCCCTTTGGTCTAGAGGACAAAGCCCCCTGAACCTCCTGTGGGTAGCAGGCCTGGGTCTCCCACTGGTCTAGAGGACAAAGCCCCCTCAACCTCCTGTGGGTAGCATGCCTGGGTCTCCCACTGGTCTAGAGGACAAAGCCCCCTCAACCTCCTGTGGGTAGCATGCCTGGGTCTCCCACTGGTCTAGAGGACAAAGCCCCCTGAACCTCCTGTGGGTAGCAGGCCTGGGTCTCCCACTGGTCTAGAGAACAAAGCCCCCTGAACCTCCTGTGGGTAGCAGGCCTGGGTCTCCCACTGGTCTAGAGGACAAAGCCCCCTCAACCTCCTGTGGGTAGCATGCCTGGGTCTCCCACTGGTCTAGAGGACAAAGCCCCCTGAACCTCCTGTGGGTAGCAGGCCTGGGTCTCCCACTGGTCTAGATGACAAAGCCCCCTCAACCTCCTGTGGGTAGCATGCCTGGGTCTCCCACTGGTCTAGAGGACAAAGCCCCCTGAACCTCCTGTGGGTAGCAGGCCTGGGTCTCCCACTGGTCTAGAGGACAAAGCCCCCTGAACCTCCTGTGGGTAGCATGCCTGGGTCTCCCACTGGTCTAGAGGACAAAGCCCCCTCAACCTCCTGTGGGTAGCAGGCCTGGGTCTCCCACTGGTCTAGAGGACAAAGCCCCCTCAACCTCCTGTGGGTAGCATGCCTGGGTCTCCCACTGGTCTAGAGGACAAAGCCCCCTGAACCTCCTGTGGGTAGCATGCCTGGGTCTCCCACTGGTCTAGAGGACAAAGCCCCCTCAACCTCCTGTGGGTAGCAGGCCTGGGTCTCCCACTGGTCTAGAGGACAAAGGCCCCTCAACCTCCTGTGGGTAGCATGCCTGGGTCTCCCACTGGTCTAGAGGACAAAGCCCCCTTTACCTTTTGGATGTTTAATATTGGAGGATTTACAAACTCTTCATTTCCACACAAACAAGAAACTAGAGGTTTTGACACAAAACGGACTACTTATTTCTTTCCTTGTTCATTACTTTTCTTTCAAGAAAATTTTGAGGCAAAGGAAGATTTGTTAAAAACCCTGAAATCAGGAAAAATCCTGAGAAATTACAGGCCTAAAAATTGGAATCTAGTTAAAAGAGTTCTTTTTCAAGGTTCCTACCTTTGTAGTAAGCAAACTGCAGGAAATGGAAGTGGTTAGGTAGATAGTTCTCTACTGATTTCCCTTGCATTCTTGAGTTCCATTCTTCACACTGTCCCTTGCAGAAGAGAACAGACGCATAGTGGTCTAATAAAGAAACAAGCAGGTCAAAGGTCAATAAGTAATCAATAGAATGTGAAGTCCTTAAACCATGAGTCCAAGTCCTTGGTGTCAAGTCCAAGTCTTGCATCGTGTTGTTCTAGACTGAGTTTATAAATATACAAGCAGGATGATAGCCAATCTGGCTCGTGATGTCGTCACTACTCAGGCGGCCCCGACATGATGATGATACAGCGGCGTAGCCAGGACTTTTTCAGTGGGGGGGCACAGGGGAGATCATTGCTTTTCAGTGGGGGGGGGGGGGCACAGGGGGGTGCATTGCTTTTCAGTGGGGGGGCACAGGGGAGAGCATTGCTCTTCAGTGGGGGGGCATTGCTTTTCAGTGGGGGGGGGCATTGCTTTTCAGTGGGGGGGGGGCACAGGGGGAGCATTGCTTTTCAGTGGGGGGTTACAGGGGGAGCATTGCTTTTCAGTGGGGGGGCACAGGGGTATGGGTTTTTTCCCTTTTCTTGTTCTTTTCTGTTTTTTGGGGCGCTATGAGGATTTTTCGTGGGGGGGCACCTGGGGGGGGCACTGGAAATTTGTGGGGGGCACGTGCCCTCAAAGGTCCCCATTTACATGTATACTCCTGGGTGAAGAGAAGCAATTATAGGTACTGTAAGTGTCTTGCTCAGGGAAACTAGCACTCCAATTCCATGCCCTGTTGATTGTGATAATATTGTCCCTTTAATTTATAATGTATATTTTAAAGCAAAAGATATTCTGTCTGGTTTGATATTTCACTGACAATTTTGTTTCTTTTGTTTTCTCCTTGTGGAAAGGAAGTGCTTTACTTTAGGAACCTTCTTTAACCCTAATCCCCCCTATAGGTATTCTGGCTAGGAACCTTCTTTAACCCTAACCCCCTGTAGGTATTCTGGCTAGGAACCTTCTTTAACCCTAACCCCCTATAGGTATTCTGGCTAGGAACCTTCTTTAACCCTAACCCCCTATAGGTATTCTGGCTATAGGAACCTTCTTTAACCCTAACCCCCTATACTGTAGGTATTCTGGCTAGGAACCTTCTTTACTTTAACATGAGATATTTCACACCTACAGTGTAACTGACAAATAATGCCAAATAATGACCAATGACGTACATGTACCTTCCCTTTAAAATAGTTCATGGATGTGTAGGCTGTAAAAGACGAGTACAGGGGTCACATGACCTCGCCCTTATTGGCAGACAGGAAGAAGATATTGTGAGCCAGACTTAAATTTCCATGTTCGGTCTCCTAGGCATCAAAAAAGGTTCAAGGTTCGCTATAATAGAAATCTTCTTGTGGTAAAATGATAGATTGGGTGTTGAAACGTTTATCTTTTGGTTTTCCAAAGTTTATTTTCAATTGGAATAAATGATGGTGTTTTTTTTGTCACCACCCAGAAAGAAAAGTAACTGTTATAAACATATCTTTAAAAAAACTTTACAAAAAAATCTATCTTCTTTGATTAATAAGATAATTCTGGTAAGATGTTATATCAGTTACATATATGTACATCTCTAAGGGCATTACAACAAGCACCACTTGTTAAATACTGTCCTTTTAAAATACCAATGTTCAAGTTGAAGTTTTTAGTTTTAACCCTCCTATATACAGTGCAGTTGCCATAGAATTGTCAGACCTTTCAAAACCTTTCAAGTTTGCTGTACTGAAGGGTTTTGAAAGGTGAGAAAACTGTCTGACAAAAGGGACCTATGAAAGGTTTCGAAAGGTGTAACAACTCTCTGAACAAACTGGTGTTGAAATGTTTCAATACCTTTCAAAGGGTATTGAAAGGTGTGGTTGTTCAGTAGCAACAAATTCTGGAGGGTTTTAAAGAGTTCATAATAATTGATAGCCATTTTGGCCCGTAAGCAGATTTTGAAAGGTTTTGAAAGGTCAAACCATAGGAGGGTTAATAGTGATAAGGGAAACATAGGTGGAGAAATGATAAGGTTCAGTATTGGTTATGCACAGGATGCAAGGGTTGCGTACAGGTGCAAATGGTGTATAAATCCCCCTACCCCATACCACCAAGGTTCACTTTTATATAAATCACGCAATTCATCGGAAATGCCTGAAAACTAAACCAATTCAGAGAAACATTCCCAAGAAAAATATAAATCATGCCAAGTTGTCAAAGGATGTTGATTTACGAGACCATAGAGGAAGTTATTGCTGGTATAAAGATAAGATGTAACACGCACGCATATTGATATAATACTTCCCATTGTTACACGACATAGAAACTGTTGTGTAAGAAAATAATCCGTTACCAACATACTATTAGCCAGCAATACCTTTGGGTGTCTTTTGGACGCCCTGTTTGCTAAATGGACACCCTGTTTGCTAACAATGGACACCCCGTTATATTTGTAATACACATGCTTTTAAAAGAATAACAAAAATTAGATGTAAGCTTGGGCGATAACACGATAATATCGAATATCGCGATACCTTTTTTATTCGATTACGATATCGAGAAGCTTCTTAAGTTATCGAGATATCGGCAAATCGCGATTAAAAAAACATATCGCGATTAAAAAAACATATCGCGATTAAAAAACATATCGCGCTTAAAAAAAAAAAATCGCCATTGTGAGTCAAGTCAGAAATTCCATTGAAACAAAATTATGAGTCTTTTTCAGCTTTTGGAAGTGAGAAACAAAAGTGAACTACATGTACTTCAGAAGTACATACACGCTATGCAAACGAATTTGCGATTTTTTGTGATGCTTGTAGAGGGGTACATACCTGTGGTTATCGGCTCTAAAGCAATCATGCATGAATGACAAAAAAATCGTGATATTATCGATAATCGCTATCGCCCAAGCTTAATTAGATGTCCTAAAAACAAATCCTGGCTTATCCTGGCTAATTACCAAGATTCATTATGTATGTAGATCTCCTCAGTAAGCCTTTATAAATTATCCTTAACCCCCCCCCACCAAGTTACTGAGTTAATCTACCGGTAAAACTAGTATAGCACTCCAAGTCCATGCCCTGTTGATCATAATGATATTGTCCCTTAACACCCCCCCCCCCCTCGTAATTTCAATTTGTTTTTGTTTCTGACACAATGTAACAAGCTTTAACTTTCATAGGTTGGTGGTTTCAGGCCTGATACTATACGGAGGCAATGGAGGCAATTGCCTTGGTGCATCCTGGTCATTGCTTTGGTGCCCCTTGAAGTGTTCTAATAGAAATTTACATTTTCCTCATAGAGGTGCCCGTAACCTAGCTTAAATTGCCTTGCCCCTACCAATAGATAGTATCAGGCCTGTTGGTTTCATAGACACTTCTTCGATTCAAAGAGAGTAAGCATACTCCTAGAATTTAAGAAGGAGTTTTGCAAATTTTACCAATGTTGTACATTCCCTTTAACACAAATGGCTAGACACTCTGCTAAAAAGAGCTGTCAAGAACACTCATGTTGGATTGTTTACTCTGATTATGTTCATGGAAGGCCAGATATTTGATTAATTTACATCAACTTTCATACATGTAGTTTATTTCATATTTTCTCCCCCACCCCCCCAAAAAATAAAAAATAAAACAAACAAACCACCCTGAATGAAAATAAGAATGTCTGACCCATGAAAGAGAGCGAAGGTTTGGGGGGGGGGGGTTGGCATTGATCATGAACACATCATGCCAGTAGGGAACTGTTTGCATTACACGGAAACATGTAGATCACATGTTATGATGTAAGCACTGGCTAGACACTTGTAATACGATCAGTTCTATGTACTTCCAAAAATGTTCTAATTTGGGTGCGGTAATTTTATTTGGGTGAAACATGAACTGGAGAATACCACACGAAGTATGAGTCTGCTCAGCGACTTCTTATGGATCTACGCTGACAAAAATAAATGTAAGCCCAGTTATGCCTATAAAGTCTTTGGTTTCTGATCCAAGTGCAAGTTTAAATCCTAATTTACACATTTAAATACTCACTGGAAATGCCTTCTATAGATCCATGAATTCCCTAATCCCAAGATACTCACTCCTAATCCCAAGATACATGATGTACTCACTCCTAATCCCAAAATACTCACTCCTAATCCCAAAATACTCATTGTAAATGGTTTCTATAGATCCATGAATTCCCTAATCCCAAGATACTCACTCCTAATCCCAAAACTCATTGTAAATGGTTTCTATAGATCCATGAATTCCCTAATTCCAAAATACTCACTCCTAATCCCAAAATACTCATTGTAAATGGTTTCTATACATGTAGATCCATGAATTCCCTAATTCCAAGATACTCACTCCTAATCCCAAAATATTCAATGTACATGTAAATGGCTTCATATATATGCACATGTAGGTCCATGAATTTCCTAATCCTAAATTTTTCACTCCCAATCCCAAAATACTCAATTGAAATTAGCTTCATATACATTCCCTAATCCCAAAATACTCAACCCTAATCCCAAAATACTCACTCCTAATCCCAAAATACTCACTCCTAATCCCAAAATACTCACTCCCAATCCCAAAATACTCAACCCTAATCCCAAAATACTCACTACCAATTGCAAAATACTCAACCCTAATCCCAAAATACTCACTTAAAATGGCTTCCTACGGTATACATGAAGATTCCCTAATCCAAAAAATATTCATTCCTAATCCCAAAATACTCACTCCTAATCCCAAAATACTCACTTGAAATGGCTTCATATAGATCCATAAATTCTCTGTTTTCATATTTTCCTTCGCACAATGCTCTGCATTCATCATCCGCTTTCCAGTAATATTCAAGTGCTTTTTCCATGTTCTCAATAACAACCAGAAATTCACCATTCTGGTAGGCACTGTACCCTAGTAAGAAATATTTCTGTTTGAAAGAAAAAAGATTGAAATCAGAAACAAGACATATGTGTGTGCCCTTTTTGCTTTACCGGCAGGGCATAAAAAGTTGAATAATGATTTTTTGAAAGCATCTTTTCTACCCTAATAAGAAAATATTTCTATTTGAAAGAAATCAGAAAGAAATCAGAAACCATGCAGAAACTACATGTATATGCCCCTTTGGCTTCACCAGAGGGGCATAAAAAGTTGAATAATAACTTTTAAAGAATCCTTTGTACTTAGAAAACAAAAAAATGAAGATTTACAAGTAAAAGAAACAATTACAGAAAAGGGATCCACAAAGACTGTACATCTTTAAGATGTACAGAATAACTTTGTGGCAATTACGGGGTAGCACAATTTATTAGTAACATTTTTGTGATAAAATTTATCAATGGTCCCGCTGTGCCGACCTTGTACAAGAATGTTCAGCAGGTGTAGTAATGTAATGTATGCAGGTTCATGGAACCTTTACTCAATGCTGCTGGTGATGGAATCTGGTAAACAGCCCATTTATATAACAGTGTGCTAAGAATATATTTTTGCTAAGAATATATTTTTGCTAAGCAATATTAAACAGAGAACCACAAAAGTGTACACAATCTTCATGAAAGTTTGGCTGGTGACCAGCAAAACCTGCTGAGCAAATTTGTTTGCTAACTTCTTCCTTTTTCCAATTTCATCGAGTTGCTAAGCATACAGATGTACAGTATGTAAAATAGCTTAGCATTATAACAACTCAAGATCTATTTAAGTTTAAGAAAAACATCAACAAATGCACTCTTGCTTAAATGGTGGATGACATTATGTGACCTGTTACAACGAAATGATCGTAAAGTCACATTAAACCATTTCACAGTACAGTGGGAAAAGTGAAAAATCGGAGGGGATGTCTAATTTGTTTTTGTTATTATATTTGTAATTTGTAAATCTCCTTATATCGAATTCCAATATTTTAGTTCCATCAGACAATTAAAAACCTCAAATTCAGGCCAATTCATTGGTAGCATTTATCGTGTTCTGACAAACAACTTGAAACAAAGACGGAAACAAAGCTCTTGTTCTACCGAATCCAGAAATACCAATAACTCAATTTTTTTAATTTCCGACTTTTTGTGGTACAGGTCACATATGACATAAAACACAATAAAGGGGGCCACTTTGCATCCGTCACGTTAGCAGTTTTTCTAATGGTTGTAATTTTTTTTTAAATATCTGAAACCACCCAAAAAGAATTTCAACATTTGAATAGACATGCATGCTTTTCCTAAGATAATTTGAGTTGACTATTACTATTATTTTTTTAATTACCCTAAAATTTCCATCAACAAATGGACGGAAAAGTGAGGTAACTTTTTCCGTCTAATTTTTATGGAAATTTGTGGGTAAAAAAAGAAATAAAAAAAGGAAAAAGTAAAATAAACCAACTCAAATTAGTTCTAGTATAAGCCTGCATGTCCATTCACATGTTGAAACACTGTTTGGTCGGTTTCAGGTACTTAAAAATAAATAACAACCATTGGAAAAACTGCTAACGTGACGGATGCAACGTGGCCCCCTTTATTGTGTTTTATGTCATACATGTATATCGCATAACCCCAAAGATATTTTGCATAGCAAATGTTTCTGTGTAGTACAATGTAGCTCTATGAAATTGGCCTCATATCAAAGACATTCAATCCTGTTGTAGAGTTCACTGTCATGATTACTATCGTATGATCAACCATGGAAGTCAATGTTGCAGGAACACTGCCAGACCTTAATAGGACGACCCTACCAAGGCTACCCTCTGGGGTTCAGATCAGATCCATATTTTTAAAACGAATTTCCATATATTTCCCAGAGTTTTCCTGAACCAAATCTTTGCATACCCTCTTTGCTCCTTAAACCCTAACCCACTGCAGATTTCACAGACACCCTGCTGAATGCAACAACAGAAAAGTGTGCTGATTGCTCAATGCAACAAGATCTACCAGCTAGAACAATGGTTCTTTTGTTCTCTGCTGAGGGTGCAGCAAGATGCAACAACTTTATACATTTGTTGCATTCAGCATGATTTTATCAATCTTTGGTTTTAATTAACTTTGATTTTTCAGTCTTTTCTTGAAATAAATTCAATTTAATTCAAGAAGTGTTAATAAAAAGAAAGGTTTTACTCAACACATACATGTATCAGGAATGTGATTTGACAAAAGTAAAAAATCCTGAAAAATCCTGAAAATTAGGACAAAGCCCCCTGAACCTCCTCGATTTTTATTTTGGAGGATTTACAGACTCTCCACATCCCCACAAACAAGAAACTAGAGGTTTGGACACAGTACAGGCTACATGTACTTCTTTCTTTCCTTGGTGGCTACTTCTCTTTCAAGAACATTTTGAGGCAAAGGGAGATTTGTAAAAATCCTGAGAAATCACAGGCCTGACTTATTTTGTTATTTATTTTATTTTTTTAAACTGAATTGAATTTTACTCAGTCTAGGTAAACGTCGAGGTCAAACAGAATTGCTTATCATTTTTCCCACATGTCCAGGAAGGAACTGGTGTGAACTATGGCGTTGGTCTGGGAAGACACATGGGGTCGGTTTTATTCATTGAACTGTGCTGGGAAAATGATTAACCCTAACTCCCTTAGCATTGTTACTAAACAATAAAAATCCTTCAAAATCCTCCAATTGCTTTTGTTGTCTAGGGAGTTAGGATTAATTTGCTGAGAAGCTAAGTTTCTTTTGTTTCATAGATCGCTGCTTAACAGAGAATGTTGCTAAGAAAATCTTGTAAAAGGGTCATCTTGAACCCCCTTAGGCCAACCATTCCCTTGAGTTTTCCTCTACTTACATGGTGTAATAGTTCCTCAAGATCCACTAAATGATCCTCAGTGATTCCGTGTAGATTACGGTAATAATCCAAGTTATTCTGCATCACCTCATCATCTGGATTCCATTGTAGGTAGGTATACGATGCAGCTACGGCCTTCTCATACTCAAAACTCTGCAAGACAAAAACAGTGAAATTGTTTGAATAAAGCCAGGCTGGAAAATCAGCACTAGGCGAGCTCAGTATTCATGTGGTGTAGGTACTGGGGTCAAACATGCCACTAGGGTACTTGCCTGAGGCTAGTGGAGACTTGTGGATTTACAGAAAGACTGACATCTGCTAGGTTTTATAATCCAAGGGATAGTGTACAAAAAAAATAGAAAAACGTCATCATAATTCAAACCAAAACTTACAATGATTGCTGACAGCACAAGAAAGTTCTTGTTAGAATGAGTTTGTAAAAGCTCTGTTTTAGACATTAACCCTCCTATTATCAGTGTTGTTCTTTACAAAGTGGACCCATACTTCAAAATGTCACAACCGTGACATTTTGAGGTACACTTTCTTATCTAAAGATTAATGGCATAACCCAAGGCTCTTCAGAGAGATGAGGTAAACTGAAGCAGCCAGCTGCTTTGTTTCATTGCAAGGTTAACTTGATATAAACCAGTGCAGTAACTTGGGATATACACATACTGTGTGAAGGTCAGAACACTTTATTTTTGTCCCAGACCCAGGGGCATTTTGGGGTATCCATGTACCATTCTTGTGTACAGTATGCAATATTTTAAGGCATGCATAGAAAAAGCATTGTCTACTTACATGTAGCAGTTTTTGTGGCATTTTGGAGACTGCATGTATACATGGGTTAAAATAAACATGGACAGTAACCGACATTTTATATTATTAATCAGTCTCTTTTTACTGTTTTTTTAATGATCTTTCAAACGGCTGCTTACAAATCAACAAGGACTAACACACTTTAGATGTTACTGGTCGACCCTGCCAGCTACCGATTCAAGTTAAAGGGACAATATCGTCACGATAACTCAGTGACTGAAAATAATTCCCATATGATAAGGTCATATTACCATTGTTGCTACATAAATGAGCCAGTAATTTTCAGTCACCGTGTTCTTCTTAAACTAGGACGCCGATTCCATGCCCTGGTGAAATTCTGCTCTGATCGTGACGACACTGTCCCTTTAATTTGAACCCGTGTGTAGGTGTCTGCACTTGTAAGCAGGAGGTCATAGGTTCAAATTCTACCCCAATCACCTGTGGATTTGGTTTATGGACACTTAATGAACAGAGATGTGTCTCACCCAATAGGGTAACAAACCCTGAAGCAAAGAGATCTACTTCATGTACTTCAAGACAAGGTGTTAGCCAGAATTTAGAAATACAAATGTAGGGTGTCCAAATTTACTGGAAATTTCAAAACAGGGTGTCCAAATTGTTCACTTATAATACTTTCACATGTAAATGACAGATGAAATAGGGTGTCCAAAATTGAAACCTAATACTATGTTATGACTGTGTATATTATGTACACATACTGTAAATATATCTTGTATATACTTTTGTACATTTTGAATACATGTAGTGTAGAATACAATAATGTTTTAATCTGGACCTCTTGGGAGACCAGTACTTTGTATTGAAAGAGATATCCAGAATAAAGATAGAATAAACAAACAAACAAACCCAGACACCCCTCTGGTTATGCTTTGAGATGAGAATTATAAATTTGATTTTTTCATATTCAATCTTTTTGTCTCAAAAAGTCAAAATTCATTTGGCAACTCAATTGGGAACTACAGTAATACTAATTTTACAAAAAAAAAATTGTACATGGAGCACCTCAGACGAAAATATTACATGTACATGTTATCATCAAGTCTTCACCAAGAAAGACTTTATTGATTAAACTGTGATCAGTTGTTTTATGAGAACACTAATATTGGCTTGAATGCAGACATTGGGGGTGTGATTTGACAAAAGTAAAAAATCCTGAAAAATGGGTGAGGGCCTGGGTGTCCCTTTGGTCTAGAGGACAAAGCCCCCTGAACCGTTTAATTTTGGAGGATTTACAGACTCTCCACATCCCCACAAACAAGAAACTAGAGGTTTGGACACAATACAGGCTACTTCTTTCATTCCTTGGTGGATACTTCTCTTCTTTCAAGAAAATGTTGAAGCAAAGGGAGATTTGTAAAAAGACAATCCTAAAATCAGGAAAAATCCTGAGGAATCACAGACCTGTGACATGTTCAGACAATTACACTGAGGTATGGACTTGAAACACTTAACAAGATCAATTGTCAGTGTCGATTTATCATCATCACCTTCACTAATCATAAACGGAAGGAGTATAATTTACAAAACATTTAAATTAATGTATCCTTTGACAGACAATTGTCAGAGTGACAGATGATATTGCATTTATCTGTATGCTACAAGAAACTTCCTTGTTATTCAGTTACAAGTATTACCCTCAGGAAGAGATTGAACAGAGAGGGTACATGTAGGTCCAAAAATGGGTGTCCAGGGACCCAGTTTCCTTAATAAGCAGTGTTTCCCCTGGCTGATGACAAGTGTGAGGTGTCATTCAAGATTTGGTTTGTACTGTGTTAAATAAGATAAAAGGACATGTGCTAAAAATAAAATACCTATCTGAACCCATAATCAAGCAAGAATGAAAAAAACGCACACAATTTAACAAAAATACACTGTTATTTTAGTTTTTATTTTATTTTAAAGCAATTATTACAAGTGAGGCGGTGAAATTGGCAAGATAAGTGTGAGGTGGTTGATATGATCAGCAAGGTGGACCACTCCTGAAAGCAACATGGAAAAGACTTGTCTTGAGGTGATGTTTGAAGAAATTTAGATCATTTACATCAAAAGGAATTTGCTGATGGCTGAGTTGTCAGAATGTGGATTTGAATCCTGGCCATGACCATGGTGCTTGTGTCCCTGAGCAAGACACTTACCTACATATAATTGCTTCTCTTCAACCAGGAGTATAAATGGGGACCTTTGAGGGCAGAGATGGTAATTGTGTTTGATTAAGCTCGTTGCGCTACACATTTGGCAGCATGGGTTGCATACTCCCCAGGGAGTTGAGATGGTTCTAGGAATGATATAACTGGCCCGATGACAGGGGTAATAATGCTCATGCGCCATGAGCGCCAAACTTGGCGGATACGGGCACAATATAAGTGTCCATTATCATCATTATCATTATCAGCAAGCATTATCATTGTTATCATTATCATTGTCATCATTATCATTGTTGTCATCGTCATCATTATCATTATCATCATCATTGTCATCATCATTATCATTATTATCATCATCAGCAAGCATGTTGTTGATTACATGTACATGTACATGTACCACGTCATACAGTGGAGGTTATTTTACTTACTTTGACTCTGTTAGCAAGCAATCTATCACTGGAATCTATGTCTGGCATAACATTCTAACTAGTTACCATTAAACCAACCAAGAGTTCAAGGAGGTCAAATGTCAAATTAAATGACCCTGCCAGGTTCCCATCATAAGGCCAGTACATGAAACAAACTCAATGTTATGTGAAAATGGATATAATTGGGTGCCAAAAGTACATGTTTAGTCCCTAGAGAAGTGACTTTATTACAAGACGATGAAAGTGCTAAGTAAAGTATCCTTCACAAGCTGTGACTGATTCCTTGGATGACATCAATTTTATGGTCTGTTCAATGTTCTCTACTAAATTGGACTTTTGATTGGTTACATGTAGTTGAGTCAAAAGATTTTTTTAGATATATGTACTACTCAAAACAATTTAGGGAACACCAGATTTTTAACATCAAATAGGTTTGAAATGTTCCATGAACCGGGATTTTCATTTGCAACCCCCTCTCTCTTTCAGTAGTCATGTCATGAAATGTGTAATCACTACATGCATCCTTTATCATCTGTTTCATTGTGCAGTTGTTTCTCATCAATTCTGTGAAACATTGTGTTTATCTGAAATAAATGATCTTGCTTTAACTGAGATTATTCCGGTGTTCCCTAAATTGTTTTGAGTAGTACATGTATATGACATAAAACACAATAAAGGGGGCCACTTTGCATCCGTCACGTTAGCAGTTTTTCCAATGGTTGTTATTTATTTTTAAGTACCTGAAACCAACCAAAAAGTGTTTCAACATGTGAATGGACATGCAGGCTTATACTAGAACTAATTTGAGTTGATTTATTTTATTTTTTTATTTTTTTATTTTTTTTTTACCCTCAAATTTCCATAAAAATTGGACGGAAAAAGTTACCTCACTTTTCCGTCCACTTGTTGATGGAAATTTTAGGGTAATTAAAAAAATAATAGCAATAATCAACTCAAATTATCTTTAGGATAAGCATGAATGTCTATTCAAATGTTGAAATTCTTTTTGGGTGGTTTCAGATATTTAAAAAAAATTAGAAAAACTGCTAACGTGACGGTAGGAAAGTGGCCCCCTTTATTGTGTTTTATGTCATACATCTTTTCTGTTACTTTGTAGACTAGACAAAACTACAAGAACATGTACAGTGTCTTCAAGACAGTAATAGCTAGCAATACCTTTCTTAAGGATGTCTTTTGGATACCATGTTTCCTAAGTAAATGAACACTCGATTATTGTTAAACTTTAGCCCTCCTATAGGTTTAACAATCAAAGACACTCAAAATTTGTATGTAACTCCCAACCCATTGACTTTGTGCAGTGCACTCAAATAAATGCAAGGACATGTGGCTATGGTAGGAGGTCAAACAAAAACCACTCAACTGATGAGTCTGCTGTTAACTTATGCAGTACATACACTGTACATAGCTCTGTGTGACTCTGCATATAACTTATGTAGGACATACACTTAGTGTGTTGACTTTGCCACTAACTCCAGCACAAAAATACACATGTGTGAACAATTGGCAATGCAACCAAAAATACTCAAGTGACTGTCTGTGGGTGCGGTGCTTACTGGGCCAAATTTCAGCCTGGGCATAGGAGGGTTAGTTAAACTTTTGGACAACCTGTTTTTCAAAAAGGAAATTCCAATCTCAGTTTATTCTTTTTCAAGAGTCCTTCCCTAGGTGAACACCTGCACTACTGGACACCCCCTACTCACAATTTTTGTTTGCAATTTTTGCCACCTCTCAAATTGCATGCAAGAATTTTGTTTATTATTATTTTTGTTTAAATGTAAAGACTGTTTGCTGTTTTCTTCTCAAATCAGGGTATTAAATGGGTTTTTATTCAAGAACAATCCATCCTCTCTTACCTGTAACCACCAGAATGTTCACATCTCCCAAGTAGTTTCCCTTCAAACCCGACACATTTTTTGGCATATAACTTTAATTATCCCGGTGTCAGGTATCTTTAAACAATTTTAAGACCAGACTTATAAGCCACTGATAACATTCATTTGATCTACATATAACTCGCCACGTAAATGGAACAGTACATGTATGTATGACACATGTGCAATGCATTATCGTCTTTGATTTGGCTCTGCACTTGGTATTTGACGTCAGAAGCATATTTTGACTTGCCAGCAGGACTACTGTAGCAAGTGTTTTGACTAGTCCAGCGCAATTTTAACTGGCATTTGGCAAGCAAACCAGTATGACGAACCTTAACATGCATGGAAGGCATACTGATAATTTGTCAAAATATTTATGCTTAAATCCATAACTACCCCAAATCCTCCTAAATCCTTCTCCTGGTTTTGCCTGATTTTGATGGAATCAGTCAGTATTGCCGTGGAGGAATAGAGCTTAGTCATGTGTACCAAATCCATCAAACTCCACCGGCTGCTTTTGTTGGATTCAGGACTGTGTATAGCCAAGCCATGGATGCTTTGCATTTGCTACTGTACCAAATCCATCAAACTCCACCGGCTGCTTTAGTTGGATTCAGGACTGTGTATAGCCAAGCCATGGATGCTTTGCATTTGCTACTGTACCAATTCCATCAAACTCCACCGGCTGCTTTTGTTGGATTCAGGACTGTGTATAGCCAAGCCATGGATGCTTTGCATTTGCTACTGTACCAAATCCATCAAACTCCACCGGCTGCTTTAGTTGGATTCAGGACTGCCAAGCCATGGATGCTTTGCATTTGTTACTGTACCAATTCCATAAAAGTCCTACAATTGGGGTAACTTTTTACTGCATGTTGATGGATTTTGGAGGATTTAGGATGGTTTCTAGCAAAGAGTGAAATAATTAAGGCCTGTATTAGGCCTATAAGGCCAAAACAAACAGTGTCCGGTTTCTGGTCATCGGTCGGCTTCAAAATCGGTGCGGTAATGCACCTTTTTTTGCCAACAGGGAAATACGTGATACATAGGGACCAAATTTCCCATAGGGTGGCTATGAGAGGCCTCACAAATCGGGCAAACATTCATACCCCTATGTGAAAAAGTCCTTTAAAACACAGCATGGCAGAATTCCAATTGATCCAGCAATTTTGGCTGCAATTGGACATCATTTCATCGGGAAAAAAAAGAAAATTAAAAATGCTGACACACGGGTGTGAGGAGACGCACCCAGAGACCAGAAACCAGAGACATTTGGGGAGGCCTAACCCTATAACATCTGTGCTTGGACAGGTTTCTGATAACATGTCAATTAACAATGAAATAACCCAATAAACTCAAGCTCACAGATCATAGTGATTGTTTATTTATGTGATCATTCAGCAGGAAACTCTTGGTGATCGTCCCACAGGAAATAGTTGACAAAATGCAGGTATTATGATGACATTGAATGAACCATGGAGGAAGACACACAACAGGTGCAACGACCATTAGGCTTGGGCGGTTCCGGCAGGTACCCGGTTCTACCCGATTCCAAATTGAGAATCGGAACCGCGGTTCCACTTTTTTAAAGAACCGGGTACTCGCAAGAGTCGGTTCCGAGCCGAGTCCCAGAGCCGGCTGGGAGCCGAGTCCCAGTCAGAGCCGGCTCCAGCAAAAAAGCCCGACTACAAATCCAACCCGGCTCCAATTGAAATACGCAGTTAGTTGTCTGAGCTCCAACTCTAAAGCCGAGAACCGCCTCCAGTCAAAATACCCGATTCTCTTTGATGAGTGACCGACAAAATGTAACTCTAGACTGCAGCAAACTTGTGGTGCCACACATGCAACTGATGCAAACCGCAATTTCTGTGCATTAGTATCATTGTGCGTCACTGAGTTGTTTATAAATTGGCCCCATAACATGGATACTTGTTATGGAGATGTTGTTAAAAATGTTGACAGCACGTGTCTTGAGAAGTGGAGTGATCAAGGTGGCCCCGAAATATGGATAAACTTGTGACGAAGTTAACAGTCATATTGCTAGTGTTCTTTATGTACTTTCAATACGGCTTGGACGGTAGTACGGTACCTTGTAGGGGGTGGTGCAATTGCTTAATTGCTCCAAACCCCGTTTATAAATTGGCCCCATAACATGGATACTTTGGTTATAACATGGATACTTTGGTTATGGAGATATAGATGTTAAAAATGTTGACAGCATGTGTCTTGAGAAGTGGAATGATCAAGGTGGCCCCGTAATATGGATAATCTTGTGACGAATTAGTCATGTTTCTAGTGTGCTTAATGTACTTTCAATAGGCATGGATGGTACGGTACCTTGTGTACAGGGGGTGGTACAATTGCTTAATTGCTCCTCTATGATTGCTCCAACCCCTGAAGCATGTGCAAAGCCATGGCATGGACATGTACAGAAGGGCTTGTAACGTTGTTTGCTAACGGTAGGATAATGGGAACAAATCTCTTACTTAGCTTAACATTTCTAAAACGTTTCCTTAAAGTTTCTGAAACTTATTTTAAATTAAACAAAATTATCATCACTGCATTTGCGGTTGAAAATTGAAACGCCTTCATATCAGAGACGCAACGAAGTTTGAATAGACCGTATGTTTTATTTTTTTCTGTAATGTTTTTGTTTGAATCTCTTGGAACCGGTTCCATCTTGGAACCGGTTCCAACTTGGAACCGGTTTTTTTTTTTTGAACCGAACCGGTTCCAGAAATTGTGGAACCGCCCAAGCCTAACGAGCATTAATTTAAAGTACCGTATATCAAACATGTATAGAATTTCAATATTTTTGCAATTTCTGTCTATAGATTTATTTTTCATCAGAAAATTGCAAATGTTTTTTCTTGAGGAATTTCCCAGGAGAAAAATGGTTAAAAATTACACAATTCACCAAATAATTGTGAGAAATACAGTTTTATAATAAAGATGTCCCAAAATGATTTTATGATAGGTCCTGTAAAAAATTATTTTGGGCACTTAATTACAAAGCTTCTGATAATTTATATCATTCATGGTTCCTTATAACCTGAAAGAACAAGCATTACAATAGGGTTTTCAGGTGAAAAATTATTCCTAAACCAATATGCTCAACATTTATATCAAATTAAAGGTCCTGATGAAAGGAATACAATGGTTTTTAAATCAAGAAAATTGGATGAGTAGTTTTTGAGGAATCCTGTTTTATTTAATCAAATATACAGCATTCGATGAAGCGCGACTGTCCATACACTGTGTACATCCCTAATGACACCAAAACCGTTTAATCAGCCTACACACACTGTGATACACATGCACAGCATTCGTGCTCGTTTCCCTCATAAGAGCTTTTGAAAGGGTGTAAAAAATACACTCTCCGCTCAAAACTGAACAAAATTACGGCTCAAAACTTTCACATACATGTACATGTATGATAGAAAAGAGGTGTAAAATTCATTCAGACACCGTTCTTACCTTTCAACTTGAAGATTTCACCTCGAAAAAACGGTGTTTACTTTTTATCTCTTCGTAACTTCGGTTGTAGAGTAGTTATGGAGATCGATCAAGCATGGGTATGTAAAGGAGCCCTTTGACTCAATAGGGAAACCCGTTTTCATGTCAATCACAATGTACTCGGGTGCGGAGACAGCTCCGAAGTGGATGCCCTCAGCAGAGCGCGGCAAATTTTACGCGGCAAATTTTACGCGCCGAATACGCCCAATCTCGGAACACTTCGCGAAAGGCTGGGCGGGACGAGAGTGGTTCATTCATAAAAACCTAGGCTTTCGCACGTACTTCCGATTGCTATTTTATGTACATTGTTGGATAGCTGAAACTATAAAGCTTTCCAATGAGCTATTACTAGTATTAGTATTACATGTAAGATTTTGACAGGTAAAAGTAGTAAAAAAAATTGATTTAAAATTTAGATGTTTTTTGTTGTGGGCGATGCACTGTACGTGTGGCGGGCTTCGGTCAAGCATGTACAAACTGAAAACCCTAATTATAACAAAATATAATCCTATAACCCTAACCCAAAGAGGCATTTTTGCTAGAAACCATCCCCAAATCCTACAAAATCCATCAACATGTAGTAAAAAGGTACCCTAATTGTTGGACTTTGATGGAATTGGAACAGTAGCAAATGCAAAGCATCCATGGCTTGACTATACACAGTCCTGAATCCAACAAAAGTAGCCGGTGGAGTTTGATACAACATGGCTACATGCTCTATTCACTGGGCTATACCATAGAGAAACTCCCGGTCCTACTAATTGCCGACCCCTGCCGACATCTACCGACAACTCTTATGCGCTCGAGATACGACATGGACTGTACCATTATACACGAGGGTGATGGTAACCAAGGAGAACAATAAGTCGGCAGGGTCGGCAATTAGTAGGACCCAATGAGATGTCGGTAGGTTTTTAAGAGTTGTCGGTAGATGTCGGCAGGGGTCGGCAATTAGTAGGACCCGAAACTCCTTTCTCTATGGCTATACCGAATCCATCAAAATCAGGCAAAACCAGGAGAATGATTTTTGGAGAATTTGGGGTAATAATGGAATAATTATTCATATGATTTCATAAAGCCTATATGATTTTTTTTTTGTATTTTCAAAAACATGCTGAATTCTGAAATAATTACCTTGTAATAAGCAAATTGAAGATAACTGTACGGCATCCTACCAAGAAACTTGTCTGTCACTTCTTGATTTATCACCTGAGGTCTGTTTCCCAACTTGTCAAATTTACACTTCCTTACACAATTCGCTTTCATGAAAAGTCCTTGGAAGTACTTCATTTCTTCCACAACCGTGTCGTCTTTCAGCAAGGCTGGGTTGCGGGTAAGATTACGACATTTCAGGCGACACTCCACGAGGCTCGTCCGGTAGAATTTAAACTCTTCCAGTGCTCTCTCGAAGTAATAAATCGTGTCTTCCCAATCGCCATTGGTATAAGAAGTCATACCACTTTGATACCACTCATCGTAAGTAGCTATAATATTAACAGGCGTGTTGACTTCTTCAGACTGGCTGTCTGCGGTTTTTATAAAAATTTTAGCTAAAAATAGGAGGACAATTAGAGATAAAATGGTGATAATTTGTGCCATGACTGCACACAATTGCATTGGTTTTACACGCAGTGGTAGAGTAAACCACGAACATGTGTCATTCAGCTGCTTGTGTGGTTGCTGTGTAGATTTTGTGTATACGTGTCAACGTACCTGGATATACATGTACCTCGTACAGCCGGCCTTGACTTATATTTATGTTTACGTATTTCATAGTCTTATCTTCCAGTCGTTTGTAACTAATACACGCCTGTCAAAACCTGTCAATTTTATAAGTGTTGGCTATTCTACATTAGTTTCATATATGGTAATTCATACATGTACTTACTTTATTGAGTATATTTACTCCTGTTATTTTATCCAGAGAAGACTTACATAATATAGGAAAGGTTTCCACAAAAATATATTTCAAAAACCGTAAACATCGGTCAGGCTATTTTGCGGCTGAATCTGCACGTGCAAATACATTGAGGGCGCACTTGCAATCAATTACATAGATTTGTTCAGCAGGTGTAGAGTAACTGAGTAGCGGTTGGGCTAGGGGATGAAAGGATACCATCACCAACATGTCTGCCATAGCAGTTTTTCAATATATGCATAAGTAACTCATTCATCATATATTTTTGACACATAATATAATTTTTTCATATAATGCCAAATCAATCATTTTTGTTTCTCTTTCGGTCACAGACAATTTGTCTATTTTCTTTTGTGCATAACTTGAAAATATCTTCATTTAAAAACATTTCTATTATAGAAATTATTAGTTTCATATTTTAAAAAATGGGAAAAATATACAAAAATCACAATTTTACACAATAAAAATTTCCACAAAGACAATATATACATGTATTCTGAAAAAACAAACATTTTATTGTCAAGCAATGAAATCTGTAGGCAAAATACAAATAACTGTAAATGAGAAGACGGAAAATATTATTTACAGTAAACAAAATGATTTGCAAATGAAATAGTTTTCCAGCATTGGTCGTTTCAAGAGGGTAAGCATATAGCATGGATATGAGATAAAATATTTTGATAAGTTTTGATCTTTAAGGCCCCCCGGCACGATAAAATTCTGGAAAGAAAAAACATTTTATTTGTATAAATGTTGAGTTTATTATTAATAATAATAATAATAATAATAATAATAATAATAATAATAATAATAATAATAATAATAATAATAATAATAATAATAATAATAATAATAATAATAATAATAATAATAATAATAATAATAATAATAATAATAATAATAATAATAATAATAATAATAATAATAATAATAATAATAATAATAATAATAATAATAATAATAATAATAATAATAATGTGGACTTATATAGCGCTCGTATCCACCAACCTAAGTGGTGCTCACAGATTCTTTTTAATGCAGCATTACACAAAACACGGGACCTACGGCTTTACGTCCCATCCGAAGGACGAAGCAATTATGGTTAAGTACCTTACTCAAGGACACAAGTGTCACGACCGGGGCTCGAACCCACACCCTGCTGCTGGCAACACCAGAACTTGAATTCGGTGCGCTAGACCGCTCGGCCATGACACTCCATTTGGCTATATTAATCCTATTGTAGCTAGAATTTGTAGCTGGAACTGTTGTGGCTAAAACTATTGTAATTATTGTAGAGCTATAATCCTATTTTAGCTATAACTTATACATGTAGCTATAATCCTATTTTAGCTATAACTTATACATTTAGCTATAACTTATACATGTAGCTATAACCCTATTGTAGCTATAACTATCTGTTTAAAACTATATCTTTATACATTGTATGCATGTTTAAAGTTAGAATTCTACTATAACAAACTATTAAAAGTCTTATATTGTTTGTATTGCATAGCAAAATCTTTACAAAACTCTCTATTGACTAGCCAAGAATCAAGATTGTCTATTCAAATTAAACATTACATACTAACACAAAAAATGTCTGCCAATTTATTCACCATGCATCCCTGGGGCCCAGGGGGTCTAAAAATTAGTCCTCTATGTCCAACCTAGAAAATGTCATCCTGTCAGGACAACAAGGTCATATCTAAAAAATGCAACAAAGTCGTATGTGCAAAAGTGCATAAATTTGCATACATTAACCCTAACTCCCTAGGCCCATTTGCTTACATTATGGTAACAGCCTCATATCACTCCAATAGACTTGCTATAGAAAATAAAAATGGCCGCTCTATGATAAACCAAAGGATCTTGTTTAACCGTAACTCCCTAGGCCCATTTGCTTACACATAACCTGAATCCTTCCTAACTCCCTAGGCCCATTTGCTTACACATAACCTGAATCCTTCCTAACTCCCTAGGCCCATTTGCTTACACATAACCTGAATCCTTCCAGACTCCCTAGGCCCATTTGCTTACACATAACCTGAATCCTTCCTGACTCCCTAGGCCCATTTGCTTACACATAACCTGAATCCTTCCTAACTCCCTAGGCCCATTTGCTTACACATAACCTGAATCCTTCCTAACTCCCTAGGCCCATTTGCTTACACATAACCTGAATCCTTCCTAACTTCCTAGGCCCATTTGCTTACACATAACCTGAATCCTTCCTAACTCCCTAAGGCCCATTTGCTTACACATAACCTGAATCCTTCCTAACTCCCTAGGCCCATTTGCTTACACATAACCTGAATCCTCCAAAATCCTTCAGTGTTTCTAATCTGTGATACATGTACATGGCCAGGGACGCTCCCTGCATGCATGGAGCAATAAACAGTGTCCACTGACCCCAAGCACTCACCTTGCAATCACTACAACAAACATGGATGTACATGTACCGTGGACAGGCAAGTATGCCTAATAACCTCAATCCTCCAAAATCCTTCACTTTAGCAAAGAGCATGTAGCATGTAACCTCAATCCTTCAAAATCCTTCACTTTGGCAAAGAGGATTTTGGAGGATTTGGGAGGGTTAGGGTTAAAACAATTGAGTGCAACAACATCGTATCTTCCATAGGTTTTGCATGTTCATCCTGGAACTTTGTAAAAAGATACGACCTTGTTGCACTGAGCAAAATCCATGTCTGCAATAAGGTCGTAACTGTGATACAATCTTGTTACAATGATGCAACAATGTTTACAATATTTGGCAACCCCAATCAAACTATGTACATATGTATACATGTGCATATACACTTCCACTACTGTACTGTACGATGTTAAATTTCTTCATGACTTCTTAGATGGTGTTGATACACAAACTTTGTCGCAAATAACTTTCCGCAAATGTTACACTTCATTTTTGTTACCATGAACTTCTTTAACTGTTCAATGTCTTGAGATATATCCTTGCCAATGATGTCTTGTTCAGCTGGTTCAATGTGCTCCTGTTTAATGCTGTGTACTTTCATGTGTCTGTAATGTAATGTTCTATTTTCAAAGGTTTTGTGACAAACTGGGCATTCACATGTTGTGTAGCCGAGACATCGGTGGCTCTGAAGCTCCTCTTTACTCTCAAATGTAATCAGACACATGGCACACTTATTAACATCCGACGCTTCGCCCGCGTGAACCTCATTCAAGTGATGGCGAAGTGTGGCGTTGCGTGCAAAAACTTTCTTGCAGATTTCGCACGGAAACCGCCTTCGGCGGATATGACGTTTAGCGTGCTCATAGCGAAGCTTGGCGGACGTGAAATGAATCCCACACGAATTGCAACTGTAAAGTTTGCCCTGAGAATGCACTATTTTATTATGCTGTAACAAATGGCTCTTTGTCTCAAACACCTCGTTACAAGAAATGCAGCGGGCATGTTTTCTCATATGTCTTCCCAGTGCATCTGTGGTTCTCCATATTCGGTTGCACACGCTACAAGGATATGTTACTAAATGAACTTGCGTCTTATGTAACTTTAAGTCTGTTGATGACTTAAATTGTTTACCACACTCTTCACATGTCATCTTTTGTAACTTAGGACAACCGGATTGCTTGTGGGTGAAAAGTTCATCCTTAAGACGAAATTGCATCTTACAATCCATGCACTTGAAAGGCTCATCTCCTCCATGAATGATATTCAGATGTAATGTCAGTCCTCCCTTACTCAGGAAAGTCCCATCACACATGTTGCAATGCCAATGGAAAGGGTTATCATCAGTATTCTCTTCACATGCTGTCTTTAGTAGCTTACGACATCTTGATTGCTTGTGGGTGAAAAGTTCATCCTTAAGACGAAATCGCATCCTACACTTCATGCACTTAAATGGCTTGTCTCCTCCATGATTTGCTTTCTTATGTAATGTCAGTCCTCTTTCAGTAAGGAATGTCCCATCACACATGTTGCAATGGTAAGTGTAATCATCAGGAGTCATATGTTTTCTCAAATGTTTTGCTAATGACTTCTTGGTCTTGTAAGTTTTGTTACAGCATTCACATTTTAATCTTTTATCCATCCTGCTGTTGGTCTTGGGGGAAAACAACAACACTCGTCTTAGATAACTATCTTCTCACACTGACACTAGCTGTGACTAGCTAGTTACATGTACTAGTACAAAAAAAAGAAGATAGAAGAAACAAAATTAACACAGTCCCACAAATTGGAATATATTTTTGGAAAGAATGTAGAATACAATTGCCTCTTTTCTATCCAAATATGACAAGTATCACAGATTTGACTTTAAAAGATGATAGAGGACACACTTAGGCCAAGAGAATGAAAGTCATAGATTTGCGTCCGGGAAATTTCGAAAACACATGAGGCTTTTTTTCATTATTCATTATTCATTATTTCCATTGATCATTAATAACAGCGCAATCACAAGATGTTTCTTCTAATTTGACGTATTCTTAATCACTACATGCTTTCTACCTGCGAGAGAGAGAGAGGGAAGGGTGAAGGGTAAAAGGTACAGAGATAAACAGCTAAATAAATTTAAGATATGATCGATTAGGCCTATGGCTATTCCTGTGCACGTGTGTGTCGCCATACGTATGGTCGCCTGTGTACATACGTGCATCATTATACGTGCGGGCCGCACACACAGGCATAAGATACAAAGGCTCAACAGCGAACGTGTTGTGCATGTGAAGGCGGTACAGTTGCAGGTGCGGATCGGACGGAGTTTACCATACAGTTTTAGCGCGATGCGACCTTTGTTGTGAACGACGTACACAGGACTAAGACTGTAAGAGAACATGTGCTAATGATTATAGCGCACATAGGCCTACTGCTTACTGGTGGAAATTTGGTAAAAACTTTGTTTTACTGATGTGGATGATTTGGAACTAAATTTGTTTTGGTGGAAATACCTTTTTTGTGCAAATAATGATTTTTTTGGCAAATAATGAAAAATTTAGGCGGTAGCTTTCAGGACATGTGGGCGGTGGATGCAAATCTATGACTTTCATTCTCATGGCCTTAAGCTAGGCAGTTTCATGAAAATTTGAAGTTGCTTCAATGCTTTTAAATGTCATATCACTGGATAGAACAAAAAATTAGAAAAAAAATGAGGGGTCAATGGTCATGATAGGTTAACCCTATGCAAAGTTACGAATTTTTGTTGATTTAAATATTTGGTAATTTTTAAGATCCAGTTTCATTTGAAAAGTTGTGACCGAATTTGCCTGCAATGTATCCTTGTAGTACTAACAAAGTCTATTTTGCGCAAGTTGCACTGTTTTTGTGCCAACGTTACAGTTGGCATGGACTGATCAATTAAGATAACCACGATGTGTAGTATCCATTTATCGACACTAGAAGTGACTACATCCATAGACTACCCTTTATATTAGAATTTTACCATGAAAGTTCGGCGGGTCACAACTTCGACAGAAAAAAAGGATATGAAAAATAGCACCACCATCGGCGGTTTGCGTGAATCTGCCTACTTAAGCAAGGAGAGGAAAGTGTAGTCAAGTGTCAAGTGAGGATTAGATTTTAGAAACGATATCTTTGGGCAATAATGAATGTATGCACATCCAGTGAGATGTTCACTATTTTGTCGTCTGCTAAAAACACATGCTTAGACCATGGAGGTAACCTCCATGCTTAGTTAGACATCACATTGGGGCTTTGCCTTTGGGCACAGGTGGCGGTTGGGTTCGACATTCTTTCCATATATATTTTATTATTCAAATTTCCATATTATTTTATGTCCATGGTCATGATGGTGTAACGTTAACGTGATTAAAACTTAAAAAAAAACTGATTTAACAAAATAAATCAACAGAAGCAGCTCAAACTTACACTTATTTCCGGGCCCTAATTTAGGTACAATCCAATTAGCAGCATTGTTACACGTTATTTAAAATTAATGGTCGAACCAAAGTGCGCCCTCAATGGATGGGCTGAAATCAAGGGGTGGGGCTAGGCTAGGCTCGCAGCTCGGGGATTGTGAGCGTTTTTTTTGTGGGGGTTTATGTAGGGATAGTCTAGTTGATGGCAATGAAAGGGTAATTTTAATATTTCTCGAATTATTTATTTTTCCTTTAAAAAAAATGCTACTTCCAACAGCAACTTTTAAGCTCTTGTTTTGTGTGGCAACGGCAATTAAGGAACTTTGTATTTGTGAATAAATTATCTAAGAGTCACGCCCACTACTGTGACGTATTCTGATTATGCTAAGTATATTCCACCAGTTGGGATACATGCTACGCACCTGTGCTTGATCGAGACAGGGTACATGACATAATTACGTCACTGTCATTCATAAAGATGGCCGGCCCCCATCGATGTCTGCAAAGTTGATTATAAAAAAATACATTTCTGTGTATCGATTTCCAGTTAATCCCGACTTAATCATTCCTTTGATGGTAGAAGAAGTTAAAGGTGAGATTGCCCGTTTAAAAGGTAGCTTTAAATAGGTTAAATCGCTGATGTGTAATCCAAGCAGATCCGCGAAAACATAAACTAAATGTAAAGCCAAGGTTTTATTCAGAATCGGCTGTTAAAATTTCACTGTAGGCCTATGCCTAATACAAATTTTGTACAATGACAATGTTATATCGACGTTTATATCGTTATATACAGCATGCTCATTGCGACCTGGTCTCATTGCGGGTCATAGATTTTGCGAGCAGGTGATGATGTGATGAAAACCTGTCGAGTAATGGAGACTGCATAATCATGGCTGTAATTCATTGCCATGGGCTGTGAAGGGTCAAATTGTCACATTCAATCATTTTCATATGAAAAATGCACGGCAGATAGGCCTACTACTAGTACTAGGCCTAGTAGTATATAGGCCTAACAATAAGTATAACATTAATGTTAAGTTTTAAGTTCTAACTTATTATCATTTAGAATTTAATTTTGACGATGACACAGGATAAATTTATTTCTTCATCTTTCAATGATTTTTTTGGTGACATGATGATACTGAACATTATTTGATAGGCCTATTATTTTGTTATTCTTACCCGATAGGCCAGTCCAAAGTAAGCCCAAATATAACTTAGTCCAATGTGATGGGTTAAAGTAGCTTTTTCTTGATAGTGGATCATCAAAAATTTCTGCCAGAAAATACTGTTATTTATATATGTAAAAGAAATTAAACAAAACGAAACAAAACAACAAAACCTATTTACAAGGATTAATTTCCATTCCTTTTTAATTGTCTAGCAGTTTTAAAAGAACTTGAAAAAAAGTGTCTTTACAACTATGATGTCAGAGACTTTAGCTGGATAATTTTTCAAATTTGTGAGCTCCATTGTCATTATTTATTCATCTTTATTTAATAATTTAAGGTAATGATGGAAAACACTGGTAGTGTTGAATCCCAGGGAGCTGTTTTGAGTGACGAACAGAAGTCAGTAGACATTGCTGCCCTTAAACAGAATGTTACTGTAGTAGACGCCCCACCATGTGAGAATGGAACATTAGCAACTGATATCACACCTGGAACAGACAGCGACATCACCCTAAAAACAGATGGTAACACAAACCCTAGTGCTACAGGTTTGTCAAATCAGCTAATATTTATGCTTAGCAAATAAATTAACTAAGCTAAAATATGTGACCACCAGCCAAAAGCAATACAAATAATGGGCTGGTAACCAATAAAACAAGCTAAGCAACTTAGCAAATAAAAAGGGTAAGCAAAAACAAACAGACAACAATAGCCTAAAGTAAATAAATGTGAAGTTTTTGCTGTGTACCAATAAATCATGCTTTGCAGTTTAATATTGTTAACAGCAAAATGTCTTAATGCATTTTCAACCACCCTCCCTCTGTGCTTGTTAACAACTGATTCAGTTCAGTGAGCACACACTCTTCTACCCCCACTCCAAGGATCCCAGTCCCACCAGTTTCCTGCTTCAGTGCACTAATCCTCCAGCATCCAGTCATCGCACGATCCTCCAGTAGTCTACTTAGGCAGTAGCCTTTCCCAGAGTCCGGTATTCTCCTGAAGACGATCAGAGCATACTGATCGAAACGTCGAGTTGTAACCTCCAGTTCTTTTCAAAACTAATTACTACTCAATTGAGAATTTCACATGGTGTCACTGCAAATAGTCTTTACTTATCCTCTTCACCATGCAAAGTTTTACTTAAATGCATTTTCACAATTTTTTTTGTGGACGACACTTTTAGTAGTAGTTTTGCCATCTTCCATTTAAACTGCCTTTTCCTATAGACCTTATGCATATGATGTCACAAACTGAATATCGCCCTCTATCAGAGGGTAGAGAAGGTCACTCATTGGTTCATGTGTGCGCACTGTGCGTATACGCATAAACCAATGAGTGACCTTCTGTAGCCTCTGATAGAAGGCGACCTTCCGTTTGCGACGTCATATGCATAAGGTCTCTTTCTAAGGAACGTCTGTAACAGTGTCATGTTTGATTTGTGATTTTACAGCTGAAGTAAGTCCACGAAATCTTCCCTCGGAACAAGCTTACCATGTCAAATGGATCAAATGGCGGGGTACCAGCACACCAATCATCACACAGAATGAGAATGGTCCCTGCCCCCTCATTGCCATTATGAATGTGCTTCTACTACGGGGAACCGTGAATATTCCTCAGATGGTTGAAATGGTGTCGGCTCACCAGTTAGTTGGTTACCTTGGAGACTGCCTCTTAAACAGATCCTTGGAAGTATGTCAATCCTTCTTATTGTCATCCTCTTTAAATCAATTAACCCTCCTATAGGTTTAACAATCAAAGACACTCAAAATTTGTATGTCACTCCCAACCCATTGACTTTGTGCAGTGCACTCAAATAAATGCAAGGACATGTGGCTCTGGTAGGAGGTCAAACCAAAACCACTCGACTGTAACTTATGCAGTACATACACAGCTCTGTGTGACTCTGCATATAACTTGTAAGAAATACACAAGTGTGTTTGACTTTGCCACTATCTCCAGCACTCTTATACACATGTGTGAACAATTGGCAATGCAACCAAAAATACTCAAGTGACTGTCTGTGGGTGCGGTGCTAATACTGGGCAAAATTTCAGCCTGGGCATAGGAGGGTTAAAGAATCCAGGATGGGGAGGGGGCAGTGGAGGAAGTGCTTTCCCCCTCTCCCTTCTCTCACCATCACTGTTATTTTACCATAATTTTGTGTGTGTACACCCTCTTTTAAAGGGACAGTCCGATTAGAACAGACTTTCAACAGGGCATGGAATCAGTGTCCTAGTTTAAGATGAACACATTGACTGAAAAACGGTAATATGACCTTATCATGTGGGGTGTTATATTCAGTCATTGAGTTAATCTAAAAGCACTCTGATTTCATGCCCTGTTGATTGTTACAATATTGTCCCTTTAACCCTCCTATGCCCAGGCTGAAATTTGGCCCAGTAAGCACCGCACCCACAGACAGTCACTTGAGTATTTTTGGTTGCATTGCCAATTAGTAGGTCAAACCACAGAGTCACACAGAGCTGTGTATGTACTGTCGAGTGGTTTTGGTTTGACCTATCCTAGCCACATGTCCTTGCATTTATTTGAGTGCACTGCACAAAGTCAATGGGTTGGGAGTTACATACAAATTTTGAGTGTATTTGATTGTTAAACCTATAGGAGGGTTAATGGAAGCTTCCACAGCTCATGGCCAAGTCTTCCGAGTATGTTACCGTACACGCGTGGCTCAACCGAGCATGCATACAAATATTCCGGAGTTTCCTATGGCGTGTTTAGACGCTCTCCGATCTGCGGTGCAAAAAAAAATTGCGTGTGTACACGGCCTCCGACGCAAACTGGTTAAGTGAATGAATTTTTTTAGACTAGTAGGATCAAGGTGTTAGCCAGGATTTAGAAATGTCCAAATTTGCTGGAAATTTCAAAACAGGGTGTCCAAATTGTTCGCTTACAATATATTTACATGTAAATGTCAGATGAAATAGGGTGTCCAAAATTGAAACAGGGTGTCCAAAAGACACCCAGACACCTATCTGGCTAACACTATGAGTAGGATCTTCATCAAATGCAGCATCAATTAGTGATATCCGCTAACCAATCTCTGTCTGTAATTACCCAGAATGCTTCAGAGGAAATCCAGCGAAACTACGAGCAGAATATCCATGATGCTATGGAGATTGTTACCAAACTATGCACAGGTCTAGACGTCAATGTTAAATTCACAGGGTAAGCTCAATCAATATGGCTCCTAACTTAATGGGGCAGTATCATCATGATCAGAGTAGACTTTCGACAGGGCATGGAATCAATGTTCTAGTTCAAGATTAACACAGTAACTGAACATTACTGGCTCACTTATGCAGCAGCAACGGTAATATGACCCTATCATGTGGGGTATTATGGTAGTCACTGAGTTAATCTAAAACTACCATTCCGATTCCATGCCCTGTTGATCTTGACGATACTATCAGTACTCTGTTGATTATGCGGTGATCTGAAATGTGTCCTCAACAGCTCAATCAATACGGCTTCTAACTTTGTGGACACTCTCAAAGTGTCCACATCGGAGAATTAAAGAATGATATTGACACAAAGTATCATAATAATATGGCTAGATTTGTCTGGATAACTGCCCTATTGATTATGCAGTGATCTAAAACATGTGCCCTCAACAGCTCATGCACGGAGTGCTTAATTTTCCATAACTATTGATCTCTTTTATTCCTGCAGGGTTAAAGAATTTGAGTACACACAAGAGTGTGTAGTATTTGATCTCCTGAATATAGTCTTGTGCCACGGCTGGTTGTACGATCCACAGAATTCCGAGATTGTTTCAGCGTTAGGGACTTACAGCTATAACCAAGTGGTGGAAAAGATCATCTCAAGTAAGACGTCTAAGAGTGAGACCAACCAACATCAAGGTATGTACCTCAGCCAGTTGATAAGTTTGACGTCATTTCAACATAAGCCACGCCTCCTTCCCGTTAAGGCTGTTAAATTATTACAATAAGTCCACATTTATTATGAATCTAATAAAACAAGAGAATCTTGTGTTCATATTGGTTATTTTATAATAATAATACAATAATGGAGGCATTTTTAAAGCGCTCTTACACGAGGTATCACAACGCTGTACATTATTACCCCTGCTCATCAGGCACATAAATCATTCACATGGAGTGTCGTGGCCGAGCGGTCTAGCGCACCGAACTCAAGTTCTGGTGTTGCCAGCAGCAGGGTGTGGGTTCGAGCCCTGGTCGTGACACTTGTGTCCTTGAGCAAGGTACTTAACCATAATTGCTTCGTCCTTCGGATGGGACGTAAAGCCGTAGGTCCCGTGTGTTGTGTAATGCACGTAAAAGAATGCGCCTTGAGCACCACTTAGTTGGTGGATACGTGCGCTATATAAGTCCACACATTATTATTATTATTATTCCTGAAACCATCTCAGCACCCTGGGGAGTATATGGGTTAATCAAACACAACAACCAACTCTACCCTCACAGGTAACCATTTACGACTGGAGAGAAGCAATTATGGTAAAGTGTCTTGCTCGAGGACACAAGCACCACAGTCGTGGTTGGGATTTGAACCCACATTCTGACGACTCGGCCATCAGAACACAAATCCGATGCACTAAACCGCTCGACCATGGCACTCCATAACCCAAACCCACATTCTGACGACTCGGCCATCAGAACACAAATCCGATGCACTAAACCGCTCGACCATGGCACTCCATAACCCAAACCCACATTCTGACGACTCAGCCATCAGAACACAAATCCGATGCACTCAACCGCTCGACCGTGGCACTCCACATTTTATATATTCGGGAGTATTTATCCTTACTTCCCTTGCAGTGATTCTAAAATATTTCTTCCAATCTACAAAAATGCATTGTCCCATGGGGACATAATCCTCTTTTTGATTCCAATAGACTTGTGCATTCGAAAAACCAATATGGCCACTTTATTCTAAGCTTGGGCATAAATTTTTTTTTCATCCACGATATATCGGCAAACATATATCGCGATTTTCGATAGTATCGCGAATATATTTTGATTCACGCATGATTGCTTCAGAGCCAATAACCACAGGTATGCACCCCTCTACAAGCGTGTATGTACTTCTGAAGTAGTTCGCTATTGTTTCTTGCTTCCTAAAGCTGAAAAGACTCCTAATTTGGTTTCCATGGAATTTCTGACTTGACTCACAATGGCAATTTTTTTAATCGTGATATATTTTTTAATTGCGATTTGCCGATTTATCAATAACTTGAAAATGTTCTCGATATCGTTATCGAATAAAAAAAGGTATTACAATATTCGATATTATCGTATTATCACCAAAACTTACTTTATTATACTACTCAACAGGTCTAGTAGCTGAGCAATTCCTAGAGAGCACAGCTGCCCAGCTAACGTACCATGGTCTTTGTGAACTCATCGAAGCTACGGAGGAAGGAGATTTATGTGTATTCTTTAGAAATAATCACTTCAGCACGTTAATTAAACACAAGGTAAATGGATGAGATCAGAGGTGTAGCTGGGAGGGAGATCTGGAGAAGGGAAGGTTGCAGAAGAGGGGAAGGGTCATATCTGGGAGGGGTCATATCTGGGAGGGGGATCTGGAGAAGGGGAGGTTGCAGAAGAGGGGAAGGGTCATATCTGGGAGGGGTCATATCTGGGAGGGGGATCTGGAGGTGACATAAAACCCCTAATATAATATAATAATAATAATAATAAAGTGGTTATTGGCCTAATTAAACTCTTTTCAAAGGCATTTTGCCCAGGCATGATATTCTTCCTACTTTTGTAGGAAATCCTACCTTTTTATTTTGAAAATCCTACCATGAAACCGGGTTCTGACTAACTTCAGACCATGGAAACTTTCCTTGTGTATCATTTTATTGTAAACACCAAGATAAAAAACAGTTTCCTTGCTATACATGGCTATAGAGGTAAACCGCTATAGGCTATATGCCTAATGATAATGGCAAACATTTTTCCTACCTTTTCATTTTCTCACTATATCATCCCTGATTTTGCCTTTTGAGAAAGAACCTGCTAGGTTCGAAACGCAAGGCCAATAACTACTATTTTGCATTTATACTACAGGCCCTTTAGGTTGGTAAGCAGTTTGCAACAGTTAATTATCTATTTTAATAATAATATAGTCTTGTATAGCACCAAGGAGCTCATATGCAGCTTCAAATCCTAATTCAGTAAATTTTCTTTTTTGCTAACAAAATTGTATCTTGTTATTTTTAAAATAAGCTTGTGGTAATACACTTGCTGCTGGCCCCCCCCCCCTCAAAAAAAAAAAAAAAAAAAAAGTAAATACAAATTTATTAATTAAGTTTAAAAAAAATAATTTGCAGGCCTAAACAATTTTGTAATTGTTTGTTTTTTACAGAATGAATTGTTTGTATTAGTGACGGACCAAGGCTTTCTCACAGAGAGTAACATTATCTGGGAGACACTGAGCAGTGTAGAAGGTGATAGTCACTTTGTCGACGGAGAATTCAACACTCGGCCACCGACTACACAAATTACACCAGCAGTATCAAATATGTCCCCAGATCAACAGCTTGATGCTGAGTAAGTAATAATAATAAGCGTTTGTCACATGGTCTTAATTCATTGCATGAGTGCAACAAGGTCGTATCATAGTTGCAGACATGGATTTTGCTCAGTGCAACAAGGTCGTATCTTTTTACAGAGTTCCAGGATGAACACAAAAAACATATGGAAGAAAATACAACAACCTAGAATCTGGAATTTGTAGAAGTAGAAATTGAAGCTTAGCTCCTGAAGACCATTGGAGTATAAAGATCGAAATGTTGACATGTCAAACCACCGGTTATTCTCAGTGTCACTCACTATTACAACTCACTAGAGATATTACATGGTGCTTCCACAAAGTTCCTCTTACAAGAATCTGTTGTTTATAATTTGCCCTTGCAGTTTCCTCGTAGCTTTGTCACTTCAAGAAGATCAGCAGCAAGAAGCAGTGTCTCAAGTAGCAAAACTAAACCAGCTGCAGGAACAAGACTCGGCCGGCAGGGCCATGGCGGCATTGTCCGAGTGAGTATCAAATGAATGGCTAGTAAAAATAACTTGTTAAGTAGCCGAACGGGCTACAAGAACAAGACTCGGCCGGCAGGGCCATGGCGGCATTGTCAGAGTGAGTATCAAATGAATGGCTAGTAAAAATAACTTGTTTGGTAGCCGAACAGGCTACAAGAACAAGACTCGGCTGGCGGAGCCATGGCGGCATTGTCAGAGTGAGTATTAAAGGAATGGCTAGTAAAAATAACTTGTTTGGTAGCCTGACAGGCTACAGTAATGAGACTCGGCTGGCGGGGCCATGGTCAAATTGTCAGATAGAGTAAGAGCTAGTAAAAATCACCACAGGCTAGTAAAACACCTTGTTCTGTGGCCAAGAAGGCTACAAGAACAAGAGTCAGCCGTCTGAGTCATGGCAGCACTAAGCTGGAGTAAAAATCATCACAGGCTACCAAAAAGACCTGTTTAGTAGCCCAGTAGGCTAGCAACAATCAATTAGCAGGATTGTTAAAAAGTGCTCTTCACTAGCCAAAGTTATTGCCCTAAATCTTTCACCTTTTCAACGGCCACCTGGACAACCTTCAAGTCATCTTAACGTAGCAAATCTGCATATTCATGAGATAATTTACATATATTACTAACCAGAAAAGCAACCCTGCCTGTAGTAATATCCTGCATATTCTACTAGTTATCATAAGGTAACGGATCTGCATATTCATAACCTTTTTAATAATTTATTTTTATGCAGTCATGAGTTAGCATTGCAACTACAGGAACAAGAGGACCTCCGATTAGCACAGAATCTAGCACAAGAAGAACAGGCCAGACAAGCCCCGCCCCAAGGTGCTCAGGCCGCCGCCCCTCAACAACCACCTGGACAACCTTCTAGTAATCATAAGGTAAATATATATGTATATTCATGAGATAATTTAAATATAGTAAAAATTAGATAAACAACCCTTCCTACAGTAATCTCCTGCACTACCATAGTAATCGTATTCGTAGCAAAGCTGCATATTCATGAGATAATTTTACACAGTACTAAAAAAAACTATCCAGCCTGTAGTATCGCTAGTAATCACAATAAGGTAGCAAATCTGCATATTCATGAGTAAATTTACATACCTTTATAATTAGACAAATGTCCCTATCTCTAAAAACCTGATCAATTAATGACAAGGTCATAAATCTGCTAGATATATGGTCAGCTTGATCAATTAATCCTCCAGGATCCAGTCTTCGCGTGATCTTCTAACAGTCTACTTAAGCAGCAGCATTTCCCAGAGGTCCGGCATTCTCCAGAAGACGATCAGAGCATACTGATTGAAACGTCGAGTTGTAACCTCCAGTTCTTTTCAGAGCTAATCACTACTCAATTTCAAATATTGTCACCGCAAAGAGTCTTTACTTAGTCTGCATATTCATGAGTTGATTTACATACCTTTATACATGTAATTAGACAAATGGCCATGCCTCTAAAAACCTGATCAATTAATGACAAGGTCATAAATCTACATATTCATGAGTTGATTTACACACACCCTGACGATGTCTTACGTTTTTATCTTGTACAGGAAAAGTCATGCACAATATTGTGAGGTCAGTGTTTGTAGTTCTACTTCGTCATCATGATCACCTCATAGACCTCCAACAAAGACAACGGCTAGATTAGCGGCTAGATATATGGCAAGCTTGATCAGTTCACCAATCTGGATTTGCATATAGTCTCCGCCCACCTTCAGCAAGAGTCATGTCTTAAAGATTGTCTGAAGTATAAATGGTGATAACAAAAGTTGTCAGGTATGATGTAATCCTGTTGGTGAGTCCAATTGTTTGGTTGTGTCGGTGTCACCTCTGACGTCACTTCACCGAAAGAAAAAACAGGAAATATGTGGAGATTGTTTGAGAGCTATAGATGTAGATTGCTTGCCAGTCTGTAAGAGGTCATTTTCTTACAGACATATATAACCAATCAATGGATAACATGACAGGACAAGCATATTCATGACAGGATATGCATATTCATGACAGGATATGCATATTTATGACAGGATATGCATATTCATGACAGGATATGCATATTTATGACAGGATATGCATATTCATGACAGGATATGCATATTTATGACAGGATATGCATATTCATGGCATAGACTAAGGGAGGAGGGTCAAAGTCATGGCCAGCCCCAGGCTTTGCCCAGGCCTATATAATCCCCTAACTGAGCACAAAAGACCCTTTACTAATGAATGTATTTCAAATAGCTGTTAATGTAAACACTGACTTGACTTATATTGCAGTTATTTGCCCTTAGATTTAAGCCTGGTGCAGTCATCTTAACAATCACTTGATGTCATTTTTAAAACCTTCTTTTCGTTTAGTTTAGTGTCTGTCATTTTCCTGTTGTATGTGATGTATTTATTCCTGAAAGTTTGAGTGTAGATGTCCGCTATCTCCATGATTATTCACTGACGCATCTTAGTAGTAAAATATAAAAATGGCAGTGGTAGTATTTGTGATGTCAGACTGCTATTGGCAATAAGGCCCCAATAAACAAGTCTCCAGTTTCTGGTTAGTCGGCTTCAAAATCGGTGCAGTGACGCGCGGCCATCTTTTTTTTGCCAACAGGGAAATACGTGATACATTGTATACACGGAGACCAAATTTCCCATACACAAAGTATGGTGGCTAAGAGAGGCCTCACAAATCGGGCAAACATTCATACCCCTATGTGAAAAAGTCGGTTAAAACACAGCACGGCAGAAATCCAATCGATCCAGCAATATTTGATGCAATTGGACATCAGTTCATAGCAAAAAAAAGAAAATTAAAAATGCCAACGCACGGGTCTGAGGCGACGCGCATGGAGACCAGAAACCAGAGACTTTTTTTTTGGGCCGAAGCAGCAAGCAATCAAAATACCTCAACGCTAACTCCCTAGGCATTGTACTAAAACAATAACAATCCTTCAAAATCCTCCAACTGGCTTTGTTGTCTAAGGAGTTAGGGTTAACCCTCCTATGTACAGTGCAGTTGCCATAGAATTGTCAGACCTTTCAAAACCTTTCAAGTTTGCTGTACTGAAGGGTTTTGAAAGGTGAGAAAACTGTCTGACAAAAGGGACCTATGAAAGGTTTCGAACGGTGTAACAACTCTCTGAACAAACTGGTGTTGAAATGTTTCAATACCTTTCAAAGGGTATTGAAAGGTGTGGTTGTTCAGTAGCAACAAATTCTGGAGGGTTTTAAAGGGTTCATAATTATTGATAGCCATTTTGGCCCGTAAGCAGATTTTGAAAGGTTTTGAAAGGTCAAACCATAGGAGGGTTAAAGGGACAATACGATCAACAGGGCATGGAATCAGAGTGCTACTTTTAGATTAACTCAGTGACTGAAAATAATACCCCACATGATAAGGTCATATTACCATTGCTGCTACATAAATGAGCCAGTAATTTTCAGTCACTGTGTTCATCTTGAATTAGGACACCGATTCCATGCCCTGTTGAAAGTCTGATCATGACGATACTGCCCCTTTAAGAAAACTTCAAGCTGCTAAGCAAATATTGTTGCTAAGCAATATAAAACAGACGACCAGCCAAAAATGCATACATTTTATCAGCAGTCTTTTCAGGGTTGTGATTTGACAAAAGTAAAAAATCCTGAAAAAATGGGTAGCAGGTCTGGGTCTCCCTTTGATCTAGAGGACAAAGCCCCCTGAACCTTCTGGATGTTTAATTTTGGAGGATTTACAGACTCTCCACATCCACACAAACAAGAAACTAGAGGTTTGGACACAATACAGGCTACTTCTTTCTTTCCTTGGAGGCTACTTCTCTTCTTTCATGAACATTTTGAGGCAAAGGGAGATTTGTAACAAATCCTGAAATCAGGAAAAATCCTGAGAAATCACAGGCCTACATTTACATATGACATAAAACACAATAAAGGGGGCCACTTTCCTACCGTCACGTTAGCAGTTTTTCTAATGGTTGTAATTTTTTTTTAAATATCTGAAACCACCCAAAAAGAATTTCAAGATTTGAATAGACATGCATGCTTATCCTAAAAATAATTTGAGTTGATTATTACTATTATTTTTTTAATTACCCTAAAATTTCCATCAACAAATGGACGGAAAAGTGAGGTAACTTTTTCCGTCCAATTTTTATGGAAATTTGAGGGTAAATAAAAAAATTTAAAAATAAAATAAATCAACTCAAATTAGTTCTAGTATAAGCCTGCATGTCCATTCACATGTTGAAACACTTTTTGGTCGGTTTCAGGTACTTAAAAATAAATAACAACCATTGGAAAACTGCTAACGTGACGGATGCAAAGTGGCCCCCTTTATTGTGTTTTATGTCATATATGATGTGTAACAGCTTATCAATCCTAGTCCATGGCATTGTATTCCAAATACACGCACGCACAATGAATATGGTAACTGGTGTAACAAATATATAAATAGTTTCATTTTGGTCATCATAGGTTTGTGTGTTAAATCAAAGATGGCCGTTATTTGTTTTCAAATTTCCACAGTAAAAATAGCATTTTTCAGATTAAAAAGGAAAGTGCCAGAAATTACCGGTTCAAACTTAGATGATATATTTAGTGCATTTTCAATACTTTGACTAATTTATGTAAATTTGAGTCACTTTCTAATGAATATTCTTGATGCATGATGATGCGTTTTCTCCCTACATTATTTGTCACACATTATAGAGATATATATATGTAGCCTGAGTATCTCACTATTATTAAATATTCATACACTTTATAATCAAGACTTCATTTATATCAGTTGGCCAGGCTACTTTGCATGTTTTGAATTTGTTTAAAAAACGTTTTGAAATATGAGACCACTGAAGGAAAGTCATTTTTGTGTATCTCATCTTTACCTTTATACCAATTAACCCTTCTGTGACTACAAGGGTCAAAATGTTGATATACTTGCCAAGGTATATCTTGTGCACTTAAAAGTCAAACCTTCTGTGACTGCAAGGGTCAAAATCAGTCAAAATGTTGATATACTTCCCAAGGTATATCTAGTGCACTTAAAAGTCAAACACTGTCAAACCTTACATGTAGTAAATACATTCACAGGTCAAAATGAGTTGACTGTTTTTGACTGGCAAAAGCATTGTCTTGTATTGTTGAGGGTGGTTAAAATGACGATTAAAAAACGGGCAGTTTACTGATTTTGACCTATGTAGCTCCTTCCCACTAAAGTGCAGCTATAGATATATTAGTCTAATGTAAGTGTGGATGTTAAGTGTACCCTAAGCTCTAAAACAAAATATACCATTTTTTTCTTTCTGTTTTGAGGAAAAAACTTGTACAAAATGTGAATTTTTATTTTTTGTCTATTTTTTAAACTTTTGTTTATAGCTACTTCCAGTTCTGTGTTTGTTGGAAGTTGTTTACTCTAAAAGCAAATTGTTGTAAATATTTGATCACATGATATTAGTCAACCAATCATGTTTCATGATAATGATCACATGGTTAACCAATCACTGTCAAATATTGTGATCACATGGTATTCATCGACCAATCATTCAATTTTGGGTGAGCTATTTATTTACCTGTCTGGATTAATTGGTTTTATTATGCTCATGTAAAGGTAATTTTAAATATCTTAGTTTTTGGTGAAAAAGATTTTGCATTTTGGAGTATCGTCATCGAATCAATTTGCAATAAAAATATCTCAACTGTCGCGAAGTAAGGTAGTGGTTCTTATTAGATCCATATTGGTCTTTTTGTTGTTGATTTTTTTCATCACACTTATTGTTATATCTCTGTATGATGTTAATAGATTAAGATTTGAACTAAAAGCCCTATTGGTAAATTTTGAGAAAGTTTTCAGCCATCAAAAATCTACATCTATAAGATACACTCTTATCATGATTAACCCTAACCCCCTATAGGTATTCTGGCTAGGAACCTTCCTGAATCCTCCAAAATTCATCAGTGCACTTTTGGAAATATGCCCTTATCTTCAAAATGCACCATGCATTTTCATTGATCTTTCATATTCAGCACTTATGGCCTGTACTTCTTGCCAGATAGTAATTTTGCTCCATTTGAAGAGGTGAAAGTACCAGTTTCCAACAGTGCTGAATTTTTCCCAAAAAAGAGCCCCATTGAGGATTTTGTAGGATTTGGGGTGGTTATAATGTACATGATTCTTTTTAACTGATATTTGAAGCTACTGTGAAAGGCTACTGGCATGCACTCATCATTGGCACACTGGATCTGACCGTAAGATTAATAATATTAAATAATAATGCGCTCATGGTGCATGAACATTATTACCCCTGTCATCGGACCAGTTATATCTTTCCTAGAACCATCTCAACTCCCTGGGGAGTATGCAGCCCATGCTGCCAAATATGTAGCACAACAAGCTTAATCAAACACATTTACCATCTCTGCCCTCAAAGGTCCCCATTTATACTCCTGGGTGAAGAGAAGCAATTATAGTTAAGTGTCTTGCTCAGGGACACGGCCAGGATTCCAACCCATATTCTGACGACTCGGCCATCAGAACACAGGTGCGATGCACTTAACCACTCGGCCATGGCACCCCATGGTTCTCTGACCGTTGGGAAAATTGTTCCGTCTAGTTGGATGTAAACAACTGCCAATAATGATTGTATACGCGAGTAGTGTGTAACATTGGGTTTAAATATCGGTAAAACATTACAACAGGCTTGTAGTCGAGTCCTTTTTCATGATTACACTGTATGAGTACAAAAAAGTTTTTAAAATATGATTACTCCAACTCTATAGTTGTAGTCGAATACTTATTCATGAGTATAGTGTTTGCCAGCAATACCTTTGGGTGTCTTTTGGACGCCCAGTTTGCTAAATGGACACCCTGTTTTTCATGAGTACGAGTACTTCAACTCTGTAGTTGTATTCAAGTACTTATTCACGAGGACTCCAACTCTATCCCTCTAGTGGTGAATTTGCACCCAGTGCGTACACTTTATGTGCGTATGTTATGGTACTAAGCTAGCGTATACTTCTGCCAGCCAATGATCGCTGGAGATATTCCGCGCGTACGCACATCAACTGCCAAATACGCTAAACGTGACGCACTATCGCTGCCCTTTCGCCCACAGTGGTCTAACAACATGTGTCCTCAACAGCTCATGTAGTTATTCATGAGTACGAGTACCAGGCTAATGGGTACCAATATTACAACTCTCTATTATTCGCACTGTGCATGAGCTGTTGAGGGCACATGTTGTTAGACCACTGTGGGCAAAAGGGCAGCGATGGTGCGTCACGTTTAGCGTATTTTGTATTTTGCAGTTGATGTGCGTATGCGCGGAATATCTCCAGCGATCATTGGCTGGAAGAAGTACATGCGCGCATAAAATGGCAAAAGTGACAATCATCAAGACACTGGGTGCAAATTCACTGCTAGAGGGCTACGATGTGTACTGAGTGGATAAGTTCACAAAAATTGAGACAATGGCACCAGACATATCATAAGATTTATGTACATTGTATTGATTCTTTTCTTGTATTATCTTGTAGTATTCTGTAAATCAATTTATCAAATATATAGATCAATAGCTGCTATAAGCAGCGTTATCGGAAAAAATAATAACAATATACCTTAAAAAAGGACAAATTCTGTAAACCTGAAAACATTTTTTTCCCTCTGTGCATTTTTGTTTGTGTCCGTGTCCCTCATATTAAGGTTATATAATATTACAGGAATGCACCCTTTCAGATATGGCCTAATTCTGTCTACCCTAAAAAAGAAAATTCCCAATTTTTACCATAACGGTTAATGCTTGTTAGAGATACTTTTACCCTGATTCAAACCCTATCTTTCCTTTGTCAGTAGATTTTGTTTATTTGAGATAGTCATATTACAGGAATAGACACTTTCAGGTACTGTCTACCCTAAAAACTTGGTCCCAATTTTTATCAGAACAGTTTATACTTCTTAGCCAGTAGTAATCTCAACAGGTTCAATGACAACTAAACTATACCAATTAGGAGATACTTTTATCCTGATTGAAACCAAAAAAACACCATAATAAAATCAGGACTTTCAGCCCTATACGTGACTGGTTCTGGTAAAACCCTAAACTTGGACCCAATTGTCAAAAGTGACCTCCCAAATTTATCGTGAAAATTAACAATGTTCCCAACAACGTTTTCTTTTTCCATCAAAATCTAGAGAAAATGCTCTATTTGGTGATATGAAAACTGGTCCCTGGGGTCAGTTTTTGACCTTTTCATGGCTGTTACGCATTATGATAAATGCCGAGAAGTTTTGGGTTTTGCCAGAGCGGGTCACAAATATCTGTGTTTACTGAATCGACCACATCCCAAACACAACAATCTACGAAAAAACAGACATCAAGCCTCTAATTCATCTACTCCAACAACAGCAACTATAATTCATCAGTTATCACGTCCTCCGAATGAACAAAGAGGAACCAGCCATAGCATACTGCCTATTTACACCATTCTCATGGCAAAAAACATCGAGGTCGTCAACCAACAACGTTCCTGAGCTACATCCAAAAACTGCTTGGAGATTTGGAAGGGATGCTGACCTCATCTATGATCTCAGAAACAGCTCAAGATAGAGCAACATGGACAAAACTTGCAGTCACCTGCACAGCAGCCGAATGATGATGATGTGTTTAAGAAATAGAAATAAGATACTGAACACATTTTGGGGTGAACAAATTAAAAACATCATATGCCACTTTTAAATTTACAAACTATACAGTTTTATTAATAATGCAGACTACCTGTCGGCATTTTATCATGATTTTCATGGTAGCAATTTATAATACTGTTTTAATCACAAAAAAAGAGGAAATTTATGGTAAAGGAGTGTACTATATTGCCAAAATTACTTTTACGAGTATGCTTGCTCTCTTAACATCAAGATTGTGAACATATCAACTTATAAAGTTGTGTCATTAACCCTAACCCCCGAATGCTTTTGGCTAGGAACCTTCCTGAATCCACCAAAATCCAAGACTGTGCATGGGCTATACACATGCACGGATTACCGCACGGGCAAACTGGGCACGTGCCCCGGGCCCAGGAGCCAATAGGGGCCCTTGGTTTTCCAAAAAAAAAAAAAAAAAAAAGCATAGTACTAGTAGTATTATGCGCGTGTATGGGCCCGTGGTGAATTTGTGCCCAGGGCCTGTGCTCATGATGATCCGTCCATGGCTATACAGTACTGAGTCCATCAAAATATAACACAACCAGCTGTTAGAGTTTGATGGGTTTGGGGTGGTTAGGGTTAATGAGAAATAGTGAAAATGCATTCAGATTTTTATGTATCCGTTCTAAATTTGAAATTATACTACTCAAAACAATTTTTTGCCAACCAGTGAAATATGTGAGCAAAAGATCCACGAGAACTGAGAAAGCACACTGCACTCTCAATTAACGTTAGTCCGTGTGTGTAGCAAAATTGAAATCTCGCGCTCCTGCTAGATATGCGAAAGCTGTACATAGTAAACGGCTGTTGCATGTCACGATAATTCAGGATAAGTAAATCAAGTCACTACGTATATATACCTGGTTATTCGAACCAGACCAAATTTACCATAAAGTATAAATTAGCATAAAGTACATACATAAAGTACGGTGGCTAACGGGCTGCACAAATCAGGCAAATGTTCATGTGAAAAAGTTATTTATACTACTCAAAACAATTTAGGGAACACCGGAATAATCTCAGTTAAAGCAAGATCATTTATTTCAGATAAACACAATGTTTCACAGAATGGATGAGAAACAACTGCACAATGAAACAGATGATAAAGGATGCATGCAGTGATTACACATTTCATGACAAGACTACTGAAAGAGAGAGGGGGTTGCAAATGAAAATCCCGGTTCATTGAACATTTCAAACCTATTTGATGTTAAAAATCCGGTGTTCCCTAAATTGTTTTGAGTGGTATATTTCACTTTTCTTAAAAGTAACAGCACCTCAGGAAAAAAACAAATTCTAGGGAAGATTGATACCATCATTAGTTTAAAGGGACAGTATTGCCACGGTCAACAGGGCATGGAATCAGAGTGCAAGTTTTAGATTAACTCAGTGACTGAAAATAATATCCCACATGATAAGGTCATATTACCGTTGCTGCTGCATAAATGAGCCAGTAAATTCCATTCACTGTGTTCATCTTAAACTAGGACACCGATTCCATGTCTTGTTGAAAGTCTGCTCTGATCGTGACAATATTGTCCCTTTATTATTTATAAAGTTTTAATTCAATTAGATCATTTTGTTATTTTACAACGAATGGTGATTGTCCTTTCCTAATCTACTCGATTTTGTTTCTATTTTAACCCAAATCCTCCAAGGGGCACTTTTCGGGTAAAAATTCAGCACTGTTGGAAACTGGTACTTTCACCTCTTCAAATGGGGCAAAATTACTACCTGGCAAGAAGTACAGGCCATAAGTGCTGAATATGAAAGATCAACAAAAATGCATGGTACATTTTGAAGATAAGGGCATGTTTCCAAAAGTGCACTGATGGATTTTGGAGGATTCCTAGCCAGAATACCTTGGGGGTTAGGGTTAATGCAGACACTCCAAAGCACAGAGTCTCTGTATTCGTCCCCAAAGAGCAAATAATATCAAAGGAACCTCCTTCCCAACCCGATTCATTTTTTACAGGGCCTTAATTTGTGTTTGTGTAGTCTAACGAAAAGCAAAAAGATAAAGGATTGTCCCAAACTATTTCCTCCCTGATAATAATCTTGGTGTTGATTGCTGTACCAGAGTTGGTTAAGCGCCGGTACGGTAATTCCGAGGTCATAGGTTCACTTCCCCTCTTGGTCAATTCATCTTTGTTAACTCCAAATTAACAATCAGGTCTAGCACCAAGACAACCAATGTCTCACAGAGAAATAACTCATTATTCAAATACAATCTACGGTCATTTCAGTTGGACGTTCTATGACTATTTAGGGAATCCCATAATGCATCGCCACAAAGTCTGCGCATCCTGGTAAGATTACAAGAGTGGATACAAAGTTTGACATTACATTTCCATGGCAGAATGGCTGTTTCTATCAATCCTTGATTCATTATTGTTCTATGATTTAACACGACAGCTCAGAGATCAAACACAAAGACAAAGTAGCATTGCTTAACTTTGGTTAAGAGCAAAACTATAAACGTACTCTCTTGGGACATAAACTAAGTGTCAAGATTTTGGACAGATGAATTATGGGATTGAGGGAACTAGCCTATAGAATAACATTACAATGCAGACTAAGTAAAGACTAATTGCGGTGACACCATGTGAAATTCTCTATTGAGTAGTAATTAGCTCTGAAAAGAACTGGAGGTTACAACTCGACGTTTCGATCAGTATCCTGTCACTGTCTTCAGGAGAATGCCGGACTCTAGGAAGTGCTGTTGCTTAAGTAGGCTGCAGGAGGATGACGCGATGACTGGATGCTGGAGGATCACGCGATGACTGGATGCTGGAGGATCACGCGATGACTGGATGCTGGAGGATCACGCGATGACTGGATGCTGGAGGATCACGCGATGACTGGATGCTGGAGGATCACGCGATGACTGGATGCTGGAGGATCACGCGATGACTGGATGCTGGAGGATCACGCGATGACAGGATGCTGGACCTTAAGCAACAGCACTTCCTAGAGTCTGGCATTCTCCTGAAGACGATTAGAGCATACTGATCGAAACGTCGAGTTGTAACCTCCAGTTCTTTTCAGAACTAATTACTACTCAAGAGAATTTCACATGGTGTCACCGCAATTAGTATTACTTATCCTCTTCACCATGCAAAGCTACAAGTTTTACCTATTACAATGTTGGTTATCAAAAATATGTCAGAAAAAAATCAAACAATAAATAAGAGATACATTTTAAGTTTGAACATTTTTAAAATCTGATAATTACAATTTGAGAATACTAATAATACTACCAAAAATTAGTTTTTGATTATTAAATGAATATTTACAAACCATAAATGTTATCTTAACAAGTAAATCAAATCTAATTAAAATGTCACTGTAAGTAGAAAAATAATTGGGCCTCATAATCACAGATAATCTTGAAATATCAAAGACATAAATTGTTTTAAAAACCAGTCTGCACAAATCCGAAGAAAATTTGATGTTAGGTACAAAATAAATTAGACATCATATTTTGGCAATGTAATTAAGGATATTTTTTGTTTTTTAAATTTGATAAATAGAAAATTAGCTGATTGCAAACTGCTTACCAACCTAAAGGACCTGTAGTATAAATCCAAAATAGTAGTTATTGGACTTATGTTTTGAACCTAGCAGGTTCTTTCTCCAAGGCAAAAATCATTTTTACCTGTTGGTTTGAAACGTGAGGCCAATAACTACTATACATGTATGTGATGCGATCTGGGAAAACCTGTCTGATGTTGGCGAACTTGTTTTGAAGATAATGGCAAAATAGTCCCCCAATTTTTTTTGGACAATTTGAGTTTTTGGTACCATTTTAATTGTTAATATCTAAATGATCATTCTTGAAAATATTAAATAAAAATTCCATCGTTTTATATGTAAAAACATAGTTTTATGATGACAGATAATTAAAAAGCCGTCTTTGTTTTTCGTTTCCGCCATTGTTTTTTCAGGACAGTGGCAGCTATAACTTCCTGAGAGCATAACTCAAGTTATAGACAACCTAGAATCATGAATAAAACAGTTTTGAAAACAGCAGTGTCCTCGTTAATTTGATGTATATAACACAAAATTGACAAATTTCACCATGTGAAGGGTTTTCCCAGATCACATCACATATTGTTTTTTAATTTGTAAAGCAAAAATTGCAAACATTATGCATAACTGTCCTTTTTTTCAAAACCACTGAACCACATATAACAAATAATAGAGGTTGGTAAATTAATTGGGCATCAATTTTTTGGCATCAAAATCATGGATAATCTATTAACCCTAACCACCCCAAATCCTGCAAAAGGGGCACATTTTGGGAAAAATTCAGCACTATTGGAAACTGGTACTTTCACCTCTTCAAATGGGACAAAATTACTAGGTTCCTAGCCAGAATACCTAGGGGGTTAGGGTTAATTCTTGAATAATGCTCCAACAGGGTAAGATGAAGCAATCAAGAAATCTTCTTGAGTTGCTTATTCACAATTATGATGATCAGTAAATATACAGTGTTTTGCAGAAAGACTATTTCCGATGGGCAATTTAAAAAAGAAATTCCATGAAAAATGCACCGTTAATTAAAGAACACAACATAAACGGTAACCACAAAATATTTTTAAATTAGTTTAAAAACTACACTTCTCTAAGCTCATATTTCATAGTTTTTCTATAATTTGATATTCTGAAACAATGTTTATGAAAAATATTATACTGTATATTTTTCTTTGTACAAAAATGTTGATGTACCTCAGCTTACTGTCCATTAATGAATACCATGATTTGGATAAATGTAATCATGATAAAGGCTTAAAAAATGCTATTTTAAGCTTCCCTCTCTAGACAAATATTCATACCAACTTATTTGATCGTAAATACCTGGATAACACAATAATGTTTAATGTCCTTATTGACAGAAATACAGAGACAAAACCATGCACCAATAAAACCTAATCAAGAAATATTAATAGAAAACAAACATAAACAACACTGTCATGTCAGTGCAACAAGGTCGTATCACTAGGTACGACCTTGGTTGTAACACAATGTATAACTTTTGTCATAGCAATAGATACGACCTTGGTCATGTCACTTGGTACAACCTTGGTCATAGTACTAAAGTATGACATTGGTTGAGCCCTTGTTGTATAAAGTTGTATCGCTAGGTATGCCCTTGTTGTATAAAGTCGTATCTCTAGGTATGACCTTGTTGTATAAAGTCGTATCTCTATGTATGACCTTGTTATATAGAGTCGTATTGCTAGGTATGCCCTTGTTGCAAACCCATATTTGATCAGACTGGAAGCGTTGTATCTCCAACAAATCTGATGGTAGAAGATACAACATTGGTGCATTCAATTGTCTTAGTTAATGCAAATTTATGCAATGTTGCAGATATGACCTTTTTCATTTAGGTATACGACCTGGTTGCACTGACAAAACAATCACAGAACCAAACACTCATATTTTTGGCAGTGTTTACATTAAATAGAACCACTCTCTTTAAAAACTATGTACAATTATTTTTCTCTGGTTGCCTGGATATCCTCTGTTCTTTTCTGTCTGTCTCATTATGTTATTGACCATTGCCATGGTGATTGATGGAACCATTTTGTTTTTAACAAATAACCACCATCATAAACAAACAACTCTTCAATGGTTCCCTATTAAAGTGTCTTTCTATCTTTTGTACACAATACGTTGATATCACATTTTGATAAATTAGTCATCTTTGTAAATACAGTATATGTACAATCATATACACATAGTTTCTCCTGAATTTGTCTGGCAGTTTATTCCCTAAAGTGGCCAAATGAGATGTTAGGAGGCTATCCTTACCATGACTGCATTGCAATCACATCAATTTTCAACTTATTATGATAGTGTATCTGCTTCTGTAGGTCATGAAGTCAAGTTGACTAACGCTGGTTTACCACTGGAAAAATGCAACATGGTGTGAATTCAGAATGCAGCATAATTTTTCATTTCACTTACTACAGTGGAAAAACCCTCGACTGTCGTATAGCTTTTATTTGCATCATGGAATAGAATAATGTGAAATTCCCCATTGCATCATGGGATTGAATGTGACACTCCCCATTGCATCATGGGATTGAATGTGACACTTCCCTTTGCATCATGGGATTGATACATTTCTCATTCCAAAAAGTTGCATCATGGGATTGAATGTGACAGTTCCCTTTGCATCATGGGATTGAATGTGACAGTTCCCTTTGCATCATGGGATTGAATACGACATTTCCTTTTGCAGCATGGAATCAAATGTGATGTTATGTTGCATTGTGGGAATAATTCATGTCTTACAGCGAAGGTACAACATTGGGTGTGAAGGGTACAAGTCACCATTATCCTGAGACATTACTCTGCCTAATTAAAGTACTCTTGGTTCGAGCCCCGGTCGTGACACTTGTGTCCTTGAGCAAGGTACTTAACCATAATTGCTTCGTCCTTCGGATGGGACGTAAAGCCGTAGGTCCCGTGTGTTGTGTAATGCACGTAAAAAAGAATGCGCCTTGAGCACCACTTAGTTGGTGGATACGTGCGCTATATAAGTCCACTTATTATTATTATTATTATTATCTAATCTTGGAGAAAACAGTAGAATTTCAAAAGAATTCTGTCCGGTATCTTTTTGGAAAAACTAAAAATATAAATGTGATAAAACTTTCACAGGTTAGTTTATGATATTTGATTTTGATGATACAAGACAGTAAGAGGGTTGATATGAACCTACACGAATGGTTCACCTTCGCTTTACAGGGACTGTATCGTCACGATCAGAGCAGACTTTCTAACAGGGCATGGAATCAGTGTCCTAGTTTATGAGGAACACAGTGACTGAAAATTACTGGCTCATTTATGCAGCAGCAACGGTAATATGACCTTATCATGTGGGGTATTATTTTCAGTCACTGAGTTTATATAAAACTAGCACTCCGATTCCCTGCCCTGTTGATCGTAATGATATTGTCCTTTTAATTCAAAGTTTAGTGTTCTCCTGTGATTGTACTAGAAGTCTATTACCTACATGAGGTGTATCAATCGTGTACTAACCTAGCTAGTCCATGGCATAGTACCAGAAGTCTGTTACCTACATGAAGTGTGCCACTCGTGTACTAACCTAGTCCACTGCACAGTACCAGAAGTCTGTTACCTACATGAAGTGTGCCACTCGTGTACTAACCTAGTCCATGGCATAGTACCAGAACTCTATTACCTACATCATGAGGTGTATCAATCGTGTACTAACCTAGTCCACGGCATAGTACTTCCAAGAACAATGGATCCACAAACTGACGCGCAAGGTCTCAAAAAGAAGCAGTGCAGTCTGGGAGACTTACCCGGCGTGTGAGAGAACTGTATCTCTCGCGCGCACCCAAGTGTTTAAGACGTTCGCCCCACAGTCGATGGTTCGCCTGCATCTAGTTTAAGAAACTAGCTTCTCGCATCAAGTGCTTAATCCCATGATGACTTACAGTGACTGGGCAGTGCAGCAGAACACGTAACCATGCTTGTTGTGCGTGTGTACATTTGGAGTACAATGCCATGGTATGGATTATAGCAGGCTGATACACTTCATGTAGGTAATAGACTTCCGATTGACTATAATGGTTTCATCTTACAGTCATAATGAAAAAAATCATCAAGTTTCATAAATGTATTTTTCAGCATACTGTTCAACGTCACTTACTGGCCCTGAAATGCATCATGGGATACCCTTGAACAATAATCAATACAAAATGTAGCCTGAAGATCTAACGTCACGCTTTGAGCTAGAGGTGCGTGAATTATGCCAGATCCTGGCCGTGTGGCCGCCATATTTTCCCCGATGTTCAACTTTGACCTTGGTTGGTAGCTAGCATGAGAGCCTCGAAGCATGTCAGATCTTCAGCACAACTTATCCAATGAAATCCCTTGAATGGTACGGCCCGAGCCTGTCTATATCCTTGATATAGGATAAAGACAGAGGATCAGTCTACACAAAATGATGTTACAGTAGTGACGTGAGTCACAGACCCTCCACTCAATGCAGCATGTGAGCACTATAGTTTGAGTTAGAGATCTCTTGCCTAAAACCGTAAGAGCCCCTTAGCATGGCAGAACTTTCCGGTCACTAATTCTAAGAAAGTTTTATATTTACAGGTTTCAGATTGTGTGATTACTCAGTTCACTTCCTTATATATAATGTGTCATATTTCATGGGTTGGCTGTAAATATCCAGAAGGACTTAAAAAACGTCATCGTCTTCAAACTTCAGGAATCTTGGGAGTGACTGTGAAACATTTTGCAAAAACAGTTCATTCGCCATCTCCTCATGTTTTCTTACTTCATGAGATTGATGTAAATGTCTTGACGAACTTGTTGGACTTGAGACCACATCGTCTTCAAAGTTAATCTTTGCATTTTTTTGGAGTGACTGTAAAACATTTTGCAAAAACAGTTCACTCTCCACCTCCTTAACTTATCTTGTAAATGTCTTGAAGAACTTGTTTCAACCCCAATCATCTTTGCATTTAAGGAATGACTGTAAAACACTTTGAAAAAGCAAATCAACCAAAGTTGTTGACAATTCCTTGTACAAACTCCTTAAATGTTGTGCTTGAGATCCTGTGCGTTTCTAGGGTTACCGTTATACTTAAGAAGCATCTTTATTTTGCAAAATTAGGATGCACTGAACGAGTCGTTTACAAATCCTCATATAGTTCCTTGAATTGCTTCTTCGGTTCACGTGCTCTATTTGAGCGTCGGATTTCATATTTAGAGTCTCTACACTGCTGACAAGTAAAAACCTCAGGAACATTGTTCTTGCGGATTTTGGCGCAGGATAAGTGGATCCACGTTCCGCATTCTGAGCATTCGATCATCGGACGCCCAGCAAAGGGTTTACAGCAATAACAGGTAACTAGCTCCCAATCTTCATCTGAGGATACAGATAATAAAGAGATCAATTACAGGAAAGGATTTTCACGGCAGCCATGACGGCAAATGCTGTCATTATCAAGCAAAAGCCTGAATACAAGGTTGATATGTTTATATATTCAGTTTGCAAGAAGAGAAATTAAATTATAAAATTCCATTAGTTTACCTTTGACCTTATGTGACCTTGGTGTAAATGTAACAATGTCTGAGACGTCGCTACTAGACGTGCTGTTGCCTTCACTGTCAAGAGGACTCGGACTTCTCTTCTTAATGTGATCCTAAAACAAATGACAAATATACATTCATGTTTCAAGTAGGCTAAGTTAATTTTCAGTTTATTTCACTATCAATTATGTTAAAATATAAAGTTTTGGTCTCATTTCAATATTCATAAATTGTGTTACCAAAAAAAAAAAATTTTTTTTTTTTAATATACCATTAAATTTATACTTTGTTTTTGCTTCATAATAAATGTTAAAATAATGTTGCACTTATATTCATAAACAATTTGTAGTCACTGTATAGTCACAAATATTTAAAGTTAAATAAAGTTGTAATTGAAAACTTATCCCATTTCCAATTAAAACTGTTTTTTTCTCTTCATTTAGGACTTGTTGATACATTTAACAGTAATACCTGTCATATACTGACAGAATGCAATTTGTAAACATATAAATGGCACACCCCTTCTTGATAATGGTTGGTCCCATATGCTAATAATGGGTTAAAAGAATGTGACCTAACCACAAGGTTGACCTTTTAAATCCACTCTAGACACAGCCATTATGTTTGTAGGTACGATCACAATGTACTTGTTATACCTTTGAGGGGCAATTTGTTATTTTCATTGAAGGAAGGAAAACAAATAGCTTCAAATGAATACATTTGGGGACTAAGTACCTGTAAAAAAAAATGCTTTTGACTAAAATTTTAAACATGTGTAATTGTTTTCCCTTATACAAGTAAATTAAAAATTTTGAAATGGGACTAAAAATGAAACTGACTGAAACTGCCAATTAATAAATAGAAAACATGGGTAATTTATCTTTCATCACATACCTCTCCCTGTAATGAAGCCTCGTAGTCTAAAACCCATGTACAGAATGTGTTGAAATCAGTCATCGTTTTTCTTTTCTTGGGTGAGGGCTACAAAAAAAAAGAGAACTAAAATATTAAATTATGTCATATTTTAGTTACCATGGTTATACTTAAAAAGATGCCGAGGTTTTTGGCACAATACAGCTAAATGATATGCCATTCATAAAAACATGAATTGTTATTTTTACACATTATGACAACATTGTTATACAAAAGTGATCTGGAAAATGTTTGAAGTCGGTCAAACTAAGGCAGGGGTAAACCCCCATTTAATTTTGTACACAAGAATGGTATAGTCCATCTTATCTTTATTCATAATATAACATGCAAATGACCCAGACCATGCAGTAATGAATATTAATGAGCCAAGAAGGACACAGAGTCTGACATATAAAGCAACACAAAACTATACAACACTGTACGCCTCAATAAACTTAATTATCAATACATATTTCAATAAAAATACATCATAGAAATCAATATGTGAATTATGAGCCCCACTGACGATCCTGAGAAATGAATGAATTATTCAAACCTTATGGGCAACTAAACTTACATATATCAAGGTGGAGAGTATTCAGCCATAAGAGTGTTGAATCATTTCATGAATCATATGAAGTTACAACTAATCGATATAAAACAGAACTGACCACCACTCATTAAACTACTACAAGGGTCAAAATCAGTCAAAATGTTGATATACTTGCCAAGGTATATCTAGTGCACTTAAAAGTCAAACACTGTCAAACCTTACATGTAGTAAGTACATTTACAGGTCAAAATGAGTCGACCGTTTTTTTTTAATGGTAAAAGCATTGTCTTGTATTGTTCACGGTGGTGCGCCTGTGTGCGCATTTGGGTCAACAGCCAAAACAGGCAGTTGACTGATTTTGACCTCTATAGCAACTTGCCACTAAAGTGCAGCTAGAGTAGGAGGGTTAAAGATATAGTCTACCTATGTACATGTACATGTACATGTATTAAAACTTACAAGCAGGGCCCAATTTGATGGCACTGCTTACCACAGAATTCTGCGCTTACGGCGCCATAAAAAGCGTGTAATTCTATGCGCCGTAAGCGCAGAATTCCGCAGTAAGCAGTGCCATGAAATTGGGCCCTGGTTAGTCAATGCCTATAGACTACAAGTATTTTGCATACGCACTAAAGCTGTGCATTTTTGGTTATTTCGGGTACCGGATACCCGAAATTGGAAATCTTTGTATACCCGGGTACCTGTGAACAATTTTGTAAAAAACACAAACACTCCTGAATGTATAAAGTAACCAATATGAACACAAGTTTCTCTTGTTTTATTAGAGTCATAATAAATGTGGACTTACTGTAATAATTTCTCGTCTCTATATTAAAAACGACTCGTAGCATCCCAATTCGTAACACATTTTGTTAACAACAAAAATGGGAGACTTCCATTTGTGTGTCTTAAATGTTCAGTCAAAATTTTCAAAAGTTATTTACGGGTAATTGGAACCGAAAAATGGAACTGGGCAATGACCGTTTCGGCCGGGTACCCAGATACCCAGCACTTAATATACAGGAATTGCATCATGGTGTCACTATAAATCATTGTTCATATTTCCCTGTATGTTAGTGTGCAGTTCATAATCGAACAATCTACGTAATTGCGTTACACCGAACGGAACGGTTGTTCAGTGTGGTTGCAACATTGACAGGTAATATGAAGGTCAGTTTGGCAGTATTTTGATCATTAGATAGACCAGCATGAATTACGCAAATCGGCTAAAGTTAAGCAGAGAAGTTTGCTTAACAAATATTTTTCCTAAACAATATAAAACAGACTACCAGCCAAAATGCATACAATCTGCTAAGCTAATTGTTCTGTTAAGCAAATTTATCTGTGCACATTATTAAGTGTGAGCGCTGTGGTACTTGTCAAATTGTCTCTATATAGCCAATAGAGGGCAGTATTCTTTCCCAGAGTGATGTAAAAACCTGAAATCATTTGGTTAAGTTCATGAAGAATGAACTAGGTCTTAGAGCCTGAAAAAGTATAATAAAATGGAAGCCAAGATTCTGTGCCAAATTTCCAAATAGAAATGAAATAACAACTAAATGAAAATGCATCGTTTTTGGCACCAAAGCTCAACAAATTCTGAAACGGCATAATTCTGTGTCAAATTTTATAATGTAGTGATATGGAGTTATAACATAAATTAACCCTCCTACTGTTTGACCATTTGAAACCATTCAAAATTTCCACTTACCAAAATGCCCATTGGTTTTGTACACACATGGTGATACCATTTGAACAGTGTTGGTAGCAAGCTTTACTACCATTCAAATTCATTCAAATGCATAGAGGATCCATTGATTCACCACTTAGAAGTATCCAAACAAGGTTTTGTATTAGCTGTACTACCATTTGGAAAGATCCAAACAAGGTTTTGTATTAGCTGACCTACCATTCAAAACCATGTGGGGGAATCAATACTGTAGTTATTTCACCATTCAAAACCACAAAAGCGAATGGTTTCAAATGGTGGATCAACTTGTATGAAAAAGGTACCAGAAGTAGGAGGGTTAATCAGACAATTAATTATTGTTATTAAAATGATTTCCTTGCTTTACACGTGAGCTGCATGCGTACGCGAGCTGCATGCGTGCGTAAGTGTATGTGTGAGTTGATCTTTCTAAGAAAATAATATTTTGTTCTAGAATGAAAATAATAATAAGTAAAGAGGTTAAATATGTTTGCTGATGGAATAAGAAGTCAGTCGGAGATTGATTGGGATAAAGAGAGGAACTGATGAGTTTGCATCAGTGACTAATAAAATAAGTGATCGTCAACTAGTAATCCTGTCTCATTGTTGTGTGTTTATTCAATCTTTGGCTCAACCGATGAACCCCGTACTTCGCACGAAGTCATTTACAATCACTCGTACGAGAGAACTCGACAATAAATAGAAATGAAAAACACCGAATGCAAATGTGTTTCTTGTAGCACTAATGGCAAACTCAACAGCTTGCCTGGTGCGTCAATATTCAGTCAACTCAATTGTCATCTCAGAGTGTATTCTACATTACAGGGGTGTGATTGGGCAGTTTTGAAAAATCCACGTAAAAAAAGCACTGGGGTGAAATCTATAGTTCTGAGCATTTGCTTTGCTTTCCTTTATTGCTTAAATCTTTAAAATCCGGAGGATCACAACATTGTGATTTGTAAAAATACGAAAATCCAGACATTAGGATTATATGTGAAGCCCATTTGAAAATTATAAAAATTGCAAGATTCCAAACTCGAGAAAAACTATTTTAACCACGTTGAAACATTGATTTTATTTTTAAAACTGGGCGTTAACTGTATGTTCTTAATTTTTCCCCCTAAATCCTAAATAAAAAAGTATGACATCTAGCAATAAGCTATATTTTTTTAAGGGAGTTGAATCCATGTTGAAGATAATAAGGGCAATGCTTCCTGCCTAAAATTAATTATTTCCATTCTTTTATGAGGAAAAGGCCTTATAATTTTTATATTGATTTTTCCCCAAACAGAACAGCTGTTGAAACTCAATAAATATCATTCTTTATCATGTTTATCGTGTACATAATCTTACTAAATGTAGGATTCAGAACAAATAAGGAATAATAAAACAAAATTAACAAAACCAAAATACTATGAATTATAAAACCAAATTCGAACCGTAACATAAATGACCACCCCCCCCCCCCACCCCCGCTAATAAATTGCAAAACGCTCATTCAATTAGTTTACATTCAATTTTACGTTGACTGCGGCGGCTGCCATCTTGGAATTTACAAGCACAATTGGAACAAAATCCAGCAAAAACCATCTTCTAAATTACTGATTTTTATACAAATTTCAGAGAATGTCCGCTTTGATATGACTGTTATCTGATGAAAATTTGGGAGAAATCGTACAAGCAGATTTTGAGTCTGCAGAGTGAATTTGCAAGTTTTGACAGTAGTGGCTCGATTCTACGGAAACTTCACAGACTTAAACAATTTCATTGGAAAATATTGGCTATTTCCAATCATTTGATGGTTAAAAGTTGACAAAAATTCCAGACATTAGAGGTACACGATTAAGGCATATGTAGTGTGAATTGTAACAGAATCTGTCAGATAGTTTGAAAGATATCACGGTGGTGGAAGTAATGCGATACTAACGTAAGTCGTAGGAAATTTAGACATCCGCGACGCGGTCACTCAATGGCCGGCAGATTTCGTCGAAATCACGGTCTGAGCTGAGGTCTACGGCTACGGTATGTGCAAAATAAACACGATTACTGACGTAAATAAATCGGGAAAATGAAATATAAACTTACCGACATTCTGTATTCTCTTCTAGGCTTTTTTGTCGGAACTGGAACTGTAACAAAATCAACAAAAACACATTTGAAAAATGTATTCCTCGCTGGTAAACATACAAAATTGAAATTGAAATTTTGAAAAATTTCTAAATGAAACTGTCAAGTGTCATGCCTGTCTTAACGAAAAAATGCTTCATAATATTTGAAAAATCTATGTTTTTCAGATCCATCAACATAGAAAGTAACATTAATAAACAAAAAGGATGGCCCGATTGCCAAAGTGATGTTTTCATCAATAATCACAAAATTATCGTCAAATTTAGAGATGTAACTCGGGAAAAAAATGGACAACCGTCATGGCCCGGCCACGCATCCTCATGGAAAGATGACATGAATTTTTCCGGTTTTTCCTTCAGGTAAACTCACTGTTTAACAAAAATCTAGACGTTAAAACAATACAAACTCACCTGTAAATACTTCACTAGACATGTCAGTTCATTAATCCTTACAAACGTTGGCAATAATAACGCAACTTATTGAAAAAAGTTTGAAAATTTTAAAGGCTGTGTGAGACACAAGACAGCGGATTTGTAAATTCTCACTGAGTGATAGTGATAAGCTTATGGCGGGGGCGTGACCCCAAGCTCATTTACATGCATAATTAGATTTTGAGGTCACTGACAAACTTCCTGGTAAAGTGCATTTGAATATAGGGGGGTTTATTCTGTTGCCAATATATCTGCCATGTATTTTTGTTTTAATGTACTGACCAGAATTATTTGGTAATTATTCACAAAATAAATGTTTTACAAATTATGATTTTTTCCCCAACTTGCATATGAACACTTTTCTTTGGATAACACTGTTCTTCCATGATTGGACGAACGATTATATATTATTTGTTAAATAAGCATTTATTTTATTACCACTTACATAGAGGGTCACATTAAAAAAAAAAAAAAAAATTGGTCATATAATATATTATAGGGGAAAGATATTGAGGCAAATTGCTTTCCCTCTTTGGTATTATAAAAATATTTGTAGCCAGTTTTTACTGAATAATTAAAAGCATAACTAAATTAATCGATTTACATTGTCCGGAGTGTATGTGCAAACGGGTTAAGTTCCCGCGGCATCTCTTTCAACATGGCGCGTACAGCAGTCGACAAACCCACAAAATCCGCTCTGAAATGCTTAGTGTTTTCTTTCTTTCTGACCTATGTCAGGTCGCAATTTTGCACGGCACCGTTTCCAAACACGTGTATCTGCTCTGAGGATGTTTTCAACTGCACATCGGGTAATTTGACGGAGTTTTCAAGCGATCTACCGAACAGCAAAACCCTTGTTCATATGTGAGTACGATAAGTCAATAGCATGATGTAAGTACCACGGTACCGTGGATCGGAGCTGGGCTCGGTGCAATCATTAACGCTGCACGCGTCAGCTGTAAATTGCATGGACCCAGGGTCCGGTATGGTTTACGGTCTTTCTTCAGAACGCTCTGTGTTGTTCTGTCGGGTCGGGAACCAGATAGTCCTCGGTTGTTTTTCCTTTCAATTTCCTGGTTACTGTAAATAATTAAGGCAGTTTCACTTTCATAAAAAATACATAGTCATAGTACATTCAGAATTAGATTTTTTCTTCTAGGCCTGTTATTAATTTAATTGATGAAGAGTTACCGTTGGTTAACGGTTTTTTGTCTGATAATAATGAATAATTTTGTATTTTTTGTATTTAAAAAAAAAAAAGTTAAACATAAATTGGTAAAACTTGTAGCTTTGCATGGTGAGGATGATAAGTAAGACTAATTGCGGTGACACCATGTGGAATCTCAATTGAGTAGTAATTAGTTCTGAAAAGAACTGGGGGTACAACTCGACGTTTCGATCAGTGTGCTCTGATCGTCCTCAGGAGAATGCCGGACTCTGGGGAATGCTGCTGTTTAAGTAGGCTGCTGGAGGATTACGCGAAGACAGGATGCTGGTGGATTAGTGCGTTGATGCGTGCAGGTGGGAACTGTGGATCCTAGGGGTAGGGGGAAGGAGTGTGTGCTCACTGAAGTGAATCAGTTGTAGACAAGCACTAGGGGAAGGAGGGTGGTTGACTTAGTATAGGAGATCCCTCAGTCTGGGGTGGGTTGTGGACTTTGGATAGAGGATCCTTCAGTTTGTAGCAGGGTTGTCACCAGACCAAATTGAGTGCCGGCTAATTTTGTCAATTGCGAGCGTAGTGAGCGGAGCGAACAGAGCGCAGCTCCTCACGGCCGGGGGTCCAGGGGCCCGCTTAAGGGCCCCTGGTGGGGTCCAGGGCAACGCCTGGGGGTCGAGGGGGCGAAGCACCCCGAAGCTCCTGGGTTTTAGCTTTTAAGAATGGATTTGGAGGGCTTACCTTTCACATAATTTGTTGTATAATAGTATGATATTTTCACAGTATTATACAAGAATTTATGATGTGAAGGAGTGCCCTCCAATGCAATTGACAACAATGTTGGCTCAGAAAAACTGAAACTTCTGTATGGCCTACCAGGTGTACACTTTTCGCTATTAAACTTAGATGCCTGCTTCTGTTTTTTTGATGAGGTGGTAACACTTGAGCAACCGGGGCCGTCAGGCATAGCAGCTCCGAGTTTTTGGCCTAAATCCACAGTGGCCGAAGACTCGGTAGCGTGATCAGTTCCCGGGTCAGTTGTACTCGAACACGAAGATGTGGTCGCAGAAGAATGTCTCGAATTTGCCGGCTTCTCGCTTGACCCTGCTGCCGTGTCTATCACTGCGGCCCTTGCGTTTAGTGGCGAAGAAAAAGCTTTTCTGCGAGTGCGACATAATTATTTTGATCAAAACACTTCAAAAACGTTCACAAAACTTTTCATGAATGGGCGGAGGGGCCGACGTGAATAATTTTCCCTTTGCTGAGCACATCGCGGGGAAAGCTAGACGTTTACGAAGTCACGCTTAACCAACCTGAAATTTACGTACATCGACATTACGAAGCACGTCGCATCATTTGCACGCAGTAGAGACTAGTGGCATTAGCTCATCGTGCAGGCACAAACAACCAATCATAATGGGGATTCCCAGGTCTTTTCCCTGACGTCATAAATAAATGCTAATTAGTGTATTTGTTTGTACCGCTACAAACTGAGATTTATTTTATAATATCATACGATGTTTTAATTGATCTATAGACTAAAGTCCTCAAAGTAGTGGCAAATAACTCAAAGAAATGAAGAATACATGAACTTTTTTTACTTTTATTACTGTTTAATGAAATATTCACACAATTTTTGTGCCGGTCGGTAAGACATCAATTTGCGTTTGGTGCCGGTCGGCCAGCGGGAGTGCCGGTTAGACCCGACCGGCACCGACCGGCGTAGCTACAACCCTGGTTTGTAGTATTGGTCGCCAAATGTCGCTGATGTGGAAGCCGATGTCCTGTGGCACGGTGTCGTGTTTGACGATCTCGATGGCCTCTCTGATGCATCTGGGGTGCCATGTGTCGATGGGTGTGATGAGTTGGGCTGCCTGCCAGTCGATTTGGTGGTCCTTGATGTGCGAGTGCTTGACGATGGCGGACTTCTCGAAATCTCCTCTGCGGCTGTGTGCTCGGTGTTCCTTCAATCTGATGGGGAGGTTGCGTCCTGTTTCGCCGATGTACACCTTACCGCACTCACAGGTGATCCGGTAGACTCCCGCTCTGTTGTTTGGGTCCGGTTTGTCCTTGTGGGTGTGTAGAAGTCCTTGGAGTTTGCTGGGGGCTGAGTGGAACACATCGATGCCTGCTCGTCGGAGGATGCATTGTAGTTTGTGAGACGTCGAACCTAGATAGGGGAGACAAGCAGAAAGGGTTAGATTACTTACCTTGCTTTCGGGGTTTGGAACCGGCTTCGCTGTGCTGATCTTGCTGGGATTGTAACCGTTGCGTTTGAGGGTGGTTCGGATGTCAAACCTTACGTGTAGTAAGTACATTTAGTAACCTTACGTGTAGTAAGTACATTTACAGGTTAAAATGAGTCAACTGTTTTTGACTGGTAAAAGTATTGTCTGTTATTGTTCAGGGTGGTCAAAATGACAGTAAATCCAGTCAAAAATGCCCCTGTGTGCACATTTGGGTCAACAGTCAAAACAGGCAGTTGACTGATTTTGACCTCTATAGCAACTTCCCACTAAACGGCAGCAATAGTATAGGAGGATTCCAGTGGGGTGGGGTATAGTTAAATGACTAGCCAAAATTGCCAAAAAATGGCCAGCCGTAGCTCGAAAACCGTTGGTCCAATGGGGCTGAAACTTGAAATTTCAGCTTTTTGAAGCAAAATTACCCCATACACCAAATTTGAACCAATTTGGAAGGGGTAGGGTTTAACCTAAGGATCATAAAAAAACAAAGTCTCCAACAAAACTGAAAATTAAGTTGAATGATACAGAAAATTTAATTGTGTACTAGTACATATGTAAATAGTCACTGTACAATGTATGTGTACAATGGTATGGACATATCATTAACATCAACATTTTGTGTATACCTGTACATTATCATAATAATAATAATAATAATGTGGACTTATATGGCACACATATCCACCAAACTGGTGCTCAAGGCGCATTACATTATTACCCCTGCTCATCAGGCTCATAAATCATTCCTGAAACCATCTCAGCTCCCTGGGGAGTATACAGCTCAATTGCTGCCATTTCAGCGCATATGGGCTAATCAAACGCAACAACCAACTCTGCCCTCACAGGTACCCATTTACCCCTGGGTGGAGAGAAGCAATTATGGTAAAGTGTCTTGCTCAAGGACACAAGCACCCCGGTCGCGGCTGGGATTCGAACCCACATTCTGACGACTCAGCCATCAGAACACAAATCCGATGCACTAAATCAATGTGGATCAAATCCGATGTGGATAAATTACTTACAGAGTCCAAACACAAAGGTTTTGAAAGGTTTAAGCTAGGATTAGAGTACATGTGTCTGCACATTAACCTACACATTAGAGGCCATTCCCAACCACAAAATTCTGTTCTTAACCAGTTCGCGTCGGTGGCCGTGTATACACGCAAATTTTTTTTTGGACAGCGGATCGGAGAGCGTCTAAACATGCCACAGGATTCTCAGGAATATTTGTATAGATTCCCGGTCGACGTGGCAACGAGCCATAAGCATACGGTGGAAGATGCGGTCTCCCCGGTCACGCTCTGGTGAGCACCATTGTTCGTCTTTGTGCGGTAAAAATAAACCCGCCACGGGGGTTCGGAAAAACTTTTTTATTCCCGGTGCGAACTGGTTAAGCAACCTTCAGTACATAGCAACTCTAGTGTAACAATAGTAGGAAGGTTAACAATACAAGAAAATGCTTTTACCAGTCAAAAATGTTCGACTCATTTTGACCTGTAAATGTACTTACTACACGTAAGGTTTGACAGTGTTTGACTTTTAAGTGCACTAGATATACCTTGGCAAGTATATCAATATTTTGACTGATTTTGACCCTTGTAGTAGCAGGAGAGTTAAGTAGGATATCAAAAAGGGTTTCCAAATTCCCATTTGTGAACCAGCGTGTCTATAAGACACCTACGTAGATGTACATAATATCTGGTTAATACTATGCTGAACAAACTACAAACCACTCTGTGGTTCACTCTTAAGCATTGACTACAAAGTCAGCCCCAAATAATTTCCAAAGTTTAGCACCAGGAGGGTAAATACAAAATCTCATTGATGTGCCAGGCTGTTTGAAGCAAAGCATTAAGTCCCAGTATTTTGCACAGCTTACCAAGTACTTTGATTGTTGGTGTATGAAAGCCAATTTTATGGTCGGGTGAGCATAATGTGGGGAACAAGAAAAGTTTGACTAAATGGAGATGAACTACATGTACTGGACCAAATAGGCATAATAGTCATAGCCAACAGTACAGAGTACAGGGCTGGTTCGTGGCTAAGCCAGATATGGCTTGGCAAGCATGTGATTTCTCAGGATTTTTCCTGATTTCAGGATTTTATAAAAGAAAAATCTCCCTTTGCATCAACATTTTCTTGAAAGAAGAGAAGTAGCCACCAAGGAATGAAAGAATTAGCCACCAAGGAATGAAAGAATTAGCCTGTATTGTGTCCAAACTTCTAGTTTCTTGTTTGTGGGGATGTGGAGAGTCTGTACATCCTCCAGAATACCCATCTTTCAAGATTTGTTACTCCATACACCAAGGCTTTTATCTCACACTGCTTCTGTTGCTACCTCCATTGACTATACATTGCATTTCTGGCCTTGGTACTCCTTTGAAATGTTCCCATAGATATTTTGTTTTTCTAATAGAAGTGTCCTTCATCAAGGATAAGTTTCTTTGCCTTTAGGAATGAAATTCCACTCTAGTTACGCATAAAAAATCCAAATACTGTTGTTTTGCAAAATAGGTAGGTCCACCGTCCAATCAGGTTGGCTGAGGATGGTCCACCAATCAAATTTGTCTGTCTTATTAAGGTATTGTGAATATTTTTGCAAGTTTCTCTTTTTACCATTTGTCAATTGAGCTAATATTTGGATTGTTTTACCTATTTGTATACAGAGTCCTCAGCAATAATGATATTATGACAATAGACAATGATGTATTGTCAGCATACACCAAGCTTGAAACGATGTAAGTCAATCTGTCTGTCCATTTCTCTGTCTGTCTAAATGTTCTTTAACAAATATTTGTATTATTGTTTTATTAATCTAATGCTATGTGTCCATCTTTTTGAGGAGAGTACTTCAGATTAATTAAGGTAATAAATATTAATAAACAAATTGTTTCACAATGTTTATTAATCACTCTTAACTCACAATCTCTTTATTATTGACAGCACTCTAGCAGAGAATGGATTAACTCGCATTGCAGAGCAAAGCTTGCCTGAAACTCTCAAAAAAATGTAAGAATTTGCAAATCACTATACCTAGGCTCCCAGTTTATGCAAATGTTGCAATCATGATTCACTATAATCCTAACCACCCCATATCCTCCAAAATCCTCCAAGGGGCACTTTTTTGGAAAAAATCAGCACTGTTGGAAACTGGTACTTTCACCTCTTCAAATGGGATAAAATTACTACCTGGCAAGAAGTACAGGCCGTAAGTACTGAATATGAAAGATCAATTAATATACATGGTGCATTTTAAAGATAAGGGCATTTTTACAAAAGTGCACTGATGGATTTTGGAGGATTCAGGAAGGTTCCTAGCTAGAATACCTAGGGGGTTAGGATGTTAATGAACGACTGCTGAAGTGAACATTTTATGTGGACCCCAGGATGTTCATTATAGTGGCATTTTACTTTATTAAATTATTTGTTTACCCTTAGGTCAACAATGAAAGTCTCTGGTTTAGGGCAGTGCCGGGTATCCGGATACCCGACCGAAACGGTCATTACCCGGTTCCATTTTTCGGTTCCAATTACCCGTAAACGACTTTTTAAAATTCGTACTTAACATTTGAGTGGTGCGAACAGAAATCTGTGACTCTTGAACAATGTAATGTTTACACTTTTACAGATAATTATCTTTAAATTCAAGAGATTGCACTCCAATAAAGAAAAAATCGATTAAAGTATGGTATCCTCTGTATTATAAAGTCAATTTGTTACCATTTACAGTACATGTATTTGTACACCACTGGAGGCATGTTTTCAACAAAAATGAAAACGGGTATCTGGGTATCCGAAGTTTCCTGATTTCGGGTATCTGGTTCAAAAAATATCCGAAAAATGAAATTCGTGATACATGTATACACAGTTCTTGGAGCCAGACCAAATTTCCCATACATAAAGTATGGTGGGTAAGAGAAGCCTCACAAATCGGGCAAACGTTCATACCCCTATGTGGAAAAGTCATTTGAAACACAGCACGGCAGAATTCCAATCGATCCAGCAATTTTGGACATCGTTTCATAGCAAACAGAAAGAAAACTAAAAATGTTGAGGCGGTGCGTGAAGAAACCAGAAACCCTGGTACCTTTTGAGTGACTGCAAAAAAAGAAATCCATATTGTTCATCATTATTTAACTTTATGTTTACCCTAACCACCCCAACTCCGTCCTTCGGATGGGACGTTAAGCCGTAGGTCCCGTGTACTAGATTAAGTAATGCACGTAAAAGAACCCAGAACACTTATCGTGGAAGTGTAAGGGGTTTACCCCGGTGTTTCTGGTTCACATTGCAAGCGCCCTTGTTTACAGGTTTCCTCAAGTGCGCTTTTCAGAGGCATCCCTTGGTTTCATTACCAGAAATGATTAATAATAATAATAATAACTCCTGCATATTCCTCCAATGGGCACTTTTTGGGAAAAATTCAGCACTGTTGGAAACTGGTACTTTCACCTCTTCAAATGGGACAAAATTACTACCTGGCAAGAAGTACAGGCCATAAGTGCTGAATATGAAAGATCAACAAAATTGCATGGTGCATTCTGAAGATAAGAGCATATTTCCAAAAGTGCACTGATGGATTTTGGAGGATTCAGGAAGGTTCCTAGACAGAATACCTAGGGGTTAGGGTTAATAATTGTGATAACACATCTCGTTATTCTTGCCCTCCCCCCTTGTTCAGTGATCTCAGTTATAACCCACTAACCTGTGATGACAGTCTGGTATGGCTAGCAGCAGTGCCTCAAGTCATTGGTACATGCCGCTCTGGAGTAAATATCTCACTATTCTTAGGTGAGTTTGTGTTTAAAGCTACATAGTAATCTCAAATGATATTAACCCTCCTACTCTAGCTGCACTTTAGTGGCAAGTAGCTATAGTGGTCAAAATCAGTCAACTGCCTGTTTTGGTCGACTCATTTTAATAATAATAATAATAATAATAATGTGTGGACTTATAGCGCACGTATCCACCAACTAAGTGGTGCTCAAGGCGCATTATATTATTACCCCTGCTCATAAGGCTCATAAATCATTCTTGAAACCATCTCAGCTCCCTGGGGAGTATACAGCTCAATTGCTGCCATTACAGCGCATATAGGGCTAATCAACCAACTCTGCCCTCACAGGTACCCATTTAACCCCTGGGTGGAGAGAAGCAATTATGGTTAAGTGTCTTGCTCAAGGACACAAGTGTCACGGCCGGGATTCGAACCCACATTCTGCTGCTAACACCAGAACTTGAGTCCAGTAAGCTAGACCGCTAGGCCACGACACTCCACATTTTGACCTGTAAATGTACTTACTTCACGTAAAGTATATCAACATTTTGACCGATTTTGACCCTTGCAGTCACAGAAGGTTTGACAGTGTTTGACTTTTAAGTGCACTAGATATACCTTGGCAAGTATATCAACATTTTGACCGATTTTGACCCTTGCAGTCACAGAAGGTTTGACAGTGTTTGACTTTTAAGTGCACTAGATATACCTTAGGAAGTATATCAACATTTTGACTGATTTTGACCCTTGCAGTCACAGAAGGTTTGACAGTGTTTGACTTTTAAGTGCACTAGATATACCTTGGCAAGTATATCAACATTTTGACTGATTTTGACCCTTGCAGTCACAGAAGGTTTGACAGGGTTTGACTTTTAAGTGCACTAGATATACCTTGGCAAGTATATCAACATTTTGACCGATTTTGACCCTTGCAGTCACAGAAGGTTTGACAGGGTTTGACTTTTAAGTGCACTAGATATACCTTGGCAAGTATATCAACATTTTGACTGATTTTGACCCTTGCAGTCACAGAAGGTTTGACAGTGTTTGACTTTTAAGTGCACTAGATATACCTTGGCAAGTATATCAACATTTTGACTGATTTTGACCCTTGCAGTCACAGAAGGTTTGACAGTGTTTGACTTTTAAGTGCACTAGATATACCTTGGCAAGTATATCAACATTTTGACTGATTTTGACCCTTGCAGTCACAGAAGGTTTGACAGGGTTTGACTTTTAAGTGCACTAGATATACCTTGGCAAGTATATCAACATTTTGACTGATTTTGACCCTTGCAGTCACAGAAGGTTTGACAGTGTTTGACTTTTAAGTGCACTAGATATACCTTGGCAAGTATATCAACATTTTGACTGATTTTGACCCTTGCAGTCACAGAAGGTTTGACAGTGTTTGACTTTTAAGTGCACTAGATATACCTTGGCAAGTATATCAACATTTTGACTGATTTTGACCCTTGCAGTGACAGAAGGTTTGACAGTGTTTGACTTTTAAGTGCACTAGATACACCTTGGCAAGTATATCAACATTTTGACTGATTTTGACCCTTGTAGTCACAGAAGGTTTGACAGTGTTTGACTTTTAAGTGCACTAGATATACCTTGGCAAGTATATCAACATTTTGACTGATTTTGACCCTTGCAGTGACAGAAGGTTTGACAGTGTTTGACTTTATGCACTAGATATACCTTGGCAAGTATATCAACATTTTGACCGATTTTGACCCTTGCAGTCACAGAAGGTTTGACAGTGTTTGACTTTTAAGTGCACTAGATATACCTTGGCAAGTATATCAACATTTTGACCGATTTTGACCCTTGCAGTCACAGAAGGTTTGACAGTGTTTGACTTTTAAGTGCACTAGATATACCTTGGCAAGTATATCAACATTTTGACCGATTTTGACCCTTGCAGTCACAGAAGGTTTGACAGTGTTTGACTTTTAAGTGCACTAGATATACCTTGGCAAGTATATCAACATTTTGACCGATTTTGACCCTTGCAGTCACAGAAGGTTTGACAGTGTTTGACTTTTAAGTGCACTAGATATACCTTGGCAAGTATATCAACATTTTGACCGATTTTGACCCTTGCAGTCACAGAAGGTTTGACAGTGTTTGACTTTTAAGTGCACTAGATATACCTTGGCAAGTATATCAACATTTTGACCGATTTTGACCCTTGCGGTCACAGAAGGTTTGACAGTGTTTGACGTTAGCTCTCTAGATATACCTTGGCAAGTATATCAACATTTTGACTGATTTTGACCCTTGCGGTCACAGAAGGTTTGACAGTGTTTGACTTTTAAGTGCACTAGATATACCTTGGCAAGTATATCAACATTTTGACCGATTTTGACCCTTGCGGTCACAGAAGGTTTGACAGTGTTTGACTTTTAAGTGCACTAGATATACCTTGGCAAGTATATCAACATTTTGACTGATTTTGACCCTTGCAGTCACAGAAGGTTTGACAGTGTTTGACTTTTAAGTGCACTAGATATACCTTGGCAAGTATATCAACATTTTGACCGATTTTGACCCTTGCGGTCACAGAAGGTTTGACAGTGTTTGACTTTTAAGTGCACTAGATATACCTTGGCAAGTATATCAACATTTTGACCGATTTTGACCCTTGTAGTCACAGAAGGTTTGACAGTGTTTGACTTTTAAGTGCACTAGATATACCTTGGCAAGTATATCAACATTTTGACTGATTTTGACCCTTGCAGTCACAGAAGGTTTGACAGTGTTTGACTTTTAAGTGCACTAGATATACCTTGGCAAGTATATCAACATTTTGACTGATTTTGACCCTTGCAGTCACAGAAGGTTTGACAGTGTTTGACTTTTAAGTGCACTAGATATACCTTGGCAAGTATATCAACATTTTGACTGATTTTGACCCTTGCGGTCACAGAAGGTTTGACAGTGTTTGACTTTTAAGTGCACTAGATATACCTTGGCAAGTATATCAACATTTTGACTGATTTTGACCCTTGCGGTCACAGAAGGTTTGACAGTGTTTGACTTTTAAGTGCACTAGATATACCTTGGCAAGTATATCAACATTTTGACCGATTTTGACCCTTGCGGTCACAGAAGGTTTGACAGTGTTTGACTTTTAAGTGCACTAGATATACCTTGGCAAGTATATCAACATTTTGACTGATTTTGACCCTTGCAGTCACAGAAGGTTTGACAGTGTTTGACTTTTAAGTGCACTAGATATACCTTGGCAAGTATATCAACATTTTGACCGATTTTGACCCTTGCGGTCACAGAAGGTTTGACAGTGTTTGACTTTTAAGTGCACTAGATATACCTTGGCAAGTATATCAACATTTTGACTGATTTTGACCCTTGCAGTCACAGAAGGTTTGACAGTGTTTGACTTTTAAGTGCACTAGATATACCTTGGCAAGTATATCAACATTTTGACTGATTTTGACACTTGCAGTCACAGAAGGTTTGACAGTGTTTGACATTTAAGTGCACCAGATATACCTTGGCAAGTATATCAACATTTTGACTGATTTTGACCCTTGCAGTCACAGAAGGTTTGACAGTGTTTGACTTTTAAGTGCACTAGATATACCTTGGCAAGTATATCAACATTTTGACTGATTTTGACCCTTGCAGTCACAGAAGGTTTGATAGTGTTTGACTTTTAAGTGCACTAGATATACCTTGGCAAGTATATCAACATTTTGACCGATTTTGACCCTTGCAGTCACAGAAGGTTTGACAGTGTTTGACTTTTAAGTGCACTAGATATACCTTGGCAAGTATATCAACATTTTGACTGATTTTGACCCTTGCAGTCACAGAAGGTTTGACAGTGTTTGACTTTTAAGTGCACTAGATATACCTTGGCAAGTATATCAACATTTTGACTGATTTTGACCCTTGCAGTCACAGAAGGTTTGACAGTGTTTGACTTTAAGTGCACTAGATATACCTTGGCAAGTATATCAACATTTTGACTGATTTTGACCCTTGCAGTCACAGAAGGTTTGATAGTGTTTGACTTTTAAGTGCACTAGATATACCTTGGCAAGTATATCAACATTTTGACCGATTTTGACCCTTGCAGTCACAGAAGGTTTGACAGTGTTTGACTTTTAAGTGCACTAGATATACCTTGGCAAGTATATCAACATTTTGACTGATTTTGACCCTTGCAGTCACAGAAGGTTTGACAGTGTTTGACTTTTAAGTGCACTAGATATACCTTGGCAAGTATATCAACATTTTGACTGATTTTGACCCTTGCAGTCACAGAAGGTTTGACAGTGTTTGACTTTTAAGTGCACTAGATATACCTTGGCAAGTATATCAACATTTTGACTGATTTTGACCCTTGCAGTCACAGAAGGTTTGACAGTGTTTGACTTTTAAGTGCACTAGATATACCTTGGCAAGTATATCAACATTTTGACTGATTTTGACCCTTGCAGTCACAGAAGGTTTGACAGTGTTTGACTTTTAAGTGCACTAGATATACCTTGGCAAGTATATCAACATTTTGACTGATTTTGACCCTTGCAGTCACAGAAGGTTTGACAGTGTTTGACTTTTAAGTGCACTAGATATACCTTGGCAAGTATATCAACATTTTGACTGATTTTGACCCTTGCAGTCACAGAAGGTTTGACAGTGTTTGACTTTTATGCACTAGATATACCTTGGCAAGTATATCAACATTTTGACTGATTTTGACCCTTGCAGTCACAGAAGGTTTGACAGTGTTTGACTTTTAAGTGCACTAGATATACCTTGGCAAGTATATCAACATTTTGACTGATTTTGACCCTTGCAGTCACAGAAGGTTTGACAGTGTTTGACTTTACGCACTAGATATACCTTGGCAAGTATATCAACATTTTGACTGATTTTGACCCTTGCAGTCACAGAAGGTTTGACAGTGTTTGACTTTTAAGTGCACTAGATATACCTTGGCAAGTATATCAACATTTTGACTGATTTTGACCCTTGCAGTCACAGAAGGTTTGACAGTGTTTGACTTTTAAGTGCACTAGATATACCTTGGCAAGTATATCAACATTTTGACTGATTTTGACCCTTGCAGTCACAGAAGGTTTGACAGTGTTTGACTTTAGTGCACTAGATATACCTTGGCAAGTATATCAACATTTTGACTGATTTTGACCCTTGCAGTCACAGAAGGTTTGACAGTGTTTGACTTTTAAGTGCACTAGATATACCTTGGCAAGTATATCAACATTTTGACTGATTTTGACCCTTGCAGTCACAGAAGGTTTGACAGTGTTTGACTTTTAAGTGCACTAGATATACCTTGGCAAGTATATCAACATTTTGACTGATTTTGACCCTTGCAGTCACAGAAGGTTTGACAGTGTTTGACATTTAAGTGCACTAGATATACCTTGGCAAGTATATCAACATTTTGACCGATTTTGACCCTTGCAGTCACAGAAGGTTTGACAGTGTTTGACATTTAAGTGCACTAGATATACCTTGGCAAGTATATCAACATTTTGACTGATTTTGACCCTTGCGGTCACAGAAGGTTTGACAGTGTTTGACATTTAAGTGCACTAGATATACCTTGGCAAGTATATCAACATTTTGACTGATTTTGACCCTTGCGGTCACAGAAGGTTTGACAGTGTTTGACTTTTAAGTGTACTAGATATACCTTGGCAAGTATATCAACATTTTGACTGATTTTGACCCTTGCGGTCACAGAAGGTTTGACAGTGTTTGACATTTAAGTGCACTAGATACACCTTGGCAAGTATATCAACATTTTGACTGATTTTGACCCTTGCAGTCACAGAAGGTTTGACAGTGTTTGACATTTAAGTGCACTAGATATACCTTGGCAAGTATATCAACATTTTGACCGATTTTGACCCTTGCAGTCACAGAAGGTTTGACAGTGTTTGACTTTTAAGTGCACTAGATATACCTTGGCAAGTATATCAACATTTTGACTGATTTTGACCCTTGCGGTCACAGAAGGTTTGACAGTGTTTGACTTTTAAGTGTACTAGATATACCTTGGCAAGTATATCAACATTTTGACTGATTTTGACCCTTGTAGTAGTAGGAGGGTTAATGATATACATGATGATGGTATCAGAAATTCCATGATGAAGTTCGACATTGTGAAAATACCGATGAAGTTTGTTTTCTTTTGAAAAATTGTTTGACATTTCAGATAAGCGCACTGCAACTGCTGCAACCAATGACACTACGCAAGAGAAACCCATGGTGACACAACCCATGTCAGACTCTACGATGGGGAGTACTCCAGTGCCACCTGAGGCTAACAAACTATGTAAGCATCAAAAGTATGATGTTTCTGTGGGATTGTCTGCTGACGCATCTTATTTTAGTAATAATAAATAATAATGGACACTTACGTATATTACGTATATTGCGCCAGTATCCGCCAAGTTTGACGCTCATGACGCATGAACTTTATTACCCCTGTCATCGGGCCAGTTATATCATTCCTTAGAACCATCTCAACTCAATTACCATATCAGCCCTCAAAGGTCCCCATTTATACTCCTGGGTGAAGAGAAGCAGTTATAGTTAAGTGTCTTGCTCAAGGACACAAGCGCTAAGGTCGGGGCCAGGATTCGAACACACATTCTGACAACACAGCCATCAGAAAACAAGTCCACTAAACCGCTCGACCATGGTACCCCAATATTTTGTGTTATGTTATTGTCAAACAGGGCTACAGAAAGATCATGCTAGAGTACAAATTTAAAGGGACACTATCGTCACGATCAACAGGGCATGGAATCAGAGTGCTACTTTTAGATTAACTCAGTGACTGAAAACAATACCCAACATGATATTACCATTGCTGCTGCAAATTTTTTGTGGAGTGTCGTGGCCGAGCGGTCTAGCTTACCGGACTCAAGTTCTGGTGTTAGCAGCAGAATGTGGGTTCAAATCCCGGCCGTGACACTTGTGTCCTTGAGCAAGACACTTAACCATAATTGCTTATAGGGGCAGAGGCAGTTTAATAACTGCCTTGTTCTGGACTAGTTACCCCTCCCAGTCCTATTCGCACCGTGAAGAGGCTGGTTATTAACTTGTCTTGTTTCGGTGCGAGGGGCTGGTTTCTTCAGTGCGGAGTCGTTGTAACAACTCAATGACTTAGTAGCCCCCCCCTTGCGTAAAAAATAAATAAATAAATAAATAAATAAATGAGCCATAAATTTTCAGTCAGTGCGTTCACCTTAAACTAGACACCGATTCCATGCCCTGTTGAAAGTCTGCTCTGATCGTGATGATATTGCTCCTTTAACCCTAACTCCCTAGGCCCTGAATCCTTCCTAACTCCCTAGGCCCATTTGCTTACACATAACCTGAATCCTTCCTAACTCCCTAGGCCCATTTGCTTACACATAACCTGAATCCTCCCTAACTCCCTAGGCCCATTTGCTTACACATAACCTGAATCCTCCCTAGCTCCCTAGGCCCATTTGCTTACACATAACCTGAATCCTCCCTAACTCCCTAGGCCCATTTGCTTACACATAACCTGAATCCTCCCTAACTCCCTAGGCCCATTTGCTTACACATAACCTGAATCCTCCCTAACTCCCTAGGCCCATTTGCTTACACATAACCTGAACTCCCTTAACTCCCTAGGCCCATTTGCTTACACATAACCTGAATCCTTCCTAACTCCCTAGGCCCATTTGCTTACACATAACCTGAATCCTTCCTAACTCCCTAGGCCCATTTGCTTACACATAACCTGAATCCTCCCTAACTCCCTAGGCCCATTTGCTTACACATAACCTGAATCCTCCCTAACTCCCTAGGTCCATTTGCTTACACATAACCTGAATCCTCCCTAACTCCCTAGGCCCATTTGCTTACACATAACCTGAATCCTCCCTAACTCCCTAGGCCCATTTGCTTACACATAACCTGAATCCTTCCTAACTCCCTAGGCCCATTTGCTTACACATAACCTGAATCCTCCCTAACTCCCTAGGCCCATTTGCTTACACATAACCTGAATCCTCCCCTACCGCCCTGGTCCATTTGCTTACACATAACCTGAATCCTTCCCTAACTCCCTAGGCCCATTTGCTTACACATAACCTGAATCCTCCCTAACTCCCTAGGCCCATTTGCTTACACATAACCTGAATCCTTCCCAACTCCCTAGGCCCATTTGCTTACACATAACCTGAATCCTTCCTAACTCCCTAGGCCCATTTGCTTACACATAACCTGAATCCTTCCCAACTCCCTAGGCCCATTTGCTTACACATAACCTGAATCCTCCCTAACTCCCTAGGCCCATTTGCTTACACATAACCTGAATCCTCCCTAACTCCCTAGGTCCATTTGCTTACACATAACCTGAATCCTCCCTAACTCCCTAGGCCCATTTGCTTACACATAACCTGAATCCTTCCCTAACTCCCTAGGCCCATTTGCTTACACATAACCTGAATCCTCCCTAACTCCCTAGGCCCATTTGCATTCACATAACCTGAATCCTTCCTAACTCCCTAGGCCCATTTGCTTACACATAACCTGAATCCTTCCTAACTCCCTAGGCCCATTTGCTTACACATAACCTGAATCCTCCCTAACTCCCTAGGCCCATTTGCTTACACATAACCTGAATCCTCCCTAACTCCCTAGGCCCATTTGCTTACACATAACCTGAATCCTCCCTAACTCCCTAGGTCCATTTGCTTACACATAACCTGAATCCTCCCTAACTCCCTAGGCCCATTTGCTTACACATAACCTGAATCCTCCCTAACTCCCTAGGCCCATTTGCTTACACATAACCTGAATCCTCCCTAACTCCCTAGGCCCATTTGCTTACACATAACCTGAATCCTCCCTAACTCCCTAGGCCCATTTGCTTACACATAACCTGAATCCTCCCTAACTCCCTAGGCCCATTTGCTTACACATAACCTGAATCCTCCCTAACTCCCTAGGCCCATTTGCTTACACATAACCTGAATCCTCCCTAACTCCCTAGGCCCATTTGCTTACACATAACCTGAATCATAACTCCCTAGGCCCATTTGCTTACACATAACCTGAATCCTTCCTAACTCCCTAGGCCCATTTGCTTACACATAACCTGAATCCTCCCTAACTCCCTAGGCCCATTTGCTTACACATAACCTGAATCCTCCCTAACTCCCTAGGCCCATTTGCTTTACCTGAATCCTCCCTAACTCCCTAGGCCCATTTGCTTACACATAACCTGAATCCTCCCTAACTCCCTAGGCCCATTTGCTTACACATAACCTGAATCCTCCCTAACTCCATTTGCTTACACATAACCTGAATCCTCCCTAACTCCCTAGGCCCATTTGCTTACACATAACCTGAATCCTTCCTAACTCCCTAGGCCCATTTGCTTACACATAACCTGAATCCTCCCTAACTCCCTAGGCCCATTTGCTTACACATAACCTGAATCCTTCCTAACTCCCTAGGCCCATTTGCTTACACATAACCTGAATCCTCCCTAACTTCCTAGGCCCATTTGCTTACACATAACCTGAATCCTTCCTAACTCCCTAGGCCCATTTGCTTACACATAACCTGAATCCTCCCTAACTTCCTAGGCCCATTTGCTTACACATAACCTGAATCCTCCCTAACTCCATTTGCTTACACATAACCTGAATCCTCCCTAACTTCCTAGGCCCATTTGCTTACACATAACCTGAATCCTCCCTAACTCCCTAGGCCCATTTGCTTACACATAACCTGAATCCTTCCTAACTCCCTAGGCCCATATGCTTACACATAACCTGAATCCTCCCTAACTCCCTAGGCCCATTTGCTTACACATAACCTGAATCCTTCCTAACTCCCTAGGCCCATTTGCTTACACATAACCTGAATCCTCCCTAACTTCCTAGGCCCATTTGCTTACACATAACCTGAATCCTCCCTAACTCCCTAGGCCCATTTGCTTACACATAACCTGAATCCTCCCTAACTCCCTAGGCCCATTTGCTTACACATAACCTGAATCCTTCCTAACTCCCTAGGCCCATTTGCTTACACATAACCTGAATCCTTCCCTAACTCCCTAGGCCCATTTGCTTACACATAACCTGAATCCTTCCTAACTCCCTAGGCCCATTTGCTTACACATAACCTGAATCCTTCCTAACTCCCTAGGCCCATTTGCTTACACATAACCTGAATCCTTCCTAACTCCCTAGGCTCATTTGCTTACACATAACCTGAATCCTTCCTAACTCCCTAGGCCCATTTGCTTACACATAACCTGAATCCTCCAAAATTCTTTAGTAGTAAAGCAAGCACATGACATGTATGCACACATGTGTTTCTAATCTGTGATACATGTACATGGCCAGGGACCTTCCCTGCATGCATGGAGCAATAAACAGTGTCCACTGACCCAAGCACTGACCTTGCAATCACTACAACAAACATGGATGTACATGTACCATGGAAAGGCAAGTATGCCTAATAACCTCAATCCTTCAAAATCCTTCACTTTAGCAAAGAGGATTTTGGAGGATTTGGGAGGGTTAGGGTTAAGGTCAAAAAATTTGCTAATTTCACATAATTATAATTAAAAATTATAAAAATATGCATATTTTGGCTGGTAGTCTATTTTTGTTTTTATAAACAAAATATTTGCTAGGCCAAAATCTCTGCACATCTTTTTGGCAAGTCTATATTTGCTTGTATTTTTTATTTGATTTTTTTAAAAAAAATTTTGGCCCATATGAAAATTGCTTGAAGGTCACATGGTTTATTTGTAAATCAAGCTATAATTATTATTTTATATTTATAATAAGCAGGTTTTCACTGGATAATTCTCTCTTTGTCAAATATTTGTTTTTGATTTCAGACATACTTGCCATCCTCATACCGATACTCATACTTGTAGTAATCGTCACAGTGATTGTCATCTTCACCATCAGAAAAAATCACCAGCAGAAAGAATCCTATAACTCGGCAATCCGTTACTCTGTAGTACGTAAGGATGCGGGCGCTAGAAACCGTGTCTACAGTGATGTCACTACGGAGTTATAGTACCGTTAGATAATGGCTGAATGCAATTGACCCAAGAAAATTGAGTTAAAAACCTGAAAATATGGCAGAAGTGGAGTTGTTTGAGGTTCATGTCTTCATCTTTTTCATGAGCAAAAAATGATATTCACTGAGGAAGATTGCGACTATCTTTTTGTCATTTGATAAAGAATCGAATAAGCAGTACTAACCTAGCATTTGACAACCAGTGAATCCGTTGTGGACTGCTTTTCTTTCACTATTTGTGTCTGAATTGTTGTATATTGGATTTAACATCTCATACAAAGGTCACAGTCATGTAAATAAGGCCTTGTTCAAAATGGCTGTATTTGGCTGCGGCTATGGCTATGCCTATGGCTATGCCTATGGCTGTGCCTATGGCTATGCCTATGGCTATGCCTATGCCTATGGCTATGGCTATGCCTATGCCTATGGCTATGCCTATGCCTATGCCTATGCCTATGCCTATGCCTATGGCTATGCCTATGGCTATGCCTATGCCTATGGCTATGGCTATGGCTATGCCTATGGCTATGCCTATGCCTATGGCTATGCCTATGCCTATGGCTATGCCTATGGCTATGCCTATGGCTATGCCTATGGCTATGCCTATGGCTATGGCTATGGCTATGGCTATGCCTATGCCTATGCCTATGCCTGTGCAGATCCTAGCCAAGCCTTTTGCTGTGAAAATGCACCCAGTGTTAAGCAAATAGGCTACTTTGGCCTCTATATCTCAGACATGGGGTAGTATACATAAGTGCAGATAGTAGACTTTGGGTGATAATGGACCTCGCTTTCACCTGGGTCCATTATTACCTGTAGCTACACCCCCATTAGTTCCGCAGTATAGGACCCGCCCTGTACTAACTAGTCTGGTAAGTCTAGACAGTTTGGTAGTGCATGGGTGATAATGGACCTCAATTTCCCCTAGGTCCATTATCACTTGTGGCCACACCCTATCAGTACTTATTCCGCAGTATTGGACCCAGTAGTCTATGGGTGATAATGGATCTCACCTTCCCCTAAGTCCATTATCACTTGTGGCCACACCCCTATCAATCCTTGTTCTGCATTATTGGACCCAGTAGTCTATGGGTGATAATGGACCTCACCGTCCCAATCGGTCCATTATCACTTGTAGCCACACCCCTTTCAGTCTATCCCGCAGAAAAGACTGTAGAACAAATTGTATTTCCTTAATCACCATTTCAGCAAGTGTACTTATATTTTCAGATATTTTCTTCATCACTAACAATTTTTGTCAGTTATCATTTGCGTTTCTGTTATGGCCTTTTTATGGAAATGCAGATTGTTTTTCCTAAAAGTGCCTGACTTTTTTAATATTTTATGTATATAAAGTGCACATCTTTGATTTGTGAATATTTTTGGCAGTCTTGTGGTAAATTATAAAAGAAAAAGTACACTGTATTTATGATAAATATTCTATTTTTACTGTAATCTATATGAATTTTCTCTGTAACAGAAAGATACAGCACAATACTTGTATTACCAACACTAATTAATTAATAATTCATTTTCTGTGTAAATCCTTATTTTTCATCACTTTTAATAGTTTAAATCTCTATGTTCCACCTTTTTTTTAGCAGAAAAGAAACAAATTACTTTGAATAATTTCATAGAATATTTGAAGTGGGCATGGATAAAGAATAGTTAAGTTAATAAATTAATTTGAGAGACAGCGTGATATCGTTAATTTATGGCTGGTCAAATAAGAGACCGTAAAAACAAAAATTATTATGGGAAATACCACATTTGGAAGTAACTCACTTCCCTTTAATAAGGACATTGAATTGTTATGATTAACCCTCCTACAATCAGTGCAATTTTTAGAAACGACCCATTCAGGCCACTCCAAGCCATTAGCTGTTGCCAGTGGCCTCCTATGGTTACCCTTCTGTGCACTGTCACACCACTCCTACAATCAGTGCAATTGTTGAAACGACCCATTCAGGCCACTCCAAGCCATTAGCTGTTGCCAGTGGCCTCCTATGGTTACCCTTCTGTGCACTGTCACACCACTCCTACAATCAGTGCAATTTTTGAAACAACCCATTCAGGCCACTCCAAGCCATTAGCTGTTGCCAGTGGCCTCCTATGGTTACCCTTCTGTGCACTGTCACACCACTGAGATTACAGGGTAAGGTGGTCTCCCATTGATACATTGCAGGCCATACTAATATGTTCAAACATTTACAGTGGCCTTGGGTGGCACACAGTTGATTTTGTAAGATTACTTGGAAAGGACAGCAGGCTTGTATGTACTAAAGGTTGGTGAAAAACATACTGAAAATTTAGTGGATCGGAGTGGCCTCCATGTGTAGCAGGGTTTAATTCAAAAGTGATAATATAATGGAATATATGTTTTTAATATTTTAATGCTTTAAAACACTTAGAAATAATTTAAACGCTTGAAGAAAATCAAAAGAGAGCTTGCCTCTGCCTCATATATATTATAGTAAATACTTTCCAAAATTACATACATGCTTGATTGAAAGTTGTCTAAGATTTCTAAAACTTTGACAAATGAATGCCTTTTTGTCTTCATCGATGAAAATATTAACAAGCATGTGTTTTGTGTATGACGTATATTGCATGTTGCTGTTTTTTTTAAATCTACCTTTCTTGAGCACATTAAGAGCAGAAAGTCAGACAAGAACAGCCTCGGCAACGTGCAGAGTCTGCAGAAAGTAGACTGTAGCCTTTGTGACAAGAAGCCTTAGCAACATGGAATTTTGACAAGAAGCCTTATATATAAACATTGATTTGCGATTTTTTTAGGTTTTTCTTATAACATGAATTATGCATGAATTATTTCAAGCAACAAAAGAAACAAGTTTTAGTAATTTTTTGGCAAATAGTATAAACTTTAAACAAATTACTGTGAGAAAATAATACGAAAGAAAGTGTGATAAATTAATGTTCTTTCTTATAATGTAATCACTGTAAGTCATTTCAAAAGGGGCCTTATTTTAGTATTTTTTGTAACTTTTTAAGCCAGTTCAAATATTGACTGTTCATGAAAGAATCTTACTTTTTTTTAAGACTATTAGTAAACAGTATTTCTTAACACATCTTCAGTATTTTCTATATAAGTCCCCAAAAATTTGAATATGCAAATTGTGATGGAATCACAATGTTTATGCATATATGCAAATGCTGTAAATCAGCTGGATTGGGTGTGGCCTTACAATATTTTATTTAAGTACATGTATGTACTCCCTAGTGAGCCAAGATCGGTTTGAAGGAATGACTTTTATTCCGGCTTTCATCCATGCTCAATGTCATAGAACCGCCAAGCAGCTGATTCTAAGCTTACTCAATGTTTTTTCATTTCAAACAAATAAAAAGAAAAAAACACTAATTTAGCCATTATTGCTAGCAAATGAGTGATGCAACAATACAAATCAATGGTGAACACACATGTACTGCACCAATATCTCTCACTACCCTGGTGAATTATGTTCACGTATAGTAGAATTGTTTCTTCTGTAGTTAGGAAAAACATTAGACTGGTCGCCAGTCTGTATCCTCAAGAATAAAGACAGGCTCCTGGTGCATTATTCAAGGGATTTCATTGGATACGTTGTGTTGAAGATCTGACATCATGCTTCAAGGTCAAAGTTGAATCACCGGGAAACAAACATGACGGCCACAAGGCCAGTATCTGGCATTGTTCACGAGCCTCAAAGCATGATATCAGATTTTCAGCCTAGAAAAATATATGCTTATCGGTAAGCAGTGGTACCAGACTGACTTTATGATTTAAGGTAGAAGAAACAAGAAACATGTACAACAGATATTAGAAATTAAGTATGTGCAGTTTTGAATAAGATTTGAGGCTTTGTATTGTAAAAAGGAATACATGCAATTGTTACTTTGTTGGGGCATTAATGGATCTATTCTTGGAAGAACTGACTATTTTCAAATGTTTTCTTACACTGGTCAGTCTTTGTAAATCTTATTTTTATATGTAGGTTAAATAACTCCATAGACCCTGTGTAGAGGGTCCGTGGCCAGTCACATTGGTGGCTTCTATCAGCATTAATATTGCAATTTACAGACAGGAGAGATCTGGAAACCAGTCTCATGGTTTGTAGGGTTATAGATGTATTTAGGAAAGAGAAGGTACATGGACAATATTGGTAATGTTTAAAAAATAATAATAAAAAAACCTGATACTATGAGTATGCTTACTCTCTTTGAATCAAGATATACATTGAAGGGAAGGTGCAACATTGGTAATGTTGGAAAAACTGCTTCTATGAGTATGCTTACTCTCTTTGAATCAAGATATACATTGAAGGGAAGGTGCAACATTGGTAATGTTGGAAAAACTGCTTCTATGAGTATGCTTACTCTCTTTGAATCAAGATATACATTGAAGGGAAGGTGCAACATTGGTAATGTTGGCAAAACTGCTTCTATGGGTATGCTTACTCTCTTTGAATTTCAGTTCAATGCAGAGTCTAAGTCATGATAAAAGTGTGAAAACGCTTTCACAATTTTGTGTTTTCTTTGAAAATGAACTTCAGACAGAATAATTGTTAAGGATTATTGGTACTTTTACCCACATGGTCAGCTTTCAGATAATAATGCTGTAATTTTGTTCAGGTAATTACCAATTCTGTTTTTATTTTGGTGTCTTTTCCCCTCCTTCTTTTTTCCTTTGTCTTTCTTTCTTAGAATGTGTTCAGTGACAAAGAGGAAATAAAACATGTTATTTTGTTGAAGAGAAATTAGAAAATGTAAAATTCAGAAATCCTCTTGAAGATCTGAAGAAATAAGTAAATAATGTTCATCCTAATGTAACTGTAATCAACACTTGTCTTTCCTGTAAATTAGTAGAAAGTATTAACCCTAACTCCCTAGGCCCATTTGCTTACACATAACCTGAATCCTTCCTAACTCCCAAGGCCCATTTGCATACACATAACCTGAATCCTCCAAAATCCTTCAGTATAGTAAAGCAAGAACATGACATGTGCACACATGTGTTTTCTAATCTGTGATACATGTACATGGCCAGGGACCCTCCCTGCATGCATGGAGCAATAAACAGTGTCCATTGACCCAAGCACTGACCTTGCAATCACTACAACAAACATGGATGTACATGTACCATGGAAAGTATGCCAAATAACCTCAATCCTTCAAAATCCTTCACTTTGGCAAAGACGATTTTGGAGGATTTGGGAAATTTAGGGTTTTAATGTAAGGTCCCAAACAAGTTAATCATTCTGGTAATAATCAAACTGTGTATTCACTACGCACATATTGTAGCCCTCGTGTGGTGAATATTCACCCAGTGTCTGCTGATAGGGCATTTTGGAGTTTCATGTTCAGCACTAGTCTGGTCCCCTGTCTTTGTCCTATCAAGAATAGAGACAGGCTCCGGCTGAACCATTCTCTCATAAGACTTGATGTCACGCTGTGAGGCTCGCGTACTAACTACCAATGAAGGTCAAAGATGAATCTCCCCCAAAACAGCGGCAGGTTTCTGGCGTAATTCACGAGCCTCGAAGTGGGATGTCAGATCTTAGTTCAGAACATACTTTTAATAGTGTGGGTAATTATATGTATCATTGTGACCCATTATCAGTACCCTCAGCAGTGATCTATAAGAGTGCCCTCAACTGCCTATGCACGTAGTGGATATTGGCATTGTACTGAATAAATCAATTAATTCCAAATTCAGTTTTCTTATTTAGTAACCATGGCAATCAACTATACATTGATGCCAACCAGGCCTTATAATCTTTTGTCTTTCTTTAATAAAATTGACTGTGTGGTCTCCACATTACAATGCTTTGATTAAACTGTTATGCTTCTCAAATTTCTCATTTTTAATCATCAGTAATTAGTTCTGAAAAGAATCGGTGGTTAGAACTTTGTGTTTCGATCGTCTGATCGTCTTCAGGAGAATCCTTTTCATTCTCTTGAAGACAATCAAGTCGAGTTGTAACCACTAAATTCTTTTCAGAACTAATTACTACTCAATTTGAGAATTTCACATGGTGTAACCGCAAATAGTCTATACCTATCAAAACTTATAACTGCATGGCATTTAAATCTGATAATTAGACCTCATGGCCATCTAGATAAGATATGGTGATGTTTGTGAAACCATTTGAATATTCTTATACACAAGATATATTTTTTGTTCACATGTGTATGGGCTTTTATTCTCTTATGTCATTTTACGTATGACATTTTTATCTCCTGCTCATTTCTCTGTTTTCTTTTGTTTTTTTGCCAAGCACTTGTTGCAGTGAACCATTGATTGGCCGGCCCATCAGAGCTCTTATTAATCAGTTCGCGTTTTTCTGGGCCCCTGTGCGGGTTTCTTTTTCCCACACACACGTTAATGGAAGCTTCCACAGCGCATGGCCACGTCTTCCGAGCATGTCACCGTACACGCGTGGCTCAACCGAGCATGCATACAAATATATCGGAGTTTCCTATGGCGTGTTTAGACGCTCTCCAATCCGTGGTGCAAAAAAAAAAAAAATTGCGTGTATACACGGCCTCTGACGTGAACTGGTTAAGAGCCTTCAATTTCATTCTGTTCATTGTCCTAGTTAATGTCTGTTGGGCTATTGTTCACAATTGCTCCTTATATACACAAAATAATCATTAAAATGTTACAGAGGACCAGCACAAAGTTGTATGGTATACTTTCAATCTGAAATATAAAATTAACAGAACGACATCAAAACGAATAATTTTATTGATAATTTATTCATGAACAATTTTATACTTTACTGGAGTGTGGACTACAATGTCTAATTTCTCTTAAAATAAAAATGCAAAAGGCTTTCCATTAATAACCCCTAAAACTTTAAATGAAATAAATAATTCTGATATTTTAAGTAAATTTTCATAGAGTTGTTTCTGCTAAGCAAAATAAAACAGAGGACCAGCTCAAAGCAATATGTATGATGCACAATTTTGGCTGGTAACTGATGTAGAATGCCGAGCCCAATAATCTGCTAAGCAAATCTATGAAATTGATTGTTAATTAATGGGACAGTATCTTCACAATCAGAGCAGATTTTCAACAGGGCATGGAATCGGTGACCTAATTTAAGATGACCACAGTGACTAAAATTACTGGCTCATTTATACAGCAGCAAGGGTGATATGACCTTATCATGTAGGGTATTATTTTCAGTCACTGAGTTAAGGGCCGGTCACACTGCAGCGATAACGAGTAAGGATAACGAGAACGCTGCTAATGAATGCCATCGATCGGTTAAATAAGCGTGCGCGTATTCCGCGCGGTACAATTTAACCATTAGAATGCATTCTTTTGCATCGTTTTCGTTATCGTTACTTGTAATCGCTGCAGTGTGACCGGCCCTTTAATCTAAAACTAGCACTCCGATTCCATGCCCTGTTGATTGTGACAATGGTCAATTATCAGGGCTGCTTTATATACTTAAAGCAAATGTGAAACAACATTTATGATGTCAATAATAGCCACAGAGCCAAAAGGAGAGGCCTCCTTGCATATATTTTAAGTAAGTAAATTACCGTCAAATACGCGAAGTCTTCCGCAGAATCCGGAAGAGTTGGCAGCTCTGACAGAGGCTTGGTTTAATGTCAAAGTAATTTGCTTTTGGGTTCACATTCGTGTGAAATATAAACCAGCCCTTTGAGAGCGTAATGAGGTGCTACACATCATGCCTAGTTAATAACGCTCATGACATACATTATGTTATGACAGTACGTCAGTACTTTGACGTTCTCGTTCATATGCTGAAGGATCGTTGGCACCAAGGGTTACTCCCCAATGGTACCCAGGCAGACTGGGTACCATTGGGGACCAGGCAATCAAAAAAGTCCTCTGACGTACATAGGATTGAGAATGCCTGAGTACCATTGGGTGACAACCCCTTCACGATTGAGAATGCTTGTGTACCATTGGGAATTACCCTGGTTGACAATGACAGGTACCATGCTTAATAATCCAATGAATACATTTTTTGCTAGGAAAGTCAGCCTTATTTCTTCTTATAAAAAATTATTAAACTTAAGTACAGTGGACTTGTATTAACAGTGGAAACACCTGAAAACCAGATTTCAGAAAACATTCTACCCCCAAACTCCTTATTTCAAAGGTTTAAAAATAATCCATACAAAATAATGTAATTCTTCAAATTATTTGCATAATTAATTAACATATTCACATGTATATGAATATGTATGTACAAGTACTTTGAGCTTAAGGTGATGAATGCCGAATGGTTAAATATTGTGAGGCTTATAAATGATTGTGAATCCATTGTACATATGTATTGGCCAATCAAATTTACATATTTCATGCACAGGTGAAATATGACATGAATAGTCATGTATTGGCTATTGAATATTCATAAATATAATATTCAAAAATTCAAGGTTAATAAATATTTATTTCATGTTTTTTTTTATATCTAAAGGTAGTTCAGACAGAATATTACATAATTTCTGTACTTCTGTTTTCATCACACTTGTAAATATTTATTGAAGGTAAAAGACAACTCTTTAACCAACCCCTTGCCTTAAACACACACTTAACAAATGATAACATTATGCAATTCCAAGCCCCCTTACAAGTTTTGATAACTGATAAAAGCAGAAATTACCCCATAACCCTTACCCCTTTAAGGATAGTTTCAAAACTTGGAACATTCCATTGTTCTCATTAGGTATGCTCGCTACTCTAACCATAATCAAGTAGTGTTCACTTCGTCACCATTTTATTCAATGTCCCCATTTTCAAACAATAAGGATTTCAACCCCTAGTGAAAAAACTCTTCATTTCTGTAAGAAAACCAGAAAAGTTGTTAATCCGACCCTGGGCAACATAAAAAATAATTCCTTTACATAATTTTGACCAAAAAAACAAACAACTTTTGGGAACATTAAAATATAAAATGGTTTCTGAGCACACTATTCATAGTACATGTACATTGTATTGCTCATGTACTCACTCCACTATTTGCTGTATACAGGATAAGTTAAAACTACAATTTTAAACAACTTACAACTTTTTCCTCCAAAAACATTGTTGTTGCTTTTTCCCCCTTTTTGATTTTCCCCTGTGATTTATTTCATGATGTAAGAAGAAATTATGAGAACATTAGTGAAAAAAGAAGCCCTTTTTACACGACGAAAAAAGTGCCTATATTCCTTGAGATGAATTTTTACGAGCGCTGATTGTTTATCTTATCATTCCACGTTTAACCGCTTTTGAGAACTTTCACACGACACCAACCTTCCTTGAGAGGGTTAAACTTTATTGATGAAGCTCTTATGTTTGTAGTTATAACTCATCCTTAAACCCATAAACCAGATTAGCTACAACAAAACAGGTTTAGTTAGGATTAAAATTATTCCTAACCCTGTTTAAAATCAAAGTTGGAGTGACTTACTTACATTTATCCAGATATAAAACCGGTGTTGAAAAACCAATATAAACTTTATTTACACTCACATTTGATATGATAACCGGTAATAACTGGTTTAAACCAGTTCAAACCGGCTCAATGTACCCACAATTACCCTTGAACCAGTGCTGGAACATGATTTGGTTGAGCAACAACTGAAAAGGCAAATAATAAATACCCTTGTTAAATATACACAATATAAATGCAATGTGGAACACACACACAGTTGGCAAGTCGCATGTCAAAGGTCATCTAGTAACCTAGACAACAGGTGGCTACTAGATTCAAACTCATTTGCTGACAAAAGAGGGCGCTCTTTACAATCTGATACCACCATAAGGCCTGACAGACAGAGGTCACAATAGACAGTATTGGTCTAAACATGTTTGAACAATGAGTTATAGTTATCGACTGCCCCTTCAATACACACTTAAACCAGATTATGTAATCCACAAGCTGCTTAACTAACTAGTTTAAGGTAAACTACCAGTTAGACAAACCTAATATCTCTACCGATTTACAGTTCACATTTAATAACTTTACCTCTATTTATAACAATATGTAGTGGTAGGTTTATACACAACATTATGGCAATACGGTCCATATATATAAAATACTAAGTATAAATATTTTGGTAAGAATCACATTCAGGCAATATATTTTAAGTGTCTCACCTCCCCCACCCACCTCCCTCTACCCTCCCTCCCACACACCTAAGGAGTTGCTAAGCCTCTCTGTAATACCCTTAATAAATTACCCCCCTCCCTCACACTCCTTGCCACACTCACTCTCACCCACATATAACTCTTTTCTTTCTTTTTCACACTGTTACTCGTCAATTGTTGTATGACCAAAAGAAGCATTTGATTGACAATGCTGGAAAAGATGCGACGATGTTGAAATTGCAACTAAGCTTTTTTCCAAAACCCTCCCTACAATTCCATAACACCTATAATGACATACTGAATAGTTAACTTCACATCAACTCCCCTCCCCATCTCCCAATTAAGAAATATCATGCAATAAGATTGTTATCAGTGTAATAAGGTCGTATCATAGTTATGACCTTGTTGCAGACACAGATTTTTGTCAGTGCAACAAGGTCATATCTTAGTTATGACCTCGTTGAAGACATAGATTTTGGTTAGGCTAACAAGGTCGTACCAGAGGAACATTCAAAATCCACTGACTGCCATCACAGACACTGCAGGCCCGTTCATCACAGACACTGCAGGCCCGTTCATCACAGACACTGCAGGCCCGTTCATCACAGACACTGCAGGCCCGTTCATTGTGGTAAAACTACAAGAGATTTGTTTACAAAGTCTGAACAAAATATATGTCATCGTATGTTGTTGATGTAAACAAAAATAAAACCCAAACATATAAATATCCATCCATATATTTTGTAAAATTTAATTTAAGGATAAAAATAAAATGATTTTATATGACACTGGGGCCACATGCCCCCCACAAATTTCAAGTGCCCCCCCCCCCCGCACAAAAAATCCTGATAGTGCCCCCAAAAAGGAAAAGAAAAAGAAAAGGTTAAAAAACCCATACCCCTGGGTCCCCCACTGAAAAGCAATGCCCCCTGTGTGCCCCCCGCCCCCTGTGCCCCCCCCCCTCCCCCCACTGAAAAAGTCCTGGCTATGCCGCTGTTTCCCACCCTTTGGGTTACTGCCCAAACACCTTGATTTTGAAGTCATAGAAAAACACCTACCTTTTCCCCCTGCCCTGTGAATAATGACCAATTTTCAGAGCTGCTCAGCAGAAAAAAATGCTTATCATAATAATTAGCTGAGCAGATCTCTTTACCAGCCAAACTTTCATACAAAATGTATGCATTTTGGCTGGTAGTGTTTTAAAATGATCAGCAAAAATATTTTGAGCAAAATTCTCTGCTTAGCAGCTCTATAAAATTTGCCCGATAAGATAAATATCCTTAAACTCTTGTCTCTACTCTACTAACCCTCTCTCTCAACCATCTCCCCCCACCCCTCCCCAGATATCTCCTTGTGTCTTATCCATATAACTTATCCCTCAATACCTAACAGGCCTATGAAAGTGACATTTATAATTCACTTGATTTAATTCACACATATTGGATTATCAATTGGTTTCATTTATTCTTTATGAAGATTTCCAATCCAGCATGCTTCACTGCAAACATGGGACGTACTCATGCAGTGGCCATTTTGATTTATTTAATACACAAGTCAATGGGAGTCAAAATGAGGCTCTTGTCTAAAATAGACTGGTGTTTTTCAAACTGGGATATTTTCATGGTGACTTGTATTACTGGTCAGGGAACTAGATGTACAATGTAATGTATGATTATCTGCATGCCAAACTTGCTCACAGTTCAAGAACCCCAAGCAGGGGTCGCGTGCATGAACTCTGCCCTTTGAACTCTTGAATATTCCATTAAATGTACAAAATGGGGGTGGTCACTTGGAATAATATTTTATACAACCTTCTCATATTATACAGCCATTGCATGAAGAATCTTCCAAATGAACTCTGCTCTATTTTCTACAGATCACCAGCCCTCACTAATTATCAGAAATCACATGTGAATCACATGTGTGTCACATGTATGCCACATATTGTTCGCATTCATGTCACATGTTGTCCACATGCATGTCACATGTTAGTCAGATATTAATCACATGCTTTCATCTACAAACCACCAGCCATCTCAGGTAAACCAGAAATCAAACAACTGTGCCCCTGTATGCAAAGACAGATCTTCCAAGAACATTCTCAAGAGAAATCTTAAAAACACTTCTTACAAACTTGTTGGAATTTGCTTGATTCTCATCAGTCGTGTTTCCATGTTTACAACCTATGAAGCGTACTACACTTGCATATCTTTCTCCAAGACATGAATTTGAGTTTAGCACCTGCAGTTCTAGTCTTGAACTGGGAAATATCCGGGCCCAATTTCATCCAGTTGCTTAGCAGACATTTTTGCTAAGCAATATAAAACAGACTACCAGCAAAAATGCATACATTTTGTATGAAAGTTTGGCTGGTAACCAATGAAATCTGCTAAGCTAATTTATCTGCTAAGCAGTTCTATGAAATTACATGTAGCCTCTGGTGATTGGAAAGTGACCATTTTCAAAATGGTATCTTTGTTGTCTTCCACTTAATGAAGGACATCACATTCCCTTATGTCATAGCTAACAGTGATAGGTGCTTTAGTTATATGTCACCACATATAAACCTTACACCATAATCACCAGCTGTTAAATTGCCCAGTTTAACACATTTGTGCCATTTATCTCAAACATTATTTACTTTAAAGTGTCAATTTGAAACACTAAATCACACATAAACGTAAATATTATTCCTTTATATAACACCAGCCAAGAAGCTTGTATCCAAGTCTTGTATAAGCAATCTTATGAATGACATCTCCTTGCGAGTGTTCTCAAAGATGATTTGTGGGTTGTCTGAGGCACAGCGTAGGCAGTTAGGAGCCATGACCATGGCCAGGTTGTTAATGTCCATCTTGGTTTTGGCCACGTTGACTTCCTGACCAAAGATCTGGTGGAGAAAATACAAACACAATTTGGTAAGAATGTTAACATTATCACATATTCATCACATGTCCAACACATGTCCAACACATGTCCAACACATGTCCAACACATGTCCAACACATGTCCAACACATGTCCAACACATGTCCAACACATGTCCAACACATGTCCAACACATGTCCAACACATGGCCAACACATGGCCAACACATGTCCAACACATGTCCAACACATGGCCAACACATGGCCAACACATGGCCAACACATGGCCAACACATGGCCAACACATGGCCAACACATGGCCAACACATGGCCAACACATGGCCAACACATGGCCAACACATGGCCATCACATGGCCATCACATGTTCATCACATGCTCATCACATGCTCATCACATGCTCATCACATGCTCATCACATGGCCATCACACGCTCATCACACGCTCATCACATGCTCATCACATGCTCATCACACTTTGCAAATACCACAATGTGCATGCGCAAGCCGATTTGTGTAATCCATGCTGGTCTAGCTAATGTTCAAAATACTGCAAAACTAACCTAACCTCCCCAGATATTGTCTATCAATGTTACAACCAACACTGAACAACAGTTAGCCATACTTGTCTTATATTTCTTGTGTTCAATTTAATACAACTACGTAGATTGCTCCATTATAAACTACAGAGTAATGTTCAGGGAAATGTGAACTTTGATCGCCAGCAAGACCACGATTCAACGCCTGCAGCAATACTGACCTGCAGGAACTTGATGAAGTGACACAGCACCAGACGATTCAACTCAGGGAGCTCATCCACAATGGCTAACGCCGCATCTTTGTCGTTGCAATTCCGTACGCAGCGCTCGTAGAACTCCATGGGTATCAAAGGGTCGTAGAGGTCACGATACCAGAGTTTCAAGAGGGAGGCAGGGATATTGGCATCATTACACTGTGGCATAATCCACTGGTCACATTTGACCTTAAGTGCATTGACCTCGTCTATATCCCCAGGGACTCTGAAGAGAAAGAGACAAATTTGATAAAAGAAATGCTGATTGTCATGACGATGAATTCAAGAAAATCTACTGAGTAGAAATCCTTACTGAGCGTATTTTATAAGAATAAAATAATAAATAATAATGGACACTTATATTGCCCTGGTATCCACCAAGTTTGACGCTCATGGCGCATGAACATTATTACACCTGTCATCAGGCCAGTTATATCATTCCTAGAACCATCTCAACTCCCTGGGAAGTATGCAACCCATGCTGCCAAATGTGTAGCGCAATGAGCTTAATCAAACACAATTACCATCTCTGCCCTCTAAGGTACCCATTTATACTCCTGGGTGAAGAGAAGCAATTATCAGGCATGCAACTGCAGTTTGTCAAAAAAAGTAGAAAATGCCAGGCACAGCAAGAATTTATACACTGTTTTTTAAGTGTTTTGCTCAGGGACACAAGCACCACGGTCATGGCCAGGATTTGAACCCACATTCTGACGACTCGGCCATCAGAACACAAATCTGATGCACTAAACCGCTCGACCATGGCACTCCACATTTTACTGGGTACCAGTTAAAAAATTCCCATTATACACAATGACTTTGACTGGTTCTCAGCTTGAATCTGCTCAGGGTATATATTTACTACTATGGAAGTTTTTGAGATGAAATTTGGCGCTGGTCTATGCACAGTGATGTCCATAGGCGGATACATGCTTTGAACCATGCATTTCACAAAAATCAATCAATCGCATGGACTGATAATGATGTCATGCAGTTTCTATATCAACATACACAACAATGCCACGGTGGCAGCCAATCACTACGCATCACACAACAGTAGCACCAATCGGAACGTTTCCAATTCTACACATAATCCCAGCAAATACTTCTTAAGGAGCTGCATCTCCAAACCTCTTCATTCTCCTGACGAAGATTAGAGCAGACTAATCGAAACATATAGAATAACCCGTGAAGTCCCCATGGTTCTCCCTGAACCATATTTCTCACTGAGTGACAGTAGAGAAAAACGAGTTGCCCGACATTGGTTTTCCCTTGAACTTTTCTCAGTTAATGAAGGTTGAGATACGAGTTGTGCGATAAGGTTCTTTTCAGAACCTGTACCTCAGCTTCACGATAGTTGAGATAAACACATGGTGTTACCGCAAACCGAAACGATATACACAACATTTGTCGGTTAAGTGCATCAGTGTTTTGCTCAGGGACACAAGCTGAGGGTATATATTTACTTAGCACGAGTTACTACTATGGAAGTTTTTGAGATGAAATTTGACGCTGGTCTATGCACAGTGATGTCCATAGGCGGATACATGCTTTGAACCATGCGTTTCACAAAAATCAATCAATCGCATGGATTGATAATGATATCACGTAGTTTCTATATCAACATACACAACATTTCGTCTGCTCAGACAATTTTATCTGTTTAAAGACAAAAGGTCTTATGAGATTAATTAAGTATAATTACCTAATTAAGTACAAGATAATGGGTCTTGAATGCTAAATATAAATTGTGAGTACTCCCATTGTTAAATAAAACATAAATCCAAATAATTAAATTTTCTTAACATAATGGAATTGCAGATATTTTATAGGCCTTATAAGTCCTTTCTGCTCTGACCCAACGATTTGTCGTGAGTTTGGGTTCAGACAATAATTACAGCAAAAGAGGCCGGTAGTGATCAATATTTTTGCCTGGCTAACAAGAGAGGGCGCTCTTACCTGAATATTCCTTCAACCTTCTCTCCTTCAAGTCTAAGAACCTCTTCAGCAAGAACCACAGCTATCCATGGCAGCTTCCGATCAGGAAACCTTTCCCGCTGTAGCTCCATCACGTCATCGAGGGTGTTCCCAAAGAGGGACGGATGAAAGACTGAGTTCTGGGAAGTAATGAAATATGACAGGAAATAACTTTATTTGCGTAATTTAACCCTCCTATGCCCAGGCTGAAATTTGGCCCAGTAAGCACCGCACCCACAGACAGTCACTTGAGTATTTTTGGTTGCATTGCCAATTGTTCACACATGTGTATAAGAGTGCTGGAGATAGTGGCAAAGTCAAACACACTTGTGTATGTCTTACAAGTTATATGCAGAGTCACACAGAGCTGTGTATATACTGCATAAGTTACAGTCGAGTGATTTTGGTTTGACCTCCTATCACAGCCACATGTGCTTGCATGTATTTGAGTGCACTGCACAAAGTCAATGGGTTAAGAGAGACATACAAATTTTGAGTGTCTTTGATTGTTAAACCTATACAAGGGTTTAAATAATTTTGCATTTTTTTTTAAATTTACTGTAAAATCATGCCTCTGATTTGTTTTTGTTAATTTTTTAAGTACATGTAGTTGTTTACCTTTCTGTAAGAAAAATAACAGTTTTCAGCTGGAAATCATGGGTGAATCATTTTTAAGTCAACTTTAAGACAATAATTTAGTGAATAGTAAATGCAAGTAAATTACCTAATGTATACCATGGCTTTAAAATTATTGTAATTATTTGGGGAAAAAAGAATAGCGTAAGACCAGACAGTTTGAGAGACAGACATCTTGCTGACTTACTTTGGCAAGATTAATTTCCTCCAGTGTGATCTTCTTAACACCTTTCCTGGCTCCCGTCTGGGCAATCCTCTCTAGTTTCTTGTAGCAGTGGTCGGCGTACTGTCTCACAGGAACCTTCAGAACAACCAACAAATCCAAAAAAATTGCCATAATTGACGAGATTGAATGATCTAAAAAGCTTCATGTGGAATCCGAGCAGGTTGACAACATGTTTTCTTTACATTTCGTAAAACGTGAGATGTGAATTCAGAAATAAGATTGAACATTTTGTACTTTTCATGAAAGGTGAGAACTTTCCACAAGGGTCAGTCGAAGAACCTGTCAGAATAAATTGTAAATATTCTCTCAAAGATGAATATTCTGTGTGAATCCTATATTTTTCCATCATTTACTGGCAATTTTCTGAAATATTCTTTTCCATCGGAAAGCTGCTATTCTACTTGAGATAAGATCAAGTTTCAAATTTTATAAGCACTCATCAGCAATATTTTCACAGTTTGACCGAGTTGAATCAAAACAATAAAATCATTTATGAGCAGGGGATTGTTTAGAAATCCATGGGGCTTGTATTGATGACAAATTGTACATGCCAACGGTAGGATGGAAATGCTTATAACATCAAACAGGAAAGAGAAATCAAAGGAGCAGCCGGTAAGCTTAAGAGCAAGTCCACGGTTACTTACGTGACATTTTTGAGGTATTGGAACCCACTCTTAATGCCATAATTTCCTCATTTATATATTTCACTCATCAGTTTTTTTTCACAGTAGTTACATTATCCAGAGCTGCCAACTCTTCCGGATTCTGCGGAAAACTTCCGTATTTGACGGTAATTTACTTACTTAAAATATATGCAAGGAGGCCTCTCCTTTTGGTGCCAAAAAGCCTAAAACCCTTGGACCCCACCCGCAAGGGCTCGCTCGCTCGGCTCGCTTGCTGCGTTCGCTTCGATTGAGTCTTTCTGATTAGAAAATTAAATCTTTCTCATTTTCAAAATCATATGTTGGCAGCTCTGTATTATACCCAGACCTTACTCAGCACAAAATAATAATTACAGAAATGTGTTATATGTATGCTATATAAGAGAAAAATGCTGGTTACTCATGTTACATTTTAGAGACATACATAAAATGCATAAACTTGTTCTCTTATATAGCGCTACATATAACAAATTTATGAAATTCTTATTTTGTGCTGAGTAAGGTCTGGGTATAATGCAACTACTGTGAAATAACTGATGAGTGAAATATATATACATAACAGCAAAAGAAACGTCACCCCCTAAATTTTGATAAGTCTGAGAACATGTTTAGCTTATGTGTCCTCAGACGTCATGCATGACAAATTTTGAGGTCAACCAAATTTGCCACATTGTGTTCGTGTTACACTCCATACTCATAATATTCTTCATTAAACAAATTATATTAATTATAAAATGAAAATAATAAATATTTTTAGGGGTGACGTTTCTTTTGCTGTTATGTATATTATGGCATTAACACTCCTATATACAGTGCAGTTGCCATAGAATTGTCAGACCTTTCAAAACCTTTCAAGTTTGCTGTACTGAAGGGTTTTGAAAGGTGCGAAAACTGTCTGACAAAAGGGACCTATGAAAGGTTTCGAAAGGTGTAACAACTCTCTGAACAAACTGGTGTTGAAATGTTTCAATACCTTTCAAAGGGTATTGAAAGGTGTGGTTGTTCAGTAGCAACAAATTCTGGAGGGTTTTAAAGGGTTCATAATAATTGATAGCCATTTTGGCCCGTAAGCAGATTTTGAAAGGTTTTGAAAGGTCAAACCATAGGAGGGTTAAGGGTGGACCCAAAACCTCAAAAATGTAATGTGAGTAACCATGGACATGCCCTCAATAACAATAAGGGGCACAAACTAAAACCTATCAAAAGGTAAGGTGTTGGAGTGGCAATTAAAAAAATAACCAACTCGGGTCAAAGGTGACACTTGCGGAGACCAGAAACCAGATATTTTTTTTGTTTGGCCTTAAATGTAGCTTTTCCAATTTCACAGTTTCCAAGTCTTAAGAGTTAAGTAATAGAGTTAAGTGGGTATGGAAAAAGGTTAACAGGTTTAAGACTTTACAATATGCTGTGTCAGGCATTGTGCTAACAAAATATGTTAGTATAAATCTAAAAAATAGTAGTAGGTGACCTCACCTTTTCACCCGAGCAGGAATTTGAGGTCACTAACTACAGTTTTTGCAATAAAGAACATACAAGAAGTAGTTATAACGCATAATTTCTGAGAAATCTGTTGTTCCTGCATAGTACATTTCTGAACATAGTCCAATACTGAACATTTATTTACTTTTTTATTCATTGCATTATGGAAATTTTAGAATTAGCTGTTGCAAACTGTTTACCAAGCTAAAGGACCTGTAGTATAAATGCAAAATAATGGTTATTGGCCTTACGTTTTGAACCTAGCAGGTTCTTTCTCAAGGCTTTGAGAAAGAACCTGCTAGGTTCAAAACATAAGACCAATAACTGTAACTTTGAATTAAATTTAATTTACACCCACAAAAATTCAAATGTAATTTCCATAATTACGGCTAGAAAATCAAATGTAATTTCCGTAACTTTGGCCAGGGAGGGCAAACATATTTACCTGTCTTGTGTCAAAGTCACCATTAAGATGTTTATAGATGTATCCTTCCAGGTAAGAGAAGAACCGGATAGAAGGAGGAAAGAAGTTGAGGAAGATAGCCATTAACTCCCAACCATGACGTAAACTTTCACTGTAAAGAAAAGGTTTTAAAAAAGTGTCAATTTATGCAGGGGTGTGATTTGACAAAAGTAAAAAAATTCTAAAAGATGAGTAGCAGGCCTGTGTCTCCCTTTGGTCTAGAGGACAAAGCCCCCTCAACCTCCTGGATGTTTCATTCTGGAGGATTTACAGACTCTCCACATCCCCACAAACAAGAAACTAGAGGTTTGGACACAATACAGGCTACTTCTTTCTTTCCTTGGTGGCTACTTCTCTTCTTTCAAGAAAATTTTCAGGCAGTAGGGGGATTTGTAAAAATTCCTGAAATCAGGAAAAATCATGAGAAATCACAGGCTTGTTGAATGTACTAATTAAGTAAGATTTGTAGCTCTGCACGGTGAAAAGGATAAGTAAAGACTGTTTGCGGTGACACCATGTAGTAAGATTTGTAGCTTTGCACGGTGAAAAGGATAAGTAAAGACTGTTTGCGGTGACACCGTTTAGTAAGATTTGTAGCTTTGCATGGTGAAAAGGATAAGTAAAGACTGTTTGCGGTGACACCATGCAGTAAGATTTGTAGCTTTGCACGGTGAAAAGGATAAGTAAAGACTGTTTGCGGTGACACCGTTTAGTAAGATTTGTAGCTTTGCACGGTGAAAAGGATAAGTAAAGACTGTTTGCGGTGACACCGTTTAGTAAGATTTGTAGCTTTGCACGGTGAAAAGGATAAGTAAAGACTGTTTGCGGTGACACCATGTAGTAAGATTTGTAGCTTTGCACGGTGAAAAGGATAAGTAAAGACTGTTTGCGGTGACACCGTTTAGTAAGATTTGTAGCTTTGCACGGTGAAAAGGATAAGTAAAGACTGTTTGCGGTGACACCGTTTAGTAAGATTTGTAGCTTTGCACGGTGAAAAGGATAAGTAAAGACTGTTTGCGGTGACACCGTTTAGTAAGATTTGTAGCTTTGCACGGTGAAAAGGATAAGTAGACTGTTTGCGGTGACACCGTTTAGTAAGATTTGTAGCTTTGCATGGTGAAAAGGATAAGTAAAGACTGTTTGCGGTGACGCCGTTTAATAAGATTTGTAGCTTTGCACGGTGAAAAGGATAAGTAAAGACTGTTTGCGGTGACGCCGTTTAGTAAGATTTGTAGCTTTGCACGGTGAAAAGGATAAGTAAAGACTGTTTGCTGTGACACCATGTAGTAAGATTTGTAGCTTTGCACGGTGAAAAGGATAAGTAAAGACTGTTTGCGGTGACACCGTGTAGTAAGATTTGTAGCTCTGCATGGTGAAAAGGATAAGTAAAGACTGTTTGCGGTGACACCGTTTAGTAAGATTTGTAGCTTTGCATGGTGAAAAGGATAAGTAAAGACTGTTTGCGGTGACACCATTCAAGATTTTTTTTAAAGATTTCAAGATTTTATTTATTTATTGTCATGCAAAAAAAAATCACATGAAAATTGATTTCCCAGTGTACACTGATTTAAAAATACCATGCAGTAAGATTTGTAGCTTTGCACGGTGAAAAGGATAAGTAAAGACTGTTTGCGGTGACACCGTTTAGTAAGATTTGTAGCTTTGCACGGTGAAAAGGATAAGTAAAGACTGTTTGCTGTGACACCGTTTAGTAAGATTTGTAGCTTTGCACGGTGAAAAGGATAAGTAAAGACTGTTTGCTGTGACACCATGTAGTAAGATTTGTAGCTTTGCACGGTGAAAAGGATAAGTAAAGACTGTTTGCGGTGACACCGTGTAGTAAGATTTGTAGCTCTGCACAGTGAAAAGGATAAGTAAAGACTGTTTGCGGTGACACCGTGTAGTAAGATTTGTAGCTCTGCATGGTGAAAAGGATAAGTAAAGACTGTTTGCGGTGACACCGTTTAGTAAGATTTGTAGCTTTGCATGGTGAAAAGGATAAGTAAAGACTGTTTGCGGTGACACCATTCAAGATTTTTTTAAAGATTTCAAGATTTTATTTATTTATTGTCATGCAAAAAAAAAATCACATGAAAATTGATTTCCCAGTGTACACTGATTTAAAAATACCATGCAGTAAGATTTGTAGCTTTGCACGGTGAAAAGGATAAGTAAAGACTGTTTGCGGTGACACCATGTAGTAAGATTTGTAGCTTTGCACGGTGAAAAGGATAAGTAAAGACTGTTTGCGGTGACACCGTGTAGTAAGATTTGTAGCTTTGCACGGTGAAAAGGATAAGTAAAGACTGTTTGCTGTGACACCGTTTAGTAAGATTTGTAGCTTTGCACGGTGAAAAGGATAAGTAAAGACTGTTTGCTGTGACACCATGTAGTAAGATTTGTAGCTTTGCACGGTGAAAAGGATAAGTAAAGACTGTTTGCGGTGACACCGTAGTAAGATTTGTAGCTCTGCACAGTGAAAAGGATAAGTAAAGACTGTTTGCGGTGACACCGTGTAGTAAGATTTGTAGCTCTGCATGGTGAAAAGGATAAGTAAAGACTGTTTGCGGTGACACCGTTTAGTAAGATTTGTAGCTTTGCATGGTGAAAAGGATAAGTAAAGACTGTTTGCGGTGACACCATTCAAGATTTTTTTAAAGATTTCAAGATTTTAGTTATTTATTGTCATGCAAAAAAAATCACATGAAAATTGATTTCCCAGTATACACTGATTTAAAAATACCATGCAGTAAGATTTGTAGCTTTGCACGGTGAAAAGGATAAGTAAAGACTGTTTGCGGTGACACCATGTAGTAAGATTTGTAGCTTTGCACGGTGAAAAGGATAAGTAAAGACTGTTTGCGGTGACACCGTGTAGTAAGATTTGTAGCTCTGCATGGTGAAAAGGATAAGTAAAGACTGTTTGCGGTGACACCATTTAGTAAGATTTGTAGCTTTGCACAGTGAAAAGGATAAGTAAAGACTGTTTGCGGTGACACCTTGTAGTAAGATTTGTAGCTCTGCACGGTGAAAAGGATAAGTAAAGACTGTTTGCGGTGACACCGTGTAGTAAGATTTGTAGCTCTGCACAGTGAAAAGGATACGTAAAGACTGTTTGCGGTGACACCGTGTAGTAAGATTTGTAGCTCTGCACGGTGAAAAGGATAAGTAAAGACTGTTTGCGGTGACACCGTTTAGTAAGATTTGTAGCTTTGCACAGTGAAAAGGATAAGTAAAGACTGTTTGCGGTGACACCTTGTAGTAAGATTTGTAGCTCTGCACGGTGAAAAGGATAAGTAAAGACTGTTTGCGGTGACACCGTGTAGTAAGATTTGTAGCTCTGCACAGTGAAAAGGATACGTAAAGACTGTTTGCGGTGACACCGTGTAGTAAGATTTGTAGCTCTGCACGGTGAAAAGGATAAGTAAAGACTGTTTGCGGTGACACCGTTTAGTAAGATTTGTAGCTTTGCATGGTGAAAAGGATAAGTAAAGACTGTTTGCGGTGACCCAATGAGAAATTTCTCTTTTGAATAGTAAATATTTCTGAGGTATTTGACTTACTCGTAGTAATTAGCTGTGGTTTGTCTACATATCTGTATGTACATCTCATCCCTGACTCCTTCTACTGTCCAGCCTCTCCGGACAAGGTCAAGAGATACAGATTCCGCAGTTAGATTCTTGATGATACGATCTCCCATATAACACTGAATAAGCTTGAAGACCTCTACAGCTTCCTTCTTTACAAGTTTGTCTCTCGTCAGAAGCATAGGCTTTCTGATCAGATCCTTTAAGAAACAAGTCAAAAAATGAAATGAGAAGAAAATAATAATAATAATGAACAGTTATTATATAGCGTGTTATACCTTTGAATGAAAGCCTCTATGTTCTTATTATTTCCCCTGGTCACTGGGCCAATATCATTCCTATAATCTTTCTCAGCTCCCTGGGGAGTATACAGCCCATTATGTGCAACCTTTTGGCGCAACAGGGCTAATCAAACACAATAACCATCTCTACCCTCACAGGTACCCATTTATACACTCCTGGGTGAGAAACTAGAGGTTTGGACACAATACAGGCTACTTCTTTCTTTCCTTGGTGGCTACAATGTACTTCTCTTCTTTCAAGAACATTTCAAGGCAAAGGGAGATTTGTAACAAATCCTGAGAAATCACAGTCGTGATAGTTAGGGCTAATACCTTTGTGAAGGAGAGCATCTGTGATAGAGGAATCTTCTTCCTGAAGATTCCCTTCTTGTGTCGATTCACGTTCTCGGCTGCGTAGTTCTCCAGGTCACTCTCAGATGACGAAGGCTTCTTGGACCGTCCCATTGTGATGAGGGAGGGGCTGGGTTTAATAGCACCTGGGACTGTTCCATGTTTTTGCTGGATGAGGAGACAATCATAGAATTATTATTTTTTTATTCACAACAAACTTTTTACTTTTTTTTCAATTTCAGTTAAAGCAAAATAGAAAATTTACATGTCAAAAGATAAAACAGATCCATAAAAATATGTACATAGTAATAGTTTAGTGAAAAATCTTAAAGACTTGGCTCAAGAAACCCCCCCCCCCAAAAAAAAATATTTAAAAAGCAAACAAACTTGGAAAGATAAATATCGTTATTAAACAAATTGGGCCTAGATATACCATATCAATGCCGACAAAGACTTCTCCGAACACACACGTACAGATTCTCTGCTGAACCATGATGGGGAATATTCCAAGACCAACGAAGAGAAAAATATTCTACAAAAACTGTCTGATCTGCTTTCGATTCAAAGGAATTGCAGTGGCGATCTCCCTGAATTGTAATTTTTATCAGAAGCAACAAATCCCTTCAATAAGTACTGCTGGTTGAATTTTTGCCTTTATTAATCAACTTTTGCAAAAGTCTTTTTAAGATCTGTACGTCATTAACCCTCCTGTGACTGCAAGGGTCAAAATCAGTCAAAATGTTGATATATTTGCCAAGGTTATATCTAGTGCACAAAGTCGAACACAGTCAAACCTTACATGTATGTAAGTACATTTACAGGTCAAAATGAGTCGATCATTTTTGACTGGTAAAAGCATTGTCTTGTATTGTTCAGGGCGGTCAAAATGACAGTAAAAACCTGTCAAAAATGCCCCCGTTGGGTCAACAGTCAACAGTCAGTTGACTGATTTTGACCTCTATAGCTACTTGCAACTAAAGTTCAGCGATAGTAGGAGGGTTGTATCCTTAGTTTTCAGGCAAGTTTAAATCATTCCTTATTCCATTTCAGCGCTGTAGCTTTCTACTAAACATAAATCTTATTTGTGTAGATACAACATCAGTTTTTTCAAAAGCACTATAAAATGGTTCATCCCAACTGCACATAAATCCAGATGTCTGACCTCAGGATGACCTCTATCATGAATATTCATCAAGGTATAACTTTTCCATCATGCTCATCATAATGACATCTAGTTAATACAAATCCATCAATGCAAAGTGAAGCAATGTCACATTGGATCAAGATCTTTTTCCAGCCTGTTTGACCATCCAAAGTCAAGCAATTTATCAAATTTTCCAATCAAAGTTTTGCTTCATATTTTACAACTTTGTACAAGATCCAGATGAAAAATGATCACGTTACGCTCACACATCGATGTTAGTCATGTTAGTGGCATTGGTCAATATCCTTTCCACTGTAAGATCGTCCACAGTGCAGGGATCAGCATAAAGAACCCCAGATGTCTATGTGGATGAGTGATTGAGTAATCCTAGACTGACCAACTGGGTCATGGAGTGAGATAGTTACAGAATATGTCACAAGGCTGTACAACTTGAACATGGAAGATAATCGAGACAAACCCCAGTTGTCTATGCTGCTGAGCGAGTGAGTGATCCTGGCTTGAGAGACTCGGTCCACGGAGCCAAAAATGTTGCACAATATGGAACCAGTCTGTAAAATTTGGACACCAGTGATCAGTGTGACCGACACCAGTGATCAGTGTGACAGACACCAGTTGTTTTTGCAGCTGAGTGAGTGAGTAATCCCAGATTGAGAAACTCGGTCCATGGAGCGAGATAGTTATAGAATGTGGAACCAGGCTGTACAACTGGAGATCAGCACCAAAAAAACAAGTTGTCTATAAAGCGGCCAAGTGAGTGAGTTTCTTTCCCTTGGACTAACCACTTATAGGGAAGTAAGTCTACTCCCCAGATACAGGCTGTTACGGATGTGCGTACCCATCCTCTCGAGACACTGTCACTAGATACTTCATTGACGCCGTAAATCATTATTCAGTAGATAAAGGGGTTGCATATGTAATTACATTACGAGTAAATGATGATTTCAAACTGAGAACAAGGTCATTAATAATTGGCAGCTTCCCATGTTGATTAAAAATTGCAGAAAATAGACTGAAAATGCAAATTAGGCTGCGAAGTGAAATGCGACAGCTGAGATTAAACAAAGTTTAACTTATTTCAACTTCCACGAATCACTTGAAAGGATTTTTGTTGCCTTTGTTTCACTACCAGCACAAGCATTAACCATCTTTCAAAGATCTTTTGGCAGAGACATTAATCTAATTCATTAACAGGTTAAGTTCCCTTGATCAAGCGTTTCCTGGACCACTCATGATCATTAACGGTCATCACAACTATGAAAGGAGACAGAGCGATATAAGGTAAACCCTTGCGGACATGGAAGACCTGGTCTGGTCATGATAGGGTAAGAGTTGATGGACATCTGAAATTAATAGGTCAAGTATAGGTCAGGGGTTTTGTTTATTTGGAAATTGTGAATCTACACTGTGAACATTGTTGTCAAGGCAAACTTAAGACCACCACTTGAGAAATTATCATAAACAATTAAACATATCATTTTTATTTAATTCTTGCCCTACACCAACGTGTGTATAGCACTGTATACTCGGTGCTTTCCGAGTGTCTGTGGAAAAAACTTTACAGGCGACCCGGGCAGGATTCGAACCCACGACCTCCTGCTTACAATTGCAGATGAGAGGTTAAGACGTCTGCACTAGTAAGCAGGAGATCGTAGGTTCGAATCCCGCCCGAGTCACCTGTGAAGTTTTTTCCACAGACACTCGGAAAGCACTGAGTATACAATGCTATACACACGTCGGTGTAGGGCAAAAACTAAATCAATTGTTTATCACCGGACGCAAGAATTTCATCAAACTATAAACATATCATATTATTATAAGGCTATCGTCTATTTCTGACAAGAGCATCCCTGTCATTCCCATACACTTGCAATAGAAAATAAAAATGGACGCTCTATGATAAAACCAAAAGTCTTGTTTAAAGAAACCAACATACATATTTGCATGGTTTCTTGACTGCTAATCAGAAATCACCATTACAAAAATCACAATTTGAAAGGCACAAGTTTATTTTGGACACAAGTCTCTTTTAGACTCACACAGACTTTTTTTTAATATATAAGAAGCAATTGTGAACAATAGCCCAACAGACATTAACAGACTGAAATATAGAATGAAACTGAAACCTCTTAATAAGAGCTCTGATGGGCCAATCAATGGTTCACTGCAACTCAGAAATCCTTGGCAAAAGAACAAAAGACAAAAAACAACAACAAAAAAGAGAGAGAAATGGGCAGGAGATAAAAATGCCAAAGGTTAAAATGACATACAAGAATAAAAGCCCATACACATGTGAACAACATCAAAAATACAATTAAAAAATATATCTTGTGTATAAGAATATCCAAATGGTTTCACAAACATCACCATATCTTATCTTGACGGCCATGAGGTCTAAAACAGACTTGACGGCCAACAGGAACTAGGATGAGCCCAGATAATGAATAGTTGGGATGTTGGAGAGAGAGACCGAGATGAGTTACAAGGGGATGTGTTGTTCCTTGGGTATAGGAGATGAGTCCCAAGGGGGGGAGGGAGGAAGGGGATGTCTAAGCTCTATGTCTTGAGAGTACAGAGCTTCTTGTCCGAGACTGTTGGCTCAATCTATGTACAGACACACTGCTGAAGTTAAGCAATGTTGACTGCTGTTGGTACTTGGATTTCAAGACCACTACATGTATATGAATTTTCTGCCAGTGCATGACTGACCGAGTCCAGTGTCTTGGGCAAGTCTTGGGCAAGTCTTGGGCAAGTCTTGGGCAAGTGCGAGACTGTTTAGACACATTGCTGAAGTTAAAATGTTGACTGTCGTCAGTACTTGGATTTCAAGACCACTATATGAATTTTCTGCAACCTAGGCAACTAATCATGAAAGAATGCATACACCCCTAGTTCCTCTGGAAAAAATTCAAAATTTACTGTAAATTATTTTGAAATCTGTTGAAATATACAACTAACAAGTGATCACAGCAACTTACAGGGGTGTGATTTGACAAAAGTTACAAATCCTGAAAAATGGGTAGTGGGCCTGGGTCACCCTTTGGTCTAGAGGACAAAGCCCCCTGAACCTCCTGGATGTTTAATTTTGGAGGATTTACAGACTCTCCACATCCCCACAAACAAGAAACAAGAGGTTTGGACACAATACAGGCTACTTCTTTCTTTCCTTGGTGGATACTTCTTTCAAGAAGATTTTGAGACGGATATTTATAAACAAATCCTGAAATCAGGACAAATCCTGAGAAATCACAGGCCTGACCTTAATATCAGAGAAGTATTGAAAAGTCTCTTTTTTGTGTTTTTTCCATTTCTCTTTTCTTTTTTTTTTTAAATGAGCGGAAAAAACAAAAACTCCAAAAAGTAAAATTTGGGGTCTTGGGCCAACAAACATTCTTTTTATGTGCCCTTACGTGATAGAATTTTAAAAGAATTCTGAAGGCTATGCTTAGAATAACTGGTTAGCGGAAATCTCTGTTCAACGCAATTGAGGAAAAAGCAATTTAAGAGAATACTTCCTGTATTAGACAAGCTTTCTCTAGAGGGCCAAAGATAAAAGATATCATGTTTCTGATATCATGTCAGAGCTCAGCTCTTTTCACAAAACAAAGTGGGTTTTTTCCTTCTAACTATGTTTCAAGTTTAATTATATTCATTGAGTTGGTTCATGAGCAAAATTACCGAAGAACTAAGTATGAATATTCTTATAAAATGCTACAAAAACAAAAACTAAGCAAAAACAAAAGTAACTTGAAATGTTGGCACTATATGTAGGGGAAAAATGCACCAAGGTTAAAAGTAATATGTCCATGGACCTCAAACTAGACACTTTTTTGACATAGAATATGTATTTTTAGCACTACATGTATTAACCTTGCCCTTCGATGGTACCAAAAAAAGTGCACAAAAAAGTGCGTAACTAGGATGGGAAAAAGTGGCTTAAGCTTCCCCCTACCCCAGTTGTGTTTCCTAAGCTTCCCCAGTTGTGTTTCCTAAGCTTCCCCCCTTCCCCAGTTGTGTTTCCTAAGCTTCCCCCCTTCCCCAGTTGTGTTTCCTAAGCTCCCCCTTCCCCATATCGTTTGGTTGATTTATAAACTTGGAAGGTTACTCACAATTACATCATGAGCCAAAAATCCTTCACAGAGCACTTACATCAAAAATATCCAGGACTCTCGATCTATTACTGTACTAAGAAATCAACGTACACCTGTACATGGTGTAGGGTTCCTTGACTGCTTATCAACATTCATTATAAACATTACTAATATACATGTAGCTGAACCTTTGTGACAAGTAGCTATGGTCAAAATCAGTCAACTGACTATTGAACCAACTGTGCACACTGAGGCATTTTTGACTGGTTTTGACTGTAAAAGTACTACACGTAAGGTTTGACAGTGTTTGACTTTTAAGTACACTAGATATACATGTACCTTGGCATGTATATCAACATTTTGACCGATTTTGACCCTTGCAGTCACAGAAGGTTTGACAGTGTTTGACATTTAAGTGCACCAGATACACCTTGGCAAGTATATCAACATTTTGACCGATTTTGACCCTTGTAGTCACAGAAGGTTTGACAGTGTTTGACTTTTAAGTGCACTAGATATACCTTGGCAAGTATATCAACATTTTGACTGATTTTGACCCTTGCAGTCACAGAAGGTTTGACAGTGTTTGACTTTTAAGTGCACCAGATACACCTTGGCAAGTATATCAACATTTTGACCGATTTTGACCCTTGTAGTCACAGAAGGTTTGACAGTGTTTGACTTTTAAGTGCACTAGATATACCTTGGCAAGTATATCATTCAGTCACAGGTTTGACAGTGTTTGACATTTAAGTGCACTAGATATACCTTGGCAAGTATATCAACATTTTGACCGATTTTGACCCTTGTAGTAGTAGGAGGGTTAAAGGGACTATATCGTCATGATAAACAGGGCATGGAATCAGAGTGCTAGTTTCAGATTAACTCAGTGACTCAAAATAAGGTCATATTACCGTTGCTGGTTCATAAATGAGCCAGTAATTTTTATTCAGTGTTCATCTTGCACTAGGACACCGATTCCATGCCCTGTTGAAAGTCTGTTATGATCGTGACGATATTGTCTATTTTGGACATATGCCTCATTTTGAGTCCCATAGACAAAAACCAAGATGGCTGCTATGATAAAATGCTTTTACATTCTAGTAAGAAATCAATATATGATTAGAATGACACGTTAATAATAGTAGATCAAAGACGTAACTTACCGAAGAAATAAGAAAGCAAGAAGTAGAATTTGAAAATAAAATGTGAGAAAGACTCGTGGAAGGTGGGAGTTAGGCAGGATGATGTTTGCTTTTGAAACTGTCATCAATTACAGCGTACTTCAAGGATTTTTCCCTTTTTCTTGTAAATTCATGCAGCACTGTAGTAATTAATCTTTATGATACAAAACTTATTTTTATTATTAATAATTAGTTTTCTTTTTCGTTTTCCACCCATGGTCGTATTTGAAATTAATTTCATCTTCTTTGCTTTGTTTTTGTCAACTCAAATGCTCAGCAAAATAACAATTAAATCTCAAATCAATTTTGCCAGTCATTGTCTGAAATTAATGATTTGTTTTGTCAAGCTAATGTTTCAAATAAAAATAACTTTTGTCGATCGATTTTTTGAAAAAAAATTCATACTCTTTGATTCATTTTACACAAATAAAATGCAAAAAAAATTACAATTTTAAATTTTTTGTTTTTTTATGGCTTGCAAAATGGGACATGGGAAAAAAAGGATACCAACCAAAGTAACCAAAATATGCAAATTAAAACACCTCCCACTAATGAATTATGCATGCGGGATCACCCACCTTCCACTCGTCAGAGGGGGGTTTAACCATTCCAATTACCAGTGAGGATGGGCGTTGGTCCTGCACCGATATGCTGCGTTCCAGTGCAGGGATTCCCTGTACGTTGCCGTTATCTTGTTTCTTGCCACGTCGTAGCGACTCATGAACCGTTTCATTCTGGTCGTCAACATCGTCGGCAGAATGGCCCGGGGTATCATTCGCCGTTCCATCCACTGTGTTCTCGTCTTCATTGATAAGTACTTCCTGGGAGGCTTTATGGTCCTCGTCATTTTCTATGGAAAAGATTGAAAAGAATGAGAAGGCATCTCATCAATTTGTCAGATGTTATCGAGTTCTTTCGGGTACACCATGTAATAATCTCTTCTTGGAAGAAGTGATGGCTCTGAGAAGAGCCGGTTGGTTTTTGTTCTCAATGTTTCGACTAGTCTGCTCTCGCCATCATCATGATAATAATAATAATGTGTGGACTTATACACTGTATAACGCACGTATCCACCAACTGAGTGGTGCTCAAGGCGCATTATATTATTAACCCCTGCTCATAAGGCTCATAAATCATTCCTGAAACCATCTCAGCTCCCTGGGGAGTATACAGCTCAATTGCATATAGGGCTATCAACCAATTCTGCCCTCACAGGTACCCATTTAACTCCTGGGTGGAGAGAAGCAATTATGGTTAAGTGTCTTGCTCAAGGACACAAGTGTCACTGCCGGGATTCGAACCCACATTCTGCTGCTAACACCAGAACTTGAGTCCGGTAAGCTAGACCGCTCGGCCACGACACTCCACTCATGAGAGATTATTACATGGTGTACCCGAAAGGACTCAATAATATTTGTCAGATAACAACAACAAAATAATAGTTTCAAGACCTAATGAAAATCCCCCAAAACAAATGTGTTACACACTAATGCTTAAAACTGTCAAATAATACAATGTACGTGGAGTTATTCACTTTAATGTAAATTTAAGCAGGGGCAAATCCAGATTTCAAATTGTTCTTTTATTCAGTTTTTATTTGCCTATATATGGTAATTTGTGCCCTGCCGCATTCCACTACATACAGCAATATCAGGAACCATTATAGCGCCCTCTTGTGGTTATGTATAATACCTAATTATTTCCTCAATGAAGTGAGATATGTAGCTTACCATCTGAATCAAAGCTCTTGTTCAGGTTTTCTTGGGATCCATCTTCTATCAAGTCTAGCTGTCCCTCTTCAATCACCTCACTGTCTCCGTTTGGGATGATGCTCATTGCTGGAGGCATGCCAGACAGAGGTCTTCGTTGTCTAGGAGGGACTTGAGGAGGCTCTAAGGTTGTATAGTGGATCTGATCTAACTCTCTTAGTCTTTCTCTCTGGTGGTCCTCTCGTTGTTTCTGATGAATGAAGTCGAGATTCTCGTAGATCGGATTCGGGCCGTCCTCCATGATCCGCTTCGGTTTCTGTTTGGACTTGAATTTCTGGACTTGGGAAGGCCGGGTGTAGACGTGCTGCGTCAATGATTCTTCCGGTGGCTGCTGCTGTGATGTGACGTGCTCCTCTCGCTGTTTCTTGTCGTGCAAGGATTGACCGTCTGTTTTAGACTGCTGGGGTGGGGTACTGCTCCGGAGGTGATCATCTGATGACTGAGAGTCAGAGGTGATCTGCCTAAGGGAGGAGTCTGAGTGTTGAGATGATAACGAGTGCTGGGAGGTGTGAGAGGTCTGTGAGAGTTGGCTCTCAGAATGCTTGTGTAGGTTTGAGCGGTCAGAGCGGTACTCATTCTTGATCGGGTAGTGGTGGGGTACATCTGATGCTTCCAATGGGGTGAAAGAATCCTGGCTAGCACTGGAGTCAGGGGTTTGGACATTGTAGTGGTAGGTGACGGGAACCGTTGGAGACCCGGAATCTTGTCTATCGTATGGGTACTGTTGCGGGTAGTGTACCCCTTGGGGGAAAGCGAAAGCTGTTGTGGAGGTTGGTGTTCCGGATCGGAAATCGCTGATGGGCGGAGGGGGAGGCAGCTGGGGTTGGAATTGCGCGTGCTGGGGAGGGGGCTGCTGCTGGTACTGCTGGAAACGCTCCACCGATTGCGAATGGGGGATTCCGGTGATGGAATGCTGCTGGTGGAGCTGGTGGCCGTGTGCATTCGTCGGGGATGGGTTTGGAGGGGGTTGGGAGTGATGCTGCATGGCGTTCAGACCCATCCTTGGCATCTTGCTCTTCTTCTTCAATCGTGGAGACGGCAGCGGCTTACGGATGTCATCTTGGGCGGTCCGTACTGGTGACCCCTCCCCCTGCTGTTCTGCAACAACAACGCCCCCACTTACTGAATGCTGACTGGAGATAGACAGCTGACTGTCGGAACGTTCGTGCTGATAATGCCTATTTTGTGGGTGTGGCGGATACCCCGGCCCCACCCCCATCCCAAATTGTGGGCTACCACTTCCATAACCATCTCTATACATATCCCCTTGTGAGGAGCTCATACCGACTCCATCGTTAAAACGTGGAGATCGTTGCTGGTACCCCGTCGGTGATCCATCCCTTTCAAAAGACTTCCCACTTCCACGGAGCATATCTGTCCCTCGGAGGGCATCACCTCGCCCAGAGTTCTGCCTCTCAAATCCTTGATGATGATGCATCCTTGAATTATCCGTGGAGGACCTTCGCCGTTTTTCCGAATTGACCACGGGTAGACAGGTGGTTGGATCTAAAGGCTCGCTATCCGAACGTAGACGTCTCATCTGCTCAAAGGATGCTTGTTGCTGCTGGTATGAGAAGGCCTGCTGGTCTAAGGGATAACGATAAGCCCGTCTGGTTTGTGGTGAGCCATGGGAGAGGCCAGGCTGAGGGACGGTGGCAGACTGGGTGATTTTACGTCGACTCTCAATGGGTGAGCCATGAATATGCCTAGATGATAAAGACAAAAATAATAGTTGTGAAAAATTTCAGAAATTAATGCAAACTACAGGGGTGTAATTGGGCAGTTTTGAAAAATCCACATAAATTTTGCAAGGGGTATTGTGGATGCTGTGAAATCTCTGTGAAACTTCTGGTGAAATCTATAGTTCTGAGCATTTGCTTTGCTTTCCTTTATTGCTTAAATCTTTAAAATCCGGAGGATCACAATATTGCGATTTGTAAAAATCCGAAAATCCGGAAAAATCCGGACAAATCACACCCCTGAAATTGGCAGTTCAGTACTGAAAGGTTCTTAATTCGAGGGGTCTGTTCAGTTCTTAAAGATCTTTAGCACCACAGTTTAATAACAGAGCTTCAACCAATGAGCCAACCAGGGGGCTGCAACAGTTGGAGTAATGATGATCATTCTTACCCAAGTGTAACCGATGGGTTAGTTTTCCTTATCTTCAAGGAGGAACTGTGAATAAAATGCGTCATTTTCTCCCGAAGTTGCGCAACGAAAACTGTTCTGCTTCAATAAATATTTTCCTTTTAAAACCTTCGGTGATATTAGTCTTCAAAATGAAGATTTTCTGCATGTCATCAAAGTCTTTCCCATCAAAAGCATATAAACTTAATGTCAATAGTTACTGCATTAACGTGTCGTTGAGAATGACACCATGGTATGCTTTGTAGAAACTACTTGTGTCACTGATTAAACTCAGGATGATAATAACAAACTGATTACCAAAACTGACTTTTAAATTCCTCAATTATTTACACTGTAAGTCACGGGGAACAAACTCTACTTGAAATATGTTGAAATACATGTGTAATAACTTGTTACACGTGATTTACTTCAATGATTAAACAAAAGTCCCAGTAGAGATGTATTTCCTGCAGGAAAAAGAAAACATTCTGGAAGTTGTACTAAAAATAGACTTAACATTGAAATATAATAACTTGTTACACGTGATTTATTTCAATGATTAAAGAAAAGTCCCGGTATAGACCTACGTATTTCCTACAGGAAAAAGAAAACATTCTGAAAGTTGTACTAAAAATAGGCAGCTACATGTATTGTTTATCACTGTAGGATACATAATACACACATCATTGTAATCCAGGACGCTGTTTAACTATTGAACACCGATATCTGGAATACAATTGCGCCATTTCCCCCAGAAGTTAGGGGAATTTTATTCTTGCACAACTTGACATAACGTTTTGCTTAGGTCATTCTGTATATGAAACTGAAAGTGTTTTTTTATGGTGGAAACATGTGAGGAGAAAAGGATCAATAATAAGAAAGTACCTACACGTACACGTACTTCCAAACCTGATCAATCTACATGTAAATCCTGTTGAATGCCCTCCCCTCTAACCCTCTACCTGTAACCCATACCACTAACCCTCTACCTGTAACCCATACCTCTAACCCTCTACCTGTAACCCTCCCCTCTAACCCTCTACCTGTAACCCATACCACTAACCCCCCTCCCCTCTAACCCTTTACCTGTAACCCATACCACTAACCCCCTCCCCTCTAACCCTCTACCTATAACCCATACCACTAACCCTCTACCTGTAACCCATACCACTAACCCTCTACCTGTAACCCATACCACTAACCCCCTCCCCTCTACCTGTAACCCATACCACTAACCCTCTACCTGTAACCCATACCACTAACCCTCTACCTGTAACCCATACCACTAACCCTCTACCTGTAACCCATACCACTAACCCTCTACCTGTAACCCATACCACTAACCCCCTCCCCTCTAACCCTCTACCTGTAACCCATACCACTAACCCCCTCCTCTCACCCCTTCTCACATCTAATCTTATTCCCTATATGTATGTACCTCTAACCCTCTATATGTACCTCTAACCCTCTACCTGTAACCCATACCAGTAACTCCCTCCCCTCTAACCCTTTAACCCTCTACCTGTAACCCATACCACTAACCCTCTCCACTAACCCCCTCCCCTCACCCCTTCTCCCATCTAATCTTATTCCCTATATGTATGTACCTCTAACCATGTACCTATAACCCTCTACCTGTAACCCATACCACTAACCCCCTCCCCTCACCCCTTCTCCCATCTAATCTTATTCCCTATATGTATGTACCTCTAACCCTCTACCTGTAACCCGTACCACTAACCCCCTCCCCTCCTCCTTCATCTTCCTTCTCATCTTATTCCCTACCTCTCATCCAGTGAATCCATTCGTTTATGAAACCTCGGTCCTGTCCCATTAGCTCCCTCCCCTCTGATGTGATCTTCCCCCTCGATGGGGGCATTGTTGTCTTTCTCAGTGCGTCTGTCTCGATTGTGGTGATCTCGACTTCGTCTGTGTCTATGTCGTTGCTGTACGGACAGAAAGTAAAACAGAAAGATTGATTTACTTTTGCCCTACACCGACATGTGTATAGCATTGCAGGATTCAAACCCCTTTCTAAAAACAGAAAGCTCCTGCCCTCAACAAACAAAAACAAAAACAAAAAACAAAAACGTATAACTGAATAATAATCATAAGAATGGTTGTGGAGTCTACAGTGTTTGTTATAGTAATATCACACTGTACATGTCAATTTCAAGCAGTGATATACCCACTGGACCGCTTGACTAAGTCCAATTATTTAAACATCCGTCTCATGTACTGGATAATTCCTTCACTGTTCAAATGGTTCAAATCCCAGCCTGGCCGGTCGCGATGCTTGTGTCCTTGAGCAAAACACTTGACCATAATTGACTTCTGTTGATACATGTACATGTACACATGTACACATGTACACATGTACACATGTACACATGTACACATGTACACATGTACACATGTACACATGTACACATGTACACATGTACACATGTACACATGTACACATGTACACATGTACACATGTACACATGTACACATGTACACATGTACACATGTACACATGTACACATGTACACATGTACACATGTACACATGTACACATGTACACATGTACACATGTACACATGTACACATAATATACTGCAATTATTCCATATGGTATCATAACGGAGTGTCATGGACGAGCGGTCTAGTGCATCAGACTCAAGTTCTGGTGGCATCAGAATGTGGGTTCGCATCCCACAATGCTAGTGTCCTAGGACACTGATTCCATGCCATGTTAAAAGTCTGTTCTGATCGTGACGATACTGTCCCTTTAAAATGAATAGACTTTTATTCTGGTACAGCCATTTTTTTTTCTTCCATTCAAATCAATGTAACCAAACCGAGGCTGGAAGGAAAATAGTCTGGCACCTTTTTATGAAATGAGAATTACAACTATCATTATCATTGTGTATGCAGGGAATCAGACATAGATGGCCACAATGTGATAAAGGTCAATATTCCACAAAACCAAAGTAACTTTTCTAGTAAAATGTTTGAGTTACTAGTCTTGTAGATTATTGACCTGAAATCTGAGCACTGTATTACATAGATAACTTAAATGTTTATTTATTAATCACTGTACTGAAAATGAAACAAGCCAAAACTAAAAACATAAAAATACAGAATTGTTACTTTCACAAAATGTTTTTTTTTTTTAATTCAGTCTTCCTCTTCCCCTTCCAAGACTTCCTCATTTTACAAAATGTTGACACCAAGCATGTCTTCATCTTTCAAGCCACTCCAAGCTTCCCCCAAGAAAAGAAAAATAAAATTGGCCAAGAGTGACCAACTGTGACATTACGAACCGCCTGTAACCTCCAACCCAGTAATGAAATGTTACCGGGTTTGGAGTCATCTTCTATTCCTAAATTAGAAAAAGTCTCTCAAGAGAAAGCGATGAAAAAAAGGAATATGAGGGTCGTAAATCTTAGATTGGCACAGGTGGCTGAGACAGGAGCAAAGTGCTTCATAAGCAGTCAATCAACTGCAATGTCAAATGAACTAATGCTGAGGGATCTATGGGGTGAAAACTGAGGGATCTATGGGTGTGAAAACTGCCACATATTCAGAAATAAACACAATCAATAATTCCACAATAATACTTTAGCCCTCCTACTATTGCTGCACTTTAGTGGCAAATTGCTATAGAGGTCAAAATCAGTCAACTGCTTGTTTTGACTGTTGACCCAAATGTGCACACAGGGGCATTTTGGACTGTTTTTTAATCGGCATTTTGGCCACCCTCAACAATACAAGACAATGCTTTTACCAGTCAATAAACGGTCAACTCATTTTGACCTGTAAATGTACTTACTAGACGTAAGGTTTGACAGTGTTTGACTTTTAAGTGCACTAGATATACCTTGGCAAGTATATCAACATTTTGACTGATTTTGATTCTTGCAGTAGTAGGGGGGGTTAGTAAACAAACATTGTGGGGCCCACATTTCACTCTTGTGTTTGTTCATTGTTTTTCTTCAAATTTACCAATATTAACCCTAACCCCTTAGCTATTTTGGCTAAGAACCTTACAGAATTTTCCAAAATCTAACACTATGCACAAACACTACCACACAAATGTTGGACTTACATGTACATGTAGCTGGAATTGGGACACCCGGCCCCATGTAAAGTACCCCTGTCTGGGCTATACAGTACTGAGTCAATCAAAATCCAACACCATGCAGTAGTAACACTACCACTCAACTGTTGGACTTAGCTGGAATTGGGACACCCAGCCCCATGTAAAGTACCCCTGTCTGGGCTATACAGTAATGAGTCAATCAAAATACAACACCATGCAGTAACACTAACACCCAACTGTTGGACTTAGCTGGAATTGGGACACCCAGCCCCATGTAAAGTATCCCTGTCTTTGCTATACAGTACTGAGTCCATCAAAATACAACACCGTGCAGTAACACTACCACCCAACTGTTGGACTTAGCTGGAATTGGGACACCCGGCCCCATGTAAAGTATCCCTGTCTGGGCTATACAGTACTGAGTCCATCAAAATCCAACACCATGCAGTAGTAACACTACCACTCAACTGTTGGACTTAGCTGGAATTGGGACACCCGGCCCCATGTAAAGTATCCCTGTCTGGGCTATACAGTAATGAGTCAATCAAAATACAACACCATGCAGTAACACTAACACCCAACTGTTGGACTTAGCTGGAATTGGGACACCCAGCCCCATGTAAAGTATCCCTGTCTGGGCTATACAGTACTGAGTCCATCAAAATACAACACCATGCAGTAACACTACCACTCAACTGTTGGACTTAGCTGGAATTGGGACACCCGGCCCCATGTAAAGTATCCCTGTCTGGGCTATACAGTACTGAGTCCATCAAAATCCAACAAACTCAGCTGTTGGAGTTTGAATAGTTTGGGGTGGTTAGGGTTAATGTCATGGGTGTGACTTGACCAAATTTAAAAAATCCTGAAAATAGGAAGCAGGCCTGGGTCTCCCTTTGGTCTAGAGGACAAAGCCCCCTAAACCTCCTGGATGTTTAATTTTGAAGGATTTACAGACTCTCCACATCCCCACAAACAAGAAACTAGAGGTTTGGACACAATACAGGTACATGTACAGGATACTTCTTTCTTTCCTTGCTGGCTACATATATAATTTGTACTTCTCTCCTTTCAAGAAAATTCTGTGGCAAAGGAAAATTTTTGCTCATTCCTAACACTTTGATAGAAATTTCAAACATAAACAACTTATGATTCATACCATAATATTACTCATAATATTACTCATAATTTCTCAGACGAACGACTACAGCAGCATTTTCTGCACCAATTCCCAGGCTGATTAGAACGAGTCTGGCGTGATGGAAGTCTCACTATCATTCTGGAAATTTAATTAACAACGCTGATGCTGCGATGCCAAACATCCATTTATGATTCAAGAGCTAATTTTCAGACTCTCTTAAAGGTGGAGTTAAAGATTAATTACTTTTAAAAGTATGATGTAGCAGACGATAATGATGATGATAATAATAATAATAATAATAATGATGACGATGATGATGATGATGACAATAATAATAATAAAGATTTGTAGCATGCACATATAAACGATACAAATACACGAGAATTATTTGTAAAACTAAATTGCAATATTGGTAGTAATAGGCCACTTGTACAGAAGCATTCTTACATACCAAAGCCCCCCCCAAAAAAAAATAATAATAATAATAAAATAAAACAATAAATAAATAGAAGGTGGTTAAATAAATCTTTTTATACCCTAAATAATTTATTAGGCCCAGCACACGCCATAGGATCAAAGTTTTTCCAAATGTATAATCACCAAAAATACTAACAAGGGTCAGCTCTTTTTTATGAATATAAATTTGTATATTATTTGGTTTTTTTAAATATTTTGATAGACCCATTGTATACCCTGGGATCAAAAACACAGCCTTAAACAATTATCTCTGCCCGTGAAACGGCAGAGATATTGTCGTTGTGCTGGATATTATTCTTCTTCTTCTTCTCATTTTTCTATGTCACCGCATAACTTGAAAACTAGGGCGACCCTGGGGCTCAAACTTGCCAGATATGTTCTCCCTAGGCCAAGGATGTGCCTTTTGGTCACCTTGACCACACAGGTCAAAGGTGAAAGGGCATATAGGGATCGAAATGTATCTAAAATCAGAAATGCTTTATTTGAAAAGCATCTTGAGTTACACCTGCTATTTCCAACAACCCAGACATCTCCATACACATAATGTACATATGGATATGGGCCAGAATAGACATTGGTAGACTTGCACAAAAGCCATAACCTTGTACCCGAAGCTTGTGTTTGCAGAATCACAAGCAGGATTGCAACGTCCAAACAGAGAGAGAGAGATCACCAGCCGTGTGATGGAAACGAAGTTGTTTCGAACACAGACAGACCGGAGCCCCGGGCAGAAATACCCGTATTTGCTTAAATACAGTTACTGTGTTTTCTAGTTCTGTTTCTTTCTGTTTGGGAATCTCAAGGGTCTATCGGCACAAGCTACTAGGCCAAATATACCCATACATGTACATGCTAAAGGATATTACAACAGACGGTTTAATGAGCTATCGATGTACGCTTTATTTCCCACAAGAATAGCTATGATTATCTTCACCCCTGTTTTATTACTGATTAGTTCCGCAGGGTGACTCGTGACTAATATACATCCACCCGAATATACGGAAATCATTTCTCTTCAAAAATTCATGACGAGGTTAGGATAAAAGAGCACAAATTAATATTACAGGGAGTGTTATCAAGTTCTTTCGGGTGACACCATGTAATAATCTCTTCTTGGAAGAAGTGATGACTCTGAGAAGAGCTGGTTGGTTTTGTTCACATTGGAGCACATTCCATGGTAGTATCTGTAGAAAAGGCTCAATGATGTAGGATTTGAGGCTTTGCATGGTGGAGATAGATCTGTTATTCAGTTCTTTCTGGGTACACCATGTAATACATAATCTCTTTTTGGAAGAAGTGATGGCTCTGAGAAGAGCCAGTTGGTTTGTTCTCAATGTTTGGACTAGTCTGCTCTAGCCGTCAACAGTCTCCTAATGCCGGCTAGAGCAGACTAGTCCAAACATTGAGAACAAACCAACCAGCTCTTCTCAGAGTCATTATACAAATATAACATGGTTTGAGGGTGGACAGTCGATATTAGCTCCCCGAGGTATTGGAAGTTGAGAAACTAGTTCCCGAGGCGAAGCCGAGGGAACTAGTTTCTCAACTTCCAATACCTCGGGGAGCTAATATCGACTGTCCACCCGAAATAAACCATGTTATATTTGTTTTACTATACCTCATACATATTCACAATATTCTCTAGTTCGGCATCACTGAGCTCGGTAAAACGCGAATTGACATTTACGTGTGCCGCCATCTTTTCATGTGTATGTAGCTAGGGCGATGTTCACGCGTGCGACTGTTCCCCGCCGGCAGGGAACAGATCATCGGGACTATTTCCCCGCCAGGACTGTTCCCCGATGCGACAGTCTACTACGCACTACTGCGTAAATAGCCAAAATAGCATCTGGCACGTGACAGTGAATGGACCAGTGAGAATTCGGCTCTCGATCATGAATATGTACATGTATGAGGTATAGTAACAGAGATTATTACATGTACATACATGTAGTATACCTGAAAGAACTCATAACATCTATCTCCACCATGCAAAGCCTCAAATCCTACATTTTATTCTTTTTATTTTAAATGTTCAGACAAATTCAGTTGCTTACACTTACATAAACTTTACGTATTGATATTGTTTCGGTTTGCGGTAACACCATGTGTTTATCTCAAATACAGAGATGCCAACATTCCAAATTGAAAAAGAGTAATTCGCCTAACGAAAGGTTTTTGTCATGTAAACGACTGATGAACTACGGTGCGTGTGCCGTAAACACATGTGGTTCTTTACATCGTTGGTTTCGCGGCTGGCCAAAAATTGATACAAGGATCGTACAATCGTAATTGGACTCAATAAATCGTAAAAATTACACCCAAATCGTAAATGTTGGCATCTCTGCAAATATCGCTGAGTGAGGTACAGGTTCTGAAAAGAACCTTATCGCACAACTCATATCTCAACTGTCGCTAAGTAAGATTAAGGTTCAGGGGAGAACCAATATCGGGCTACTCATTTCTCAACTGTCACTAAGTGAGATTAAGGTTCAGGGGAGAACCAATATCGGGCAACTCGTTTCTCAACTGTCACTAAGTGAGAACCAATATCAGGCAACTCATGTCTCAACTGTCAACTGTCGCTAAGTTGAGATACGAGTTGCTCGATAAGGTTTTTTCAGAACCTGTACCTACCTTAGATAAGCACATGGTGTTACCGCAAACCTCAATGGTACCAAACAATTTATTTATATACCTAGTTCGATTCCCTTGTGGTTTATTTCATTATTCATTACATGAGTTTAAACCATTACGGAATTCGTGGAAAATCACAAGAGTGGTTCACCAGTTATCTGTCTAACAGGAAGCAGTGTGTTTCAATCGATTCTACCATATCCACCTGTCGCACATTATCATGCGGGGTACCCCAGGGATCAATTCTAGGACCCCTGCTTTTTCTAATTTACATAAATGATATCACTAGTTCGTCCAAACTTCTATCTTACGTTCTATTTGCCGATGATTCTAATTTATTCTATAGCCATAAAAATATTGTTACTCTTGTTAATACCATAAATTCAGAACTTCGTTCTGTTTCCGACTGGATAAAATCTAACAAATTATCCTTAAATCTCAAAAAGACTACCTGTATGCTATTTAGTAATAAGCACACTGTACTTCCTATAGATATTTGTATTGATAATACGGTGATCAACTTAACAAATAGTGTAAAATTCCTAGGCTTATATATTGATAATAAATTATCCTGGAAATACCACATTGATTACTTATGTAAAATAATTTCCCGTAATATGGGTATTATTAATAAACTTAAGTCATTTTTTCCACATCATATTTTATTTTCTCTGTATAACACCTTAATTTTATCCTATATTAACTATGGTATATTAGCATGGGGTAGTGCTGCTACAACAATCAACAGACTGCTTATTTTGCAAAACGTGCCCATGCGCATTGTTAACAATTCTCATTATTTTGCTCACACAAATCCTTTCTTTGTTAAACATAAATCCTTAAAAATTAATGATCTATACAATCTGCAACTTGGTAGCTTTATGTTTCAGTTAGTACATAATGAATTACCAAAATGTCTTACCTCAATGTTTACAAGTAATAAACTGGTACATTCATATTCTACACGCCAGGCCTCCCTTTTCTACATTCCTTTAACTCGCTCATCACTTGCCCAAAGAACTACTAAGTATACGGGACCAAAACTGTGGAACTCTTTCGACAATTCTCTTCGGAAACTTAACAATATCAAGTCCTTTAAGAACAAACTTAAGGAAATTCTTTTAAATAAATACAAGTAGTTCCCAACACATCCATAATTATCATTGTTCTATCAATTCTTCGTTACCCCACTTTAAACTGAAATTAATTCGTTATTTATCACTCCTTATTAGTGCATGAACTTGATATACTAGTTTCACCGCTTTGCATTATTTGCGTTTGTTTGTTTGTTTGTTTGTTTGTTTTTTTGGGGATGTTTGTTTGCTTGCTTAGGTTTCTTTGTTCATTGTCTTTCGTTCATTGATATTTGTACTCATTTTTGTAACTAAAAATGTTTGTTTTTATTATTTATGCTTTAAGTCTAGATTTAACTTAGAGCACAAATAATATATATGAGGGGGTTTGCACCCGACAAGCTTTGCTTCTTGCAAAACCCCTCCACATCTTTGTTTAGTCTTATCTACTTTTATACGTATGTTAACTTATTTCAAGAATGTACTTCTGCTACTTATTGTTTGCATTGATGTGGAAATAAAATGAATGAATGAATGAATGAATGAATGTGACAAATGGTGTTGCTATGGTAACAAGTTACAATGCAAATGTTAATGTCGTTCTGACGCAAACAATTTAACAAAGCATTCATTCTTATCCCTATTTTTGACAAGAAACTTACAGATGATTGTTGTCGTTGTTTCGCCCATTCGCCATCGTCTGGTCTGACCTCTGTATTCAGCTTCAAGGTCTGTAAGAAAGAGGAACAAATGAAAGAAAAACTATTGATTAACGAATGGCTAAAGATATCAATGAGAAGCCATCTTGTTTTTCTAATACTCAAGCTTAAGCCAATTTCACAGAGCTGCTTAGCAAAACGTTCCCAAATCATCCAAAATCCTCTTTGCTAGAGTGAAGGATTTTGAAGGATTGAGGTTACATGCTACATGCTCTTTGCTAAAGTGAAGGATTTTGGAGGATTGAGGTTATTAGGCATACTTGCCTTTCCATGGTACACGTACTGTACATCCATGTTTGTTGTAGTGATTGCAAGGTCAGTGCTTGGGTCAGTGGACACTGTTTATTGCTCCATGCATGCAGGGAGGGTCTCTGGCCATGTACATGTACATGTATCACAGATTAGAAACACATGTGTGCATACATGTCATGTGCTTGCTTTACTACTGAAGAATTTTTGGAGGATTTACATGTAGGTTATGTAAGCGAATAGGCCTACGGAGTTACAGTAGGGTAAACTGATTTAATTTTGCCCTACACCGACGTGTGTATACCCGTAGCACTGTATACTCAGTGCTTTCCGAGTGTCTGTGGAAAAAACTTCACAGGTGACTCGGGTGGGATTCGAACCCATGACCTCCTGCTTACTAGTGCAGACGTCTTAACCTCTCAACCACCGAGCTTGACCGATGACGATTGGCCAGCTAGAATCCTATATAGCAGCGGGTTCCGTGATATATACATGTATACATGTAGGTTGGTGAAAAATAGGTTACCAGCCAAATTGCCATGTAAGGTATATTGCTTCTAGCTGGTTCTCAACCTAATTTTGCTTTAACCCTAACGTCCTAGGCATTCATTTGGGGTCCAGTACACTGTACTACAAAATACTACTCAATTCTCATAGACCAGTGTAGTAAAAGTACACTGTACTACAAAATACTACTCAATTCTCATAGACCAGTGTAGTAAAAGTACACTGTACTACAAAATACTACTCAATTCTCATAGACCAGTGTAGTAAAAGTACACTGTACTACAAAATACTACTCAATTCTCATAGACCAGTGTAGTAAAAGTACACTGTACTACAAAATACTACTCAATTCTCATAGACCAGTGTAGTAAAAGCACACTGTACCTACAAAATACTACTCAATTCTCATAGACCAGTGTAGTAAAAGTACACTGTACTACAAAATACTACTCAATTCTCATAGACCAGTGTAGTAAAAGTACACTGTACTACAAAATACTAATCAATTCACATAGACCAGTGTAGTAAAAGTACACTGTACTACAAAATACTAATCAATTCTCATAGACCAGTGTAGTAAAAGTACACTGTACTACAAAATACTAATCAATTCTCATAGACCAGTGTAGTAAAAGTACACTGTACTACAAAATACTACTCAATTCTCATACAGTCATAGACCAGTGTAGTAAAAGTACTCCATACTGCAGTTTACTCAAGTAGTATTTTGTAGTATTCAGTGAGGTTAGGGTTAAATTTGCTAAGTAATAATTTCTGCTTAGTAGGTCTATGGTTCCTTTTGTAACCTACACTGTATTTATGTTCATGCTCATTTGAAAATGGCAGTTTGGCAACGCCACAAAATTAGCCAATTACAATGTACTACTCAAAACAATTTAGGGAACACTGGATTTTTAACATCAAATAGGTTTGAAATGTTCCGTGAACCTGGATTTTCATTTGCAACCCCCTCTCTCTTTCAGTAGTCATGTCATGAAATGTGTAATCACTACATGCATCCTTTATCATCTGTTTCATTGTGCAGTTGTTTCTCATCAGTTCTGTGAAACATTGTGTTTATCTTAAATAAATGATCTTGCTTTAACTGAGATTATTCCGGTGTTCCCTAAATTGTTTTGAGTAGTATATTTAGGAACAAGGTCACACTTTGAAGACATACATGTACATGTAATGAAGTGTCAGTGATGCCATAAGGTCTGGAAAGACTTTGGGAATGAGGACATGGAGACAGCAAGTCGTGAAGATGTCTCTTTTAGCCTTCCAAATTAACTATAAATGACAAGTCTTGCAAATATAAATATTTGAGTTCCCTGATAATACTTTATGAATAATTCATAAATGACTTGTTATAGTCTCTGAAACTTCGTAATTAACTACACAAAAATTACAAGTCTTGCAGATATGAATATTTATAAATCCCTGATGAATACTTTATGAATAATTAATAACAGACTGTCTGATTTTTCAGTCTCAGACAGTTCAACATTATTAACTAAAAATGATGTCTTCCAAACATGAATATTTATGAGTTCCCTGATAAATGCTTAATGAATATTTCATACTTGATTATTTTCAGTCTCAGACCAGACAGATCCTAAGTAAACATGATTTATTGAAAACATGAATATTTATTACATCCCTCATAAAAGAGAAAAAAGGAAACTGTCCATCGACTTTTTGTAAAACATTAAAACTGATCAAACCTGTAACAATTTTTTCTTCTCAAAAACATGAGTGGCTATTGTGAAGATAGTTTATGATTTATTTCTTGAAAATTTTGCATTTTTTGGGTATTCTTATAGATTTTTTAATAGATGTATTTCTTTGTTATCCCATCCTTTTATTGTCTGTTTACCGCTGTTGGTTGAGGACAACATAAAAAAATAAAATAAAACCATACCGCTGTTCTACCTGCACTTTTGTGGTCACAATATGAGCCCTACTTACACACATTAAGATATAAACAGATGATATTCTTAGTCACTGGTAGAACATTATCAAGTCGGACTTTGCGGAACAATTTGCGGCAGTTTAATAAGAACCGCTCCATTAGACTGATCATTTTCAAATATAAACAGTGACACATTGCCCACTCCACCTTTGCTTGTATTTGCTGAAATAATGAATGCATTTAACCATGTGTCATTACCACTTAGGTTTCGTTCCGTCAAAAATGACAAATGCTTGACTCTTATAACTCGAGAGAATGCTTGTATCTCTTCACCAAATGTGATATTACCCGCAGAAAAAAAAATTAGTGAAAATTTCCCGTGCATAGTACACATGTAGAAAGTGTCGTAGCCTGGATTTTGAAAAATGGGTAGCGGGCCTGGGTCTCCCTTTGGTCTAGAGGAGAAAGCCCCCTGAACCACTTGGATGTTTAATTTTGGAGGATTTCCACATTCTCTCTACATCCCCACAAATAAGAAACTAGAGGTTTGGACACAATGCAGGCTACTTCTTTCTTCACTTGGATTTGTAAAAAAAAAAAAAAATACTGAAAATCACAGGCCTGCCATTTACAAAATAACATGTATAATCTCAACACTTTACATGTATTTTAGATTTACTTTTACAGGTTAGGTAAAACTTGTAGCTTTGCATGGTGAAGAGGATAATTAAGACTAATTGCGGTGACACCATGTGAAATTCTCTATTGACATGATTGAGTAGTAATTAGTTCTGAAAAGAACTGGAGGTTACAACTCGACATTTTGATCAGTATGCTCTGATCGTCCTCAGGAGAATGCCGGACTCTGGGAAAAGCTGCTGCTTAAGCTTTTACAGGTTAGTATGTAAATATACATGTATATCTTCTTCTTCAGTGTCGTGGCCGAGCGGTCTAGCTTACTGGACTCAAGTTCTGGTGTTAGCAGCAGAATGTGGGTTCGAATCCCGGCCGTGACACTTGTGTCCTTGAGCAAGACACCTAACCATAATTGCTTCTCTCCACCCAGGGGTTAAATGGGTACCTGTGAGGGCAGAGTTGGTTGATTAGCCCTATATGCGCTGTAATGGCAGCAATTGAGCTGTATACTCCCCAGGGAGCTGAGATGGTTTCAGGAATGATTTATGAGCCTTATGAGCCTTATGAGCAGGGGTAATAATATAATGCGCCTTGAGCACCACTCAGTTGGTGGATACGTGCGCTATATAAGTCCACACATTATTATTATTATTATTATTCATAAAAGATTGATGTAAAAATAAAAGATAAACAAGAGTTAACATTTTATAGATGTTATTCGATGGGGGAGAGCACTCAAGGTTTATTTCTTGTCTATTTGTGCCATACATGTGTTTTAAGCTTTACGTCATCTAGAGATGGTTATATATAAATTTTAAAAATAATAATAAATAAATGTTTATATTGACCTTTCAGATTTACCGAGCATTAATTCCGTCTTTTAAACCTACATGTTATTTATGTCGTTCAGTGAAATATTCCATTTTAGGGCGACACAGCCTTTCTGGGGGAGGGGGAATAATATGGACAGTAAAACATTAGACACTCTGCAGAACCATCTGTCATATTTGCTGAAATAATGAATTCATTCCGCTGTGTCATTACCCACTGAGGATAAGAATGACAAATGCTTGACTCTTTACTCAGTTACTAGATCGATAAATGACCTAACTTCCTGCATCAGAATTTCAAGAGGTTGTACAATATATTACAACTAGATCTGTCCACTGACTGGTCACGTACATGTAATGTATCATGCACAACCGTATTACCTTTGTCCCTTTTAAAAGCCACAAAAACACTTTTAAAATGGGTTTATTTTTCATTCTGATCAGATAGTAGAAATGATTTCATCGGTTAATAACATCTTGGTTTTAAAAACAATAGCTCTTAAAGTGGTAAACAGACTTCAAAATCACAAGATGCATACAGCATATCTAACATTACTACTCAATTGAGATTCCACATGGTGTCACCGCAATTAGTCTTACTTATCATCCTCACCATGCAAAGCTACAAGTTTTACATATCTAACAGTGAATGTTTTAAATGAAGCATATGTGTTGAATGAGTGAGCCAGTAATTGTCAGTTGCTGTGTTCATCTTAACCCTCCTACTGTTTGACCATTTGAAACCATTCAAAATTTCCACTTTCAAAAATGCCCATTGGTTTTGTACACACATGGTGATACCATTTGAACAGTGTTGGTAGCAAGCTTTACTACCATTCAAATCCATTCAAATGCATAGAGGGTCCATTGATTCACCACTTAGAAGTATCCAAACAAGGTTTTGTATTAGCTGTACTACCATTTGGAAAGATCCAAACAAGGTTTTGTATTAGCTGACCTACCATTCAAAACCATTTGGGGAAATCAATACTGTACACAGTTATTTCACCATTCAAAACCACAAAAGCGAATGGTTTCAAATGGTGCATCAACTTGTATGAAAAAGGTACCAAAAGTAGGAGGGTTAAACTAGAAACCATGACTCGTTGAAAGTCTGTCCTCATTGTGATGTTATTGTCCCTTTAAAGAAGAATCCTACAACCAAATCTACGAAACACATGATTTCACGACAAAAATCCATACAGATTATACATTTCTCCAATATTTGATTCCCGCAAATATCTTTTTCTGTCCAATCCATTAGTTCCTGATGGTTCATCATCACGAACATGATCACCTGTATTTGATGAAAACGGTTGCTTGGGGGTAATGTTACATGTACATGCACAGCTGCTGGGGTTTGAGAGCAATTTTCAGTATATATTGCTCTGCGTCACAGAACTGAATCACGTTCATTATTGCATTGTTATGATGAAGTAATGACAGGCTCTTGGCGGTAATGTTACACACAGAGTTGCTAAGATTTGAGAGCATTTTCAAGTTTATCTCTCTGCGTCACAGACCTCATGTCATGATCATTTGGTTTTGATGAAGTATATGGCAGACTGTTTAGGGTTAATGTTGCACCAAGAATTGTTAAGATTTGAGGGTGTTACGAGGTGATGACTCTGCATCATAGCTCTTTATCTTAGGAATAAACTGAATTCCATGGAGATAAGGCTGTGCTTTTTCAGTTATTTCAAGAACCAGATACATGTTGAACCTAAAATTAGAAATCTTCAGATAACCGGGTACCCATAAACAATTTTGTAAAAACACATAAATACTCCCAAATGTATAAAAATAACCAATTATGAACACAAGTTTCTCTTGTTTTATTAGAGTCATAATAAATGTGGACTTACTGTAATAATTTGTCGTCTCTATATTAAAAATGACTCGTAGCATCCCCATACCCAAATGTGCACACAGGGGAAATTTGACTGGTTTTGATGGTCTTTTTGACCACTATGAACAATACAAGACAATGTTTTTACCAGTCAAAAAACGGTCAACTCATTTTGAATTGTAAATGTACAAGTACTACACGTAAGCTTTGACAGTGTTGGACTTTTAAGTGAACTAGATACATGTATACCTTGGCAAGTACGTGTATATGACATAAAACACAATAAAGGGGGCCACTTTGCATCCGTCACGTTAGCAGTTTTTCCAATGGTTGTTATTTATTTTTAAGTACCTGAAACCGACCAAAAAGTGTTTCAACATGTGAATGGACATGCAGGCTTATACTAGAACTAATTCGAGTTGATTTTTTTTTTTTTTTTTTTTAATTTATTTTTTCACCTCCAAATTTCCATAAAAATTGGACGGAAAAAGTTACCTCACTTTTCCGTCCATTTGTTGATGGAAATTTTAGGGTAATTAAAAAAATAATAGTAATAATCAACTCAAATTATCTTTAGCACAACATGTCTATTCAAATGTTGAAAGTCTTTTTGGGTGGTTTCAGAGATTTAAAAAAAAAATACAACCATTAGAAAAACTGCTAACGTGACAGTAGGAAAGTGGCCCCCTTTATTGTGTTTTATGTCATATCAACATTTTGACTGATTTTGGCCTTTGCAGTCATAGAAGGGTTAAAACAATTTCAAGCCTGTTATCACATACAGTGTTACTGAGCTTTAACCAGCATTTTGTGTTTACTCTCCGACACAAACACCTTTATCATGTTATGATGCGTGGTTATCTTTGTCTGCTGTTGGCTATTTTGTCCTACGGTACATCTAAGAAGCCACTAGTAAAAGATATAAGTAAATATTCCAGTTTTTCAGTAAAATGAGTTCTGAGTCTAATTGTGTAACCTGAGTCAATAATGAGATAAAATTTGGACGAATCGCTTCGGGACAATCACTCCAGAAATGAATCTCCTATTGTCAATATTACATGTCTTTATGAAGTCCGTAGTTTATGATTCAGAAACCGTCTCTTTCGAGTGTAATATGAGCTTCAGCAAACAGAACAACAGAGATTGAGGAATCTTATTTTGGGTTGGTGTGCATCAAATTCTGTATTACCTCAAGGGGTTTTCCTTTGTAGTTTTCTGTAATATAAGAATCTACAAATTTGATTTATAAGTAGGAACTGGAATTGCATGTTGTGCAGAGATGATTTACATAGGTACACAACAGATATCAACTAGTCATGACATCTTGATATTTCATGTTAGTTATCAAAATGGGAATATTAAATTATTTGACAAAATTATTTTGAAGAAAAGTGTCATTTACCGACTGAAAATATGGTACATTCCCAAGAGTTTTTTCTTACACAAAATACACGTTTCACCTTCCTTTTCAGGTATTCAAAGTCCACTTTAACCTCTACAAGTTTCCCTTTAAGCAGAATGTACAACAATGATTCAATGTTGGCAAAACTATTTTTACCAGTAATTGTAAAAGCTTCACATAACAATCAATTCCTCAGATCATTAAAATTCCTTGAGATCAGATGAACGATTCTTTAAGGAATAAATGACATAAGATATTACTGGACTCAACATGAACCTGAGAACACATAAGATTAATGAAAGGATCACTAGAGGTCAATGTACAATGTGAAGAGTTGATTTCTAAAACAAGATCTGACAACTCCTTCATTATTTTTTGCTAGAGTATTGGTTTTCACTTGTCACTGATCAGAGAACAATTTATTAGGCAGAAATATGTTTGTGAGTATTAAAACCCTCCTATGACTACAAGGGTCAAAATCAGTCAAAATGTGGATATACTTGCCAAGGTATATCTAGTGCACTTAAAAGTCAAACACTGTCAAACCTTCTGTGACCGCAAGGGTCAAAATCAGTCAAAATGTGGATATACTTGCCAAGGTATATCTAGTGCACTTAAAAGTCAAACACTGTCAAACCTTACGTGTAGTAAGTACATTTACAGGTCAAAAAGAGGCGACCATTTTTGACTGGTAAAAGCATTATCTTGTATTGTTGAGGGTGGTCAAAATGACAGTAAAAACCAGTCCAAAATGCCCCTGTGTGCACATTTGGGTCAACAGTCAAAACAGGCAGTTGACTGGTTTTGACCTCTATAGATACTTGCCACTAAAGTGCAGCTATAGTAGGAGGGTTAATGTACGTACATGTATACACACGTATGTATAATGCTAATTTTGAATGGCAAATCTTAAATTTTGGCTAAAAAATTGTTTGCGATACAAACAAAATTGTTCCTTGTTGATTACTTTTTTCTCTTAATATTTTGTAAAAAAATACAAAATTACCTTTTTCTTAATTTTGGAATAAAATGATTATGATCAATATGATTTGTTCGGTCGGCCTGATGGGTGAACAGAAATTTTTTATAGCAATTTTAAAATGGCACATCTGACCTGACCACTATATTTTCTTATTTGCAAGAGAATAGTCGTGATCAAGTTGTGCAAGCTTACGGGTAGGTTGAGTATCAGAGTCAAATATCGGTGTCAAATATCACTTAAAATGTACATTATACGCTCATGAAAAGGACGACTATGGTACATCTCTAATGAGTTCAATAGTTAGGGTTAGAATTGTACCGTGATTCAGGTGGCTCTATTAACCTGCTAATCACAACATTCATTTGTACGACAAATGTGATTGGCAATTGAAACAGAGGAAGCATCTGGGCGAAGGAGGTCTCGGGAAATGATTGGACGAGCGAATAACGAAATAGACGCGCGATTATAGAATGAGGCTTCTATTGATTTCTGTCATGTTAGGACATCTGTATCAACATGGAATGATGAAATCAGATGAATGTAACCTTAATGCAGTAGGCTCCTTGAGATGACAAAAGGCTTAGCATCCCCCACCCCCCCCCCCTCCCAGCAGACACTTACATGTACACTGTACTGTACGTGCACGAGGGGAAATCTAGGGCAGGTGAAAATGGGGTAAGGGGAGGCATTGAAAAAAAGGAGGCATGCCTGAAAAAGAGCTGGAAGTGCTCAATGTGAGCGATAGTTGAATCATATAACAAAAATAGTTGAATCATATAAATCTGATATTATATCCGATTATTTTTACAATGAAAATTGATTATTAAAAAAATGTATTTAAAAAATAAATTAAAAAACTAATTAAGTTTAGTCAATTAGAAAGTTAAATACAAAATAAAAAAGCATTTTGTTCATTAGATGTATGCAAATGCATCAATTCTTAAGAAAAACGATCGCAGAATACTTTGTACATTGCATCTTAATGACCAACCCTGAGTGTGATTTGACAAAAGTAAAAAATCCTGAAAAATGGGTAGCAGGCCTGGGTCTCGCTTTGGTCTAGAGGACAAAGCCCCCTGAACCTCCTGGATGTTTAATTTAGGAGGATTTACAGACTCTCCACATCCCCACAAACAAGAAACTAGAGGTTTGGACACAATACAGGCTACTTCTTTCTTTCCTTGGTGGCTACTTCTCTTCTTTCAAGAAAAGTTTGAGGCAAAGGGAGATTTGTAAAAAAAAATCCTGAAATCAGGAAAAAAAACCTGAAAAATCACAGCATGTACATGTACTTACGGATAGTAGATATTGAAAACAGCACATGAATTCCATATTACCATATACAAAATTCAAATCTTCCACCAGATAGATACGATTGAATTCTTACGCGCCACTGTCCATAATTCCAACAAATCAAATCCTGGTTTACTAGATGGATGTTGTTCCAACGTTTACGCACTGCTGTTGAAAATTCTCGAAGAATATCCAGAAGGTTGAAAATGGTCCACAATTCAAAAAAATACAATGAACTGCTAGATACCGATACGGTTTTAACTATTATGTACGGATGAATCGTTGTCTCTGATATAAAACCTTTGTCTTGTTAATTCGTGCCCGAAGGAATTATGAATGAACGGCTGAACGCTCAAATGACACCACAGACAAGAAATCTTCACTCTGTGATAATTGGATATCTGGAGTTCCAGCGTTACCGTGGTAGCTGATCCGGAGACAGTGACTGTACTGAGTGATCAGACCATTGGAGAGATCTAAGAACGTCGTCCCATTCATAAGTTAGGGCGTGTGTGAATGAACCAAGAGATGTGGGCTTTTACTATTAATGAGCCTGCAGCATCCAGGGGTTTAATAGATTCAACGACACGTGGTGGACAGAGTAACGAGACTGTACCGAGTGATTTGGTTGTAAGTGTAATCCAAGTAGGTGTCCCATTCATAAATTCAGGCATGAGTAAATGAATGACCGAAGTAAGTTTGATTAATATTAATGAGTATACAGTCTAGGGTTTTAATAATAGTTGTGTACGTACATGTATGTACAGCTAGCTTGTACACGTAGTGGACAGACATTTACACGTAGTAGCAAGCGTTTGTAACTGAACTAAATGATCGGACAGGAGAATAATTCAAGTGACGTACCATTCATGAGTTTGGACACGTGTAAATGAGTGTAGGCCCTAGCTATTATTAATTTTTATACATGTATACAGGTACATGTATGGTTAGCTTGTGCAGGAGATGAACACAGTAGTGAGCATTTGTGACTGAATTAAATGATCAGACTGTCAGAATGATTCAATTGTGCATACAATTCATGAGTAAATGAATCTATTATATAAACTTAATTAATAATAGTTATTTTGTACATACATGTACACACATGTAGTACACTATGGCTAGCCTGCACTTGTGGTGTTTATGACGGTACAGTGTACCTACATGTAATGATCGGACTAAATTTGGGCGATAACACTATAATATCGAATATCGCAATACCTTTTTTTATTCGATTACGATATCGAGAACCTTTTCAAGTTATCGAGATATCGGAAAATCGTGATTAAAAATATATATCGTGATTAAAAAAAAACCCATTGTGAGTCAGGTCAGAAATTCCATGGAAATGAAATTAGGACAGTCTTTTCAGCTTTCAGAAGTGAGAAACAAAAGCGAACTACTTCAGAAGTACATACATGTACACACTATGCAAATGAATTTGCAATTTATTATGACGCTTGTAGAAGGGTACATACCTGTGGTTACTGGCTCTAAAGCAATCATGCGAGATTGAAAAACAAATAATCGCGATACTATCGACAATCGCGATATATGTTTGGCGATATATCATGGAGGGAAAAACATCGATATCACCCAATCCTAGATCGGACTGTCAGAATGATTCAGTGTGCATACAATTCATGAGTTCGGGCATACATGTGTTAATGAACGTCTGTTATTAATATTAAATAGAGAATTAACTGTTTACCAACCTAAAGGACCTGTGGTATGCAAAATAGTAGGTGTTCGGTATGTGTAACTTCTTCTTCTTCTTCTTCTTCTTCTTCTTCTTCTTCTTCTTCTTCTTCTTCTTCTTCTTCTTCTTCTTCTTCTTCTTCTTCTTCTTCTTCTTCTTCTTCTTCTTCTTCTTCTTCTTCTTCTTCTTCTTCTTCTTCTTCTTCTTCTTCTTCTTCTTCTTCTTCTTCTTCTTCTTCTTCTTCTTCTTCTTCTTCTTCTTCTTCTTCTTCTTCTTCTTCTTCTTCTTCTTCTTCTTCTTCTTCTTCTTCTTCTTCTTCTTCTTCTTCTTCTTCTTCTTCTTCTTCTTCTTCTTCTTCTTCTTCTTCTTCTTCTTCTTCTTCTTCTTCTTCTTCTTCTTCTTCTTCTTCTTCTTCTTCTTCTTCTTCTTCTTCTTCTTCTTCTTCTTCTTCTTCTTCTTCTTCTTCTTCTTCTTCTTCTTCTTCTTCTTCTTCTTCTTCTTCTTCTTCTTCTTCTTCTTCTTCTTCTTCTTCTTCTTCTTCTTCTTCTTCTTCTTCTTCTTCTTCTTCTTCTTCTTCTTCTTCTTCTTCTTCTTCTTCTTCTTCTTCTTCTTCTTCTTCTTCTTCTTCTTCTTCTTCTTCTTCTTCTTCTTCTTCTTCTTCTTCTTCTTCTTCTTCTTCTTCTTCTTCTTCTTCTTCTTCTTCTTCTTCAAACAAAAACATACTTGCCAACTTCACATGAACTTGAAACTTGCCATGTACTTAGAACTTAACAAGTAGATGAAACTCCAGTTGTGAGTGACCCCGATTTGACCTTACTTCCTGTCCAAACCGGAAGTCAAAGTTTAATATTTAAAAAAATCATATCTCAACAACCACAACAGGTAAATGGACATTTTTGCACTATTGTATAGATTGTTAATTGTCGAAAAATATTTACAAAAACATGACCCCAATTTGACCTTACTTCCTGTCCAAACCGGAAGTCAAAGTTTAACATTTAAAAAAAATCATATCTCAACAACCACAAGAGGTAAATTCACAATTTTTGTACCATTTACAGATCGTTAATTGTCGAAAAATATTTACAAAAAGGTGACCCCAATTTGACCTTACTTCCTGTCCAAACCGGAAGTCAAAGTTTAATATTTAAACAAATCATATCTCAACAACCACAAGAGGTAAATTCACATTTTTTGTACCATTATACAGATTGTTAATTGTCGAAAAATATTTACACAAAGGTGACCCCAATTTGACCTTACTTCCTGTCCAAACCGGAAGTCAAAGTTTAATATTTAAACAAATCATATCTCAACAACCACAAGAGGTAAATTCACAAATTTTGTACCATTATACAGATCGTTAATTGTCAAAAAATATTTATACCCCAATTTGACCTTACTTCCTGTCCAAACCAGAAGTGAAAGTTTAATATTTAAAAAAATCATATCTCAACAACCACAGGAGGTAAATTGACATTTTTGTACCATTGTACAGATTGTTAATTGTCAAAAGTATTTACACAAAGGTGACCCCAATTTGACCTTACTTCCTGTCCAAACCGAAAGTCAAAGTTTAATATTAAAATAATTTCTAAATTCAGTATTGTATTGTATTCAAATAAACTTCTCGCGAGAACTTCAACAGACGTTAACATTTGACTTCTCCAACACTTCGAATTGATGACGTAACCATTTTAACTTCAACCGAACACCTTGTTTTTGTTGTGACAAAAACTTATATCTAGTTGGCCTTACATTTTGAACCTAGCAGGTTCTTTCTCAAAGACAACATCAGCATTTGTTATTATATACAATCCCTGGTTTAATAATAGATGTTCTGTACACGTGGTGAAGTTGATAGGGCAGATTACATGTACATGTAGATGTGAATGGATGATGAAGAAATGAACCTCTAGACATGTTGGTCTTTAACAATTATTGAGTTTACACAGTCCAGGGTTTAATAATAAATGTTTCATACTTATGGTGGATTTGGTACATGTACACCGGAAGCGTATTTGGGACTTTAACACCAGAACTGACTTGGCTTTGGAGAGGCCTTTGATTCCTGTTCTGATGTCCTCTGTGGTTGCCCATAGACCATGAGCCATTATTTTTCCTTGCTGTCTCTGTTGTTCTGTTCCTTTTCTTGGATAATTTTCCTGGAGTCCTCTAATTTTTGATTGAGTGATTTTATGAGTGATTGTTGTTGATTTTTTTGATGTTTTGTCTTCTCTGCGCACCTGTGTTAGGTGTGTGTGGAATGATGAATGAAGGAAGCTATGTACATACCTGTCTTACATGTATATGGAATAACACACTACATACTGTACACAACTGTACGTGTATGTATACACTGTCCAAGGTTTAATAATAAATTTTCTATACACGTGGTGGACTCCGTAGGGCGTGTTAGGCATATGTGAATGAATGAATAACGAACGAACGAAACTATGTACGTGTATGTAGGTCTTTAACTAATATGGAGTATACACGTACATTTATATGTACACAACTGTATGTACACCGTCCAGGGTTTAATAATAAATGTTCTATACACGTGGTGGACTCAGTAGGGCGTGTTGTAGGCTTATATGTACATGTAAATGAATAATGAACGAACGAAACTCTACATTTTGGTCTTTAAATATTATGGAGTATACAGTATGTACATGTATACCATCCAGGGTTTAACCCTAACTCCCTAGGCCCATTTGCTTACACATAACCTGAATCCTTCCTAACTCCCTAGGCCCATTTGCTTACACATAACCTGAATCCTTCCTAACTCCCTAGGCCCATTTGCTTACACATAACCTGAATCCTTCCTAACTCCCTAGGCCCATTTGCTTACACATAACCTGAATCCTTCCTAACTCCCTAGGCCCATTTGCTTGCACATAACCCGAATCCTTCCTAACTCCCTAGGCCTGTTTGCTTGCACATAACCCGAATCCTTCCTAACTCCCTAGGCCCATTTGCTTACACATAACCTGAATCCTTCCTAACTCCCTAGGCCCATTTGCTTACACATAACCTGAATCCTTCCTAATTCCCTAGGCCCACTTACTTACACATAACCTGAATCCTCCCTAACTCCCTAGGCCCATTTGCTTGCACATAACCTGAATCCTTCCTAACTCCCTACTGTAGGTCCGTTTGCTTACACATAACCTGAATCCTTCCCAACTCCCTAGGCCCATTTGCTTACACATAACCTGAATCCTTCCTAACTCCCTAGGCCATTTGCTTAACACATAACCTGAATCCTTCCTAACTCCCTTGGCCCATTTGCTTACACATAACCTGAATCCTCCAAAATCCTTCAGTAATAAAGCAAGCACATGACATGTATGCACACATGTGTTTCTAATCTGTGATACATGTACAGTACATGGCCAGGGACCCTCCCTGCATGCATGGAGCAAAAAACAATGTCCATTGACCCAAGCACTGACCTTGCAATCACTACAACAAACATGGATGTACATGTACCATGGAAAGGCAAGTATGCCTAATAACCTCAATCCTCCAAAATCCTTCACTTTAACAAAGAGCATGTAGCATGTAACCTCAATCCTTCAAAATCCTTCACTTTAGCAAAGAGCATGTACATGTAGCATGTAACCTCAATCCTTCAAAATTCTTCACTTTAGCAAAGAGCATGTAGCATGCAACCTCAATCCTTCAAAATCCTTCACATAGTGGACTTGGTACATGAAGGACCTGTTAGTCGTGTGTGAATGAATGAACGAAGGAAGTTACAGGACTGTACAGTGTACTACATGTATGTAGGACTTTAACTATTATAGAGTATACACTGTCTAGGGTTTGTTCCATACACATGGTGGACTCAGTAGGGTATGTTAGACATGTACGAACGAATGAACGAACGAACAAACAAAGCTACACGTACGTGTAAATGAATTAGCAAATCTTATACATGTGTACAATGTATGTAGGTATTTATTATTTGGTATAGGGTTTAATAAAGTGTACCCGTACAATCTAGATAAAGAAGAGAATGTATACACACTCATGATCCAGTGAGATTTGTAGAGCCATGTGACTTGTAAGATTTGTAGCTTTGCAAATCTTTGCACGGTGAAAAGGATAAGTAAAGACTGTTTGCGGTGAAACCATGTAGTAAGATTTGTAGCTTTGCACGGTGAAAAGGATTTAGTAAAGACTGTTAGCAGTGACACCATGTAGTAAGATTTGTAGCTTTGCATAGTGAAAAGGATAAGTAAAGACTGTTTGCGGTGACACCGTGTAGTAAGATTTGTAGCTTTGCGTGGTGAAAAGGATAAGTAAAGACTGTTTGCGGTGACACCGTGTAGTAAGATTTGTAGCTTTGCATGGTGAAAAGGATAAGTAAAGACTGTTTGCGGTGACACCATGTAGTAAGATTTGTAGCAAACAAAAAAAGTGCAAAATAGTAGTTAATTAACCCTCCTACACATAGAGGCCACTGTAAACCACTAAATGTCCAATGTGTTGTACACACATTGTTTGTGCATATAAGCCACACTGACCCTTTGAAGTAATCTCCAATGTACATGTACATACATGCATACAAAGACACATGTATATCACAGTTGACCTTATTTTCAGCAGGTTATACTGTAAACAAACTCCCAATAATAAATCACCATCAGCCACTGAGACCAATAAACCATACCAAGCCTCCACAATCAATTGGGATTTTCAGCAGTTATTTTGTAAACACAGACTCTCCATAGTAACCTACCACCAGCCACTGAGTCTGGAACAAAGTAATATGCCCTACAATATGTCAATCACAAACCACTAAAACCAATAGACATATGAGGCATTATGTTACTATGCAGTATAGCTATGAGGAGCCACTGCCTACCATAGCAATGGCTTGGAGTGGCCTCAATGGGTTGTTTCCAAAAATTCACTGATTGTAGGAGGGTTAATGATGGCCTTACATTTCAAACCTAGTAGGTTCTTTCTCAAAATACCGTATCAGTGCAAAATAATGGTTAGTGGCCTTACGTTTCTCAAAGGCAAAATGAAAGATGATAAACAGAATGCTAAACAAACAAATATCAAAATTAATATGTACATTGTACGGTACATACATGTGCAATAAATTCATTTCAAATCTCTCCCTGCTTTAAAAGCAATGCTTTTGACAACCATTTTGAGAAAGATGTAATGTTAAAATACACTCACTGGCCAAAAGTATTGCAACATGCTCAAAATAGCACTTTACAGTAACATGTGAGATGATCATTTAATCTGATTTCATCGATCGTGTATTACATAATTTCCGAGCAAGAACAGTAAAAAAGAACATTGACTTCAAAACACAGGCACTTTCAATAAGTCAATAAGTAGTGTAAATAAAATAAAATATTGTAACACAGTTCTCCAAACTGAACTTTGGTGTGTGTTGCAATACTTATGGCCAGTGAGTGTACATGTACATTGTATGTAACAATATAAAAAACATTGAATTTTTTTTGTTATTTGTACAGGTATGGACAGTTACATACTAATGTATAGTGAAAATAATTCTACAATAAAATGCATTAATTGCTGAACCAACAAAAATAAATTCTCCAAATCTCAAAAGATCCTAAAAATCTCTAATAAATATATCCATGACATTATGTCAGAATCTCTTTAACATAGGTGTTAAAAACTGAATATCAATAAGGTACATGTGTATGCCGAGCTTCAAAGATCTTTGGAGCCTTAACATATCCTCAAGGCATACAAAATGCTCCATTTCAGTGAAGCGGGACTGGCTAAGACGGTACCCTCGAGGGATCACCAAAAGGCTTTATTTAGCCGAGAATGACGGGTTTACCATGCCGACCGGGGCTCTTTCAATAACAAGATTTGCAAGCCCTTAGTCCAATATCAACACAATGAGGTAATGTTCCATCATTAAATATGAGAAAAATTGTATTTTAATAGAGTGGGCGGGTGGTTTTTTTTCTTCCACGTCAGGCGTCCTTGCAATAACAAAACGGTATCTGTTAATCCGGAGGTATTTTGGGGTCTATTGATTTGACGAGTGAAAACATTTCATTTGGCAGCTTGCCAAATGAGTCATGAAGAGTGATGCTTCAGAAGAGCCACCAACAGAGGGCGCTATAACAAAGACTTCATAGAGCATTTTCTGAAACACCTCCATTTGGCCTTGGATAGAAATTACAATTTTGAACACTTGGGGGCACTGTCCACAATTCACCGTCACCTCAGAGATATGTAAACCAATGTTTTGTGGTTAGTCATTTGTTTAGTATCAGTAGATCCAATGGGTATCCTTAGCCTTATAGATCGGTTTTTTTTAAATAATTTTTTTGAGACACCTCTACTTGATAGAAATGACGTCAACATTTGAACACTTGGGGGCGCTGTCCACAATTCATCTTCAGCTATAAGATTCTTCAAGATATAAATTAGATGTTTTGTGGTTTTGTGTTGCAGTCATTTCCATTCCCAACCGTGACCATGGTACTTGTGTCCTTGAGCAAGACACTTTACCATAATTACTTCTCTCCACCCAGGGGTAAATGGGTACCTGTGAGGGCAGCGTTGGTTGTTGTGTTTGATTAGCCCTACATGTATTTATATGTACTGTAATGGCAGCAATTGAGGTGTATACTCCCCAGGGAGCTGAGATGGTTTCAGGAATGATTTATGCGCCTGATGACAGGGGTAATAATATAATGCGCCTTGAGCACCAGTTTAGTGGATACGTGTGCTACACAAGTCCACATTGTTGTTGTTGTCGTCGTCGTTTCTTTTGATTGTATCACTAGTTCTAATGGTATCCCTAGCCTGATGGGTTGTTTTATGCAACAGCCATGAAGGACTTTGGAACCAATAGGGGCCAACAGACTTACACTAGTCCTTTCTCATTCTGAGATTGCTCGGTATTAAATACAATAGAAAAGGACCGGTTGTCTGCTGCCCTCTTGTGTTTCAAAAGTTTAGAATCCATGGAATGTTTAAAAGTATGATGTAACATTTGCCACACCATCTGATCAATCACATTACTTGTTACAAAATCTTCTTTACTAACTGACCAATCAGCTTACCTGTAATTTAGCTAAAATGATGATGTCATAGTTCTGTGGTCTGTGCTACAGTCTTCTCTAGCTGTCTCCTAACCATCTGACCAATCACATCACTTTTTACAAAATCTTCCTTACTAACTGACCAATCAGCTTACCTGTAATTTAGCTAGAGGGATGATGTCACAGTTCTGTGGTCTGTGCCACACAGTCTTCTCTAACATCTCATTGTAATAGTAGAAACGTTTCGTCTTCGGATCGAAGAGTTCCCACCACTGATTGTTGTCGCGCTTCTTTCTGTTAGGGAAAACAAAATACAAATTAAATATAAATAAATGAAGAAGTGAAGAAGAACTATTCCCAGGGATTGCTGTTTCAAATCACTTACAAGCCTTGAATTTCACAGAGGCCAATGCTTCAGTTGCTACCTCCATTGACTATAATTTTGGCCTTGGTGCCTCTTTGAAATGTTCCCATAGACATTTAGATTTTCTAATAAAATTACCCTTTATCAAGGACAAATTGCCTTGCCTCTTCAAGAACAAAATTCCAGACTTGCAAGTTGAGCCAACAAACATGCCAATCTTGTGTTTCCCTTTTTACAAAGTATAAATTAAAAACTTATTTGGTAAAAATAAAATTACATTTTTCTCCAATAAATGCTGAATAAAATTTCACATAAATTTGGTATTTCTCTTCTTGTTCTGTTATGTGTTTCCACAATAAAGGGAAAGTACAACACAGGTAATTAAAACTGCTTTAACCCTACTACTACTACAAGGGTCAAAAACAGTCAAAATTGTTGATATACTTCCCAAGGTATATCTAGTGCACTTAAAAGTCAAACATTGTCAAACCTTACATGTAGTAAGTACATTTACAGGTCAAAATGAGTTGACGATTTTTCACTGGTAAAGCATTGTCTGGTATTGTTCAGGGTGGTCAAAATGACATTGAAAACCAGTCAAAAATGCCCCTGTGTGCACATTTGGGTCAACAGTCAAAACAGGCAGTTGACTGATTTTGACCTCTACAGCAACTTCCCACTAAATTGCAGCTAAAGAGGGTTAATACACATAATGCACATACATGTACATGTAAGTTTATCTATAAACACTCAAATGGGAACATCTCTATTAGTTTATTGCAATAGCCCCCTCTGTTGGTGAAACATCATTAGTCACAACACTTGGCCAGCAAAATAAATTAAACAGTTTCTCCACCACTATCATCAGTGGCGTTATGAAATTCAAGCTCTTTAAATATTGATATAAACACTTTACGGGAATTGTACACCAGATTTCATTTCATTGTGTCATTAAGGAGATTCGTGTGGAAAGAAAAATGGATCTGAGCCGTAATCAACTTCAAATTTGTAATATTCATGTACACTGTATGTTGTTATATATACTGAACAGCAAAAGAAACGTCGTGATTTTAAATCGTTGACATAACTCAACCACAAGAGTTTTACATGTATCGTCTTCGGGAAATATGCAGTCTAACATCATTCTGAATCATGACTGTGCCTGAAAATCCTATAGGCGGATGGAATGCGACTTGAATGGTTTTCAAAGTGTACGTTACAAAATATACCTGTTGATATCTTGTATTCATACGACGTTTCTTTTGCTGTTCAGTATATATATTTTTTTGGGGGGGGGGGGTGGCAGAAGTTTTATTATTATTTTTTAAAATATATAATTGGGTTCAGAATTTTTTTTAAATATTTTGTTTTGGGGGTGGGTTATTAAATCGTCTAACCTTTACAAGTCAAATCAGAGTTTTTAAATTGCCTTTTTGTGCATGAAATTTGAAATGGATTCATGATTTCTTTGTGGAATTGTAACCAATTCTAACATCACCCAAGGCCAAGTACATTCTCTCCCTTCCCTTTTCATATGATAAAGTGTTTTTAATTTCTGCTTTATTAAAACCCTCCTACTATAGCTGCACTTTAGTGGCAAGTAGCTACAGAGGTCAAAACCAGTCAACTGCCGGGTTTTGATTGTTGACCCAAATGTGCACACAGGGGCATTTTTGACTGGTTTTTACTGTCATTTTGACCACCCTGAACAATACCAGACAATGCTTTTACCAGTTAAAAATGGTCGACTTATTTTGACCTGTAAATGTACTGACTACACGTACGGTTTGACAGTGTTTGGCTTTTATAAGTGCACTAGATATACCTTAGCAAGTATATCAACATTTTGACTGATTTTGACCCTTGTAGTCACAGAAGGTTTGACTTTTAAGTGCACTAGATATACCTTGGCAAGTATATCAACATTTTAACTGATTTTGACCCTTGTAGTAGTAGGAGGGTTAATGTACTTACTACACATAAGGTTTGACAGTGTTTGACTTTTATAAGTGCACTAGATATACCTTGGCAAGTATATCAACATTTTGACTGATTTTGACCCTTGTAGTAGTAGGAGGGTTAAGAAACAATTTGTATAGTGTAATTACATGTATTTATAACTTTTTATAGTATTTTTAACTATGTACAGTGTATATTTGATTGTTTTTGGCCCACCGGCTGCCTTGTCAGATTTTAATAAACCATCAATAATCATAATAAATATACATGTACAGCTGGCTTGTGTCATAAATTTCAAGATGTGCCAACATATTTAAATAAACAAACACGGTTCTTGTGACAACTCAAATAAATTATCAAATAATTTCATGTAACCAGAAGTGAATTATGCTGTGGATTGATGGATCATATCTAGGCCAAATCATTGATCAATTCCAAAGACGTCCGGAGAAAAAAAACACACTTTACACTTCATCAAAATTGGGTCAAGTACATGTATGTACTGAGTCTCTTCAACTGACTGATAAAATAAACATTTACACATGTGTACGTTTGCGGTAGCACCATGTAAATAACCTCTTAGGAGTTATTGGTTCTGAGAAGAACTGGTGAAAAACTTGACGCATTGATCAGTATGTTCTGATCTAGACTGGTCCCCTGTCTTTATCTTATCAAGGATATAGACAGGCTCCTGGTGCACCATTCAAGGGATTTTATTGGATACGTTGTGCTGAAGATCTGACATCACGTTTCGAGGCTCGCGCGCTAGCTACCAACGAAGGTCAAAGTTGAATCCCGGGGGGAAAACATGGCGGCCGTGGCCAGTATCTGGCGTAATTCACAAGCCTCAAAGTGTGACGTCAAATCTTCAGGATAGCTCTGATCGTCTTCACGAGAATGCTGTACTACTGCAAATCTTACTTGTACTGTACCATACAGATCTTACTTGTACTGTACCATACAGATCTTACTTGTACTGTACCATACAGATCTTACTTGTACAGTACCATACAGATCTTACTTGTACTGTACCATACAGATCTTAACCATACAGATCTTACTTGTACTGTACCATACAGATCTTACTTGTACTGTACCATACAGATCTTACTTGTACTGTACCATACAGATCTTACTTGTACTGTACCATACAGATCTTACTTGTACTGTACCATACAGATCTTACTTGTACTGTACCATACAGATTTTAAAATCCTACAAGTAGACTAGGCTTGACGTTTTCACACGTTTTGACGCAGACCTTTTTACACGTGTAAATGAATATTATTATCACCAATAAATAGCATGACAGTGCAGATGGATTGTCTATATTATATTAGTACGAAAAAATAATCCAATAACTTCCTGGAAATCGTGATAACAACTGATATTTCATTTTTAATTTACAACCAGGAATGTTGGATGTTTTGTGCCAGGCTTGGATTTGTTTAATCTGTACTATTTTTTTTTTTTGAATCCATATTGCCGTATTTTGGATTATTTTTTCGTAGAGCCTCTTTTCAATAAACAAAACATCAATAAACTTCCTGCAATGATTGTCTAACCCTCCTATGCCCAGGCTGAAATTTGGCCCCGTCAGCATGGCACCCACAGACAGTCACTTGAGTATTTTTGGTTGCATTGCCAATTGGTAGGTCAAACCACAGAGTCACACAGAGCTGTGTATGAGTGCACTGCACAAAGTCAATGGGTTGGGAGTTACATACAAATTTTGAGTGTCTTTGATTGGTTTTGGTTTGACCTCCTATCACAGCCACATGTGTTTGCATGTATTTGAGTGCACTGCACAAAGTCAATGGGTTAAGAGAGACATACAAATGTTGAGTGTCTTTGAGTGTTAAACCTATAGGAGGGTTAATGACCAAAGCGTCAAAAAAGAAAGTCCAGACCAACAAAATGGGTGGAAAAATCTTCCCCATTTTTTTTTTTTTTTAAATATTGGATTCGGTTAGCCAGGTTTTAAAATGGTTAGTGTAGTTTCGGTCAGTTAACTGGTTAACCGCCCTAGCACTACTTGGTTACCAGCTGATATTTAATAAAAAATATATTTTGGCTGGTAGTCTGTCTCGAATTGCTTAGCAAAAACATTCACTTAGGAAAACTTTCTGCTTTCTATAAAATTGGCTCCGAGGTCAATCTGCTTCACGCTAAGCGACATTCTATCATGGAACCCCACCTCCAAAATCTTCTGCTAGACATGTTTTAACAGAGAAAAAAATTGCATATGGGAATTAACCCTAACTCCCTAGACAACAAAGGCAGGATTTTGAAGGATTTTTATTGTTCAGTAACAATGCTTAGGGAGTTAGGGTTAAGGATGTTGCTGGTAAGCATGTTTAAATAAAATTGGCTCCGATGTCTATCTGCTTCACGCTAAGCAACATTCTATCATGGAACCCCACGTCCAAAATCTTCTGCTAGACATGTTTTAACAGAGAAAAAAATTGCATATGGGAATTAACCCTAACTCCCTAGACAACAAAGGCAGGATTTTGAAGGATTTTTATTGTTCAGTAACAATGCTTAGGGAGTTAGCGTTAAGGATGTTGCTGGTAAGCATGTTTAAATAAAATTGGCTCCGAGGTCAATCTGCTTCACGCTAAGCAACATTCTATCATGGAACCCCACGTCCAAAATCTTCTGCTAGACATGTTTTAACAGAGAAAAAAATTGCATATGGGAATTAACCCTAACTCCCTAGACAACAAAGGCAGGATTTTGAAGGATTTTTATTGTTCAGTAACAATGCTTAGGGAGTTAGGGTTAAGGATGTTGCTGGTAAGCATGTTTAAATAAAATTGGCTCCGAGGTCAATCTGCTTTACGCTAAGCAACATTCTATCATGGAACCCCACGTCCAAAATCTCTGGAATTTAAGGAATGTGCTCTACCCATTTCCTGATGGTGTGTTGGAATCTCTAGACATCTCAATTGATGAAAATTATCATTTCAAGTAACTTGAAACCTATTTATAAATTGAACTTCTAACCTTCGGCGTACTAAATACATTGTACATGAAGTCATTACAATATGACAGGATGGTGATATACATGTACATGTACAACATATGAACATCATCTCACTCTATCATATTTCATTGCATTCACTTAAAGGGGCTATATCGTCACGATCAACAGGGCATGGAATCGAAGTGCTAGTTTTAGATTAACTCAGTGACTGAAAATAATACCCCACATGATAAGGTCATATACATGTATTACCGTTTCTGCTGCATAAATGAGTCAATAATTTTCAGTCACTGCGTTCATCTTAAACTAGGACACCGATTCCATGCCCTGTTCCAAGTTTGCTCTTCAAAGTTGTAACCTCCAGTTCTTTTCAGAACTAATTACTACTCAATTGAGAATTTCACATGGTGTCACCGCAAACAGTCTTTACTAAAATGTATTACACGTACAATGTACATGTGGGTCTCCTTCAGAGGTATGATTGGGCAGTTTTGAAAAATCCACATAAATTTTGCTAGGGGTATTGGGGCCGCTGCTGTGAACAGCACTGGGGTGAAATCTATAGTTCTGAGCATTTGCTTTGCTTTCCTTTATTGCTTAAATCTTTAAAATCCAGAGGATCACAACACTGTGATTTGAAAAACTCTGTAAAACCGTGTTTCTCATAATTATTTTGAGAAATGTTGAGAACCCGGTTTCATGGTAGGAACTAGGATTTTCAAAATCAAAAGGTAGGATTTCCTACAAATGTAGAAAGAATATCATGCCTGTGCATGAGTATTTTGTTTTCATTTCTTCATGCACATTTTACTTATACACAAACCACTTCCAACTGTAATGTTGATTTTATGTCGTAATTGCCCAAGTACTTCCTGGAATCATGGAATGGACCACAATAGGAAGTCCTCAATTGACCCCCAATGACCCTGGTTACCTTGGTGACCCCTGTAACAGAGGTCAGATGTCGGTCAGATAACCATGGATTTTCTTTGGCTTCAATGGGCAAACCTTTCTGTAATATTATCTGGACTGCTTACATAAGGCCAAACAAACAAAAATGCGTGTTTCTGGTTGCTCCCCCACCGAGCACATCATGCGATCCAAATCATTTTTCGATAATATTATCATACTGCTTGCATAAGGCCAAACAAATATAAATGTGTGTTTCTGGTGCTCCCCCACCGAGCACATTATGTCGATTCAAGTCATTTTACATGTCATACAAAATCTAAGAAAGATCGCAAATTATTTTTCACAATCATACTTTTTAAATCAATTTTAAAAAGAAAATCCATGACATGGCTTTTTCAACAATTTTTCAACAGTTTTGTTTCTGTTTAATTACCAATTCTATTCCTTACCTTTAAAGGGAACAATGAAATTTCCAATTATCAAATTAAGAAATTATTCTAAAAACTTATTTGGCGTCATTTAAGCTTGGTACACACATATCGACCTGAGAAAATATTTTTATCTGAAATGATTTTGTTTGACAGAAAACAGGATTTGTTATGCTGCTCGACAGCAATTTTTTATAAAACATTTATGTCCACACAGTCGTGAATTTCAAGACGCCTGAGGACCCTCTATTGTTCCTCTATTGTTTGGACTAACTTTTTGAAGCAATCTCCATTGGTTTTGTACCACGCCGTTTTCCGAGGACAACGAAGAACAAAGAACCGAGGACCATATTGTTCCCTTTGTTATGTCCTCGGACGGTTTGCAGTGCAAGCCCACGTGTACATGTACAGTATGTAAACAGAAAAAACTGCAATCAGTTCTTGCTTTTTTTTCTCAAAAACATGAGCATCAATTGTGATAAAACTTAAAAGGTTTGTTTTATTTCTTGAAAATTATAGAGGGTTGTACAGTACATGTACGTGTACTTTCAGGTGGTGTAATTTGAAAAAAGGGTAAAAAAATCCTGAAAATTGGGTAGCAAGCCTGGGTTGGTCTAGAGGACAAAACCTCCCGGATGTTTAATTTTAGAGAATTTACAGACTCTCTACATCCCCACAAACAAGAAACTTTCTTTCCTTGGTGGCTACTTCTCATGTTTCAAGAAAATTTTGAAGCAAAGGGCGATTTGTAACAATCCTGAAATCCTGAGGAATCACATGCCTGCTAAATGAATAATTTCTTTGAATTAAGATACAAATAAACATAAACCTGTGAAAGTGTCAGCTCAATGCTGAAGTCTAAACCATGTGAATTTTTTTTTAGGCTAACAGAGATTTGTAGTAAAATCCTGAAATCTATAAAAATTCTGAGAAATTACAGGCTTGACTATCCCTTTAACAATAACCTAGATTCATATTCTAGTATACATTATGTGTGTATACTTGTGTATATTGAGCATGTACATATAATAATAATAATGTGTGGACTTATAGCGCACGTATCCACCAACTGAGTGGTGCTCAAGGCGCATTATATTATTACCCCTGCTCATAAGGCTCATAAGGCTCATAAATCATTCCTGAAACCATCTCAGCTCCCTGGGGAATATACAGCTCAATTGCTGCCATTACAGCACATATAGGGCTAATCAACCAACTCTGCCTTCACAGGTACCCATTTAACCCCTGGGTGGAGAGAAGCAATTATGGTTAAGTGTCTTGCTCAAGGACACAAGTGTCACAGCCGGGATTCGAACCCACATTCTGCTGCTAACACCAGAACTTGAGTCTGGTAAGCTAGACCGCTCGGCCACGACACTCCACATGTACATATGTAGAAGGGGGCAGTGATATCGCACCAGTGTACAACCCCTTCATGTACAGTGTACATTGTATGTGTTCTGGGCCAAAGCCAAGACACCTAAGGAACTGACTGCCTAGGAAAGAAAGGAAAAACAGGGTGGTTATGTCACTATGTGTCAAGGTCAGCTGTTGGGTGTCCATGGAATGGTGAAGGTCACAGTATATTTGATGTCTGAGCAATTAAGATTTGCAAAGAAAAAGCACAATTTTTTATTATAATAACCTACATGTATCTACAAAGAAAAGATACAACGTACAACATTGGTACAAGGTGTTAGCCAGGGTTTAGAAATAGGGTGTCCAAATTTGCTGGAAATTTCAAAACAGGGTGTCTATATTGTTCATTTACAATATGTTTATACATGTAAATGACAGATGAAACAGGGTGTCTATATTGTTCATTTACAATATGTTTATACATGTAAATGACTGATGAAACAGGGTGTCTATATTGTTCATTTACAATATGTTTATACATGTAAATGACTGATGAAACAGGGTGTCTATATTGTTCATTTACAATATGTTTATACATGTAAATGACTGATGAAACAGGGTGTCTATATTGTTCACTTACAATACTTGTACATGTAAATGACAGATGAAACAGGGTGTTCAAATTGTTCACTTACAATACTTGTACACATGACAGATGAAACAGGGTGTCCAAATTGTTCACTTACAATACTTGTACATGTAAATGACAGATGAAACAGGGTGTCCAAATTGTTCACTTACAATACTTGTACATGTAAATGACAGATGAAACAGTGTGTCCAAATTGTTCACTTACAATACTTTTACATGTAAATGACAGATGAAACAGGGTGTCCAAATTGTTCACTTACAATACTTGTACATGTAAATGACAGATGAAACAGTGTGTCCAAATTGTTCACTTACAATACTTGTACATGTAAATGACAGATGAAACAGTGTGTCCAAATTGTTCACTTACAATACTTGTACATGTAAATGACAGATGAAACAGTGTGTCCAAATTGTTCACTTACAATACTTGTACATGTAAATGACAGATGAAACAGGGTGTCCAAATTGTTCACTTACAATACTTGTACATGTAAATGACAGATGAAACAGGGTGTCCAAATTGTTGACTTACAATACTTGTACATGTAAATGACAGATGAAACAGGGTGTTCAAATTGTTCACTTATAATACTTTTACATGTAAATGACAGATGAAACAGGGTGTTCAAATTGTTCACTTATAATACTTGTACATGTAAATGACAGATGAAACAGGGTGTCCAAATTGTTGACTTACAATACTTGTACTGACAGATGAAACAGTGTGTCCAAATTGTTCACTTACAATACTTTTACATGTAAATGACAGATGAAACAGGGTGTCCAAATTGTTGACTTACAATACTTGTACATGTAAATGACAGATGAAACAGTGTGTCCAAATTGTTGACTTACAATACTTGTACATGTAAATGACAGATGAAACAGGGTGTCCAAATTGTTGACTTACAATACTTGTACATATAAATGACAGATGAAACAGGGTGTCCAAATTGTTCACTTACAATACTTGTACATGTAAATGACAGATGAAACAGGGTGTCCAAATTGTTCACTTACAATACTTGTACATGTAAATGACAGATGAAACAGTGTGTCCAAATTGTTCACTTATAATACTTTTACATGTAAATGACAGATGAAATAGGGTGTCCAAAAGACACTCAGACGTCCCTCTGGTTAATACTATGCATCAATTGGTATTACAAATTAATGAAATTAAAGTTGTATTAATGATTAAAGAGGGTATTAAAAAAAATAATGATCACAGTTCTACCTAAAACTTATTTTTGCTATGAAATGATGTCAAAATGCAGCCAACATTGCTGAATTAATTGGAATTCTGCCGTGCTGTGCTTTAACCCTAACTCCCTAGGCCCATTTGCTTACACATAACCTGAATCGTTCCTAACTCCCTAGGCCCATTTGCTTACACATAACCTGAATCCTTCCTAACTCCCTAGGCCCATTTGCTTACACATAACCTGAATCCTTCCTAACTCCCTAGGCCCATTTGCTTACACATAACCTGAATCCTTCCCTAACTCCCTAGGCCCATTTGCTTACACATAACCTGAATCCTTCCTAACTCCCTAGGCCCATTTGCTTACACATAACCTGAATCCTTCCTAACTCCCTAGGCCCATTTGCTTACACATAACCTGAATCCTTCCTAACTCCCTAGGCCCATTTGCTTACACATAACCTGAATCCTTCCTAACTCCCTAGGCCCATTTGCTTACACATAACCTGAATCCTCCCTAACTCCCTAGGCCCATTTGCTTACACATAACCTGAATCCTTCCTAACTCCCTAGGCCCATTTGCTTACACATAACCTGAATCCTTCCTAACTCCCTAGGCCCATTTGCTTACACATAACCTGAATCCTTCCTAACTCCCTAGGCCCATTTGCTTACACATAACCTGAATCCTTCCTAACTCCCTAGGCCCATTTGCTTACACATAACCTGAATCCTTCCCTAACTCCCTAGGCCCATTTGCTTACACATAACCTGAATCCTTCCTAACTCCCTAGGCACATTTGCTTACACATAACCTGAATCCTTCCTAACTCCCTAGGCACATTTGCTTACACATAACCTGAATCCTTCCTAACTCCCTAGGCCCATTTGCTTACACATAACCTGAATCCTTCCTAACTCCCTAGGCACATTTGCTTAAACACATAACCTGAATCCTTCCTAACTCCCTAGGCACATTTGCTTAAACACATAACCTGAATCCTCCAAAATCCTTCAGTAGTAAAGCAAGCACATGACATGTATGCACACATGTGTTTCTAATCTGTGATACATGTACATGGCCAGGGACCCTCCCTGCATGCATGGAGCAATAAACAGTGTCCACTGACCCAAGCACTGACCTTGCAATCACTACAACAAACATGGATGTACATGTACCATGGAAAGGCAAGTATGCCTAATAACCTCAATCCTCCAAAATACTTCACTTTGGCAAAGAGGATTTGGGATGATTTGGGAAGGTTAGGGTTAAATGACTTTTTCACATCTAGACAAATTAGGAGGCCAGGTAGCCTGGGCATGGCCTGGGCCTGGCCGGGCTTCTCAAACGCTTGGCTGTAACCACGACTTTGGCCCTCCTCCCTAATACCACTCGGAATTCGGCTTCGTGGGGGATGGGGGGTGTAACGAGGTATATAATGTTTAGTGGGTTTCTTGTGGTAGGATGGCCTTGTAGAGGTGCTGGTCACCTGTTCTACATGTACATGTATCTTACCACTCACTGGCTTTGTTTAAAATGATATTTTGTGTATTTTTTGTTTTTTAGGGTTTGGTTTTATATTTAATTGATGTAATCTGATTGCCAGTGTAAAATGTAAAAAAAAAAAATTAAAAAAATTTTTTTTTCCGTGTTTCACTCATTTACAGAATAACTTGTATTTAGTACAGTGCATGATATACATGTACATGTACACAACTGTACGTGTACATGTACGTTACTGTAGAAGGAAGTTTGAAATATTACCATACACAATGTATATGTACATGAGTTGTATACATGTTTGTGATACGACCAACTCTTATCAAAACCACACTATTACAACTCATTAGAGATACATGAATACACAATTGTAACAGTTCTAACCGCATACAAAGTACTTCCTCTTTCGGTTCATCCACTTTGCAAAGCTTCAAATCCTACTTAAATGAACAATATCGTCGTGACCTCAGCACGGCATGGATTCGGTGTCCTAACCCTCCTATTATCAGTGTTGTTCTTTACAAAGTGGACCCATACTTCAAAATGTCACAACCGTGACATTTTGAGGTACACACTTTCTTATCTAAAGATTAATGGCATAGCCCAAGGCTCTTTAGAGAGATGAGGTAAACTGAAGCAGCCACCTGCTTTGTTTCATTGCAAGGCTAACCTAGTGCAGTAACTTGGTGCAGTAACTAGTGCAGTAACTTGGGGTATACACATACTGTGTGAAGGTCAGAACACTTTGTTTTTGTCCCAGACCAAGGGGCATTTTGGGGTATCCATGTACCATTCTTGTGTACAGTATGCAATATTTTAAGGCATGCATAGAAAAAGCATTGTGTACTTAGCAGTTTTGTTTTTGTGGCATTTTGGAGACTGCATGTATACAAGGGTTAAGATGAACACAGTGACTGAAAATTACAGGCTCATTTATGCAGCAGCAACGGTAATATGACCTGTTCATGTACTGTAGGGTATTATTTTCAGTCAATAAGTTAATCTACGGTAAAACTAGCACTCCATTTCCATGTCCTATTGATTGTGACAATCATGTCCCTTTCATTTACATAAATGAAATTAATACTGTATAAATAATACAGTGTACATGTAGTATTTTTATAAATCTCCTTTAACCCTAACCACCCCAAATCCTGCAAAATCCTCCAAGGGCCATTTTGGGGGGAAAATTCAGTAGTTGGAAACTGGTACTTTCACCTCTTCAAGTGGGACAAAATTACTACCTGGCAAGAAGTACAGGCCATAAGTGCTGAATATGAAAGATCAATGAAAATGCATTGTGCATTTTGAAGATAAGGGCATGTTCCCAAAAGTGCACTGATGGATTTTGGAGGATTCAGGAAGGTTCCTAGCCAGAATACCTAGGGGTTAGGGTTAATTGGCAAAAGTGAAAAATTGTCAAGTGTCCATACATACATGTACATGTGTGCAATGCACATACATACGTACAATGTACATGTAGATCTTTTCAGTCATGTACACTGTACATGTATCGTACACATGGACATGTCTCGTGCCATGAAATAATGGACAGCTTCACTGAGTGGTCGCCCATTATTACAAAAATAAAGGTGTTGTCTAATGGTGTAGATACACATGCATTTAATGAAATCTGACTGAGCAAAAAGTACATTTTGTTAAATGATGATACACAAACTGACTACAAGTATCTCAAACCATAAATACATGTGTGTATCTAATTCAATTGCTCCTACGCCACATAACGGTGACCCCTCATCTCCTGAGGTCAATAACCCCCACTCATTCCTCTATCTAAGCAGTCGACACCCACTGTTCCCTCTGGCAATCTCCCTGCTCGGCATTCTTGTCTCATGATTTGAATACTGAAAAGGCCAGGACGTGTATCACATGATCCAGGAATATTACACAATGACAGATGTGATTAATTAGGCCACGTCAACTAAATTATTGGTGGCCATCTTCCCTTGACCTACATGATTAAAGATGCAATCTTATTTTTTATTTGATTGTTTTAATTAATTTTATTTTTCTCCAATAAATGGTACGATAATAAAAACAAAAATTTATTCCACTTCAAAGCTCAAATCACGTTTTCCACTCCAACATTTTATCACGGGTTGGAATGAAAATGAACAAAAAAATCAGTATGACGTGGTTTTATTTTTAAAAGGACGATCACTAAGTTAATATTTTTACCTAGCCTTAAGTGGAATATGGGAAGGCAGCACTGGATAATCATGAGAAATTCCAGGGTCCTCTTTTGCACAGTAAGATGTTACATGTATGTGAACCAGAAACACCGGGGTAAACCCCTACTCTTCCATGATGTTCTGGGTTCTTTTACGTGAATTACTTTAATAATCTAGTACACGGGACCTACATATATGTACAGCTTAACGTCCCATCCGAAGGACAAAGCAATTATAGTCAAGTGTCTTGCTCAAGGACATTTAAGCACCTTGACCAGCCATGCCGGGGTTCAAACCCACATTCTGACGCCACCAGAACTCGAGTCTGATGCACTAGACCGCTCATCCATGACACTCCGTTATGATACCATATAGAATAATTGCAGTATATTATGTATACATGTATTAACAGAAGTCAATTATGGTCAAGTGTCTTGCTTAGGGCTGTGCGTTTTCGGATATTTTTGGAACCGGATACCCGAAATCAGGAAACTTCGGATACCCGGATACCCGTTTTCATATTTGTTGAAAACATGCCTCCGGTGGTGTACAAATACATGTACTGTAAATGGTAACAAAATGACTTTTATAATACAGAGGATACCATACTATCGCTCTTTTCTTTATTGGAGTATAATCTCTTGAATTTAAAGATAATTGTCTTATACAAGTACATTGTTCAAGAGTTACAGATTTCTGTTTGCACCGCTCAAATGTTAAGTCCGAATTTTAAAAAGTCGTTTAAGGGTAATTGGAACCGAAAAATGGAACCGGGTAATGACCATTTCGGTCGGGTATCCAGATATCCGGCACAGCCCTAGTCTTGCTCAATGACACAAGCACCGTGACCAGCCATGCTGGGGTTCGAACCCACATTCTGACGCCACCAGAACTTGAGTCTGATGCACTAGATCTCTCGGCCACGACACTCCGTTATGATACCATATGGAATAATTGCAGTATATTATGTGTACATGTGTACATGTGTACATGTGTACATGTGTACATGTGTACATGTGTACATGTGTACATGTGTACATGTGTACATGTGTACATGTGTACATGTGTACATGTGTACATGTGTACATGTGTACATGTGTACATGTGTACATGTGTACATGTGTACATGTGTACATGTGTACATGTGTACATGTGTACATGTGTACATGTGTACATGTACATATCAACAGAAGTCAATTATGGTCAAGTGTCTTGCTCATGACATAAGCGCCGTGACCAGCCATGCCGGGGTTCGAACCCACATTCTGATGCCACAAGAACTTGAGTCTGATGCACTAGATCGCTCGGCCACGACACTCCATGAATTCAATTATGTACATGTACATGTACTATACATGTAATAAAACATGATATTGTGGGCACCTGTTCCAGAGGCGGAGTCAGGAATTACATTGAAAGGGAGGGTTAATGAAATGTTGGTAAAGGACGTTAACTTATTGAACAGCACTGAGTATACAATACTATTCACACGTCAGTGTAGGGCAAAAATTAAATCAATTATTGAACAGCAATAAGCAATCATCAGTCCTTGACCTTAACGATTGAGAGGGCACGGCCACTTTGGCCTTGGCTATATCAAAATTTCAAGGCCAACCCAAGGGGCATTACGGCCAACTTGGAGGGGCACCATGGCAATGGCCGCGGTGTCTGTGGTTAAGATCAAGGTCTGAATCATGGTACATGTACATGTATGGAGTCTTGAATAATTAAGAAGTAGCGAGCGATTATATTAATGGATAGCCTTAAGCAGGGGATAAAAATAATAAACAATATGTAATTTACATCTTCTTTTAGCCAAGATATGCTCTTTAAATCAACACAAATTACCTTGTTTTGCCCCTACTGCCCTTTCCCTCGTGAAATCGTTTTAATTATTCATTGGATTCGACCAGCAAACGTACAAATAATCCCCTTGGAATTGACTAGATCTCGATCCATACACCTACACTGTCATTAACCAGGCAGCGGAAATAAATCAGTTAATGTCATGGCTTAACCACTGGACCGAGTCAACCATTAAATATAGGTGTTGCTGCTTGTCTTAAAGGGTACAACATTGGTAATCACATGAGAAGAAACTGAGAAAGAAACTGAATCCTTATCTTAATTAAAACCCTAACACCGTGCTGGTTTTGGCCAAGAACCTTCCTGAATTCACCAAAAATGCAACACCATGCAGTAACACTACCACCCAACTGTTGGACTTCAAGCCGGAATTGGGACACCCGGCCCCATGTAAAGTATCCCTGTCTGGGCTATACAGTAATGAGTCCATCAAAATACAACACCATGCAGTAACACTAACACCCAACTGTTGGACTTACAAATGTAGCTGGAATTGGGACACCCGGCCCCATGTAAAGTATCCCTGTCTGGGCTATACAGTACTGAGTCCATCAAAATATAACACCATGCAGTAACACTACCACCCAACTGTTGGACTTAGCTGGAATTGGGACACCCGGCCCCATGTAAAGTATCCCTGTCTGGGCTATACAGTACTGAGTCCATCAAAATACAACACCATGCAGTAACACTAACACCCAACTGTTGGACTTGCAGTGACACCATGTACATTGTATTGAAAGAATCTCTTTTTGAGTCGTGATCGAGCCTTCTGAGAAAAACCTTTGGTTAACTGAACATTTTGATCAGTGTACTCTGGTAGTCTTCCGAAGAATTTTTGTCATTTTCTTTAAAATGTGAGCATCTACTGTGATGAAACTTTCATTTTTAGTTCATTTTTATTTTTATTATTTTTTTTTTTAGCAAGACACTTTACCATAATTGCTTCTCTCCACCCAGGGGTATATGGGTACCTGTGAGGGCGGAGTTGGTTGCTGTGTTTGATTAGCCCTATATGCACTGTAATGGCAGCAATTGAGCTGTATACTCCCCAGGGAGCTAAGCTGGTTTCAGGAATGATTTATGAGCCTGATGAGCAGCGGTAATAATATAATGCGCCTTGAGCGCCAGTTTGGTGGATACGTGCACTATATATGTCCACATTATTATTATAATAATATTATGACATATTTCTTACAAACTAGAGGGTTGAAATGAGAGTACGTTACCACATACTAATGTTGTACATGTACCTTTATTTTCAGGCCTGTGAGTGGGGTTTGATAAAAAAAGAGGAAAAAAGAGGAGAACCTAAAAAAGACCCGGTGTCAATGGAGAACATCGTGAGTACTAAGTAGTAATCATGCACGTGTCACGTAGTGCACACATGGACGTAGAATACAAAATGGTGGTTGTTGTGGTGTGTCGCGCGTGTTGTTAGGCCGTATAATTCCTTGGCTACGGCCGGAAATAACACGCAAGTCTATGGGAATTGACCGCAGCCGCTAGCTATTGGCTTCCGTAGGCACACTTTCCAGCCATAGCCAACGAAGTAGGACACAGCAGAAATACGGTGTGACGATCAGCCATACCGCTGGTTCGCGCGCTCTATATTCAACAGGCGGTATCTGGTGTGGGAACCAACGCACGGATCGCCGATCGAGATCAAGATCCGCGTGAAACAATAATTACACGCAATGCACAATTTACAACAAAATAAAAAACGGAATTTTTTTTCGGGCGGATTTTTAAAAAAGCGGAAATTAAAATCGGGAGAGGAAATGAAAAAAGCGGAAATCCGCTAAAACGCGGAGATTTCACAGGCCTGTATTTTAAAGGTAAGGTACAACATTAGTAAAATATTTGTAAATGGATCCATACTTTATATTTTAACCCTCCTCCAATCAGTGCAATTTTTGAAACAACCCATTCAGGCTACTCCAAGCCATTAGCTGTTGCCAGTGGCCTCCTTTGGTTACCCTTCTGTGCACTGTCACACCACTGAGATTGCAGGGTAAGGTGGTCTCCCATCGATACAATGTATTAGTATGGCCTACATTGTATGTTCAAACATTTACAGTGTCCATGGGTGGCACACAGTTGATTTTGTAAGATTATGTGGAAAGGACAGCAGGCTTGTACATGTATGTACTGAAGGTTGCTAAAGAACATAATTTTGTGGATCGGAGTGGCCTCCATGTGTAGGAGGGTTTTAAAAGCGACAATAAGTCCTTGTTTGGCGATTCTTTGATTTTTGAGGTCCTTGAGAAAAAGGACAGCAGGCTTGTACATGTATGTACTGAAGGTTGCTCAAGAGCAGAATTTTGTGGATCAGAGTGGCCTCCATGGGTTAAAAGATTCAAGAAATATGTACAGAAACCTAGAGGTTTGAAATGAATGTACATGTATGTTACCAAATATTAATGTTGTGCCTTCACTTAAAGGGGCAATGCAGATGTCAAGGTTCAGAAATTCCAATATGTGATTCTTTTACGGATGCATTTAAAGACATTTTACCAAGTGTATACTGCCTTTTAACCAGTTCGCGTCGAAGGCCGTGTATACACGCAATTTTTTTTTGCACCACGGATCGGAGAGCGTCTATACACGCCAGAGGAAACTCCGGAATATTTGTATGCATGCTCGGTTGACGTGGCAACGAGCCGAGTGTACAGTGACATGCTCGGTAGACGTGGCCACGTGCTGTGGAAGCTTCCATTAACGTGTTTGTGTGGGGAAAAGAAACCCGCACAGGGGCCCAGAAAAACTTTTTTATTCCCGACGCGAACTGGTTAAAAAAGTACAACATTGGTACATGTGATGTTGGTAAAACTGCTTCCACAAGTATCTCATTCTCTTTGAATCAAGATATAAGTTAACCCTCTTACTGTAGCTGCACTTTAGTGGCAAGTAGCTATAGTGGTCCAAACCAGTCAAGTGCCCGTTTTCACTGTTGACCCAAATGTGCACAGGGGCATTTTGGACTGATTTTTACTGTCATTTTGACCACCCTCAACAATACCAGACAATGCTTTTACCAGTCAAATACAGTTGACTCACTTTGACCTGTAAATGTACATGTATTACACGTAAGGTTTGACAGTGTTTGACTTTTAAGTGCACTAGATACATACCTTGGCAAGTACATCAACATTTTGACTGATTTTGACCCTTGCAGTCACAGAAGGATTAATAATCTTGAATGTTCACAGGTTGTTTGTTTAGTGTAACCAACCTGTGGCAGTGTCAGCTTATTTCATTGTGACGTTAACAAGAAAATACTGAAAATTCATTCTGATTAATAATAGTATTTCTTCTAACGTGGAATTATTCTAACGGGAAATTATTTTACTTACAAAAGTGATAACACCACAAACAAAATTATTTCAAGGGAAAATTGATACCATTATCAGATTCAAACCAAATAATCTTCACATTAGAATTTTTCGAATTGGTGTTCTAGTTTAAGATGAACTCGGTGACTGAAATTACTGGCTCATGTATGCAGTAATGTTACGGTACTACATGTATGTACAGTATGTATGCAGCAGCAACGATAATAATACATCCTTATCATGTGGGGTATTATTTTCAGTCACTGCATTAACCCTAACCTTCCCAAATCCTCCAAAATCCTCTTTGCTAAAGTGAAGGATTTTGGAGGATTGAGGTTATTAGGCATACTTGCCTTTCCATGGTACATGTACATGTACATCCATGTTTGTTGTAGTGATTGCAAGGTCAGTGCTTGGGTCAGTGGACACTGTTTATTGCTCCATGCATGCAGGGAGGGTCCCTGGCCATGTACATGTATCACAGATTAGAAACACATGTGTGCATATATGTCATATGCTTGCTTTACTACTGAAGGATTTTGGAGGATTCAGGTTATGTGTTTAAATGGGCCTAGGGAGTTAGGGTTAGGGTCTAAATCTAGCTCTCCGATTCCATGCCCTGTTGATCGTGACGATATTATCCCTTTAAAACATGTTAGATTCCTCACATTCTCTCCTGTACTTTTTCATTGGAGACATCTAATTGAATGTGATAGATTTCTTCAAACATGAGCTGAGTTATATCCAAAGAACATTCTTAAGCTATGAGATCTACATGAATGTACAAATGTACTGTGAATTCCCAAAAACATGCGACAGATTATCACATTTCGTGGAACGGATGATATACATGAATAGAGAAAAAAGGTTTCGTTTCCCAATCCCCACTCAATTCAGCTTTTAGCTTTTGACCAAAAAAAATGGAAAACAGATCAATTAACCCTCCTACTTCTGGTACCTTTTTCATACAAGTTGATCCACCATTTGAAACCATTCGCTTTTGTGGTTTTGAATGGTGAAATAACTGTGTACAGTATTGATTCCCCCAAATGGTTTTGAATGGTAGGTCAGCTAATACAAAACCTTGTTTGGATCTTTCCAAATGGTAGTACAGCTAATACAAAACCTTGTTTGGATACTTCTAAGTGGTGAATCAATGGACCCTCTATGCATTTGAATGGATTTGAATGGTAGTAAAGCTTGCTACCAACACTGTTCAAATGGTATCACCATGTGTGTAACAAAACCAATGGGCATTTTGGTAAGTGGAAATTTTGAATGGTTTCAAATGGTCAAACAGTAGGAGGGTTAACGCAGTAGGTTTGTGGAAAAGAACACATAATGGTGATCGATGATCACGTTTCTGAGAAAAATAAACCAAAAAACTAGTAGGTATTTATGTATACATGTAGATTTGACATAGATGTAATAACTCCTTTTACTCTTAAATGAAAGCATTTTAAGGAAGAAGCTTTCTTCTACCCTTCAGAAGAATATTTTGTCAGGATGGTAGACAGTCTGTATCAACTTCACACCAAGGTTTTATAATTACTTATCAATTTTAATAATCTGGGGCCAATTTCAAATAAGACGTACTAAGCAGAAAAACTTTCTCACCAGAAAAATTTTTCTTAGCAGAATTTGTTGGTTACCAGCCAAAATGTCATACAAAATGTGTGTAAATTGGCTGGTAGTCTGTTTTATATCGCTTAGCAGAATTATTTGCTTAGTAGCTCTATGATAAATACCAATCCAGTAACTTTCCTTTAATCCATTTTTCTATCTCGTAAATAAACATACTTAGTATATTAACCCTCCTACATGTGTATATGACTACAAGGGTCAAAATCAGTCAACATTTTGATATACTTGCCAAGGTGTACTTGCCAAGGTACATTTAACCCTCCTACTTTTCTTCCCAAATACAGTTCCTGATGGATATGGTCAATATTAACTGTATGTCCACCCAGGGTTAAATGGGTACCTGTGAAGGCAGAGTTGGTTTGCTCTATATATATTGGCAGCAATTGAGCTGTATAAGCTGAGATGGTTTCAGGAATGATTTATTTGGTTCAGGGATAATAATATAATGTTGTCAGTAGATGGTGGATACGTGCAATATATAAATCCACACATTATTATTATTATTATTATTATTATTATTATTATTATTATTAACCCTAACTCCCTAAACAACAAAGGCAGTTGGAGGATTTTGAAGGATTTTTATTGTTCACTAACAATGCTTAGGGAGTTAGGGTTAAGGTACATTTAACCCTCCTATAGGTTTAACAATCAAAGACACTCAAAATTTGTATGTCACTCCCAACCCATTGACTTTGTGCAGTGCACTCAAATAAATGCAAGGACATGTGGCTCTGGTAGGAGGTCAAACCAAAACCACTCGACTGTAACTTATGCAGTACATACACAGCTCTGTGTGACTCTGCATATAACTTGTAAGACATACATAAATGTGTTTGACTTTGCCACTATCTCCAGCACTCTTATACACATTGGCAATGCAACCAAAAATACTCAAGTGACCGTCTGTGGGTGCGGTGCTAATACTGGGCCAAATTTCAGCCTGGGCATAGGAGGGCTAGCTAGTGTACTTAAAAGTCAAACACTGACAAGTACAAACCTTATGTGTAGTAAGTAATGTACATTTACAGGTCAAAATGAGTCGACCGTATTTGACTGGTAAAAGCATTGTCTGGTATTGTTGAGGGTGGTCAAAATGACAGTCAAAAATGCCCCTGTGTGCACATTTGGGTCAACTATCAAAAAGGGGCAATTGACTGGGTTTGACCACTATAGCTACTTGCCACTAAAGTTCAGCTAAAGTAGGAGGATTAATGATCAAGAACACTTTCAGAAATGTTTTAAAACATATGTAATCAACTTCCGAAATGAATTTGTTAGTAATTAACAAGATCCGTCTTTGAAGTGGCGCACATGCAGACATAGACGTACATGTACGGTATGAATCGTATACACCTGTCACAGTGCAGTATGAACATACACAGCAAACACTAAACATATATTGTACACTCAACAACTTGCCCAGGCTTCAAATTATTATTCATTCAACCAAGTACAGTGGAAAACCCAAATTTGCCTAACAACTTTCCAAACACTCCAATCTTAACACTGTCTGAGTGTCTAGCAACGCCATCCATTTCAAAAGGTGCGAGCGACGCTCTTTTAATCAAAATCAGAGATTAAATTTGGTGGGCGCTATGCCGAGAACAGGATGTTTTTTTTGGCTATAGAGACGCTTTGTATCTTTGGGGAGTAGTGAAATGTTATAGACTCTTGTGAAGGATGTTTCTGGGGCATGAGGTTATTCATTGACGAGGGACTGGCTAGCTTGTCAGAAAAACATATAAATTATATTCTTCTTGATTTTTGTTTGACGCACACAGACTTACATACATGTATAGTACATGTAATTGTATGGTTTAACCCTAACCCCCTATACATGTACAATGTAGGTATTCTGGCTAGGAACCTTCTTTAACCCTAACCCCCTATAGGTATTCTGGCTAGGAACCTTCTTTAACCCTAATCCCCTAGGTATTCTGGCTAGGAACCTTCTTTAACCCTAGCCCCCTATAGGTATTCTGGCTAGGAACCTTCTTTAACCCTAACCCCTATAGGTATTCTGGCTAGGAACCTTCTTTAACCCTAACCCCCTATAGGTATTCTGGCTAGGAACCTTCTTTAACCCTAACCCCCTATAGGTATTCTGGCTAGGAACCTTCTTTAACCCTAACCCCCTATAGGTATTCTGGCTAGGAACCTTCCTGAATCCTCCAAAATCCATCAATGCACTTTTGGAAACATGCCCTTATCTTCAAAATGCACCATGCATTTTCATTGATCTTTCATATTCAGCACGTATGGCCTGTACTTCTTGCCAGGTAGTAATTTTGCCCTATTTGAAGAGGTGAAAGTACCAGTTTCCAACAGTGCTGAAATTTTTCCAAAAAGTGCCCCTTGGAGGATTTTGCAGGATATGGGGTAGTTAGGGTTAATCTTAGGCATTGTTTCTCAGTGAGCAACGTCTTTACGCAGAATTGTGTAAACAAGCATAACATAAAACAAAAATATGCATGCTCAAGTGAATGTGTAACAGAAAGTGGTGAATACATGTGTCATCTCCCATAATTCCTGAACGCGCCATCGCACCGATTTTGAAGCCAACATGACCAGAAACTGGAGACTTCTTTGGGGGCCTAATGGAAGTATAACCTTTTCTGAGGAAAAGAGGCCTTGTACATCTACATACATGTATGTACATGTACCACAATGTATTTTCAGGGCAGTATTCCATTCCATATTTAGTCAAAGAGCATTCTACTGCTAGTCTACTCTGGTATAAATGGATATGCGATCTCACGGTTTGACATCATGTAATAATTCTCATTCCATTCCATTCTGCGCCTTAAGATTCTATTGATTTTCAAATCATGGCAATGCATATTTATTATTCCAATGGAAAAGCTTCTCTTTGCACAGCATTTGAGTTTCCCACTTAAAAGGAATAATACAAAATATTTCTGTTGTACAGTTTACATCATCGTGTGCCCAGAAGAAGGTCGTAAGGCTCTACGACCTTCTTCCTGGCACACAAAGTACAACTTTTTGTCTCAGCAGAAAGTCATAAGCAATAAAATGGCTCCTTTGAAAAAAGGTAGGGCATACTGTACTGTTTGTACATGTATTTGTTGCTAGAATTACTCCCAAGACATGTTTTTCGATTCCCAGATTGGCAGAAAAACGACCAAACTTTCACACTCAGTTTTATTGAAACACAATTTTGCACATTAATTGCTTACGACATTTTGCTGGTCACATTTTCGTTACGTCCTTCTTCCGGGCACACACAACGACATACTGTAGATTCAGTTGGTATACATACACATTGCGTGTATTTGTATGACTATTTCTAAGGCTGTGCTGTGCGTTTTCGGTTATTTCAGGAACCGCGATACCCAAAATAGGAAATCGTTGGATACCCAGGTACCCGTAAACTATTTTGTAAAAACACATAAATACTTCCGAATGTATAAAAATAACCAATATGAACACAAGATTCTCTTATTTTATTAGAGTCATAATAAATGTGGACTTACAGTACGTGTACTGTAATAATTTCTCGTCTCTATATTAAAAACGACTCGTAGCATCCCCATTCCACACACACATTTTGTTAACAACAAAAATTGTAGACTTCCATTTGTGTGTCTTAAATGTTCAGTCAAAATTTTCAAAAGTCTGTAATTACGGGTAATTGGAAAGGAAAAATGGTACCGGATAATGACAGTTTCAGTCGGGTATCCGGGTACCTGGATAACCGGCACAGCCGTAACTATTTCTGTCTCAATTTTATTTTTACTTTTTAATTCAATCACCGTCATGCTTCCACTTTTCCTTTAATTCCTTTTTAACAAAATTATAAAATTAAAAATTTATAAAATGCATTCTGTTCATGTACTGCATGTGGGCTTGTATAACCTATACATGCTGACTGAGGATTATAATAACCTTCCTACATGTATAATCAGTGCAAATTTTGAAACAACCCATTCAGGCCACTCCAAGCCATTAGCTGTTGCCAGTGGCCTCCTATGGTTACCCTTCTGTGCACTGTCACACCACTGAGATTACAGGGTAAAGTGGTCTCCCACTGACACATTGTAGGCCATACTAATATGTTCAAACATTTACAGTGGCCTTGGGTGGCACACAGTTGATTTTGTAAGATTACTTGATCCGGTGTTCCCTAAATTGTTTTGAGTAGTATATATTTGCTTTGCAGATTTTCTTGGTTATCAACCAAACATTCATCACAAATGTGTGTATATTGGCTGGTAGTCTTGTTTTATAATGCTTAGTGAAAATATTTGCTTAGCACAATTCTCTGCTTTGCAGCTCTATGAAATACATGGTCATTATGGTAGTCCCTTATATGGTAATATTTGTATTTCCTTATGTGGTAATATTTGTATTTCCTTATATGGTAATATTTGTATTTCCTTATATGGTCATTGACAATCATGAATGGTAAAATTCCCTGAATACATGTATACTACACGTACATGTATACATGCACATTATGTACCTGAACACATGTCTCTTACAATGTGATCCGCCCTTTATTTTGGCATTGACATTTACAGCAATAAAGAGACTGAATCGTGCCATACTGTAGCAACTAGAGTTTATTTAGTAAACTCTCCTGAATGAGTACATGTCGTCACATGCCCGGTAAAAAGGACACTTAAGTGCATGCTTAACCCGTCTAATGTCCTTCTTCCAGGCACACAATGATGTAGTTACAGAATGTGACTTGGGTCCTTATTTGTTCATGAATAACAATGACCAGACTGAATCATGCTCCAACAAACTACGGTAAATAGAAAAATCCTCTTAATATGCATGTCTTTAGAATGTGATCTACCCTTTTCATGGGTGAATTAATGTACCCGCTGAAATGCTAAATCTGGATGATCTCTTAAAACCTCAAGACTAGAAAACATCTGTACAGAGTATATTAGAAATTTAATACACACATGTTCTTGTATCATGCACACTCATACTATTAACCATTTATCTTGGTATACAATATGCACATGATATACATGTAATGTATTAAGTGGAAAAGCACTCTTAGAGCGCATACATGTACCTCCGCCAAGTAGACCATTTTCAAAGAAAAAATATCCCTATAAGTCGTCAATTACATGTACCCTATTTGATTATGCTGTACATGTATGTACATGTAGATAAATATTGTAAACAAAATATTTTTTTATAAATTTTAAAAATCCCCAGGATTTGAACTACAGTAGGGTCTATGACGTGACAGCCGTACGTCTAACCCGCTGAGCCACCAACAATTCTTGAAACATGATGAAAACATTAGGTTATAAGTACACGTAAATAGGTCATTAGTGTGTCCCCTATCTGTTCTACTTATTAGCTCATTGATCCGCGATAACGTTAGGTATGGTCCTAAAAATACGCTTTCCTGAAATCGGATCTTCATCAAAATCTAATCAACATATTCAGCAAATTTCATCTGGAGAACTTTTTGACATATGACATAAAACACAATAAAGGGGGCCACTTTCCTACCGTCACGTTAGCAGTTTTTCTAATGATTGTAATTTTTTTTTTAAATATCTGAAACCACCCAAAAAGAATTTCAACATTTGAATAGACATGCATGCTTATCCTAAAGATAATTTGAGTTGATTATTACTATTATTTTTTTAATTACCCTAAAATTTCCATCAAAAAATGGACGGAAAAGTGAGGTAACTTTTTCCGTCCAATTTTTATGGAAATTTGAGGGTAAAAAAATAAATAAAAAAATAAAAAAATCAAATAAATCAACTCAAATTAGTTCTAGTATAAGTCTGCATGTCCATTCACATGTTGAAACACTTTTTGGTCGGTTTCAGGTACTTAAAAATAAATAACAACCATTGGAAAAACTGCTAATGTGACGGATGCAAAGTGGCCCCCTTTATTGTGTTTTATGTCATATATCTTATACAGAATTACAGAAGTACATCCACACCCACACACACCCACACAGGGGTGAAAACATTACCTGCACCACGACTTACGTCAGCGGAGGTAATTACTTAGCAGAGACAATTTGCTTCAAAGTATGTTTTGGTGGTCACCAGCCAATTTCCCCTAAAATAATATGCACACTTTGGCTGGTAGCCTGCTTCATCATAATAATAATAATAATAAAGATTTTTAGCGCGCACATATCCACCCTGCTGCAGTGTAGCTAAGCCATTTCTGAGCAAATTTTTCTGTTTCTGAGGTTATGAAATTGGTCACTGTTGTGACTGATATCCGTTGGTTTTTCAGCAAACCAACCTTCTAAACATCTCCACACAGAAAGTGATGCAAGTGTATACATATTCTGCTCACAAATAAACAAAATCTTGGTCTTCAAATAAACAAAATCAAGAGATAAAAATCATAAATCGGGTAAAGTGAAAATAAATAATGATGATAAGGTATTGGTCCTTATCAAAATAAATAATTAGGTTGTAATAGGTCCTCCAGTGGTTCATGAAAAATAAACAAAACTCTCCTCTGAAATCAAAAAAATGTGTTACTGAAACACGACAGTCATCTGGACGATACATACGTATACAGTGTATGAAGATTTCTTGGCCCATTCACTGAAGGTACATACATTTTTTTATGCAGTTGTACATATCTGAAAACGATTGGAATTCTGCCGTGCTGTGCTTTAAACGTCTTTTTCACATAGGAGTATGAATGTTTGCCCGATTTGTGAGGCCTCTCTTAGCCACCATACTTTGTATGGGAAATGTTGGTCTCCTTGTGTACAATGTATCACGTATTTCCCTGTTGGCAAAAAAAAGATGGCCGAAAAAAAATCACATCTACGCACCGATTTTGAAGCCAATCGGAGACTCTTTTTTTGTCCTAATTCGGAAAATCAAGCCCAAAATATGCCCTTTTAAGAAGCCACAAATTTTCATCAAAATAACATAATAATACAGTACATGGCATACATTATAATAATTATTTTCCAAGATACATGTACTATATAATATAGTATTAAGCACTTTTAAGAACTTTCCAAGCCCATAATGCGATTGAAATTGCAGAGCTTTTCTACTTTCTCCATTCCTGAAACAAATTAACCCCGATTTAAAAAACATTTATGATATTCTGACTGGGGAGACTGGATGATACATTAATTGATGACTGGAATGTTTCTTCTCCAACAGCTGTGGACAGACTTTATTTAAATCAGAACGGAGGAAAAAAACCTGCTGAAAATTTGTCCTTGGTATTTTTTTACCGCGCCTCTAGACCACAGCTCTGCTAATGCTACATGCACATGTAAATAATATCTGCTTTTATATCCACACTTATTTAGCACTGTACATCTAATAATAATAATAATTTATTAACTTATATTGCTCAAATTCCATAATGAGATGTTCAAATGCGCATTACAAATTTACAAATTTACAATTACAAATGTACAATACAAATAAAAATAAAAATATTTAAAAAAAAAATAATTACAATAAAAGCACATCACAACAATATCAATAGAATGCCATACAGAAAAAATGTGTTTTAAGTAATTGTTTAAAAACAGTCAAACTAGTCGATTTCCGAATATTTAATGGTAAAGCATTCCATAATTTGGGTGCAGCAAACTCAAATGCCCTATCACCCAGCGTGATTTTAGTCCGACACACCGGGTAACTAAGGAGCATGTCGTCCCTGGCACTTCTAAGATTGTATTGAGATGAAGATTTTTTTTGGATAAGTTGGCATAAATATAAGGGAGCAAGACCATTTAAAATCTTATAAGTTATTAACAAAATTTTAAAATCAATCCTGAACCTCACCGGAAGCCAGTGTAAGTCAATGAACAGGAGTAGGATACACCATGGAGGTAAAAATAGATACACCTACTTAGTACATAATACATGTAGATTAGTATGAATGCAAATGTGTACAGCTCTAATCATAAGTACACAAATAGACACCATTATGAACAACACAATGTAGAATCTTTCTTGGTAGATCTTGTATTTGACATACTTAAGCACTTTTTTTTCTTAGTTGACAAAGAGCTGGGTAATTGATTTATGAATGATTCTGAAATAATTTTGACATCAGTGATTTTTAATCTGTTGTTCATAATGGCGATACACTTTATGTATTGTACAACTCACGTACAGTGATTACAGCACTTTAATTGACTTGATTCATTAAATTTCACGAGAGAAAAACAGGAAAATTGGGAGATCCAGATTTCAGAGATAAGGCAGACCTCTTAAAAATATGACATTTTAGATTCTTCTTTCACAGTACTAAGTCAATGAACATGATGTACATGTATGCTCACAGTAAAATGTATCGTCCACATAATGGGTTGTGACCATGCTTGGACGGTTCCACAATTTCTGGAACTGGTTTCGGTTCAAAAAAATAAAAAATCAGTTCCGAGTCGGAACCAGTTCCAAGAGATTCAAAGAAAAACCCTAACCACCCTCAAATCCTGCAAAATCCTCCAAGGGGCACTTTTTGGGGAAAATTCAGCACTGTTGGAAACTGGTACTTTCACCTCTTCAAATGGGGCAAAATTACTATCTGGCAAGAAGTACAGGCCATAAGTGCTGAATATGAAAGATCAACGAAAATGCATGGTGCATTTTGAAGATAAGGGCATGTTTCCAAAAGTGCACTGGAAGATTTTGGAGGATTCAGGAAGGTTCCTAGCCAGAATACCTAGTGGGTTAGGGTTAAAGAAATAACAAAACATACTGTACGGCCTTGTTGTAACCCTCCCTTATACTACTCAAAACAATTTAGGGAACACCATATTTTTAACATCAAATAGGTTTGAAATGTTCCATGAACCGGGATTTTCATTTGCAACCCCCTCTCTCTTTCAGTAGTCATGTCATGAAATGTGTAATCACTACATGCATCCTTTATCATCTGTTTCATTGTGCAGTTGTTTCTCATCAATTCTGTGAAACATTGTGTTTATCTGAAATAAATGATCTCGCTTTAACTGAGATTATTCCGGTGTTCCCTAAATTGTTTTGAGTAGTATATATATCCACAACTGCATACATGTATGTATGCACAAAGTACACATAATTTATATTGAGTAACAAGTACTTGCCAATGGGCATGTAATTATCCAGTATTGTCAAAGCCACAACCCAATTTTATTTGTTTTAAATAAATAACATTAAAATTGTTAGTTTTAAACAAAACGTTACCGTCGTCAGAGGCAGACTACATTGAGCAGGTGTCCGATTGAAACTTGTGCCCACACTGATAGTGACTTGCCCACACTGACAGTGGCCTGCCCACATTAAGCAGGTGTTGGACAGGTGCCCACATTAAGCAGGTGTTGGACAGGTGCCCACATTGAGCAGGTGCCTGACAGATGACGCATCTTCAAAAACACAGGCGATGCATCTCTCTAACTGACCTTTGATTCCTTGAATTCCAAATGGTTGTGAAATTGATCAATTAAACTGCAACATACAATTCCCTCGCTTAAGATGAACAAGTTAAGAAATATGTGAAATTACCCGGGGCGGGATGAGATTTGCGACTCTTGGAATAATTGGAACATTTTGGGAAGTAGGTCATTGGATGCCAACAACTTAATCTTCATTTAACTGCAGACTATGACAGAACAATGAACCATACACCATGTACATAATGTACTCTCCATAAATCCATAATCATATATTTACAGCGCTTCAGTTTATAACATTTACAGCATTGTGTGTACACTATACGTTGTCGAAACGAGCAATTATGCCGAGGCAAAAGTCAGACTATTAAGAGATTTCCTGAGACCAAGACTAGCGATCAATCACAGTAAATGAGTCTAGTATTGCTCCTTGCCAATTGCATCTAGAGTTTGCCTCATATACATGTAAGAAAATTGTCTATGGGCTGTACAAAATTGTCAAAATATTAAAGGTACAATGTAGATTAAAAACAGAGAGTACAACAGATAAGGGTGTTGAAAGTTGTGTGCATCTTTGAAAATATGTTGATATTATAACCTGCAGTTCAGAATGCAATGAAAACGATGGAGGGGAGAAATGTTGAGACAATTTGCTATGCACTGTCCAAAATAGTAAGAAATATTCAAGGTAAATTTAAGTACAGAGAGTTCTACAGAGTCACGTACTTTGAAAAATGTTGATTTTTGAATATATACCTGCTGTTCAGAATGCAGTGAAAAGGATGCAGTGAAGGAGGGAAAATGTTGAGTTTGCTATGGGCTATTCAAAATTGTCAGTACAGCGAGGTCTGAAGGGGATGGGGGGGGGGGGGAGTTGCCTGTCCATACATGTATCTTTGATGATTATACATGGTATTCAGAAAGTAGAAACGTCATGGAATAAAGGGAGAGGTAAAGCGTACAAATTCTTGCGTTATCATCGGGCAAGCTTGGTTTGTCAAGAGGTTAAGATAAGTAAGACTAATTGCGGTGACACCATGTGGAATCTCAATTGAGTAGTACTGTAATTAGTTCTGAAAAGAACTGGAGGTACAACTCGACGTTTCGATCAGTATGCTCTGATCGTCCTCAGGAGAATGCCGGACTCTGGAAAATGTTGCTGCTTAAGTAGACTGCTGGAGGATCATCCCATGAATGGATGCTGGAGGATTAGTTCGTTGAGGCGCGCAGGCGGGAACTGTTGAGATTAGGATCCTAGGGGCTGGGGGAGAGGAGTGTGTGCTCAGGAAGTCAGGGGTTCGTATCCCGCCCAAGTTGTCTGTGGATTTATTTTCCACAGACACTTGATGTCTACAGTGCTTCATACATAAAGGGTAAAATCTACATAATAATAATAATTTATTAACTTATATTGCGCAAATTCCATAATGAGATGTTCAAATGCGCATTACAAATTTACAATTACAAATGTACAATACAAATAAAAATATTTAAAAAATTACAATAAAAGCACATCACAACAATATCAATAGAATGCCATACAAAAAAAATGTGTTTTAAGTAATTGTTTAAAAACAGTCAAACTAGTCGATTTCCGAATATTTAATGGTAAAGCATTCCATAATTTGGGTGCAGCAAACTCAAATGCCCTGTCACCCAGCGTGATTTTAGTCCGACACACCGGGTAACTAAGGAGCATGTCGTCCCTGGCACTTCTAAGATTGTATTGAGATGAAGATTTTTTTTTGATAAGTTGGCATAAATATAAGGGAGCAAGACCATTTAAAATCTTATAAGTTATTAACAAAATTTTAAAATCAATCCTGAACCTCACCGGAAGCCAGTGTAGTGCGGCGTTCACACAGTGCCGATTATGGCTCCCGTTTGAGATCAGACAGCGCTACGACACGAAAAGTGAAAAAGTCGGATTACTATCCTCAATGATCTGGAATGTCCTATCATTGACTGAACGCAGTCGTATACGTTCGTAACAGAGTCCCACGGATCGGGAAAGGTCCAGAGAGGTCGCCAAGCACTCCCGACAGTAGGTGCGTCCCGTAACATTCGGGAAACTCAGCCGATTTTGTCTAGTCGGATTACAATCGTGACTATGTCGTGACAGATTCTGCTGTATCGGATCAAAATCGTAACAATGTCCTGTGTTGTCTGGACGGTGTCTGGACGGTGTCCTGTGGATCGGGACGCTGTCGTGATGAACGGGCATGATTTGGAGTGAGAATCCACCGTTCACACGATTCTTTTAGGACCGGACTATCACGTGACTAACGGTTTTCTAACGGATGTCTTCCGTCAGCGTCGGTTCACTGTCCGGTCACTGTCTGATCCCTGTCGAATCGCATTCGAGAATCGGACGCTGTCGGGACAGATTCGGTCGTTTTTTACCATGCTGAAGATACAAATCGGATCAGATTCGGATTGAGAACGGGAGAATCGGGACGAATTCGGCTGGAAACGGCTGAATCGGGACGCTTCCTGAACAATATCTGATTGTTGTCGTGATTAAATAAATGTTTTTACAAATTTGTGAATTTCCCGCCACGAATCACAGGATCTTGATCAGACTTTTGACAAATTTTAATCGGGAATGGTCCTATCAAGGACGGCAGTAAAAATCCTGAATGTGTGACTGAGGCTTAAGTCAATGAACAAGGGTGTAATATGACAGTATTTTAAAGCATTACAAACCAATCTAGCGCAAGAATTTTGAACACGTTGCAGCTGGTTAATTTGAATATCAGGCAATCCATAAAGGAGACTGTTACAATAATCCAATCGGCTGGAAATGAAAGAATGAATTAATGTTTTGGTACATTGCCTAGATAAGTACTTCCTGATACGTCTAATATTATGTAAGTAATAAAAAGCAGTAGCACAAGTTTTTGTAATATGAGTAGCCATTGTCATGTTTGCATCAAACCAGGCACCAAGATTCCTTACAATGAAAGTAAAATAAAAAAATTGCAGGATTATAACCACCCCATATCCTGCAAAAAGGGCACTTTTTGGGGAAAAATTCAGCACTGTTGGAAACTGGTACTTTCACCTCTTCAAATGGAACAAAATTACTATCTGGCAAGAAGTACAGGCCATAAGTGCTGAATATGAAAGATCAACAAAAATGCATGGTGCATTTTAAAGATAAGGGCATGTTTCCAAAAGTGCACTGATGGATTTTGGAGGATTCAGGAAGGTTCCTAACCAGAATACCTATGGGGGTTAGGGTTAAGGGGACAGTTTTTAAAAGTAATCCTCTCTGTACTTCTGTATGTTCCTTAAAAATGTTGATAATTTAAGAAGTCCCCTAAGTAGAAAATATTGTTTTTATGCACACACTGGTACCATCAGCTAACAGCAGCTACAGGCAATTTTTGTTCATTTACACATGTACTTGCCTCGGGATTTTACAAAAATTAGAATAATCATTGTCATCTGGTAATTGAACCACAGTGCTAAATATGAACTAGGTTCATCATTTGATGTATTGACCGTGTAACAGCTGTTTACATTCAAAGCACCCTCAGCTGATATCATTTGTTTTACTGCAGGCACAAATTTATGATGTATGTTTTAATACAAATTTTACCTTTTTTACCCAACATCCATATAGCATACAAAATGGTTGAATTATATTTGTATAATGGCTCTGGTTATTTTTATAAGCCAACAGAAATATTAATTTACGAATATCTCCTTAAAATAGAAGAATTCGATAGTGAGTTCGATTTGAGATACATGTACATGTATAAAGCCCGAGTTATTAATAAAACTTAAAAGAAATCTTGGCAGATATCTCCTTAAAATAGAATTTAACAGTGAATGCGATTTGGGAATGGCACTAGTTATTATTATAAATCCTTAAAAAATGTTTCCAGACTATATTTCCTCAAAATAGAATGCAATATAGTGAATTCGATTTAGGATATTATTGCCAGAGTTATTAATATATACCTACAAAAATGTCTCCGCAATTCTCTTCAAAATAGAAGAATTTGATAGTGATCACGATTTAGGATATAAATAACAATTCTAGTTACATGTATTATCCTAAACCTTAAGAAAATCTCCATAATCTCCTCAAAATAGAAGATTATATACATGTAGGTTCTCAACCAATGTCAACAATATACATACTATGTAGCACTTGCCATAATTTGACCAAAGGCACAATTTTGATAAACAAAGATGTCATATAATCTACACGTATACATTGCCAGCCTCTGGTTAATAGTTCACACAGCTCTGAAATGTGTCATCTATGTATGTCATATGCCTGGAGGTAAGATTCATTCTGTCACAAACACGATGAAGATTACTTGAAGATGTACCATTCAGTATTGGCTTAGTGTAAGAAAGTGAAACCCAAGAACATCTGATGATTACAGCGTACTAATCGAAACGTAGAGAAGACCCCGAGAAGTTACCATGGTTTTTCCCTGAACCATGTTCTCACTTAGTGATAGTTGAGAAATGATTTGTCTGATATTGGTTCTCCCTGAACATGTAGCGACAGTTGAGAAATGAGTTGCTCGATATTGGTTCTCCCTGAACCATAATCTCACTTAGCGACAGTTGAGAAACGAGTTGTCCGATAATGGTTCTCCCTGAACCATAATCTCACTTAGCGACAATTGAGATAAGAGTTGTCCGATAATGGTTCTCCCTGAACCATAATCTCACTTAGCGACAGTTGAGAAACGAGTTGTCCGATAATGGTTCTCCCTGACCCATAATCTCACTTAGCGACAGTTGAGAAACGAGTTGTCCGATAATGGTTCTCCCTGAACATGTAGCGACAGTTGAGAAATGAGTTGCTCGATATTGGTTCTCCCTGAACCTTAATCTCACTTAGTGACAGTTGAGAAACGAGTTGGTCGATATTGGTTCTCCCTGAACCATTATCTCACTTAGTGACAGTTGAGATATGAGCTGTGCAATAAGGTTCTTTTCAGAACCTGTACATGTACCTCACTTAGCGATAGTTGAGATAAACGCATGTGTTACCGCAAACCAAAACGATAATAATAATAATAATAATAATGTGTGGATTTATATAGCGCACGTATCCACCAACTAAGTGGTGCTCAAGGCGCATTATATTATTATCCCTGCTCATAAGGCTCATAAGGCTCATAAATCATTCCTGAAACCATCTCAGCTCCCTGGGGAGTATACAGCTCAACTGCTGCCATTTCTAGCGCATATAGAGCAAACCAACTCTGCCTTCACAGGTACCCATTTAACCCCTGGGTGGAGAGAAGCAATTATGATTAAGTGTCTTGCTCAAGGACACAAGTGTCACGGCCGTGATTCGAACCCACATTCTGTTGCTAACACCAGAACTTGAATCCGGTAAGCTAGACCGCTCGGCCACGACACCTCATATTTCATGTACCTCACTTAGCAATAGTTGAGATAAACGCATGTGTTACCGCAAACCAAAACGATATCAATACTCCACCATGCAAAACCTTAAATCTTAACAGATATTTACAGGCACCAATCAGTGAAAGTTTCATTTTAGGTTTGTTATAATAATAATAATAGCTTTGTTTATTGATGGCAGCTTATAATCCAGGATTTGGAAATATGGTGCCCAAATTTGTTTTTCTTTTAAAACAGGATGTCCAAATAGTTAACTTACAATACAATGTACCTTTGCATAAAATAAAACAGGGTGTCTATTTAGCAAAAAAGACACCCAAAAGTAGACTAACACTACATGTATGAGTGACAGTAACCATGTCACCTAAAGATGATTTTCAATGGGCCATAATCCCTCCTACAATCAGTGCAATTTTTGAAACAACCCATTCAAGCCACTCCAAGCCATTAGCTGTTGCCAGTGGCCTCCTATGGTTACCATTCTGTTTCTGTCACACCGCTGAGATTGCAGGGTAAGGTGGTCTCCCATTGATACATTGTAGGCCATACTAATATGTTCAAACATTTACAGTGGCCTTGGGTGGCACACAGTTGATTTTTGTAAGATTACTTGGAAAGAACAGCAGGCTTGTACATGTATGTACTGAAGGTTGCTCAAGAGCAGAATTTTGTGGATCGGAGTGGCCTCCATGTGTAGGGGGGTAATTTGCTACCAGAGACACTGGGGTAAACCCTTTCTCTTGCTCTATACATGTAAGTGGGTTCATTATCCTTAAATCCCTACAGGTATTTCACAGACACCCTGCTGAATGCAACAAAATGCAACAAAATGCAACAACAGAAAAGTATGCAGGCTGCTCAATACAACAAGATCTACCAGCTAGGACAATGGTTCTTTTGTTCTCTGCTGAATGCAACAAAATGCAACAACAGAAAAGTGTGCAGGCTGCTCAATGCAACAAGATCCACCAGCTAGAACAATGGTTCTTTTGTTCTCTGCCGAGGGTGCAGCAAGATGCAACAATTTAATTTACATTTGTCGCATCTTGCTGCATTTAGCACGGTTAGGGTTATGGGATTTTTAACTATAATCTAGTCAACGGCATTGTACTCGAAATGCGCACACTCACAACAATCGTGATAACGGTTTGTCTACCCTCCTTAACCCATATCCGCCGATCTACGTGATAACCCGTAGATATGTAAAATGCTACAAACGTCGACCTACGTGATTTTCCGTACCTTGTTTTTGTCCAATTCCAATTTACTACGTTTTTCCGATGACTGTATTTCATGATTATAGATATTAGGGCTGTGCCGGGTATCCGGGTATCCGGGTATCCGGGTACCCGACCGAAACTGTGATTATCCGGTTCCGTTTTTCGGTTCCGAGTACCCGTAAACGACTTTTTATAATTGGGACTTACCATTTCAGCGGTGTGAACAGAAATTTTTGACTATTGAACAATGTAATGTTTACACTTTTAGGAGCAATTTTATTCAAGATAACGCCTTTGTAGTATTTTACGGACATTTTCCATACACTTTTGTCCAACCGATACATTGTATCCAATCATTAAGACTCAAATAGCCTGGCTGTGGCATGCTACAAACAAGTATCAAACTAGCTGCTCAGGATGGAATGTTTGCCTATTGTTCACAGTAATTGGATAAGTGAGACAATAACTGCTGGTTTATGTCTGCACTGGAGCATGCACCACGATATGTTAATAGAGGGGATTTTATTATAGGGGACGTCCACATTAATTGTTGTCGTAATAAAAAAGTAGTGTTGAAATTGGTTTTGTTGTGTAATTATTTTGATGTGCCACTGACCATCCCTCAGCATATCACCAACATTTACATTTATTTACCCGCCGATACCGAGCTCTTTTGTGTATTACATTTGCCGACAAGGTGAGTTTGTTTCAAATAAAAAAGGAGGTGTTAAGTCGGTCATTGTCTTTGAAACCAACAGTAGGATCCATAATCAGTCGGATTTGAAAGGTGTTATTGGTTGCGGGTTTGATCCTTTCAATTGGGCAGCATATTTTTACAATCACCTAATCTCCTATCAGTTGAAAAGACGTTTATGAGGGACGAAATGCGGTTGCTTAAGATGAGCTGCGAATTATGGATCGTCAAACATTGGTGGAGGGGACAAATTGGCTGAATACTAATTAAAAAGTAGACAAAACTTACACCGATACGTTTTGTTAAGTTATTTTTTTATGAGTGCGCATCCTAAATTTTAGACTCATTTCTTGACTGACCGATCAACACGATACTACGTTCAACAGGGAATAGTCAAGTTTGGTCCCATTTTGAGAAAAGGGGACCCAAATTGGTAAAAATTCATTCTTTCAAGAAACAATGTTTATTGACAGGTTTATTGACATTTAACTTAAGTTCATTGTGATAGAAACATATTAATATTCAAGTTCTGATTTTAGATTTGTTAATTTTTTGCAGTTTGTTAGTTTCATAATATCAAATATTATTTTAGTACGCAAAATCATGTCCTAATCCAAAGCCAACATGGCGTACGGGATATCCTTATTTAGAAGGCAGGGGCGCGGCAAGCACATGAATCGTTTTCTCACAACGGGTTAGTTCCGCCCACATCGCCTTTGACCAATGACATTATTCAACACGTGTTTTGTGACATGAACATTAAAGTCAACTTGCTATACGCATGCGCTCCAATCCAAAGCCAACATGGCGTACGGGATATCCTTATTTAGAAGGCAGGGCGCGGCAAGGCGCAAGCACATGAATCGTTTTCCCACAACGGGTTAGTTCCGCCCACATCGCCTTTGACCAATGACATTATTCAACACGTCACACGTGTTATGAACATTAAAGTCAACTTGCTATATGCATGCGCTCTGGTCACGCACTCACCAGTGATCATTGTCTTCTGATATGATAGTTACGCCTGACACAGTCACGTGCGAGGCCGCTGTAGCTGCATGATGCACCGGCCATTTATGCGCGCGTGTGATCAATTTTTACGGTTTTATTTCAGAAATAACTTTCCGTAAATTAATACAATATTTTGTCACCAAGATGTTATACTTTAATAAAGATCGAATTAAATATGGTATCCTCTGTATTATAAAGATCAATTTTGTTGACGTTTACATGTATTTGTACACCAAAGGAGGCATGTTTTCAACAAGAATGAAAACGGGTATCCGGGTATCCGAACTTTTCTGATTTCGGGTATCCGGTTCCAAAAATATCCGAAAACGCACAGCCCTAATAGATATGAAATTAGACAAGTCTGACATTATAATAAAGTGCATGTTCTCCTCTTTCCATCAGTATATAACGTGTCTGTGTCAGTGATTGTAATATTCTCTAAATAAGGAATCTTTCTGATTGTGTGCAAAAAACAATGTATCTCTGTGCGGGGGCTTAGGCACATACAGTCTTTTGTGTGTTTACATAGTTAGACGGATATGGGTTAAATGGCCGGTCACACTGCAGCGATAACGAGTAAGGAGAACGAGAACGCTGCTAATGAACGCCATCGATTGGTTAAATAAGCGTGTGCGTATTCCGCGCGGTACAATTTAACCAATAGAATGCGTTCTTTTGCGTCATTTTCGTTATCGTTACTTGTAATCGCTGCAGTGTGACCGGCCCTTAACAGTATTATGGGATAAGCGCTCAATGCCACTTGCTAGTTAGACAACAGTGCTTGGAGTTACCAATTAGTTCACTAACTGATTAACCGAAAACTTTCACGATTGGTTAACTGGTTAACCGAAAGTCGGCACCCGACGGCCAAACAATCTAGATAGTCGGCAAATGCGTAAACATTTTCAATCAAAAAGCATCAATAAAGTTCCCACAATGATTGTTTAATAACCAATGCAGCAAAAAAGAAAAGTCTAGAACAACAAAATGGGCAAAAATTCTTTAAAAATTGTTGGGCGTTTTTTTTTTTTAAATATTGGTTTCGGTTAGCCGGTTAGCCGGTTAGCCGGTTAGCCGGTTAGCCGGTTAGCCAGTTAGCCGGTTAGCCGGTTAGCCAGTTAGCCGGTTAGCCGGTTAGCAAATTTCTAAACGGTTAGCGCATTTTCGGTCAGTTAACTGGCTAACCAGTTAACTATCCCGGCACTACATGTACTAGACACATACCAGATGTGACTAGGCTAGCACAGTGTGTCGCACTACCTAGGCATTGTGTGGCAACAACTCAACCACCGAGTGATTGCCACAGTCAACTCGAGCCACTGAAAATTACAGCTTGAGATGCCTTGCGAGGCTCCTAGTATTACCCAGAGGGGTGTCTGGGTGTCTTTTGGACACCCTGTTTCAATTTTGGACACCCTATTTTATCTACTTGTCTTCCCTACCTAGGTTATACATCACATAAACTACAGCGCATCTTCCAAGAAGCAGGCATGCAGGCATCCAAGTCTACCACTCAGCCCCCAGCAAACTCCAAGGACTTCTACACACCCACAAGGATAAACCGGATCCCAGCAACAGAGCGGGAGTATACCAGATCCCCTGTGAGTGTGGCAAAGTCTACATCGGGGAAACAGGACGGAATCGCCCAACGAGACTGAAAGAACACCGAGCACACGGCTGCAGAGGAGATTTTGAGAAGTCAGCCATTGTCAAGCACTCCCACACCAAGAACCACCAAATCTACTGGCAGGCAGCTCAACTAATCACTCCCATCGACACATGGCATCCCAGACACGTCAGAGAGGCCATCGAGATCGTCAAACATGAAACTGTTCCACAGGACATCGGTTTCTACATCAGCAATATTTGGCGACCACTACTTCGGACCGAAGGATCTTCAACATCCTAAGTCAACCACCCTCCCTTCTCTGTGATTCAGTTCAGTGAGCACACACTCCTCTCCCCTCCCCACCCCCCCTCCCCACCCACCCACCCACCCACCCACCCACCCTCCCTCCTCCCTTCCCTCCTCCTCCTCCTCCCTCCTCCCTCCCCTCCTCCCCTCCACCCCCCACCCCACCCCACCCCACCCCACCCACCCCCCCACCCCACCCCACCCCCACCACCCCCCCCACCCCCACCCCTCCCCCACCCCACCCCTCCCCCAGCAGCATTTCCAAGAGTTTGACATTCTCCTGAAGACAGTCATACCATAGTGATCGAAACGTTGAGTTGTAACCTCCAGTTCTTTTCAGAACTAATTACTACTCAATAGAGAATTTCACATGGTGTCACCGCAATTAATCTTACTTATCCTCTTCACCATGCAAAGCTACAAGTTTTACCTATTTCATCTGTCATTTACATGTAAACGTATTGTAAGTGAACAATTTGGACACCCTGTTTTGAAATTTCCAGCAATTTTGGACACCCTATTTCTAAATCCTGGCGTGGCCTACACCTACGATCATTTTTTTTACTTACACTTTAGCGCTTGATGGAGGTTCCCATGCTAACTCTCCCGTTCTTAGATTGCCATACATCGGCCTTTGAGTCTTAGGCTCTATGATCTCCACCCATTCCACCCTGTGGAGAAATAAGAGCAAAAAACAGCAATGATCAGCTCATTCCCAAGAGTGTGTTTGTCAGAGAATTAACTTACCCCTCCTACTCCAGCTGAACTTTATTTAGTGGCAAGTAGCTATAGAGGTCAAAATCAGTCAAATACCTGTTTTGACTGTTTACCTAAATGTGCACACAGGGACATTTTTGACTGGTTTTGACTGTCATTTTGACCACCCTCAACAATACAAGACAATGCTTTTACCAGTCAAAACGGTCAACTCATTTTGACCTGTATTTGTACTTACTACACGTTAGCTTTGACAGTGTTGGACTTTTAAGTGCACTAGATATAACAAGTACATCAACATTTTGACTGATTTTGACCCTTGACCTTGTAGTAATAGGAGGGTTAATTAACTTAAAGTAACTTATGCGCATGTGTACATGAATATGTATTAAATAATTATCATAATATGCATTAGAGCATAAGATTACAAATAGGCGCATTCTCTGCACGTAAATTTTTATATTTTTCTTGGATAATAAAACACACTCAACAATAATAAAAACAAAAATACTTCATGAACTTGTAATTCTGATAGTGATTATTGAGTTTTTTCTTTATTTCTTTATTGCTAGGAACTGTAGTGTTAACAAACAGAGTAATTTAAATTCAAAATTATAATATTCAATTAACACTTTTGACATAACCTCAATTAAAAAATAAAGTATTTTTCGCAGCAAAAATTATTGGGCACCAAAACTTGTATTTTTATAAGAATATACATGTATCCTCAATTCATTTTGATTGATGTTATGAAAGAATTTCGAACCAAACCGCCACTTGTGCACAATGTCTGTGTATGTATTTTTAGCAGACAACAAAATGGCCAACATCTCACTGGATTGCCAAAAATCTCCCAAAATATCGATTCCAATCCTCACTTTACTACACTTTCCTCTCCAAAGTGTGTCCTCTATCATCTTTTAAAGGAAAATATTTGTCATATTTGGATAGAAAAGTGGCGGTTGTATTGCACATTATTTCCGATGTTAGACTGTTCAAATGATTTTATAATTTATGACATTCTTTTAAACCTTTCACAACACAGCCCATTGTAATTTGAAACCAGTTTTTAAAAAATCAATATCAATAATTGTAAATTAAACTGTCACAACAACAACAAAAACAATAAAGATTCCATGAATGAATACTTGTCTAATGGTGCACAGTAGTCAATAAATATCTAACTCACTAGACTTATCCAGGTATCAACAGGAAATGGGTGCGTAATACAGTATCCATCCATATCCGCCCAATTCAGTTGATGATGTGAAACAAAAAATTACAAAATGACTGCGTAAACACATGGGGGTTTCGCGAACATTGACATTTGTACATACATTAACCATTGCGAATACCTCCCAAACGCTTTTCGAACAAGACCGACAAATACGAGATTTCCACCCAAAACCAACTGGGCCAGAGAGCCAAAAATGACCAGAAATTAATTATATTGATATGTACTCACCTCTCCGTCATCTTGGTCTAGATGGGAGAGAGGAAGCTATTGATAGAACGACAGGAAAACTCGACAATACCAGTCAGGAAGTGATCTGCAATGCATTGCCGCAGTCCGCCATGTTGTTTAATTATGTTAATAAGATCGTGACGTATTCGGGTCTTCGGTGTGAGCACAAGGGTGTTCGGTGACTAAGAAAATTGTGTTTCTTTGAATAATTAGTTTGAAGTTGAATCATCAAGGTAACAGTTTGCTATTTTTAGATGCGGAGTATTCTCTGTGTTGTTGGCTTTTTGCGTGGTTCTGTATTACTTTGATCATTAAATTGTTTGGAATAAAATAAACATTTACTCCCGAAGCCGGACTTGAACCTTAGACCTCTGGACTACGGTACCGTCGGTCCGCTCTACTCACCCCGCCCCACTGGGTTGTCATTTATAACAGAATCGATAAAAGATATGTTAATTGGTCTGCTGATCTGTATGTCCATTGGCGGTTTAGGGGAGGGGGAAATGTGGCATCCCTCCCCCAATCAGATTTGTTTTTGTTTAACATTCCCCTGCCTTTTGTTGCCCCTGCGAATGTTTGTGATTGTCTGGTTTGTGTCTCCAACTTTAAATTTTGTTGGTTTGTAGCAAGTATTTTTTTTTTATTAGTTCAAAGGTATACCGAGATGTACATGTAATAATGTTGAAAATTGTGTTGTTTATATATATAAGTAAACAAAGACTATAGATCTTTATCCATGCCGCGGCCATCTTTGTCAGGTTCCCTGTATACGAAGGTAAGATTTTAGGGCTAACTCTCAATGCATGGAAAGGGACCAGACTATTTATCCATCCAGCCTCAGTTTGGTAACATGGACTTGTATTGAAGATAAACCAAGATGGCTGAGCCCTGACGAAGGTCAATACCCCCTAGGGTAGCTTGCAGGCACAAATGCGGTGGTGTCCGTCGCCGGATACGCCAACAATAGCTATTATATTAAAGAAAGTTGGGTCGCCGGATCGTTCTAATTAAGTGGTCATGATGAAGGGAAGATTGATTTTGATTATTAAGGTTGGTAATTAATTCCAGTCATGGAATTAGAGGCCAGCATGCAGCCGGGAAGAATCCCCATTGTAGATCCCCCCCCCTCCCCCCCTTCAGCTAAATTTTATTTGAGTTATAATTTAAAATGGTACATACTAATCTAAGGGGAAACACACTGGAAATAGAATGGTGATATTGGAAGCCAATGGGTCACAGCCCGTGGGCGTGGTCGCAGATTTAGGCAGAATGCTCAGGTCTTCAATCGAAATATTTAACAGGGGTAATATTTTTGTCTGTCATGCATTATTTTGGAGAAATCATTCGGCTATTATTATTTTTGTTCATTATGATTTCATGTTAGTCCAAAGTCAAAAGGGGAAAATGATTGTGCGAAGTAATGAAATAAATCTGGATGAAACATTATTGACATAAACATATTGTTTTACTTATGTGGCCACAACACCTGTTAATTAATGGCTGGGTGAATTGGTACCTTTGTGCTCATTAAGGTCGCGTGTGTATTAATGAAAAGATTAATGTTAATAATACCCACCCGCTGTGCACAAACAATGCACAAGACAATAATCTGGTTGGTTGGTAGCCTTTTGTCAAGCCGCACTTGCAATAATGTGCGTCATATCATGGAAAGAGAACACGCTGACGCTGGTCTCTCTTCCAGCACGCATACTAAGATACCGTGTGCGGATTGGTTTATTTGGTAATTCCGCATGTCAAAAAATTACGGCTCAATCAATAAAAACTCAAATTTATGTTAAGACAGAAGATGTCAATAAACCAGGGTGGCCCATAAAGCTTTACAGTCTGTTTCTAATGGGGGCATAGTCTAAAACAAGATCATCATTGGGACTCAAGACATTAGAAATCTTATAATGGATCGTCTATTCCCTCTCCTACCCTCTCCTCCGTTCCCTCATTCATCTATCTAATGTCCTCCATTCCTTTTCCCTTGTGAGTATTTTGTGAAATGTGTTTTACATTTCCAGCGTAATATTTTATGGACTTATTTATAATTCTGTATATACTGACATTTAATCTTTAGATTTTGACAAATTTCTATTTTTGATTTTGATTTTTGAAATTTATTTGCAATTTATTTTTGTAATACCAGTGGTTATGGGTATGAAGGCCCCTGGACCACAGTTATTTAGTTAACTTTTTTATGCCCTGGCATGTACCACTGTTATTCTGTTTTGTATACTATCTTTGTTGTGTTTTATGCCGAATAAATAATAATAATGAACCATCTTTATAGACGGTACCGCTGACCCATCCAGAACAGCTGATCATTTGGGGTCCTCATATATATATACACACCCATCACAACTTCTAAGTTCCCCCTAATACTTGTTAGAATATCTCAACAAGTATTGCATGAATTTTAAAAATTCAAAAAGCAAATGACAGAATGACATGTTCTACACAGCTCGTAATGAAATGGTTGAAATTCAATCATGCATGCACAATTGACAGTGATTTGAATGAAAATTCAGCTGAAAACAAAGTTGCAGTATACAAAGCATTGCTTCAATGGCATGTTACACATGTAGTTTTCTGTAAGAACTCATGCATCAATAAAAATGGTATTGATGGCTGTTTCATAATAAGAAAAGAATATTCAAAGAGCAACATGCAACATGCATGTCCATTGTTTTAGAAGGGTAGAGCAAGAGTTTAATATGGAATTGGCCCTCCATTATTCTCCATAACTTGAGTTCTTACAGAAAACTACATGTGTAACATGCCCTTGAAGCAATGCTTTGTACTGCAACTTTTTTTCAGCTGAATTTTCATTCAAATCACTGTCAATTGTGCATGCATGATTGAATTTCAACCATTTCATTACGAGCTGTGTAGAACATGTCATTCTGTCATTTGCTTTTTGAATTTTTAAAATTCATGCAATACTTGTTGAGATATTCTAAAAAATATTAAGGGGAACTTAGAAGTTGTGATGGGTGTATATACATAAATATATATATCAAGAAAGAATTAAAAATACAATACACACAGCGACAAGACGGTAGAAAATGTACCATCAACGAACGAGTAAAACAGGAACAACAAAATAAAGTACATATTGAACCGTAAAATAATTGCACATGCACTAAACGGAATCACTAAAAATTAAGTAAAAGAATTCTTTAAACACTATTACGCAAACAGACAAAACATGAATGCTTATTGAAGTTGTCATTGGCCGAATAAATTATAATAAATAATACAATGGCATTAAAAATTACACCCATGCAGTGGGTGGGGTCAAAATTCATGAAGCTGCATGGAGCAGAATAAATTGCTACAATAATTTTTTTTACAGAAAATGTGTGTTCTTTGACTGGAAGTATACGTAAATAAAACATTATATGAAACCACTTTTTGAGATAAAGTACCTGACTTAAAAAATACAACATAAAGTATTTCTGCTGTCTTATACCGCTTTTGCCTGCCACAGTTTGACCGTTGAGGGAGTTTTTGTTAACAAGTGGTGACAAAATTACAATCATCTTTTGTTTATCCCCGATGACATTGCACTAAGAAAAATCATTTGATTTATGAATTAATTTGTACACAGTGTGAAGAAGAGGAAATAGGGAAGAAAAAAGAACAATAAATTAAGCGATTTTAAAGAAATAAAACACCAACTGAAACTAATCAAAATAATTATTATAAAGAAAAGTTAATGGGCCTAATCACTCAAGTTCACGGTATAGGTAACAAAAATTAATATCTGGCAATTTTATGGTTTCATATTAATAGCTAGAGCTGAATTGCGCCCTCTCGTGGTGGTTTATTGTAACTGCAGGGCAGTGCCTAGTCGCTAGTCTTTTTCAAGCCAAATATAAATTGGCGTTATAAAAATATTGTGTTAGTAATTGAATATCATTGCTTAATTTCAATATAAAACAATAATTTAGAGTAACTTGTTTATATAAAGAAACAAATTTATAGAGTTTTGCCATTATAATTTTTCGTTATTGTCCTCAAAAACATATAATTATCAAAACGTTTGGAAGTACGCCCAAGCCTACTTTAACTGCATGGATTCGTTGTGTACGTATGTACTGTATTTACATGTGTTTCGTGCACATCGCGTGATTTCAGAAGTTGGATAAAACACCAGCAAAATCATGCCTGAAAGTGCCCCATTTGGTGCTCTGAATCCGGTATTCTCCACACTGGGAGCTGTAGTAGCTTTCTATGCTACGTTTCGCCTAGGTTCGTCTTTGTTGAGAGGTTTCAAGACGTTCTTTTTGTCGAGACCGCTTGGACTGTGTGCCAACGTGAAATCGTATGGAGATTGGGCAGGTAGATTACACAGCCTTCCCCTCCCCTATCCCCTTTACTCCCCTCTCCCCTTTCCTCCCCTCTACCCTTTCCTCCCCTCTCCCTTCGTCCCCTCTCCCTTCGTCCCCTCCCCCCTCTCCCCTCCCTTCCCCTCCCCTCCCTTCCCTTCCCTTCCCTTCCTTCCCTCCCTCCCTCCCTCCCTCCCTCCCTCCTCCCTCCCTCCTCCTCCCTCCCTCCCCTCCCCTCGGTCCTACTAAAATAAAAGCCGACAACAAACATAGCCTAGGACTAGGTCTTTATTTAGGGTTTTCAGGTGAAAAATTATTCCTAAACTAATATGCTCAATATTTATATCAAATTAAAGGTCTTGATGAAAGAAATACAATGGTTTTTAAATCAAGAAAATCGGACAAGTAGTTTTTGAGGAATCCTGTTTTATTTAACCCTCCTATGCCCAGGCTGAAGTGAAATTTGGCCCAGTCAGCACGGCACCCACAGACACTCACTTGAGTATTTTTGGTTGCATTGCCAATAGGTCAAACCACAGAGTCACACAGAGCTGTGTATGTACTTGGTTTTGGTTTGACCTCCTTGAGCGGTCCTACTAATTGCCGACATCTACCGACATCTACCGACAACTCTTAAAAACCTACCGACATCTCATTCCATATTCACTTATAGTTGTCAGTTTGCTTACATAGTAAATGTGTATAGAAGTCCTAGAAACCTTATAGTTGCTTCCTTGAACCCGGAGAAATAAGTAATTTTAATCACGGAAATCTGATTTTCGCGATGCAGTACTGACCGCCATGATAGTATTCAAGGAGATTGCTTAGTTGTGACAACAGAGGGCGCTTTGCGGCCAATACTACTGCATCGCGAAAATCAGATTTCCGTGATTAATATTACTTATTTCTCCGGGTTCAAGGAAGCAACTATAAGGTTTCTAGGACTTCTATACACATTTACTACTATGCTAAGCTTAAACTGACAACTATAAGTGAATATGGAATGAGATGTCGGTAGGTTTTTAAGAGTTGTCGGTAGATGTCGGCCGGGGGCGGCAATTAGTAGGACCCTCCTTGAGTGCACTGCACAAAGTCAATGGGTTGGGAGTTACATACAAATTTTTAGTGTCTTTGGGTTTGACTTCCTGTCACACAGCCACATGTGCTTGCATGTATTTGAGTGCACTGCACAAAGTCAATGGGTTAAGAGAGACATACAAATTTTGAGTGTCTTTGAGTGTTAAACCTATAGGAGGGTTAATCAAGTATACAGCATTTGATGAAGCCCGACTGTCCATATACTGTGTACATCCCTAATGGCAACAAAACCGTTGAATCAGCCTACACACACCGTGATACACACGCACAGCGTTCGTGCTCATTTCCCTCATAAGAAGAGCTTTGAAAGGGTGTAAAAAATACACTCTCCGCTCAAAACTAAACACAATTACGGCTCAAAACTTTCACATATGATAGAAAAGAGTGTAAAATTCATTCAGACACCGCCTACCTTTCAACTTGAAAATTTCACCGAAAACGGTGTTTACTTTTTATCTCTTTGTAACTTCGGTTGTAGAGTAGCTGTGGAGATCGAGCAAACATGGGTATGTAAAGGAGCCCTTTGACTCAATAGAGAAACCCGTTTTCATGTCAATCACAATGTACTTGGGCGCGGAGACGGCTCCGAAGTGGATGCCCTCAGCAGAGCGTGGCAAATTTTACGGGCCGAATGCGCCCGATCTCGGAACACTTCGCGAAAGGCTGGGCGGGACGAGAGTGGTTCATTCATAAAAACCTAGGTTTTCACACGTACTTCCGATTGCTATTTTATATACATTGTTGGATAGCTGAGACTATAACTTTCCAATGAGCTATTAGTATTACATGTAAGATTTTGACAGGTAAAAGTAGTAGAATTTTTAAATTAAAAATGTTGATGTTTTTTGTTGCGGGCGATGCGCTGTGCATGTGGAGGCCTTCGGTCAAGCACGTACAAACTGAAAACCCTACTTTATTTATTAGTTTTGAGTTCATTTAGAACGCGGTGTTGTCAGTTGTCTTCAGTTGTTGTCAGTTGTCATCAGTTGTCATCAGTTGTCGTCAGTTGTCGTCAGTTGTCGTCAGTAGACGTCAGTAGACATCACTGTCAGTTGTTGGCTTTTAGTAGAACTGAGCAATATAGGCCTGTTTGACTTTTCCATGCAGCTTGGGGGCTGGGTGGATTTCCAAGAACTTTTTGTTCTTTGTTAAAAATTGAAATCACCAATCCAAGTATCAATGTAGAAGTAAAACAGTTGGAAGAAGATGTAACGTTAGCCAAACAAATGTTTACAACATCTTAATTTTATTGTTATTTTCAGCTGTGACTGGGGCAACAGATGGAATTGGCAAAGCTTATGCTGAGCAGGTACATAGCACAAACTTCCTACTCCACCCCCATGAAAAAATCACTAACTCAAACTGTGTAGTATTAAGTTTTTATATTTTTATTTTAATATTATTTTTATATCTCAAAAGTGTGCCTAAAGCCATTTATCGTTCTTTGTATGATTCAATGTTTGTTTACTTCTTAAGTGGTAGTATCAGGAGATCAACTCGACAGTAATTTAGTTTACTTTTTTTGTAATCCTACAGGGGTGCTACCTTTTGTTTCTGTTTCTGTTAATTTAATGTAAATTTGTGTTTATTTGTTTTTCTACCTGTGAAATCAATAAATGAAATGAAATGAAATGAAACTTCAATTTTGTCAAATTGTACTTGGAGAGGTAACGTTAAGCCAAGGATTTTAAAAGTAAACCATTGTTTTGTTATAGCTGGCATCTAAAGGGTTGAATATCGTATTATTGAGCCGATCAGCAGACAAGCTGAGAGATGTTGCCTCAGAAATTGGTAAGTCTATTTGTCTGTCACTATGTCTGTCACTGTCTGTCACTGTCTGTCACTGTCTGTCACTATGTCTGTCACTATGTCTGTCATTCTCTCGATCAGTACCAGTATGTCATCTGTCTTTATCACTTTCTATTCAGTTGTTCATCAAACAAGTTGAGAGATGTTGCCTTAGATATTGGTTCGTCCACGTGTGTCTTACTCTGTCGGTCACTGTGTCTGTCACTGTCGCATTAGTCTGTCATCTGTCCATATCTCTTCCTATTACTGAGCCAATCAGCAAACAAGCTGAGATATGTTGCCATAGATATTGTTACCTTAGAAGTCCAAGTGTGCCTTTCACATAATTTTACTATTTTTTTATTCACTTTTAACTCTAACTCCGGCCTAGGCCCATTTGCTTACACACAACCTGAATCCTCCAAAATCCTTCAGTAGTAAAGCAAGCACATGACATGTATGCACACATGTGTTTCTAATCTGTGATACATGTACATAGCCAGGGACCCTCCCTGCATGCATGGAGCAATAAACAGTGTCCACTGACCCAAGCATTGACCTTGCAATCACTACAACAAACATGGATGTACATGTACCATGGAAAGGCAAGTATGCCTAATAACCTCAATCCTCCAAAATCCTTCACTTTAGCAAAGAGCATGTAGCATGTAACCTCAATCCTTCAAAATCCTTCACTTTAGCAAAGAGCATGTAGCATGTAACATCAATCCTTCAAATCCCTTCACTTTAGCAAAGAGCATGTAGCATGTAACCTCAATCCTCCAAAATCCTTCACTTTAGCATAGAGCATGTAGCATGTAACCTCAATCCTTCAAAATCCTTCACTTTAGCAAAGAGCATGTAGCATGTAACCTCAATCCTTCAAATCCCTTCACTTTAGCAAAGAGGATTTGGGAGGATTTGGGAAGGTTAGGGTTAATATCAAAGTTTAAATAATAAATGTATAAACATGAAAAAGATGAATTCTTGTTAATATAAAATAGGATGCCTCTAAAAGCAAGCTTATAAAAGTGAAATTCACAACATGTATTACATTATGTAGAATAATAATAATATTATTATTATGTTGAGTGGTGCCCTCAGGCAATGATGTCACAAGATATAAGTCTCCAAATCCCCCTGTCTTTCATGCAGGTTGATAGCTCATTTGTTGCAGTTAACCCTGTGTCCCTACGCAGCTTGTCCACATAGGTCAGATTTTCTCTGCCTCTTGGAGCTTGACCATGCTAGCTATGTCGAGTGGTGTCTTTGGCAATGATGTCACGAGATATAAGTCTCCAAATCCCCCTGTCTTTCATGCAGGTTGATAGCTCATTTGTTGCAGCTAAGCTTGTGTCCCTGCGCAGCTTGTCCACATAGGTCAGATGTCCACTACCTTTTGGAGCTTGACCATGCTAGCTGTGTCGAGTGGTGTCTTCGGCAATGATGTCACGAGATATAAGTCTCCAAATCCCCCTGTCTTTCATGCAGGTTGATAGCTCATTTATTGTACCCTGTGTCCCTACGCAGCTTGTCCCTGTAGGTAAGATTTTCTCTACCTTTATGCAATGTTCAAACTTATTTTTTTGGTTTTTCCCCCATCTCATAATTTGTAGAATCAAAATACAAAGTACAGACCAAGACGGTTGCTGTTGACTTCACCGGTGGTGCGGAGATCTATGCAAATATTGCCAAGGAGTTGGAAGGGCTTAGTGTCGGTGTTCTTGTCAATAATGTTGGGATGTCTTATAGCTTCCCTCAATATTTTCATGAAGTCCCGAATGCAGAGAAGGTATGTCTCAATTATCTTTGTCTTCACAAACCTTTTAAACTTCAAAGTTATATATGTTGGGGATTTTTTTGGGGGAAAGAATGTAGCATACAAATACCACTTTTCTGTCCAAATATGACAAAATATCACAGATTTTCCTTTAAAAGATGATAGAGGACACACTTAAGGAGAGGAAAGTGTAGTCAAGTGAGGATTGGAAATGATATTTTGGGAGATTTTGAGCAATGAATGTATGCACATCCAGTGAGACGTTGGCCATTTTGTCATCTGCTAAAAAACACATGCTTACACATTGTGCACAAGTGGCGGTTGGGTTCAACATTCTTTCCTTGCCAGGAATATTATGCAATTTAATATTTGCCTATCTGCTGTGAAAGGTTTAGTTGAGTGGGTTTGAAAGCAAACGCTACAATACAAGTTCAACAATTGATCTACCACAATAAGACTTCTAGTTCAGCAAATCTTTACTTCAAAAACTTTCCTTTGATGTTACTGATTTTTGACTTGTTTCCTACTTTTCTTCCCAAATACAGTTCCTGATGGATATGGTCAATATTAACTGTATGTCCGTTACTATGGTGAGAATCTTATAGTTTTTATATATTCCTTATTAAAGTCCTTCTCTGTGATTGGTTCATAATTAGTTGTCAGTAGATGGCATTTTTACCGCTAACTATTATTTGGCTTAAACTTAACCCTGTGCTTGCTTGCCAATTGTAAGTTCAGCCATGCATTGTCTGACATTATAACAAAAGCTCTTAACCCTTCTATAGGTTTAACAATCAAAGACACTCAAAATTTGTATGTCACTCCCAACCCATTGACTTTGTGCAGTGCACTCAAATAAATGCAAGGACATGTGGCTCTGGTAGGAGGTCAAACCAAAACCACTCGACTGTAACTTATGCAGTACATACACAGCTCTGTGTGACTCTGCATATAACTTGTAAGACATACACAAGTGTGTTTGACTTTGCCACTATCTCCAGCACTCTTATACACATGTGTGAACAATTGGCAATGCAACCAAAAATACTCAAGTGACTGTCTGTGGGTGCGGTGCTTACTGGGCCAAATTTCAGCCTGGGCATAGGAGGGTTAAAAAAAAAAATTGTATTTATTTACTTTACAGATGACGTCTGTTATCCTACCTGGAATGCTTGAAAGGTAATTTTATTTTTTGTTAAACATGCCAACCATTTGAGCTAAATATTGCCATTAAAGATTGATGTTTGTTAAATGTTAGATTTCAAGCTCATCTGTTTGATTGAAAAGAAGTACACAAAAGCTAATTATTTATTTATGGAAATAATAATGACTGGTCATTAACAAAACTGTGATTGTAAACAGTATTTATTGTCTACGTTTTGACAGGAAAAAGGGGATCATTGTCAACGTGTCGTCAGCATCAGCAATGAACCCTAGTCCTTTATTGGCCGTGTATTCTGCTAGCAAGGTAAATAAGAATATATCCCCCCTTACCCAATCCTTCGTCTTCCCCCTCCCCATCCCCCTCACCCTCATGTGGGATTCGAACCCACGATCTCCTGCTTACTAGTGGAGTGTCGTGGCCGAGAGGTCTAGCTTACCGGACTCAAGTTCTGGTGTTAGCAGCAGAATGTGGGTTCGAATCCCGGCCGTGACACTTGTGTCCTTGAGCAAGACACTTAACCATAATTGCTTCTCTCCACCCAGGGGTTAAATGGGTACCTGTGAGGGCAGAGTTGGTTGATTAGCCCTATATGCGCTGTAATGGCAGCAATTGAGCTGTATACTCCCCAGGGAGCTGAGATGGTTTCAGGAATGATTTATGAGCCTTATGAACAGGGGTAATGATATAATGCGCCTTGAGCACCACTTAGTTGGTGGATACATGTACGTGCGCTATATAAGTCCACACATTATTATTATTATTATTACTAGTGAAGATGTCTTAACCTCTTGACCACCGAGCTTGCCCGATGTTGATTGGTCGGCTAGAATCCCATATAGCAGTGGGTTCCACGATAGATATAGGTTGGTGAAATTCTTGCGTTGGGTAATAAACAATTGATTTAATTTTGCCCTACACCAACATGTGTATAGCACTATAATCTAAAGTATACTCACTGTTTATGTAATATTTGATTATAATTCATGGTTTCTTGCGTTGTTTGTAGGCCTACGTAGATTTCTTGACCAGAGCCTTACAGACCGAGTATGGATCTAAAGGAATCATATTCCAGGTAAGTCACATTTTCATGATGCCAAGTCTTACATAGTTTGATCTTTCAAAACCCTTTGTTTGAAAGGTTTTGAAAGGTAAGAAGTACTTGCCAGCAATGTGTAGTGGTTCCACGTGGGATTGCATCTACACTGTACATAGAAATATGTTCTACACAGTTATTCCACCTTCAAAAAGTGACAGATGAAGGGGTTTTTAGCTGATCTGTCAACCTTCTGGCAAAATGACCTGAGTTAATTAGCTCAGCGCACATCGTAACCCTCTAGCGGTGAATTTGCACCCAGTGTCTTGATGATAGCCACTTTTGTGTCGTGTGAGCGTTGTGCGTACACTTTATATGCGTATGTTATGGTACTAAGCGCACATGTACGTGTACTTCTACCAGCCAATGATCACTGGAGATATTCCGCACGTACGCACATTGACTGCAAAATATGCTAAACGCGACGCACTATCGCTGCCCTTTCGCCCACACAGTGATCTAACAACATATGCCCTCAACAGCTCATACACGGTGTGAATACTTACCCCTCAGATCTTGACTCATTTTGACTTATAAATGCCCATTCGCCCACAGTGATCTAACAACATATGCCCTCAACAGCTCATACACGGTGTGAATACTTACCCCTCAGATCTTGACTCATTTTGACTTATAAATGCCCATTCGCCCACACAGTGATCTAACAACATATGCCCTCAACAGCTCATACACGGTGTGAATACTTACCCCTCAGATCTTGACTCATTTTGACTTATAAATGCCCTTTCGCCCACAGTGATCTAACAACATATGCCCTCTACAGCTCATACACGGTGTGAATACTTACCCCTCAGATCTTGACTCATTTTGACTTATAAATGCCCTTTCGCCCACAGTGGTCTAACAACATATGCCCTCAACAGCTCATGCACAGTGTGAATATGTGTTTGACAGAAGCATTCTTCTTCTTGCCTATGTTTAACTTGGCCCTAGGTTGGGTTTAGTTCAGGATCGCCTTGAGAGATCCACTTTGAGCTCCAAATCTCCATATCCAATACTATTGTTTGGTTTTTTTTTTTTTTCAAATCATTCTTTTCAAATCATTTTTTTCAAATCATTCTTTTCAATCATTTTCAGTCTGTTCTACCGTTCTTTGTGACCACCAAGCTAAGCAAGATACGTCGGCCATCACTCACCGTTCCAACACCCACGGGATTCGTCCATAGTGCCTTGGCCACCCTAGGCATCGAGGACAGGACAAATGGATGTGTGTCTCATTCCATACAGGTATCAAGTAGATTCTCAATTCAAGATAAGTTCTTAAGATTGGGATAAGTCCCAGATTGGGACTGCTTCTTTGTGGATGTATCTTCCATGTGTAACAGGTATGTTCTTGGATGTAGCCAGGAGATTAGGATTAGGTTCTAGATAGATATGTCCAGATTGGTACAGGTCCTAGTTGGGTACTTATCCTAAATTGGGATAAATTCCTAGGTGGGTATAGGTCCTAAATGGCTATTCTAGATTGGGATAAATTCCTAGGTGGATATAGGTCCTTGACTGAGATAGTAGTACTTAGACTGTGATATGTTATAATTAGAATAGGTCCTAAATGGGTATTATCCTAGATTGGGATACGTGCTAGGTGGGTATAGGTCCTTGACTGAGATAAAGTAGTACCTAGACTGTGATATGCTATAATTAGAATAGGTCCTAAATGGGTATTATCCTAGATTGGGATACGTGCTAGGTGGGTATAGGTCCTTGACTGAGATAAAGTAGTACCTAGACTGAGATATGTGCTAGGTAAGGTGTTAGCCAGGATTTAGAACTAGAGTGTCCACATTTGCTGGAAATTTCAAAACAGGGTGTCCAAATTGTTCACTTACAATACTTGTACATGTAAATGACAGATGAAACAGGGTGTCCAAATTGTTCACTTACAATACTTGTACATGTAAATGACAGATGAAACAGGGTGTCCAAATTGTTCACTTACAATACTTTTACATGTAAATGACAGATGAAACAGTGTGTCCAAATTGTTCACTTACAATACTTGTACATGTAAATGACAGATGAAACAGGGTGTCCAAATTGTTCACTTACAATACTTTTACATGTAAATGACAGATGAAACAGTGTGTCCAAATTGTTCACTTACAATACTTGTACATGTAAATGACAGATGAAATAGGGTGTCCAAATTGTTCACTTACAATACTTGTACATGTAAATGACAGATGAAATAGGGTGTCCAAATTGTTCACTTACAATACTTGTACATGTAAATGACAGATGAAACAGTGTGTCCAAATTGTTCACTTACAATACTTGTACATGTAAATGACAGATGAAACAGGGTGTCCAAATTGTTCACTTACAATACTTGTACATGTAAATGACAGATGAAATAGGGTGTCCAAATTGTTCACTTACAATACTTGTACATGTAAATGACACATGAAACAGGGTGTCCAAATTGTTCACTTACAATACTTGTACATGTAAATGACACATGAAACAGGGTGTCCAAATTGTTCACTTACAATACTTGTACATGTAAATGACACATGAAACAGGGTGTCCAAATTGTTCACTTACAATACTTGTACATGTAAATGACACATGAAACAGGGTGTCCAAATTGTTCACTTACAATACTTGTACATGTAAATGACACATGAAATAGGGTGTCCAAATTGTTCACTTACAATACTTGTACATGTAAATGACACATGAAACAGGGTGTCCAAATTGTTCACTTACAATACTTGTACATGTAAATGACAGATGAAACAGGGTGTCCAAATTGTTCACTTACAATACTTGTACATGTAAATGACAGATGAAACAGTGTGTCCAAATTGTTCACTTACAATACTTGTACATGTAAATGACAGATGAAATAGGGTGTCCAAATTGTTCACTTACAATACTTGTACATGTAAATGACAGATGAAACAGTGTGTCCAAATTGTTCACTTACAATACTTGTACATGTAAATGACAGATGAAACAGGGTGTCCAAATTGTTCACTTACAATACTTGTACATGTAAATGACAGATGAAACAGGGTGTCCAAATTGTTCACTTACAATACTTTTACATGTAAATGACAGATGAAACAGTGTGTCCAAATTGTTCACTTACAATACTTGTACATGTAAATGACAGATGAAATAGGGTGTCCAAATTGTTCACTTACAATACTTTTACTTGTAAATGACAGATGAAACAGGGTGTCCAAATTGTTCACTTACAATACTTTTACATGTAAATGACAGATGAAACAGTGTGTCCAAATTGTTCACTTACAATACTTGTACATGTAAATGACAGATGAAACAGGGTGTCCAAATTGTTCACTTACAATACTTGTACATGTAAATGACAGATGAAACAGTGTGTCCAAATTGTTCACTTACAATACTTGTACATGTAAATGACAGATGAAATAGGGTGTCCAAATTGTTCACTTACAATACTTGTACATGTAAATGACACATGAAATAGGGTGTCCAAATTGTTCACTTACAATACTTGTACATGTAAATGACAGATGAAATAGGGTGTCCAAATTGTTCACTTACAATACTTGTACATGTAAATGACACATGAAATAGGGTGTCCAAATTGTTCACTTACAATACTTGTACATGTAAATGACAGATGAAATAGGGTGTCCAAATTGTTCACTTACAATACTTGTACATGTAAATGACACATGAAACAGGGTGTCCAAATTGTTCACTTATAATACTTGTACATGTAAATGACACAGGGTGTCCAAATTGTTCACTTACAATACTTGTACATGTAAATGACAGATGAAATACAGTGTAGGGTGTCCAAATTGTTCACTTACAATACTTGTACATGTAAATGACACATGAAACAGGGTGTCCAAATTGTTCACTTACAATACTTGTACATGTAAATGACAGATGAAACAGGGTGTCCAAATTGTTCACTTACAATACTTGTACATGTAAATGACAGATGAAACAGGGTGTCCAAATTGTTCACTTACAATACTTGTACATGTAAATGACAGATGAAACAGGGTGTCCAAATTGTTCACTTACAATACTTGTACATGTAAATGACAGATGAAATAGGGTGTCCAAAATTGAAACAGGGTGTCCAAAAGACACCCAGACACCCCTCTGGCTAATACTATGGTCCTAGGTGGGTGTAAAGGTCCTAGATGGCTATTATCCTAGATTGGGACAAGTCCTAGAAGTTATGGGATTTGCAGCTGTATAGGGAAACACTGATTTTGGGTATGCAAATTTATTTTATCCAGGGTTGGTTTGTGGAAGTTGCCCCAGAATGGCTGGTCGACAAAGTCCAAATGAGTATGCATCGTGGTATCCGCAAGAGCGCCCTCAAGAGGCTAGAGCAGAAGGCAAAATAAAATGGAAGATACTGTCCCATTGTAAACACAGCAGCTGGCCGATCACAGAGTGATTTCAGTAATTCAAAATCTGTAATTGAGCAGAAAATCTTGCTTAGAAAATGTTAATGGTTACTAGCCAAAATTACTTTTATTTTAAATTGGCATTGGTTGGTCGTTGGATTTATTTTGTTTACCAAATATATTTGCTTAGCAATTTTTCTGCTTAGCCGCTCTGTAAAATTTTACTGCGATGAAAACTTTCCATTAGATAATGCTAGATCTTGAGAAATCATAAATGTTATAAAATTATAATTTGTTTAAAAACCTGTTACATTGAATAGGACATTTCAAGGTTCTCTATTGTCTAGTTTCCCGGCTACCAACTAAAAATCACAGGTTGAAAGGCACCAGTCTATTTTGAACATTAGCCTCATTCTGATTCTCATAGACTTGTGTATTAGAAAAACCAAGATGGCAGCTCTTTGATGAAGGTCTTTAACTGTTTTTGTAAAATATTTGTAATCAACTTTATGTACTATTTACTAAATATTATCTAAGTAAGACTAATCACGGTGACACCATGTGAAATTCTCTATTGAGTAGTTACATGTATTAGTTCTGAAAAGAACTGTTTTCTCTTGAAGATGATCAGAGCATACTGATCAAAACGTCGAGTTGTAACCTCCAGTTCTTTTCAGAACTAATTACTACTCAATCGAGAATTTCACATGGTGTCACCGCAATTAGTCTTACTTATCCTCTTCACCATGCAAAGCTACAAGTTTTAAAGTTGGAAAATAAATAAACCAACCAATGGACCAATAAAACTCAGACATATTGCCTTAATATATACTACTTAGGGAACACCAGAATAATCTCAGTTAAAGCAAGATCATTTATTTTAGATAAACACAATGTTTCACAGAATTGATGAGAAACAACTGCACAATGAAACAGATGATAAAGGATGCATGTAGTGATTACACATTTCATGACATGACTACTGAAAGAGAGAGGGGGTTGCAAATGAAAATCCCGGAACGTTTCAAACCTATTTGATGTTAAAAATCCGGTGTTCCCTAAATTGTTTTGAGTAGTATATAATACTTCTTAGGGGAGTTAGCTGACCCCCCTATCTTTAGTCTCCCAAAAATAATGGAGATGTTAAAAATCCAGCGAAGTTTATTTCCTTTAGTTTATTTATATTCACAGTTACAGTGGTAGAGACTCTTATGTAGTAACATCCATTATCAACTGGTTCCCCGACTGCTAAATACTAATCATCCATAAAAGTTTGAGAGGCACCAGTGTTTTTCTTAAAGGGGCAGTATCAACAGGGCATGGAATCGGAGATTAACTCTGTGACTGAAAATAATACCCCACATGATAAGGTCGTTATTACTATACTGTAGTTGCTGCATAAATGAACCAGTAATTTTCAGTCACTGTGTTCGTCTTAAACTAGGACACCGATTCCATGCCCTGTTGAAAATCTGCTTTGATCGTGACGATACTGTGCCTTTAACACTAGCCTTGTGAATACTATGCATACACTCTCTACAGATTACAAAAAGTAAATTCTCTGTACAAATATGAAGTTTCCTTCAATTAATATTTCAAAGTGATTTCCTGACAATTTGTCCTATATTATGTATACGTATATGCTTGCATAACTGCATGTTTTATTCTTTTAACAAAATCCAAGTAAATTTGAGCACTATACTTTATACATTATGTTTGGATTACAGCAAACCTTCAAATATGGGGTAACATTTATTTAGGTATATTATGACTTTTGAGTGTAATCCATCAATCAATCTTTTATGACTGTGTTCAATCAAATTCATACTTTCTATATTATAAATGATGAATGATGACAGAGTGCTTTATTCCATGGCCTTGACGTCAGTGAATAATATTGATTGTAGCCATGAATCATTATAATCAATAAACAGCCCACTCTTATGTAAACAACACATTATACCCCTGGTGTTTACACTTGATAAACATTCATCAAATTCTGCCATTCTCACAACCATTATTGAACATTAATTTATTCAAGCTAAAGGACCTGTAGTATAAATGCAAAATAATGGTTATTGGCCTTACGTTTAAAACCTAGCATGTTCTTTCTCAAAGGAAAAGTGAGATAGAACACTGACTAACTTCTCTTCACTCTTGTGTTCATGTATGAATGTTTTCTGTCATTTGCCTTTGAGAAAGAACCTGCTAGGTTCGAAGGCCAATAACCATTTTTTATTAATATACAATCAGAATAAACCAAAATATTTGTGACTGCAATATATAAATATAATCTATAAATTTTCACTAATATTTTACAAACTTGTGAATGTTGTACTGTTGAAATCTGAACAAGCTGCAAGGATTCTAATAATTCCAGTTTCTGAATAAAATATAAAAAGCAAAATTTGTTTTCACTCCCAGTTACCGAGTAAAAATTGCACCAAAAGCCATAAGTTTACAACAATCACACACATTTATACAAAATGACCTTTTCTTATACATCATGGGCAAGTTTTATTGTACTTGTAAGGAGCCACTTGTGGCGTATTGAACCATTGAGAAACGGTACCAGACAAGTTTCTCTGTTTCTTGTTTCAAGAGAAATTCTCAAGATAAGGGATAATAGGAGGACAATGATGGTACCTCAGAGGTCCTTCAAGACAGACGTCCATACTGAAAAAACGGCAACAATTTGCTTAACAGATGTCTTTGGTAACCAAACTTTCATACAAAATGTGTGCATTTTGACTGGTAGTTTGTTTAAAAATTGCTTGGCAAAAGTATATGCTTAGCAACTCTTTGATATTGGTCCAGGAAACTCCATGAAATTAGACCCATGTGTAATATTTGGGTGAAGTAAAATATTTGATTGTAAGACTAGACTTGTGTATTGTCAATAAAACCTGACACATTCACTTTAATTTTTAAAAATTTATACGTAGATATTTAAATGGACAATATATTGTAGCCATGGTCAACAGGGCATGGAATCGGATTGCTACTTTTAGATTAACTCAGTGACTGAAAATAATACCCTACATTTTAAGGTCATATTACTGTTGCTGCTGCAGTAATTTTCAGTCACTGTGTTCATCTTAAAGTAGGACACCGATTCCATGCCCTGTTGAAAGTCTGCTCTGATCATGACGATACTGTCCCTTTAAACCAGTTAGGTTCGGCTGCTGGTGTTATGAAGGTGTTGTGGCTCTGAGGTTGCGCTGTCGACGCTTGGCCATTACCTTCCGTCTGAGGGCGCTGTTTATAATGCTCACACTCCACATCCATAGACTTTCCGGAACTTGATGTGAAAACCACATCTGAAAGGGAAGATAACGTTTTGGTTTTTAATCCAACTAAGAACCTCACAACTAAGGAAAACAAATTTTTTCATATGGAATTACAGCAAAGACACCTTTTTTCCTTCTATAATGCAGTCTCACACTTTTAGTTTTATTTACGATACTCGGAGTAATACACACAGCAGCCATAATGGTATGGTGCCCTGACTGCTAATGTAAACATTATCATGAAAAATATCACTGAATGAGAGGTACCAGACTACTATGGACAGCAGCCTCATTTTGGGTCCAATTGACTAATGTTTCCACAGGAAACAACTCTGAAAAAGCAGACTGATTATTTATTTAGATTAGGTTATTTAACCCTAACCGCCTAAAGGTTTTGGCTAGGAACATTCCTTAAATGAGCAAGTAATTTTCAGTCATGGTGTTCATCTTAAACTAGGACACCGATTCCATACCCTAACCACCTAGCTATTTGGCTAAGAACCTTCCTGAATCCACCAATATCTAACACCAGTGACACTACCACCAAACTATTGGACATAGCTGGAATTGGGACACCCATGTAAAGTATCCCTGTCTGGGCTATACAGTACTGAGTCCATCAAAATACAACACCATGCAGTAACACTACCACCCAACTGTTGGACTTAGCTGGAATTGGGACACCCGGCCCCATGTAAAGTATCCCTGTCTGGGCTATACAGTACTGAGTCCATCAAAATACAACACCATGCAGTAACACTACCACCCAACTGTTGGACTTAGCTGGAATTGGGACACCCAGCCCCATGTAAAGTATCCCTGTCAGGGCTATACAGTACTGAGTCCATCAAAATACAACACCATGCAGTAACACTACCACCCAACTGTTGGACTTAGCTGGAATTGGGACACCGAGTCCATCAAAATGCAACACAATCAATTGTTGGAGTTTGGGGCAGTTAGGGTCTGTAAAGTAACGACTCACCAGCAAGGTATGTGGCCAGTACCCTGTCGTCTGTGTAGATCTACCGAGTGTTGACACAGCGTGCTTAGCATAAAGATATGCCGAGGGTATCATGAGACTGGATTGATGGGGGCCATCTTTGAAGTCTGTCATCTTAGTAGCGACGTAAGACGGCATTAAACTCTGTATAATCACACCTTTGGTCTTATATTCATATTGGAGAGCCCTTGTAAAAAAATCCATGTATGTCTGTAAAATGGAAGAATTGACTGATTTATTGAGGTTATTGATATACAGAATTGGTAATGGATCTTAGGCCGAAAAAAAAAATTCGCCGGTTTCTGGTCATCGGTCAGCTTCACAATCGCAGGGACCAAATTTCCCATATACAAAGTATGGTGGTGGTCAGTTTTATTATTACGCTTAGCAAAAATATTTGCTAAGTACAATTCTCTGCTTAGCAGCTCCATGTCTCCTGTTAACTATCTGTTGGTCTATTTATCTGTCTGTCTGTCGGTCTATTTATCTGTCAGTCTATCTATCTGTCTGTCTGTCTATATATATATCTGTCTGTCTAGCTAGTTGTGGATTTGTCTGACTGTTTATCTGTCTGGTGGTCTATTTATCTGTCTGTGAGTCTATTTATCTATCTGTCTGTTGGTCTATTTATCTGTCTGTCTGTTGGTCTATTTATCTGTCTGTCTGTTGGTCTATTTATCTGTCTGTCTATTTATTTGTCTGTTTGTATTCTCACCTTACATGCATGGTACACAGCTAGTTGTGGATTTGGATGTATTGATGCAGCGGCAGATATATTGACAACTACACCACGTCGCCTATCAACCATCTGAGGCAAGATAATTTTGGTCATCTGAAGAAAAGTTCAGAAGAAAAATAAGAAGCAAATGAGAGCATCGACCAAACACAACAATCTATGAAAAAACAGACACCAAGCCTCTGATTCATCTACTCTAACAACAGCAACTACAATTCATCGGTCATGTCCTCCGAATGAACAAAGAGGAACCAGCCATAGCATACTGCCTATTTACACCATTCTCATGGCAAAAAACATCCAGGTCGTCAACCAACAACGTTCCTGAGCTACATCCAAAAACTGCTTGGAGATTCGGAAGGGATGCTGACCTCATCTATGATCTCAGAAATAGCTCAAGATAGAGCAACATGGACAAAACTTGTGGTCACCTGCACAGCAAGCGGAATGATGATTATGAATTGAGAGCTGAAAGATAGACAGAGTGCATTTTTTTTGTGAGGTTTCTAAACCCTTATACACCTGTTGTGTATGAGCCTATATTCAGTGTTGATGCTAAGAAAAATTTAACAAGAAAGTAATACCTTCAATATGCAGAGCAAGATTTGTTTGTACATGTCTACAATATACATGTAACATGTATATAAAATCATCTTTATTGTTAAAATACCACAAAGATGGAACAAACACATGTAACCCAGGTCCTCTGTCCCTAGATTTTTTTCCTCCACGATATATCGCCAAACATATATCGTGATTTTCGATAGTATCGCGATTATTTGTTTTTCATTCACGCGTGATTGCTTTAGACTAATATCCACAGGTATGTACCTTTCTACAAGCGTCACAATAAATCACAAATTCATTTGCATAGTGTTTAAGTACTTCTGAAGTAGTTCGCTTTTTTTTCTCACTTCCAAAAGCTGAAAAGACTGTTCTAAATTCATTTCCATGGAATTTCTGACTTGACTCACAATGGCATTTTTGAATCGCGATATATTTTTTGAATCGCAATCGATGAGGTGCAAGCAAAGTGAAATAATTCCCAGTTTGAATTTAGGAAAGAGATGTTTATATCTTGATTCAAAGAGAGTTAACAAGCATACTTGTAAAAGTGGTTATGCCAACATGACCTGATGAAGTAGTTATGCCAATATAAGCAATGTTATCCCTCCCCTTTATGAAAACAAAAAGACAAATGTAAACAAAATCAAGGTTGGCATGAGAATGGGAGTTTGTCCTAGAAGTAATGGTCCAGCAGGCCGGTAGATCATGTCCAGATGAATAATTGTCCCTACCTACTGCTTAGTCTATTTACCAGAGCTGCGTTTTTTAAAATCTGCGTCTAATGTTGCGTGCCATTCAATACATGTATTTCCTTGTTCACAAGTCTTTAACTGGGAAGGTACAATGTCAAATCAAGTTCCTGACTTGGAAAAAGTCCAATATGGAACCACAGTACACATAGAAAGTCGTTAACCCGAGAAATCAGTGAGCAATTTCGCTTATATCGCACAGAAAAATGATTCACAAAATTCACAATTTTCTACACAACATTCAAGAAATACTATTTAAAATAAGTATTACGCACATGTACACTGTATACAAATATTTCTGCCTAAAACTTTTTGCTTTGCCAAAGTTTAGAAGGAAACTGTTCCTGGAAAATACGTTATTTAAAAAATGCACCATATCTATTGCGTCAATCTTTTATTCACTTACCAATATGTATACAAAGAAGCAGCTAGCTTTGATGTTAAAGGGAAAATATTGTCACAATCAACAGGGCATGGAATCGGAGTGCTAGTTTTAGATTAACTCAATGTCTGAAAATAGACCTCACATGATAAGGTCATATTACCGTTGCTGCTGCATAAATAAGCCAGTAATTTTCAGTCACTGTGTTCATCTTAAACTACATGTAGGACATCGATTCCATGCCCTGTTGAAAGTCTGCTCTGATCATGATGATAGTGTATCTTTAATATTAATAGAAATTTTGAAGAAGAAAAAATCGCTCTCTGTGAAATATCTTGAAACTTTATTGAAATGCGGACTGTTGTTAATATTAACCCTCCTACTACTAAAAGGGTCAAAAATCAGTCAAAATGTTGATATACTTGCTAAGGTGTATTCAGTGCACTGAAAAGTCAAACCTTCTGTGTAGTAAGTACATTTACAGGTCAAAATGAGTCGACCATTTTTGACTGGTAAAAGCATTGTCTGGTATTGTTCAGTGGTCAAAATGACAGTAAAAACCAGTCAAAAATGCCCCTGTGTGCACATTTGGTTCAACAGTCAAAACAGGCAGTCTCTATAGATACTTGCCACTAAAGTGCAGCTATAGTAGGAGGGTTAATACAAATTTGAAGAAAAAAAAATCGTTCTGTGAAATATCATGAAACTTAATTGGAATGCAGTGTGATTGCTAAACAAGCAGGTGAACACCCTCACTATCTTCGACTCCCTAAAATCAAGAGTAAGTTCCATTTGGATAGCTTCTTCCCTAGAACAGCATTACAATGGAACGACCTTCCTGCTGATTGTTTTCCACCAACTTACGATCTAATTAAGTTTAAGAAAAATATCAACAAATGTAATCTTGCTTAAATGGTGGATGTTATCGCAAATGTAACCCCTTACACTCTAGTGGCTTTTTGGCCTTGTTTGGGGTGACTGACAGTAAATTTAAAAAAAAAAAATAAATAAATAAATAAATAAAAAAATTACAAGAAATACCTACCAAAGTAGCAGCGCCAATATTAATATTAATAAGTTGCCATAGTCTGTCAGATTTCATATTGAGGAAGTACTGTGGTATATCCATTGCTCCGACATTGTTTACTAAAAAATAAAATTAAAAAATCATTAATTTGCGGAAAATTTTGATTGCATTGGAACATCAGGGAATGATTTGATTTATTTGTTATTTCATTCCGGGTAAAAATAATTACAATCACAACGACAAAGAAAACAAGCTGGAACCCTACAGATTATTTTAAAATAGAAAAATTAATTTCTGTTTTCAAACAAACCACTCTTTTTATCAACTGGCATATACAGAAATATATATATATATAATTGTAACAAATATTTAAAGAAAATGATTTTAAAATATAAATATTAAGCAATTAATGCATGATGGGCCAGTAAATCAAACTAAAACGGTAATTAACCCTCCTATGCCCAGGCTGAAATTTAGCCCAGTCAGCACGGCACTCACAGACAGTCACTTGAGTATTTTTGTGTGCATTGCCAATTGGTAGGTCAAACCACAGAGTCACACACAGCTGTGTATGAGTGCACTGCACAAAGTCAATGGGTTGGGAGTATACAAATTGAGTGTCTCACAGCCACATGTGTTTGCATGTATTTGAGTGCACTGCACAAAGTCAATGGGTTAAGAGAGACATACAAATTTTGAGTGTCTTTGAGTGTTAAACCTATAGGAGGGTTAAAAATTTAAATTAAAATATGTATGCGATTGGTAATACCTAGCTAGATCGAGATGCAAATTGTTCGTATTTTTACAATGTTGTCTACATTGTTTACAGAGTAACAGAGACCTTGGCCAGGCCTGGCACTTAATACACTTTTGTCACCTTGTGAGGCAACTAGCTAATATATTTTCATACCCTTGGAATTTCATTCTTGTAGGGGCAAGGCCACTTTTCCTGAGCACATCCACTAGAATATCAGAATGTCTATGGGAACATTTGTAAGGGGCACCAAGGCCAAGACCAGGGCAACAGAGGCATGGCCTCCCTGGAATCTGTAAAACTCTAGGCCTAATGAGTAAAGAGAACATCCACTAGAATATCAGAATGTCTATGGGAACATTTGTAAGGGGAACCAAGGCCAAGACCAGGGCAACAGAGGCCATGGCCTCCCTGGAATCTGTAAAACTCTAGGCCTAATGAGTAAAGAGAACATCCACCAGAATATCAGAATGTCTATGGGAACATTTGTAAGGGGCACCAAGGCCAAGACCAGGGCAACAGAGGCCATGGCCTCGCTGGAATCTGTAAAACTCTAGGCCTAATGAGTAAAGAGAACATCCACTAGAATATCAGAATGTCTATGGGAACATTTGTAAGGGGCACCAAGGCCAAGACCAGGGCAACAGAGGCCATGGCCTCGCTGGAATCTGTAAAACTCCAGACCTAATGAGTAAAGAGAACATCCACTAGAATATCAGAATGTCTATGGGAACATTTCTAAGGGGCACCAAGGCCAAGACCAGGGCAACAGAGGCCATTGCCTCCCTGGAATCTGTAAAACTCTAGGCCTAATGAGTAAAGAGAACATCCACTAGAATATCAGAATGTCTATGGGAACATTTGTAAGGGGCACCAAGGCCAAGACCAGGGCAACAGAGGCCAAGACCAGGGCAACAGAGGCCATGGCCTCCCTGGAATCTGTAAAACTCTAGGCCTAATGAGTAAAGAGAACATCCACTAGAATATCAGAATGTCTATGGGAACATTTGTAAGGGGCACCAAGGCCAAGACCAGGGCAACAGAGGCCATGGCCTCCCTGGAATCTGTAAAACTCTAGGCCAAATGAGTAAAGAGAACATCCACTAGAATATCAGAATGTCTATGGGAACATTTGTAAGGGGAACCAAGGCCAAGACCAGGGCAATAGAGGCCATGGCCTCCCTGGAATCTGTAAAACTCTAGGCCTAATGAGTAAAGAGAACATCTACTAGAATATCAGAATGTCTATGGGAACATTTGTAAGGGGCACCAAGGCCAAGACCAGGGCAACAGAGGCCATGGCCTCCCTGGAATCTGTAAAACTCCAGGCCTAATGAGTAAAGAGAACATCCACTGGAATATAAAGAATGTCTATGGGAACATTTGTAAGGGGCACCAAGGCCAAGACCAGGGCAACGGAGCCCATGTGAAATTCCAGGACTAGCACTTTATACTCTGTCACCCTATGGGGCAACCAGCTTATATTTTGATACCCCTGGAATTTCATTCTTGGGGCTTGGCCATTTTTCATGAGTAAAGGGTACATTGTACTTCCATTAGAATACACATAACATTTATGGGAACATTTTTAAGGGCAACCAAGGCCAAGGCCAAGACCAGGGCACCAGTGGCCATGGCCTCTGTGTCCTCTATGGAATTCCAGGCCTGTGATTGGTTAGCTATTCCCACACTATAAATTTTTCATCAATATTCAACTAGACATGTAGAATGAACTCCACAAAAGCTATCCTGCTCACTGGAATTTATCCCAGAACATGAAAAGTACACTCCTTTCTTTAAAAGGTATTACCTTTCTTAAAAGCGAACCATGTTTTTTATTGGGAATTTACTCAAAAGCCAGTGGCAAGAAAGGCCTAAAAAACATACAAAGGCCTAAAAAACTGCTTTTGTTATAACATCATTCCTCATTTTCGACATGTGTATTCTTCCGTTCACAGGGTTCATGTACTTGCCAATCCATCAATGTACAGTGTACTTTATCAGTTCAAGTGAGCGTAAGTTCAAGTGAATATAGTTTGGGTCAATAACTGTTTGGATTAAACATGAATTCAATCACAGACTCACAGCAGAAACATGTACTTAGGTTTGTCTGTTATGGTTACATTAGTACCAACATGACTTAACTTGTCCGTCAATTAAAGGGACAGGGTTCGAATTTGTCTGTGGTCTGCTGGCCAAATGCCAGTTTAAACGGCAGTGGACTAACCCTCCTACTGTTTGACCATTTGAAACCATTCAAAATTTCCACTTACCAAAATGCCCATTGGTTTTGTACACACATGGTGATACCATTTGAACAGTGTTGGTAGCAAGCTTTACTACCATTCAAATCCAATCAAATGCATAGAGGGTCCATTGATTCACCACTTAGAAGTATCCAAACAAGGTTTTGTATTAGCTGTACTACCATTTGGAAAGATCCAAACAAGGTTTTTTGTTAGCTGACCTACCATTCAAAACCATTTGGGGGAATCAATACTGTACAGTTATTTCACCATTCAAAACCACAAAAGCGAATGGTTTCAAATGGTGGATCAACTTGTATGAAAAAGGTACCAGAAGTAGGAGGGCTAATCGAAACCCCTCTCCTAGTCGAGTCTGGTGGGCTAGTCAAAATCACACAGACAGCTCTAAATCCTAGTTCTTTTTATTTTATATTAAAACATACCACTGTTAATGCTGTGTCCAGGTATCCGGGTACCTGGACACCCGACCAAAACTGTCATTACCCGATTCCATTCTTCAGTTCCAATTACCCGTAAACAACTTTTGAAAATTTCAACTTGACATTTAAGCCACACAAATGGAAGTCTCCCATTTTTGTTGTTAACAAAATGTGTGTGTGGAATGGGGATGCTACGAGTCATTTTTAATATAGAGACGAGAAATTATTACAGTAAGTCCACATTTATTATGACTCTAATAAAACATGAGAAACTTGTGTTCATATTGGTTATTTTATACATTCAGGAATATTTATGTGTTTTACAAAATTGTTTACGGGTACCCGGGTATACAAAGATTTCCAATATCGGGTACCCGGTTCCTGAAATAACCGAAAACGCACAGCCCTAACCACTAGGCCATAGTTTGATCATTTTCAAATATGCTACCATCATGAAATTCAAAGAAATATTCTGTCATAAATCTGTCCTATTCTTAAAACCCTTCGTCTGTCATAAGTTTTTGCCGAATCAAACTATACAAGAGATAAACAATGAACTATCGAAATGAAATGTCCCTCACTCTCTTTGTTCTTACAACTTCTACCTGGAGCTGTAACCACCATTCTCTGAAATTAACCAGTTCGCGTTGGAGGCCGTGTATACACGCAATTTTTTTTGGACAGCGGATCGGAGAGCGTCTAAACACGCCACAGGATTCTCGGGAATATTTGTATAGATTCCCGGTCGACGTGGCAACGAGCCATAAGCATACGGTGGAAGACGCGGTCTCCCCGGTCACGCTCTGGTGAGCACCATTGGTCGTGTTTGTGCGGTAAAAATAAACCCGCCACAGGGGTTTGGAAAAACTTGTTTATTCCCGGTGCGAACTGGTTTAAAAAAAAATGTGTTCCTGAAAGTAACACCATAGTTTTCTGACCTACATGTATGGTCAATATACTGTAGGTTTTCAATCATACAAATCTGTTTTCAATCATACAAATCTGTTTTCAATCATACAAATCTGTTTTCAATCATACAAATCTGTTTTCAATCATGCAAATCTGTTTTCAATCATGCAAATCTGTTTTCAATCATACAAATCTGTTTTCAATCATGCAAATCTGTTTTCAATCATGCAAATCTGTTTTCAATCATGCAAATCTGTTTTCAATCATGCAAATCTGTTTTCAATCATGCAAATCTGTTTTCAATCATGCAAATCTGTTTTCAATCATGCAAATCTGTTTTCAATCATGCAAATCTGTTTTCAATCATACAAATCTGAAAACTTCACACATAATTAAAGACTGTTTGTGGTGACACCATGTAGAATTTCTCTTTTTGAGTTTATACATGTAGTTCTGAAAAGAACCGGTTGGATACAACCAGAGTTGTAACCGGAGTTGTAACCAACCGGTTCTTTTCAGAACTAATTACTACTCAAAAGAGAATTTTTCACATGGTGTCACCGCAAACAGTCTTTACTTATCCTTTTCACTATGAAAAGCTACAAATCTTACTATATGATGTCACCACAAACAATCTTTACTTATCCTTTTCACCATGCAAAGCTACAAATCTTACTACACGGTGTCACCGCAAACAGTCTTTACTTATCCTTTTCACCGTGCAAAGCTACAAATCTTACTACATGTATCACCCAAACAGTCTTTACTTATCCTTTTCACCGTACAAAGTTACAAATCTTACTACATGGTGTCACCGCAAACAGTCTTTACTTATTTACTTGTCCTACTTCAAAAACACTGATGATTGTGGACCATTGTGCAGAATCTTAAAAAAGTACATGTACTTAAAAAACATGTGGACTAGTGATAATGCATATGGAATGGCAACATGTAAAAGTTTTAGATAAACTAGTGACTGAAAATTACATCCAGCAGTCTGTATGTGGCTGCTGTACATAAATAATGACTCAGTGTCAGAAACCGCAGTTACGCCATCCTGTTATCTTGGCTAGTATGGGCTCGTGGGATATATTTTTCATCTAAAATAGATTGTTTCCATTCAGGTTTACCATCATTCCCCATCTCCCCTTCCACCAAACCCCCCTCCTTGTTGTTCAACAACAACAACAACAACAACAACAACGACGACAATGATAACGACAACAGCTAGTGGCGATTTAAAGCAGGGGATTATACTGTCTTGGACACTAGCCAGATTTGTAAAAGCAAAGTGATTTAGAACATGTACAAACGAGAGACAAAATTAACTGGGACATCACCTCTGTCTCCCCTGTCTCCCCTCCTTGCAAAAGATGTGGTTTATATCATCATGGGTCACTTGGGAAATCATTTCAAATGCTCCTGCACGGCCTTGGACACTAGCCAAATTTGTGAGCGATTTAATGCTGCTAGCTGTGTCAACAAACTTAATCAAATTCAATGTCAAAGCTAAATGAAAAACATGGGAAAAAAGTGACAAACTTGGTTGGAAAGTCCCCTCTTTGTTGTCTCATCATATTTCCCTTAGGGTACATTGAATGATTACAAAACAACAGGATGTGGATCTACTAGAACAGAGTATCAGGTGTCTTGTTCTACTTCTTTTCTACAAGGAAGGATAAATAAGGCCAACATAGTCTATGGTTTCTGGTTCCTGTTGGCATCACCTTACACCCACGTGTCTGCATTTTTAGTTTTCCTTAAAATGATGTCCAATTGCAGCCAAAATTGCTGGATCGATTGGAACTACATGTATGCCGTGCTGTGTTTTAAAGGACTTTTTCACATAGGGGTATGAATGTTTGCCTGATTTGTGAGGCTTTTCTTAGCCACCATACTTTGTGTTGGAAATTTGGTCTGGTTTCAAATAACTGCAAATACATAAAGTACATTACTTTAAAAAACGTCTGATTCATTGCTTTTCACTAATCTCATAATCTCTTTTTCCAGGTAAAAACTCCTTGTGCCTCTACATGTATCTATTCATGTATAATCCCTCTTTTGTCCGGTCCTGCCAAGGACCAGAATATGACTCTACTGTTTATACATTTTTCTTTTGTGTTCATTGCACACCTGCTTCCACTCTGTGTATGTACTGTACATTGTAAATTTTGCCTTTGAAAAAGAACCCTCTAGGTTCTTTATTTTGCATTTAAAAGCTGACCTAGGGTAATAAACCAAAGACTTTATTGTGTTTAACCCTTCTACATGTGTGACCGCAAGAGTCAAAATCAGTCCAAATGTTGATATACTTGCCAAGGTATATCTAGTGCACTTAACCAGTTCGCGTCGGGAATAAAAAAAAATTCTGGGCCCCTGTGCGGGATTCTTTTTCCCACACAAACACGTTTTTGTTTGCGTGAATTTTTTTTGGTTACGTCAATGAAACTAAGACGGGACACCCCCATTAAGCTTATTAGCATATAAATTGGCGAGTTTCCCTTGGGAATTATAGCCAGGAGGGCGTATTTTGTGTTGCGTCTTTAGAAGTCCACCGACCCCTCTAAAGAATTCTTCATCGTATTTACAGATCATCCGAGCAGGAAGCATGATCCGAGTGGTACCGAGTGACAATGGGACAATGGTGCACGGAAATTGGTCTATAGAAATCTTGACTTCGCCAGCGGGCTGCCAGGTAATTGGTCTATAGAAATCTTAGTATACCACAGCTTTACAGATTTCAATGGAGACAAAGACAAAGGTGTGGAACAGGTTTACGAGTGCCCCCCCCCCAACCACCCATGCGAGCGTGTTTACACGGCCCCCGCTATTGTGCCGAACAATTGCTGCGCAATAACACGTCAACCGAAGCACGAGCACTGCCAAAATGGCGTGGTTTTACGTCACCCGAAAGGACAACGGAAGCTTCCACAGCATGTGGCCACGTCTTCCGAGCATGTCACTTTATGCACGTGGCTCGTTGTCACATCAACCGAGCATGCATACAAATATTCCCGAGTTTCCTATGGCGTGTTTAGACGCTCTCCGATCCGCGGTGCAAAAAAAAATTGCGTGTATACACAGCCTCCGACGCGAACTGGTTAAAAGTCAAACACTGTCAAACCTTCTGTGACTGCAAGGGGCAAAATCAGTCCAAATGTTGATATACTTGCCAAGGTATATCTAGTGCACTTAAAAGTCAAACAGTGTCAAACCTTCTGTGACTGCAAGGAGCAAAATCAGTCAAAATGTTGATATACTTGCCAAGGTATATCTAGTGCACTTAAAAGTCAAACACTGTCAAACCTTACGTGTAGTAAGTACATTTACAGGGTAAAATGAGTCGACCAATTTTGACTGGTAAAAGCATTGTCTTGTATTGTTCAGGGTGGTCAAAATGCCCCTGTGTGCACATTTGAGTCAACAGTCAAAACAGTCAGTTGACTGATTTTGACCACTATATAGATACTTAGTAGGAGGGTTAACGACTATTTTGTATAAATGTATGAAGTTAATATGGATATTCATTTTCTCAGTTCTCTTAAATTCTTTCTTATATTGCAGTGTGGGGATTGTAACTACATGCCACTTGCCACTAAAGTTCAGCTATAATAGTGTTTTAACCCTAACCCTCCAGGGTATTTTGGCTAGAAACCCTGCCAGACGCATCAGATTGCATCGTTTGTCAAAGTGACTTGACTGCCCAGTGCAGCAAAATCCATCAGGTCACAAATCTCAAGGCCGAACTGCCTCAGAGTCTGTGGTCACCAAACGCAGCAGGATACAACTCTGGCATTGTTCAATGGGACCAGCTCTCAATAGCCTCAGACTTGGCTGCTTATGCACTGGTGTTGAGAGCTGAATGCATCAAAGTGCACCAGACTTTTCCACCTGATGCACTGTGCTGCGTCTGGCAGGGTTAGGGTTAATCTGACTTACCAAGAATCCCTATTTGTAGACCCTGTAACTGTCGCTCTATATCATTGTATATATCGCTCCCCTGACTGAAATCCGCTTGGATCGTCTTTGTCAATACACTGAATTTACCTTCTGGAAAAACAAGCAAAAAATTGAACAGTTAGTCCGTGAGATCAAGGGCATTCCGTGAGATCAAGGGCATTCCGTGAGATCAAGGGCATTCCGTGAGATCAAGGGCATTCCGTGAGATCAAGGGCATTCCGTGAGATCAAGGGCATTCCATGAGATCAAGGGCAATTTCGTAGAGCTGCTAAGCTCTAAACTGACCTTAACTCCCCAGATATTGTCTATCCATGTTACAACCACACAGTTAGCCACGCTTGTCTTCTACTTTATGTATTACATTTAATAACGCAACTACGTTGATTGTTCTATTATAATAATAATAATAAACTAGATATAAGTTTTTGTCACAACAAAAACAAGGTGTTCGGTTGAAGTTAAAATGGTTACGTCATCAATTCGAAGTGTTGGAGAAGTCAAATGTTAACGTCTGTTGAAGTTCTCGCGAGAAGTTTATTTGAATACAATACAATACTGAATTTAGAAATTATTTTAATATTAAACTTTGACTTCCGGTTTGGACAGGAAGTAACGTCAAATTGGGGTCACCTTTGTGTAAATACTTTTGACAATTAACAATCTGTACAATGGTACAAAAATGTCAATTTACCTCCTGTGGTTGTTGAGATATGATTTTTTTAAATATTAAACTTTCACTTCCGGTTTGGACAGGAAGTAAGGTCAAATTGGGGTATAAATATTTTTTGACAATTAACGATCTGTATAATGGTACAAAATTTGTGAATTTACCTCTTGTGGTTGTTGAGATATGATTTTTTGAAAATATTAAACCTTGACTTCCGGTTTGGACAGGAAGTAAGGTCAAATTGGGGTCACCTTTGTGTAAATATTTTTCGACAATTAACAATCTGTATAATGGTACAAAAATTGTGAATTTACCTCTTGTGGTTGTTGAGATATGATTTTTTTTAAATATTAAACTTTGACTTCCGGTTTGGACAGGAAGTAAGGTCAAATTGGGGTCACCTTTTTGTAAATATTTTTTGACAATTAACAATCTGTACAATGGTACAAAAATTGTGAATTTACCTGGTTGTTGAGATATGATTTTTTTTAAATGTTAAACTTTGACTTCCGGTTTGGACAGGAAGTAAGGTCAAATTGGGGTCATGTTTTTGTAAATATTTTTCGACAATTAACAATCTATACAATAGTGCAAAAAATTTCCATTTACCTGTTGTGGTTGTTGAGATATGATTTTTTTTAATATTAAACTTTGACTTCCGGTTTGGACAGGAAGTAAGGTCAAATCGGGGTCACTCACAACTGGAGTTTCATCTACTTGTTAAGTTCTAAGTACATGCCAAGTTTCAAGTTCATGTGAAGTTTGCAAGTATGTTTTTGTTTGCGGACAAGATGGGGGAGAAGAAGAAGAAGAAGAAGTAAAAAAAAAATTTAAAAAAAACCGAACAAAAACAAGAGGTGTTTCGGGCATATACCCGAACACCTACATGTAATAATAATGGACACTTATTCTAATAATAATAATGTGGACTTATCTGGTGCACGTATCCACCAAACTGGTGCTCAAGGCGCATTACATTATTACCCCTGCTCATCAGGCTCATAAATCATTCCTGAAACTATCTCAGCTCCCTGGGGAGTATACAGCTCAATTGCTGCCATTACAGCACATATAGGGCTAATCAAACACAACAACCAACTCTGCCCTCACAGGTACCCATTTATCCCTGGGTGGAGAGAAGCAATTATGGTAATGTGTCTTGCTCAAGGACACAAGCACCCCGGTCGCGGCTGGGATTCGAACCCACATTCTGACGACTCAGCCATCAGAACACAAATCTGATGCACTAAACCGCTTGACCATGTCACTCCATAGGTGCGCCATATTGCGCCGGTATCCGCCAAGTTTGACGCTCATGGCGCATGAACATTATTACCCCCGTCATCAGGCCAGTTATATCTTTCCTCGAACCATCTCAACTCCCTGAGGAGTATGCAGCCCATGCTGCCAAATGTGTAGCGCAACGAGCTTAATCAAACACAATTACCATCTCTGCCCTCAAAGGTCCCCATTTATACTCCTGGGTGAAGAGAAGCAATTATAGTTAAGTGTCTTGCTCAGGGACACAAGCACCACGGTCGCGGCCAGGATTCGAACCCACATTCTGACGACTCAGCCATCAGAACACAGCTCCGATGCACTTAACCGCTCGACCATGGCACCCCACATAAACTACACAGGTAGAATGTCATATCCAACCGCCACTTTTTCTCATTCAATATAACCAATAATGTAATCTTACCTACCCAGCAAGGTGGAGAACATATGGTTTATGATGGACATATACTTCAAATTATTCAAATTATGAAAAATCAGGCAATTTTGGTATACGATGACTTCCTCAGTCATGTCAGTCTGATCTTGTCAATTCCCCCATTAACCCTCCTATAGGTTTAACAATCAAAGACACTCAAAATTTGTATGTCTCTCTTAACCCATTGACTTTGTGCAGTGCACTCAAATACATGCAAGCACATGTGGCTGTGATAGGAGGTCAAACCAAAACCAATCAAAGACACTCAAAATTTGTATGTAACTCCCAACCCATTGACTTTGTGCAGTGCACTCAAATAAATGCAAGGACATGTGGCTAGGATAGGTCAAACCAAAACCACTCGACAGTACATACACAGCTCTGTGTGACTCTGTGGTTTGACCTACTAATTGGCAATGCAACCAAAAATACTCAAGTGACTGTCTGTGAGTGCGGTGCTTACTGGGCCAAATTTCAGCCTGGGCATAGGAGGGTTAATGACCAACACGGTCATTGTACATGCGCAGTGGCAACTACATGTATAATAGGATCCTTCTATTTTCTGAAGTGAGACGATTTTTTTAGAAGAGAAATAAAGTCCGAAAACCATCATAAAAGTAGATTTTAAAGATGCAAATGTAGTTTTCGCTTTCTGTACCCATTTTTTAACTGGATAGTTGTTGCAAAATTTTAAAAAAAATCCTTAAAAAGTGGTGGTCGGATACGACATTCTACACAGTAACATACAGGGAGATGTAAACAGTGATCACTAGATGGACCAAGGTACAACAGACGTGTATACTTTATTTTGCGAAGCAGTCCATGACTGGTGCGCGTTTTGGCGAACACTAACATAAACTTGTTTGTGATGTCAAATTCTTTCACTCTGCGAAAACAAGAACGTAACCAGAAAGTTGTTTTCAGTTTGCGACGTGTTCAATCATCAATGTTTCTCAAAATATACAGTGTAATTAACATTTTGGCAAAATTGAGCTTACTCATGAGTGCTAGTAATAAACTTGAAAAATATACTTGTAAACAAACAAACATTCCAAGTTTTAACAAATAATTAACAAAACCTTCGGTAATTTTTTACAATCTGCCAACTTGAAACCAAGCGTAACCGATCACAAACTTCGGTTCACGTTTGGTCAAAACAATGACATCATCGCGGCACAACCGAACTTAACCAATGACTGAAGCCCAAACATGTTTCTGGTCACGGTTACGAAAACCGCGCCCTGTTGTCATCATCAGCATCCACAATATCTTCATCTCCTTACCAATATCTTTAGCGACTTTCTTCAGTTTGTCTAAGGAGCGACTGATGAGAACGATGTTGACTCCATGACTAGCCAGCTCCTGGGCATAGGCCTTACCAATACCGTCTGTTGATCCTGTAACAACTGAATCAGAAGGAAAAATATAGATGTTGAATAAAAATTGTAGAATGTTGAACTCAACCACCACTTTTTCTCACTAACTATGACAAATATCACTAAGTTTCCTGCAAACTAAAGCCTCAGTCACACATTCAGGATTTTTACTGCCGTCCTTGATAGGACCATTCCCGATTAAAATTTGTCAAAAGTCTGATCAAGATCCTGTGATTCGTGGCGGGATATTCACAAATTTGTAAAAACATTTATTTAATCACGACAACAATCAGATATTGTTCAGGAAGCGTCCCGATTCAGCCGTTTCCAGCCGGTCGTCCCGATTCTCCCGTTCTCAATCCGAATCTGATCCGATTTGTATATTCCGCATGGTAAAAAACGACCGAATCTGTCCCGACAGCGTTCCGATTCTCCCGAATGCGATCCGACAGAGATCAGACAGTGACCGGACAGTGAACCGACGCTGACGGAAGACATCCGTTAGAAAACCGTTAGTCACGTGATAGTCCGGTCCTAAAAGAATCACGACAGCGTCCCGATCCACAGGACACCGTCCAGACACCGTCCAGACAACACAGGACATTGTTACGATTTTGATCCGATACAGCAGAATCTGTCACGACATAGTCACGATTGTAATCCGACTAGACAAAATCGGCTGAGTTTCCCGAATGTTACGGGACGCACCTACTGTCGGGAGTGCTTGGCCGACCTCTCGGGACCTTTCCCGATCCGTAGGACTCTGTTACGAACGTATACGACTGCGTTCAGACAATGATAGGACATTCCAGATCATTGAGGATAGTAATCCGACTTTTTCACTTTTCGTGTCGTAGCGCTGTCTGATCTCAAACGGGAGCCATAATCGGCACTGTGTGAACGCCGCATAAAGTAGAGGAAAATGTAGTCAAGTGAGATTTGGAAACAATTATTGTTTGATATTTTGAGCAATGAATTTGTGCACTTCTTATATACCATTTTATACCATTATATACCATTTTGTCGTCTGCTAAAACAACATGCACATACTTTGTGCACATGTGGCGGTAGGATTCAACATTTTTCCCAAGAAAAAATAGGAACAAGGTTATTTTCTTCTCAAAAATATATTCAACTCAAGATGAAATATTTGTAGGCCTTCCCTAGCTGTAGCTAAAATTCACTGGGACAACTTAGTTAATTCTCTGTTGTCAATGAGGGACATACATGTTTGTTATATCATGGTCTTAGATTGTGTAATTTCATTGGTCGAAAGCCTGTCACATGACAAATCACAAATCTTCATGTTACCCTCGTGACGTCACTCAAAAAGTGATGTTCACCTCTGACGTCACTCAAAAAGTGATGTTCACCTCTCAAGAGTGGTACATCATCCTGATCATCCCCGGGAGTATCATCCCCATATATCTTTCACAAGTGCTACTTTTGATTGCAAGAAGTGAAAACAGCGACCGAGGTTGTTATATTGCTGGTACTCCGCAGAACACGCTATATTTCAATTTGATGCACTGTAGGGACCAGCTAAACAACTTGTCTGCCGTGTGTGAATTTGTTCGCTTCGACCATGCAGTACGAATAGTTCGCGAATACTGCAACGAAACGGGACGAGATGACAGCAACTTCCAGACACTTCCAGTTACAGACTTAGACAGTTTACTGGAAGATTTCTTCGGTAACGTAATCTAATACCATGGTATAACAAAATAATTGTTGCCTGGCGTGATGGGGGTCCATGGGTTTTGTACACCCTCGGGGGCTGATGGCACCCTCGGCTTCGCCTCGGGTGCCATCAGCCCCCTCGGGTGTACAAAATGCCATGGACCCCATCACGTCAGGCAACAATTATTAAATGTCCCACTCAACGGGTAGAATGTCGTATGCGACCGCCACTATTTCAAAAAATCATATCTCATGAACCACAAAACATATTTACACAATCTTGAATTATGTGACATTTTGTACACAGACATGACCCAATCTGACCTCTCCTTTCGGTCGAAACCGGATGTTTAAGTGAAAAAAATATTTCGAAGCACTTTTATAGGGTCTTCAGCCAACATAATATGGTTTTTGGGTGTGACTTTCGTGGACGAAATAACTATTGACATGTGACCTTTTCAAAAATGTAACTGAAATGTCGACTTTCGGAGCGCCCTCTGGCGGCGGGTTTAAAAAAAAAAAAAATTCTATCTCAAAAACCATAGGAAATTTGAATGAGTTCTGTGAATAAAGTGATTAGTGACAACTTAAAAAATGTTTGATAACGTCATCAAAGTTCAAAGCGCCCCCTAGCGGCATTTTTAAAAAGGAATTGTTTTCCAGTCTCAGATATTGAACCAAAGCAGGTACTAACGTTATTTTTTTCATGATCATGAGGAAGTTTTATTGTGTCGTATGACCTTAAAATCACGTGATCTGACATTTACTTCCAGTCTAAACAGGAAGTTCAAATTCAACACATTCTAATGCAAAATTGATAGGTCTTTTGAATATGAAATTGATATTGTTATAATAAAAGATAATACACCTTTGCAAAATATGATTGACATGATTGACATCATCGATGATAATTTGATTGAACTGGAAGTTGACACAAACACCGTGTGTTTGTTCTCACAAACACTTGAGCTCTAGTTATTTTTGTTGCTGTTTTTCAACCTTCCCCCCCACCCCCTAAAAAAACCCAATAAACCCTGTCACACCATCACGGTAATATGCGCCATGTTTTTGACGGGGCAAAATTGTTTATTTCGAACACTCGTTGCTGTCTGTGACCTGGCATACGAACTTCACATGCACTCCAGAAGTTCGAGCGCCGGGTCGCAGACGTCAACAAGTGTTCGAAATAAATAATTTTGGGGTAAAATATCGTATCCGACCGCCACTTTTTCTCATTCAATATAACCCATAAAGTAATCTTACCTACCTCGCAAGGTGGAGAACATATGGATGATGATGGACATATACATCAAATTATTCCAGGATATTTATTTCATGAAAAATCAGGCATTTTTGGTATACGATGACTTCCTCAGTCATGTCAGTCTGATCTTGTAAACTCCACCATTAGTGACCAACACAGTCATTGTACATGCGCAGTGGCAACTATAATAGGATCCTTCTATTTTCTGAAGGGGAGGATTTTTTTAGAAGGGAAATCAAGTCCGAAAACCATCATAAAAGAATTCCAAAAAACCCTTAAAAAGTGGCGGTCGGATACGACATGCTTTCCCAATTTTGCCCCATCAAAAACATGGTGCATATTACCATGGAAGTGTTTATTGTTGTACACGACGGCATGATCGACCTTATGTTATGCACATGACGTCATTTGAGTAGGGCGCCCTCGGCTAGAGGTCAAAAGAAGGTTGCTCATTGGCCCAATCTGTGCGCCGCGCGTGTATAGATGTGCGTTTTCCATTGTTTCATCATCGTTTTACTTTTACCTCTAAGATGGCGGCATGATGACGTAAACGCATAAGGTCTATTATGATATCATTATCAAGACAATAGATGGTTTAATCTTAAATTTTGTGAGCGTGATGTGCATCCTTGCGGCATCCCGTGTGAATATTTATGCAGACAACAAAATGTAGAACATAAGTTTCTGCTTTAGTAAGAGCATGAAATTGGGCCCAGTTTAGATTTAATACTTTTATAATAGGACGATTTGCTATTTAATAGCTAAATAGCGCCCTCAATCATCCTCACCTACCTGCCCATTTCCCAAATTCACCAACCAGATTTCTCTTCCGTCCTGGTAAACGTGGCCAAAAATGAATCCTTGTGACCTCACTGACGTGAACTAATGTTTTTACTGCCTTCTGAAGAATAAAATAAGCCCCAGCAATCGTCAAAATTTCGTTGTAGATTTCGACAGACCTGGCGATTTCCTCGAAGACAAATCGCACGCTGTCTACTGAAGCTGCCATGTTTATAATAATTTTAAGATCTTACCCTAGACTTCCAATTTCATACACGTCGCTTGAGTGTATGTGACGTAGTTCATGCTGCGCACCAGGTCCTGTCACTCCGCCCCCGCCCCCAACTAGTGTCTGACTGCATGTGTGTGGGGATTTGGTCATATTATGAAACCCAAGGATGGGGTTTTTGTCATGTAAATACGTTATGCTTATACCTTGTAGTACATTATACAATGTACTATCCTCCTAGGGAATGCATGTCCACACTGGAGGTCATTGATGAGTCGAGTTGCCATTTTAAAGTCGTCGTGACCAACAATTACACACAATAAGATTTATTGGTGCACAAGAGCTGTTTTCATTTGTAATATGACACAAAAACCAATGCCAGAAAACATACAATTTAAAGGGACAACATCGTCATAGAATTGGTGTCCATGTTTAGATGAACATCGGACTAAAAATTACTGGCTCATTTATGCCCTGTACTGTTAATAATAATAATAATAATAATAATAATAATAATAATAATAATAATAATAATAATAATAATAATAATAATAATAATAATAATAATAATAATAATAATAATAATAATAATAATAATAATAATAATAATAATAATAATAATAATAATGCGTGGACTTATATAGCGCACGTATCCACCAACTAAGTGGTGCTCAAGGCGCATTATATCATTACCCCTGCTCATAAGGCTCATAAGGCTCATAAATCATTCCTGAAACCATCTCAGCTCCCTGGGGGTGTATACAGCTCAATTGCTGCCATTACAGCGCATATAGGGCTAATCAACCAACTCTGCCCTCACAGGTACCCATTTAACCCCTGGGTGGAGAGAAGCAATTATGGTTAAGTGTCTTGCTCAAGGGCACAAGTGTCACTGCCGGGATTCGAACCCACATTCTGCTGCTAACACCAGAACTTGAGCAAGCTAGACCGCTCGGCCACGACACTATAACAATGTTGTTCCTAGTTTAAAGCGGGTGCAGTATCATCATGATCAGAGCAGACTTTCATCAGGATATGGAATCGGTGTCCTAGTTTAATATGAACACAGTGTCTGAAAATTACTGGCTCATTTATGCAGCACCAACGGTTATGTGACCTTATCATGTGAGGTAATGTTTTCAGTCACTGAGTTAATCCATGGAGAAATTTTTCCTTCCTCCATGGTTAATCTAAAACAAGCAATCTGTTTCCATGAGTGCCCTGTTGATCATAGATATTGTCCATTCACAAGAGACACGTGGTATATCCTTCTCTAGATGGAGAGTCATAACACACCCACTCATAATATTTGGTCTCGTTTTTTGTTTCTCTTTTGAGTTATGATACCAGTCTAATTGTTTTGTAAACAAGTTGTTTACCGTGTGTCAAAGTTGTCATGTGTGTATGAAAGGAAATAAAACAAACTTTTAGTGCAAATATCACCTCACCCAGAACTTATTTCTGAGAATGTTTGATACATCAATTAGTATTCTTTTTACAGGTTACAGTGGCGCGCCTTTTTATAAAAATGTCACTAATGTCGTGGATCTGTAGCTACCTACCTGGAGCTAGTGGAAAGGTTTATCTAATCGTGCTCTCTTAATGTAAAAAAGTGAAAACCATTTTTAAAGAGCTATATGGCGGACAAGTCTTTTTTGGAGTGAAACCCACTCTGATTTGATTGAAAAATACAGTAAAAGGCTACCAATTCACTCTTTATACACTACTAACTTTACTCTTTATCCACTCCAAAAAGACTTGTCCGCCATATAGCTCTTTGAAAGAGTGGTTTTCACTCTTTTACATTAAGTAGTCTCCACCAAATGAGTTAATCCTAGTTTAAGATAAACACAGTGACTGAAAATTACTGGCTCGTTTATGCACTCGGCAATGTTAATTTAACCTTATTAAGTGAGTATTATTTTCAGTCACGGAGTTATTCTAAAACTATCACTCCAATCCCATGCTCCTGTTGATCGTGGCGATATTGCCCCTTTAAACAAGAACTCTCTGTCTTGAGAGAAGCAATAACCTGCAATAAATTATGATTTTGTTTGTTTGTCAGTTTAAGTAATTTCCTTTCTGTTGTTCCCATCAGTTCTACAAGTCCTGGCTTGTCAGGACTGTGCCTTCAAATTAATTATGATTCCAATCTGTTAAAGGGGCAGTATCGTTATAATCAACAGGGCATGGAATCAGAATGTTAGTTTATAGATTAACTCAGTGACTGCCATAATACCCCACATGATAAGGTCATTACCGTTGCTGCTGCATAAATGAGCCATTCATTTTCAGTCACTGTGTTCATCTTAAACTAGAACATTGATTTTATGCCCTGTGGGAAGTCTGCTCTGATCGTGACGATACTGCCCCTTTAAGATGACAATTGTTTTTTTAATATGATTTTTAACTTTCACAATAATGTTAAACTCAAACTCGCCTGCCCCAATCTGAACTTCCTCAGTGTTATATTTGATTATATCATATGTCGTGATATCTCCATGAGTCATTTACCTATACGTGCAAATTAATTGGTGATATCTCAATGAATTGTGCCTCCGTGCAATATTCAATCAACTGTTATAAGCAATGTGACAAATTTCTTTGGAGTAATAGTTATTTCTCAAAAGAACTGGTGGTTACAACCCAACAAGTTTATTCTTTAATAATAATAATAATGTGTGGATTTATATAGCGCACGTATCCACCAACTAAGTGGTGCTCAAGGCGCATTATATTATTATCCCTGCTCATAAGGCTCATAAGGCTCATAAATCATTCCTGAAACCATCTCAGCTCCCTGGGGAGTATACAGCTCAATTGCTGCCATTTCTAGCGCATATAGAGCAAACCAACTCTGCCTTCACAGGTACCCATTTAAACCCTGGGTGGAGAGAAGCAATTATGATTAAGTGTCTTGCTCAAGGGCACAAGTGTCACGGCCGTGATTCGAACCCACATTATGTTGCTAACACCAGAACTTGAATCCGGTATGCTAGACCGCTCGGCCACGACACCCCATTTGTGCAGGTATAACGGCTGTTTTGTTAATGATACTATGACTCCATAACTGGTGCATTTACGCGCGCCGGGAATCGTAAGGGGTAGTCTGGCCTGAGCGAGGACGTCGTACGCCATGATGATAAAAGTTTGACTATTCGGCTTCACACGAATAATACATGTTCCTTCATCCGTAACTTTTTTTTACAACGATGTTTTTGAACACGAGTATATAGAGTGCCGTGCGCATTATGCAAATTCAGAAGTTGTAACCTTCAACAACGTGTACTGTATATACTGCAGGGGGTCACGTCGATCTCCATGGTATTTATGTATGTGCGCGCGCATGGCTACGTCATGACAGGATGTGAGTATTATAGTGTAATACAAGGCAGCTTCCAATATCGTTACATTAGCATAATACGTTTTGATGCCGTGTGCAACACTCCCTCGACTCGCCGCTGCGTATTAACTGCAACCATTTACACAAAATGGCACCGTTATACCAACTCAATTTTCGTGCCGTGTGCACATTCCTGGTGTTTATGCTCGGGATTTCTGCCCGTATCCACGTGCTAGCATCAGGCGAGACTTCCCCGGACCTTATTCATGATGAACCCGGTCACACAGGCTCAATATTTGGAGACCCTTTTGAGGAAATTTTGGAACGTATAAATAAGATTTTCTCTTCAGAGGAGAGGAACATCACGTATGATGAAACAACAGCAATTCTGCAGAATATGCTAGAAGATCGAATGCGATGCAGCCAGTACTACAATGCCGCTATCTGTGAGACGGTAAGAAATTAATTTCAATTTGCCCGGCCCATTTGGTAAAAAACTGCGATTTCTTTTCTTTTACTATGACTTAATGTAGCTATTGAAATAAATATTAAAATAAAATACAAATTTGAAAGCATTTTCATCACTATATATTTACTCGTTTAACACAAAGTAATAAGCTGAAAGTATTGTGTTTATGATCTTCTCAATAAATTTAGCAAACTCTCAAGCAGTCTTATATTTATATATATACATTCCTTTATCGTGACTTCTCTTTCTTTAACTACAAGTAGGTTAGATCGTCGGTCATCCCATTACAATGTCCTCTTGGTCATTTGTACTTCTTGTTTGTTTTATCTTTTTGTTTGTCTGTCCTTCTTGTCTGTCGACTTCTGTTCTGTTCTAAAAGTCTTGGCGTATCAGCTAGGATATTGTGACTCCTGCACAATTTCTTATTGGATATTGTATTACACAAGTAATAATATGTTTGTTGAAAACAAAATTAAAGATTGAATTAAATTAAGCAGTTTACAGTGTAACATCCCTAAATTTGTGTGAATCTAGCGAATGAAATGTCTAGGTAACTTGTAGCTATGCATGGTGAAGAGGACAATTAAGACTAATTGCGGTGACACCATGTGAAATTCTCAATTGAGTAGTAATTAGTTCTGAAAAGAACTGGAGGTTACAACTCGACGTTTCGGTCAGTATTCTCTGATCGTCCTCAGGAGAAGAAATCTCTATTCTCTTGAGTGTTTTCCTTTTTACAAAGCAATTATTACGGTTTTACCTCACATACATAAAACGTCACTGTGGTTTTAGTAGGCCAATGATGACATATATTAAAATGGACAATATCGTTACGATCAACAGGACATGGAATCGGAGTGCTAGTTTTAGATTAACTCAGTGACCGAAAATAATACACAACATGATAATGTCATACCATTGGTGCTGCATAAAATCAGTAAATGATTAGTCACTGTATTTATGACATCGATTCCAGGCTCTGTTGAAAGTCTGCTCTGATCGTGATGATCATTGGCAATTTTAGAAATTCGAGGTACAACAATGATTTAACTAAGTTGTGAGATTACTGAGATATGCCGTACTACTTAGAATAATATGGAAATTATAAATACAAATCAAACATAAAAATGCCCCTGTAGAATCATCAAAAAGTAAACCAAAACACACCATCGAGTGAATCCATGTTAAAATGATCAAAAACATTACAAGCTGTCTAAAAAGGGAGTGGCTCTCCATGTAAACAAATAACAAGCTGTATCAAAAATCCACGTTTAAGCAGAATCACAAGTTTGTGTTTCAGTTGCCGATAAATTTTTTCACTTTTCTCATTAACGATGCCACGTACGACGTATACATGATGAGGGAAAACTTTCATATGACTGACCTATTTATGCATAATGTATTCACGTGAAGTGGGGACACGGCGTTCCAAATGGCAAGTCGAGAAACCTTAATTTGCTGACTCGGGAACCGATATAGGCGTGGTTTGTCACCAACAGGAACCACTGAGTGCTAATAGTGCCCAATACTTCCCGGATGTACCCAGTGCACATGCGCAGCGTAAGCTGGCGCTGGGCACATGGACTACATGCCAGTTAGTGCCAAAATAATAGTACCAGGTTGTACCACCCAATGCGCATGCACATCACTGATCTCTATACTAACTGGATAGGAGATCGCGCCGATTGGCTGAAGCTCGTTGTTCGCCATCTTTGTTCCCCCAAGAACGAAGGCGCATGCGTGATGGCCGGACAGGTTTACTGCTACCCGATCGACGACAATGCCGAGTGCTGCTGAACCAGTTGTTGTTATTGTCTGTATGCTAACATGACATTTGACTCTTGACCTTTTGGGGGAACCAACATGGCGGCCGGTTACTTCAACTTTTTATAGGCCAATCAGCGCCCATCTCCTATCCAGTTACTGTAAAACTGGTAATTTTTGCGCAACATTTATTTTCACGCTTTCCGCGTAACGATTAGACAGCACGAATTTAACAACACTCGAATTTATTACCCGCCCGGTGAATTGGTAAGTTAGTATAGAGATTTGTTGTCAATACTCGTACATGTACATCACGTTTATACCTGTCGACTTTATCTTAAAGAAAATTGTTTAAAACACCGTGTCGAACCTTTATATCATATTTGACTAATATTATTAATAATCTTATCTGATGAAAGTAGCAATGTAGACATATCTATAATGTGATGGATAGCTAGTTTATCCATCGGGATCGAACACAGACAGGTACGGAAGATTAAATGACCATCCATGTTTCCGAGTTACAGAGGTTTTCCTTTATCATGGAAAGACAAAGGCAATCAGTGTTTTCAAGATAACTATTCCGTCTTTCCATGATAAATAATCTAAGTAACACGGATGGTCATTTAAGCTTCCGTAGACAGGAGACTTGGAAAGAACGACCAGAAACAAGAATCTCTGAGCTCTTAATTTTATTACATGAAATCCACAATTACTACCGAATCTCCAGTTAATAAATGAGGTTTGACACGGGATCCACCACTGTTATCGGTAACACAGTGGATCCGGTGAACTCAGCCACCGTAGCCACGAGCAACACACACAACTCTTGAGAACAAAAAAATACAGCGAGCGTGTGTGACCACTTGGTTTTTATAGAGTAAGTTACCGTAGAATAGAAATTCCGCAGGTGATTCGGTATTCACAGAAGTCCCTGAATAACAATAAAGGCAACTACATCATTATTTAATTTTAAACTCCTGTTTTTTGGCAGAATAAACCTTTTGGTTATAGGAATATTCGTTTCTTCCTTAGTCTTTGCCTTCTTCACTTTTCAAAAGAAAACATTTCTTTCTAAACAATTCGCTTTTCAAAATTAGTAATATTCCATGTTGATGAATATTTCATTATGTCAAATGAGATTTTGTGTGTCTTTTTATGTGTAAAAGTAACACTTTCTGCGACAGAAAGGATTTCAAAAATCTTATTTTTTTTTTTAATTTCTTTGATTAGGCCTATTTAGTATGTTACAATGCGGAAATAAATATTAAATTGAATTACAAATTGCCTTCATTTCCCTCCAACCATGGGCGGAGCCTGGGTGGATGAAAAGGGGGACTGAAAATAGGGACACACTATTCGCTCAGTGCACATCGTAGCCCTCTAGCTCTAGCGGTGAATTTGCACCCAGTATCTTCGATGATAGCCACTTTTGTGTTGTGTGTGCATTGTGTGTACACTTTATGTGCGTATGTTATGGTACTACACGCGCGTGTACTTCTACCAGCCAATGATCGCCAAACGCGACGCGCCATCGCTGCCCTTTCTCGTCGCACACAGTGGTCTAACAACATGTGCCCTCAACAGCTTATGCGCATGCACAGTGCGAACACTATATAAAACAATAATTACACAACACAACAATATTACTGTATGGTTATTCAAGGCGAGACACAAAAAAGGGGTCAAGTTCGCCTAAAAGATCGTGACTGCACTGCCGCCCGCACCTGAGCATTCGGCGATTGTATTTGCAGACATCAATAGCGATTTGGATTTAAAGATACATTGCTTGTTCTGTATGAATTACAAACAGAAAAAGACATTTGCTTTAGATTCTAGGTCGCGTATCTTAAGAAACGACATTTAGTATAAAGGTCTTCTATTGTTTGTCAAATAGTTAAAAACTAATTTTTGACATTCTGCCATTCAGAATAACAAAACATTTCACCAAGAAAACAGATTATATAGAAGTTCATGATAATGCTATCTTTGTCAGAATCTGTGCTGTTATATGCTGTCACGTGCCGTTTACAGCAATTACAATGGAACCTTGTCTGAGTCGCCCTATTTTCTTACAACTCTCAATTTGGGTTTGTGTATAATTATGGAGAAAAATGTGTGTATTATGGCTGGTAGTCCGTTGTAAAACGCTTAGCGAAAATATTTGCTGAGCTTGGCAAATATTTCTTGTGAGTAACTGTTTTTGCTTCGCAACTCTATGAAATTGGCACTTACGTAGGTGTGACGTAATTGTGACGTAGTTTCAACATAAACCACGCCCACTTCACACATGCTGGCTCCAACGATCATCAGAAGCCCATTGGACAATGCATTGACCACTCTTCTCTTAAAGGATTTACGCAAGAAATTATAAATATTGGGACGTTTGTGTTGTAAAGACTCCAAATCTTAGTAACAAAGTCAATTTCTGCCTCAACAATCGCTTCTGAACGTTAAAATAAAGGAATTTTTGTTAAATTACTCACAACGGTATTTGGAACCGGAAGTAGCGAAAAGAATGCGCGTACTACCAATGTGCGCGTGTGTATTACGCATCGAGTTTACGAACATGGCGCAATTTCATAGAGTCGCTAAGCAGCCCGCGATTTTTTGCTTGCTGTACGTTTTTCATTTCATAGCGCAGCTAACCGTTAAGCATAGAGAAAGGCATGCGAAGTTGCCAGCCATTATTGCTAGCAAATGAGTGATATAACGTATACAATACAAATCTATACTAATCTAGCTTGCATTTGGTCATTGTCAAACTATGGTTTGTTCGCAGTTGTTGTTTTGTTCAAATGTACATCCTCCCGGCCTTCTTTCCCTATTGTCTCCCTTCTCTAGTTTCCTTGCAACCTCCCCACGCTGTTCACAGCGACAAATTACATAAGTATTCTAAAAATAGGAGACTGTGAACGGTAAGCAAATCTTTGTGCTAACTATAGCATAAAATTTGCTAATGCATAAGCGTATTTCACGGGTTAACAAGAATATTCAGAGTAGAAGAATAGTAATATAAACTGCTGACAAGTTATTGTGTCGTGGCCGAGCGGTCTAGCGCACCGAACTCAAGTTCTGGTGTTGCCAGCAGCAGGGTGTGAGTTCGAGCCCCGGTCATGACACTTGTGTCCTTGAGCAAGGTACTTAACCATAATTGCTTCGTCCTTCGGATGGGACGTAAAGCCGTAGGTCCCGTGTGTTGTGTAATGCACGTAAAAAAGAATGCGCCTTGAGCACCACTTAGTTGGTGGATACGCATGGGCGTCAACAGGTGGGGGACGGGGGGGGACATGTCCCCCCCACTTTTGAAAGTGGGGGGGATATCATATCGTTTGTCCCCCCCACTTTTCAGAACAATAATTTAAAAAAATGGCAAGCATAATTATGTTCGATTTTTTGTATCAATTGCGTAAAAGAGTGATGGTGCAATCCCATTCAGTGACACTCCATCTTTGTTGACTTGTATTTGTTTTTCAATATGCATTTGTCATACAAAATTGACATTAAATATGTTGTGGGAATAGTAGGCCTTTGGTTTGAAGGTACCAATAATAACCGATGGGTCAGAATTGGGAGATGTGTCGAAGAGACAGGATATTTTTATATCCTTTAGTAGCAATAGCTAAGCTTTCATGCCTTACTCGGCAATCATCAGTTGCAAGTAGTGGTTCCGAAGAGCCGGGTTGTCTCCTGTCTTGTAAGACATAGGAATTATGTTTTTATCAAACAGTTGGAATGTCTCCGTTTTATTTGAGTGAGAGAGTTCGTTGTTTTTATGTGATTTGTTCCTCTAATAAGGAAAGCAAAACATTGAGGCCTTTCTGAATGCAACCATGGAGGTAGAATTCTACCTCCATGATGCAACAAAGGGTTGTTTCGGAAGTATTTCCGAGAGTTGTGGGTTTTGTTGTATCAGCGGCCAGTGTTTGTTTAATGTTTGATTCACATCGTTGTGGTTAACGAACGGATTATAGGTGGTTGAGAAAACAAGTGGTACTTCCATGTTTTGTATACCTTTTGGTTTACCTTGTGAATGAGTTTGGCTTGGTTTGCCAGTAGGTTTTTTGGAAGTTTAGTTATGCATTGGTTATGCAATTCTCAATCTTTTTTTGGAAGATATTGATACAGCAGCGTCTTAACCACCTCATGATCTGCCATGTACATCGCGATAGGCTGGCAGCACTAAGCCCACAGAATATTGCAGAAGAGTTTGTCAGATCAGTAGACAGTCGTACACAGATTTTTGGCAAATTCTAACTCAGGTAATGAGGTATATCTTCATCGCTAACTTACTGCTGCCATTTCGATCTGAAAAGACTGAAAATAAAATGCTGGTAACTTGATGTAGAGCTTCAGTTTTGGTGAAAGACAACATTCATCAGTTTAACATTGAGATGACTCAGATGAGCATGTGAAATACTAACACAAATGTTGGGACAGGCAAAAAGTAGATATAATCTGAATTATTCGTGGAATTATAATAGAACTAGGACCTTTAATTCAGGAGCGGATGATCGCGGATCCAGGGGGGGGGGGTCAGTTTTTTGTAGCATGATTAGTTTGAACAAATAGTATAAATTTCAATATTTTTTCTTCAAGAAATATACAATTATTTAACAAAATATAGCACCATTTAACACCTAAGCACCCTTAATTATGCAAACAATCTCTAAGGGCAAGGGGACACCCCCTCCCCTTAGATAACTCCCCAGGACACAGATCACTAATTGGGGCTCATGTCCCCCCCACTTTTCATAAGCTGTTGACGCCCATGTGGATACGTGCGCTATATAAGTCCACACATTATTATTATTATTATTATTATTATGACTTTCTCTGTTCTTAACAGTTAGCAGCGCTATGAAATAAAAAACATACAGTATGCAAAAATTCAGCTGTTAAGCGGCTATTATGAAATAGCGCCCTGGATAGCGCATCGATCCCTCATATAGACTTGTGTATCAGCAGGCAATATTTTTACCCCTGCTGAAAATCATTCTTGTGGTTTTTCTCAGGAAATTAGTCATTTTCATTTATTAAAGTCTCGCCGCATGTTATAAATTACGACTGCCGAAAATAGAAAGGTTTCACCTGTGAGGTCTTCCTTTATTTTATGTTCAATTGTTAAATAGTTGTTTAAGTGTTTTGTAAAATATTTAGTTTCCCCAGTTTTGGTCAGTCTGCAGCCTGTTTTTGGAAACAGATTCAAACTCAAGGAAAAAAACACACTTTTAGTAATAGTTAGGATTTAGGACAGGCAGATATTTAGTTGCTTGTTTCCTCATGATAAATTTAGCAACAACAAACTAGTTTGAAAGTATAACTTAAATAATTTATTATTATTTAAATACCATCAAGTATAAGAAAATAATTGAAATGTTTTTACTGAAAGTACATTTCTTTGTAAAAAGTTCCCCTTTTTCCCGAATGGTATGTGCCACAGATGTCAGGCAGCTGTCAGTCATAGGAGACGTTTTACACTCCATGATTTTCCATAAAGACAGAATTTGTTGCCTTAGTACTAAACATGTAGGCTAGTATTCTTCAGCCTTCACTCTGAAAACTTAAAGGGAAGGTACACCATTGGCTAAAACTGCTTCTATGAGTATGCTTACTCTCTTTGAATCAAGATATACATTGAAGAGAAGGTACACCATTGGTCATGTTAGCAAAACTGTTTCTATTAGTATGCTTACTCTCTATGAATCAAGATATACATTGAAGGGAAGGCACAACATTGGTAATGTTGGCAAAACTGCTTCTATGAGTATGCTTACTCTCTTTGAATCAAGATATACATTGAAGAGAAGGTACACCATTGGTAATGTTGGCAAAACTGCTTCTATGAGTATGCTTACTCTCTTTGAATCAAGATATACATTGAAGGGAAGGTACAACATTGGTAATGTTGGCAAAACTGCTTCTATGAGTATGCTTACTCTCTTTGAATCAAGATATACACTGAAGGGAAGGTACACCATTGGTCATGTTAGCAAAACTGCTTCTATGAGTATGCTTACTCTCTTTGAATCAAGATATACATTGAAGGGAAGGTACAACATTGGTAATGTTAGCAAAACTGCTTCTATGAGTATGCTTACTCTCTTTGAATCAAGATATACACTGAAGGGAAGGTACACCATTGGTCATGTTAGCAAAACTGCTTCTATGAGTATGCTTATTCTCTTTGAATCAAGATATACATTGAAGGGAAGGTACAACATTGGTAATGTTGGCAAAACTGCTTCTATGAGTATGCTTACTCTCTTTGAATCAAGATATACATTGCATATCTGACATGTGAAAGTTTAAACTCAATGTCTAAAATCAATGCGGAATGTGTGAAAAAGGCACTTTTAATTTTAACAGAAAACAGCATGAGCAATATCTGGTAACTTGTTTCAGTGACTGAAAATAATATCCACATGAAAAGGTCATGGCGTTGACAGTCTTCTCAGACTGAAAATTACTGGCTTATTTATGCAGCAGCATGGGGGTATTATGACAGTTGATCGTGAAGATATTGTCCCTTTTTGGGGGGTAAAATATCTGTAAATGCATCCACACTTTTAAAGATATGTTTATAAAAACCAACCTGTGAAAGTTTGATTTTATATGATTCACTGTGTCGTCGTTAACGAGGAAATATTAACATTGCAATCAAATTGTTTTAATCCATCCCAATGTGCAATTTATGTCCTTGGATGACAGAAATTTATTTTTGGTAATATTTTTATTTTATTTAAAAAAATCTTAGACTGAAGCATTTCAAGGAATATTCGATACCATCATCAACTTTACACCAAGTAAGTTTCATGTAAAATGATCACAATTTAAGTTTTTCACGATTACTAATACCATATAAGGCCCAAAAAGTCTCCGGTTTCTGGTCATCGGTCGGCTGCAAAATCGGTGTGTTAATGACGTGATACGTTGTATACGCGGGGACCAAATTTCCCATATACAAAGTATGGTGGCTGAGAGAGGCCTCACAAATCAGGCAAACGTTATTACCCCTATGAGAAAAGGTCGTTTTTAAAGCACAGTATGGCAGAATACTGAACATGGTTTCATTTTTTTTTTTAATTCCATCTTGAAACTCAGGGAGAACTCAATCGTATTCCCTCTATACCAGTTATACACACAGAAGAGCGACACGCCCAGTGATTATCATTTTGTTACCATCTGTTTGTATTTGAGGCGTTTGTGCCCTTCGGTCACGAGTTGTGACTGAGTTGAAGAAAGCTAAATAATAATGTGTTCTTCGTGGTCGACAGACACGATTTTGTCAACAAGTGGGGGCGACCTCCCCTTCCCCCTTCCCTGGGCGTTTTTTCTGCAGTACACTTCGTCAACTATATGGAATTTGTAGACTAAAAATGAATTATTGACTTTATTTTCGTTTAAAAAAATCCTCCACAACCGTGATTTACTATTATATAGAAAGGCTTTGCTTCTGAATTCATTTTGTGAAAACCTAGTCTTTAACTCAATACCTTCTATTTGCCGGGCGAGCGTTCTAGCCACTAGACTGCCACTCGACTGACACGGTGAATTAATTACTGAAGAACCTTTTTAAAAATACATGTTTATGCCAATTTCTAACCCATTGGCGAAGTATCCTGCAGAAAAATGCCTCCCCTGGCTACTGCACTGGCGCAGCGCGCATACATGAACCAATGATAGACATTCTCTAGCCTCTGAATGAGGGCGCCTTTAAGTTTGTGATTTTAGTTGGTTACTTCTATTGAACAATTGTTGTATTTATTCTGTTGCCCTTCAACGAGGTATTATAAAGATATGTTTACTTATTGCTTTCGAGTGTCTGCGAGAATGTTTGTTAGAGGTGTCGGTTGATCATTTCAAGTATAAAATTTAATATCCACTCAAACATCAATATTTTCACAATTTGTTTTGAGTTTAAAAGGAAGGTACATGATTATTATTACCAAACAACATGGAAATTTTACAGTGTACATGAACAGGATTAGTATTTGGTAAAAATCCTTTCTTTCAACCCTCTTGTCAAGTTCAAAAATACAATTATATAGTTTTATCCCCAAAACTACTCACGTTTTTGAGAAAACGGCGAAATAATGTTCCATGTTTTTCATAGGGTACCATGGCCGAGCAGTTAAGTGCATTGTACTTGTTTTCTGATGGCTGTGTCGTCAGAATGTGGGTTCAAATCCTGCCCGCGACCGTGGCACTTGTGTCCTTGAGCAAGACATTTTACTGTAATTGCTTCTCTTCACCCAGGAGTATAAATGGGTACCTGTGAGGGTAGAGATGGTTATTGTGTTTGATTAGCCCTGTAGCGCCAAAAGGTTGCACATAATGGGCTGTATACTCCCCAGGGAGCTGAGAAAGATTATAGGAATGATATTGGCCCAGTGACCAGGGGAAATAATGTAAAACGCATTTGAAATATTATTATGATTATGCTTTTATGTTTTACAAAAAGTTTGCCGGTGGCATCTTTTGTTTATTCTACAATTCTTGTTTTCTCTAAGATGAAAAGCACTTCAGACGGAATAATATTTTAGCATGATTTCTGCGGATGCCAACTTTACACAAAGTGAGAAAAAATCATAAATTTTATAATCTGGTAATTACCAATGCTGTACTTTCCATTCCCTGAAGACGATCAGAGCATACTGATCGAAACGTCGAGTTGTTACCACCAGTTCTTTTCAGAACTAATTACTACTCAAAAGGGATTTGTTCACATGATGTCACCACAGTCTTTACTTAACCCTAACTCCCTAGGCCCATTTGCTTACACATAACCTGAATCCTCTCTAACTCCCTAGGCCCATTTGCTTACACATAACCTGAATCCTTTCTAACTCCCTAGGCCCATTTGCTTACACATAACACGAATCCTCCAAAATCCTTCAGTAGTAAAGCAAGCACATGACATGTATGCACACATGTGTTTCTAATCTGTGATACATGTACATGGCCAGGGACCCTCCCTGCATGCATGGAGCAATAAATAGTGTCCACTGACCCAAGCACTGACCTTGCAATCACTACAACAAACGTGGATGTACATGTACCATGGAAAGGCAAGTATGCCTAATAACCTCAATCCTCCAAAATCCTTCACTTTAGCAAAGAGCATGTAGCATGTAACCTCAATCCTTCAAAATCCTTCACTTTAGCAAAGAGGATTTTGGAGGATTTAGTAAGGTTTGGGCTTTAGTGGTACTTTCCAATTATTCAAATTAACAAGAACAGTGGGATAATCAATGTTTCTTTGGAATGCCATTATTGTATAATACAATCTCTTTAATGTTCCCAGGCTTCTAAAGTTAATAGCCTATCCGAATCTTGATTGACATGCCCTAAATGTAGGCCCTATATTGGAAGACAAACAATCCCCTTTGTCAAGATCATAATATGTGGCAACTCTCAGTATAGGAATACGCTTGATTGAAACACAGTTGTTGATTTATCAAAAGAAAAGCACAGAAAGGGATTTCTGGGCGCACCTCCTTGGCATCACCATGGAAATACTTGAGTTCATTTGTTAATCGAGGCAGCAAAGAAACTCAGCCCGAACTTTATAAAGAATAATATGTAATATATAACATATAATAATAATATGATATTACTTGGTTAACTGAATGTTTGTCCGGTTACTCGGTTAATTTTTACGATTATCCAAACATTTTTCAGTATGTTTCAGTTACTGTGTTCATCTTAAAGTAGGATACCAATTCAATGCCCTGTTGTTGAAAGTCTGCTCTGATTGTGACGACACTGTCCCTGTAAACATTTTATTTAATACATTTGTCCATGTACCATCAGTTGTATCTGAACAAGTGTACTGTCACTGGGAAGTAATTGTTGGCTGAGTTCTAATTTGAAATTCTATTGATTTTACTCAAGTTTTTGTGTCTATACACTGTTAAAACAATTGTTGTTGATTTACAGTAAGTTGTTTTGTCAATTGTCATTACGGAGACTTCTTTATTATACAGCAGATTCTTTGTTATACAGCAGAATGTTCCCTTGTACATCAATAGCAGACCATGCTGTAACTTTACAGAGAATGGGAAATTAACCATTTATTAACGGCACATTTCTGTATATTCACAGAAGAATCTGAAAACTACTATTTCTGTTGTAAATTTTTGATTGTTTTCAACAGAAATGCTACCGTGAACTCACACAATTTTGTATAGTTTTAAGAGGAATATCAATTCCTACCTTCAGTCCTCCTGAGTTATTTTCATCTTCTATGTTTTCTTCTTGTAGCCCCTTACCAAGAGTGGCTTTTAACCTTGTTTGGGGCGAACTTGCATAAAAAAATTTTTTTTAAAGTGTAGAACCTTAATACTATGTGGGGCACTATTTTTCAGTCACTGAGTTAATCTAAAACTAGCACTCTGATTCCATGCCCTGTTGATCATGACGATATTGTCCCTTTAACGACATAAAATATTTGTCCTTTAATGCTATATATTTTTTGAAATCGACACTGTTCCAATTACATCCCTAATTTTAATTTAAAATTGGTGAGTCGACTCGATCTGTACCAGCACAAACGTGATACCAATTATGAATAATAGGTACGTAAATTGACCTGGTGAAATTAACGACCGTAGCTAGGGCCTTCCGAATGTTTTTTGTTTTGTTTTGTTTATTTTTTTAAATACATTTTCAAGGTAGTAAACAAACAGTATAATCGCGAAGTCTCAATTTACAAGTCTTATGAAAATGGTGATTTGGTACATGAGTTCAGAATGCAGGGAAGGATGTATTTTCTTTGATACGGGGTTGAAGTGAAAATCTAGCAATACTCTCTGAGTCACTTTTCTTGAAAATATTGATAATTTTGAATGGAGTCTTTACGTCGAGAACATTTTTGGTTGGTCTTTTCAAGTACAAAGGTTTGATAGGCCCTTTTTTACACAAGAGGTCTAATTTACTTGATTTTGTTTGCCCTTCTCAAATAAATTGTTTATCACCTGAGGCAAGAATTTCACCACTTAAAACAAAAGGTGTACTTTTGAAGGGGAACTTGTTGGGAACTTGAAGAGTTGTGCACGCATTCCATGCGTATAGTCATCATTTGAAAATAGAGGGGGTGTTTTCAACATTGTAAATGCCAGATTTCAAACTAAGTTAACATGTTAATCCCATGAGCATCTGAAGCCACAACGGGGCTGCACCACTGATCTCTATACTTACTGTAGAGACCATATAGTGGGCTGCACGGAGAATGGAAGAAAAGGAGATTTGATCGATGACAACGAAGAACAAACACAGTTTCCCAGGGATGTAACTTGCATTATCCCGTTTAATCGAAGTCGTCTTTTCCACCAGGACTCCGGTCCGATGATCACATTGAAGGGTATGGGGTCCAGAAAGACGAACACGTTATTACAAAGAGGTATAGAGCTTAAAAATAAAGCCCAAGGCGCTTGCAGCTTCCAAAGCTTACAGCTTGCAGCTTTCAATCAATCACGTCATCCCGTCTGACCCGTCTTGACTGATGGTAAACCCCCACTGGTTGATACTGTTTTCCTGGGAACATTTTCTGGGGACCATTTTTTCGTTTCGCGTTAATTATTCCTAGTGAATAGTGAATTTACTCATTCGCAGTTTGGCCTACACGTTTTGATTCCAGTGGTCTCCTTCTGTATAATAACTTCATAAAGTTAAAGATATATCGTTACTATTCGTTAGTGTTAGGTTCAAGAGACCCCCCAAAAATAGAATTTAAAAAGCGAACGAATTTTGAAAGATAATATCGTTATTAAACGAACCAAAACAAATTGTAAATTCGGACGTCGGAAACTATATAAAAGAGATATTAAAATTGCCCTTGATTCCAGTGTATTAGTCAGGATTTGGACTTAGAGATACAATGTCCAAATTTGTTATTCTTTGAAAAACAGGGTATCCAAAACTTGAACTTACAATACTTTTGTATGCCTGTATGGCAAATAAAACAGGGCGTTCATTTAGCAAACAGGGCGTCCAAAAGACACCCAAAGGTATTGCTGGCTAATACTATGCTTGATTCTGATTGGCAGCCGCGCTGGCCAATCAGAAGACTGACACAGGCCCACGTGCAAGCTGAGGATTAAAAACAGTGGGCCAGCATTTTATTAATTTGAGTTTTTATTTTACTGGTAACAGTTGACATATTTAGTTTTGGGAGATATCGAAATATCGCCGGTCTGATGATATTCCAATAATATCTGATTGGTAACCATAGTTTCAAGGTTCATTTATTTCCACAGCAGAAAAACATTTAATAACAACTACAGCGGTGTTCGTGTGAGCTTCCAGTTCAATCAAATTATCATAGATGATGTCACAATCATATTTTGCAAAAGTGTATTATCTTTTATTATAACAATATCAATCAATTTTGCGTTAGAATTTATGTGCTGAATTTGAACTTCCTGTTTGCACCGGAAGTAAAGGTCAGATCAGGTGATTTGAAGGTCATATATCTGACACAATTAAAACTTCCTCATGATCATGAAAAAATAACGTTAGTACCTGCTTTTATAATACCTGCTAAGTATATAGCCTCAATTTAATAGTAAAAATGAGCACACGATATGGGTGATACTGCAGAGGGATCCATTGAGAAGCAGAGTTTGTAAATATGGGTCCCTGAGCGTACATGTGCATTGAGCCGGAAATAAGAACCTTCATTATACAGTGGCATTACTATTTATCTCTCTTTTTACTTACAATTGGAGGAGTTCGCAAAAGGCAATTGTAAATACTTACAATGAGTTAAATTTAAGTGCTTTGGAAACGCAAATAGCCCTATATAGCTTTTTTGAATCAAGCTACCGTATGGTTTAGGGTCCGTTCCAAGGTTGAATTGTGTGCAGGTGGAATTCGCCTTGCTCCCCTTCAAATCATATCCTATCGTTATAGCAGGCCTGTGATTTCTCATGATTTTTCCTGATTTCAGGATTTTATTTTTACAAAACTACCTTTGCCTCAAAACTTTCTTGAAAGAACAGAAGTAGCTACCAAGAAAATAAAGAAGTAGCCTGTATTATGTCCAAATCTCTCGTTTCTTGTTTATGGGTATGTGGAGAGTCTGTAAATCCTCCAGAATTAAACATCCAGGAGGTTCAGGGGGCTTTGTCCTCTAGACCAAAGGGAGACCCAGGCCCACTAGCCATTTTCAGGATTTTAAACATTTTGTCAAATCACACTCACACGGTATTTTAAGTTTGAGTAAGCATTAAATATAGGCTGTATATGTGGACCTGAACACAAGACATCCACACAGTGTAGGTTCTTGAGACACTATGTGGATATACATACGTCCACACAAGGTTTTCATGAATTATAAAGTATCAGTTTTCTCAAAAAGGAAGCAATTTAGTATAATTATAATGTTATCTGTCGCAAAATGGAGTAGATTTTTTTCAAGAGAAAGACTGAGACAAAATCCGCTCCACAATAATCTTCAATGCAAATGGCAATGGTTTGAAGAATGTGTTTTTCTCAACTACACGAGAAAAATATCCACAAAGGGTATGTAGCACAAACATTAGTGCTGGGCGATTAGTGAAATTCACTACTGGAGTAATCGCACAGCAAATACTCACGAGTTCTCGAATAATCGCGAGTAATTTAACATTACCGGTACTTATTCAAGTATTTCAAAAGTATACTATTTTAAACAAACATTTTATTATGTTTTATGACAGTTATTTTGAAAACATTGGATATCATTTCTGATTTTGTTTATTTCATAAAAAGAATCAGTCGTTAATTGTGAATGTACTTACAACTCGTGATTACTTTTGAGGTAATCGCAGCGGGACGATTAATCGAGTAGTAAAAAAACGCGAGTACAGTACGATTAGCAATTACAACTCGCGAGTACTCGAGTAATCACACTGTGAGTTGGTGTATGGGTGTCAAAAACTAACCGTGTTTTCCCTATCTTTTGTGTACAGTGTTTGAATGCAGAAAAACTATTCACTATTCTTGGTGTGCAACAAAATTATGGCCTGGACGAGGAGCATTTCAATCGCGCATGCGTCGTTCTACTGTACTACGTCACCAACCTGGAATCGACATGCGCAAATGCCTCCCTGACCACACAGACGTATGGATATTTTGCGCGGGAAGTTCAAACAAAAGGTGACGGCATGCTCAATCTGTCAGAGGAAGAGTTGGAAGAAACGCTAGATGCAGTGGCGAGCACGTACGCTCCTGATAACTTCGCAAAGGTAGGGTAATTCAAATGAGAAAACAGCTATGTAAACTTATCACATTTTTACGTGAACAAACATTGACATAAGTGACATTGAAAACTGCAACCTTGGAGCTAATTTAATAGAGCTGCAAAAGAAAAAAAAATTGTGAACAGACTACCAGCCAACATTATGACTGGCGGACCTCATTAAATCATGTCCTCAATTATTCACACTTAGGCCCCAAATTACAACAAATACAAAGTTTACCAAAAACATCCTTATGGCTTTCTCCTCGTGAAGTGATTATAGATTGTGTAAAAATGCATGATGATATTATATGAAATGATTACAAGTTAAAGGGGCAGTATCGCCACAATCAACAGGGCATGGAATCAGAGTGCTAGTTTTAGGTTAACTCAGTGACTGAAACAATTAAATACCCCACATAATATGGTCATATCCGTTGCTGCTGCATAAATGAGCCAGTAATTTCCAGTCACATGATCTTAAACTAGGACACAGATTCAATGCCCTGCTCTGCTCTGATTGTGACGATATTGTCCTTTTATGTAGGTTCGTTAATTGTGTTGTTTGTTATGCAGAAATAAAGGGACTCTTTGTTGTCTTTTATTGGTCCCATTGTTTGTGGACTAGTTTATTAAAAGCATGCCCCATTGTATTTGTATCAGGACAATAGCTATTGTTACGAGTCCTCTTTCTATTATTGTACACACATTTCTTGTGCTCGCAGTGTTTTACTGCCGAAACCATCTTTGAAGCTGTCGTTGCCAACCACGAAACCGGCGCAGACGACCATGAACTTGAAAACGTGGCCGCCGTTTTAATTTCTAGCCTCGTACGTGGATTTTGCATTGGTAACGCCACCGAGGTAGATGCCGATGCCTTTCTTGATGAGATATTTGAAACCTACGCTACTGATGGCATCATGAGTGAGGAAAGTAAGAAATGGTTTGGTTTCTAACTCATGTAGTCATATAGTTTACAACAATAGTAGGGCTGTGCGTTTTCGAATAATTTGGTAACCGGATATTCAGATTTTGATTTCGATCGAATATTCGATATTCGAAGGTCGCCGATTGTAAATTACGCCACGTGGGAAAACGAGCACGCATGATATGGTGGGGCCAAAAAATGTCGCCCATAAATGGACTTGCTAGGTGGTGACCAAACGAGAGGATGATTGGGGTGGATAATATTGGAAGCGCCAACATAAAAAAACAAATTCAACAAAAACTTATTTTTTTTTCTTCGAATATTCGAACCGGAAAAAACAACCAGATATTCGAACCATCAGTCGAATATTCGAATATTCGGTTATTCGGCACAATAGTCAGTGAAGGAACTATAGGAGTGGTCCAACGGTATATATAATATGCCCCAACCTAAGAAAGAAAAGAAAAACAAAATACAATGTTTATTGCTGAAGGCCAGGGCTAACCGACCTTTTTTAACCGAGGGCCGAATTGTAATTGACAAAAGTTATTGGGGGCCGCAAGGCCTATATTGACACCCCTAAAATACCACCTCATAATAGACCGATTTTGAAAAATTGTACAATCCTTCCCTGTATTGTTTCCACTTTATGAGAAGTGGTCAAGGACAGATCTTTTATAAATATTTGCGAATTTATCATTGTGGAGTGTCGTGGCCGAGCGGTCTAGCGCACCGAACTCAAGTTCTGGTGTTGCCAGCAGCAGGGTGTGGGTTCGAGCCCCGGTCGTGACACTTGTGTCCTTGAGCAAGGTACTTAACCATAATTGCTTCGTCCTTCGGATGGGACGTAAAGCCGTAGGTCCCGTGTGTTGTATAATGCACGTAAAAGTGGATTGTCGTGCGGTCTAGCGCACTGAACTCAAGTTCTGGTGTTGCCAGCAGCAGTGTGTGGGTTCGAGCCCCGGCCGTGACACCTGTGTCCTTGAGCAAGACACTTAACCATAATTGCTTCTCTCCACCCAGGGGTTAAATGGGTACCTGTGAAGGCAGAGATGGTTTGCTCTATATGCGCTAGAAATGGCAGCAATTGAGCTGTATACTCCCCAGGGAGCTGAGATGGTTTCAGGAATGATTTATGAGCCTTATGAGCCTTATGAGCAGGGATAATAATATAATGCGCCTTGAGCGCCACTTAGTTGGTGGATACGTGCGCTATATAAATCTATACATTATTATTATTATTATTATCGGATGACCGTATCAAGCAGTGCATTTACGCGTGAAGAACACTTCGTCCAAATACTATTGTTATGTGTGTGACCTCTCTGAAATAAACCATAGAAAACAGTGGTTGAACACAGACGTACAGACGCGCTGTGTGTAAGCTATGGCGGATTTTGTGGTGTTAATTCAGGTTTGGTCGCATTACAAATAGCGCATCCCCTCCCTCACTCTCTTAAAACTAAAGTGTTGTATCAACATTTTAAAGAGTTCGGTCAGTGACTACTCTTTATAAAGTTGGATTTAACTTTTAAAAGTGTTGAATTAACATTGATAAAGTTAGACTTAACTTGACTCCGTGTTAATTCAACACTTTCTTTGAGTTGAATTTAACTTTATAAAGAGTATAGTAGTCAATGACCGAACTCTTAAAAAGTTGATTCAACACTTTAGTTTTAAGAGTGCACGTACGTACGTTGTAATTTTACATATTTTGCTACATCGGACACTCTCTTAATGTAAAAGAGTGAAAACCACTCTTTTAAAGAGCTATATGGCGGACAAGTCTTTTTTGGAGTGAAACCCACTCTGATTCGATTGAAAAATACAGCAAAAGGCTACCAATTTACTCTTTATACACTACCAATATAATTTCTTTATCCACTCCAAAAAGACTTGTCCGCCATATAGCTCTTTGAAAGAGTGGTTTTCACTCTTTTACATTAAGAGAGCAGGGTTACCAGTATAGCAACCTTCAAGTCACCTGATATGACCTTTACTTCCGGTCGAAACAGGAAGTTTAAATTCAACTCATTCTAACGCAAAATTGATATGTTTTTGAATATGAAATTGGTATTGTTATAATAGAAGATGATACACCTTTGCAAAATATGATATTGACATCATCGATGATAATTTGATTGGACCGGAAGTTAACACAAACACCGTGTGTTTGTTCCAACAAACACTTGACCTCTAGTTTAACATGTTTTGCTACATCGGACAGGGTTATCACTATAGCAATAAGAGTACATCAACTATTAACTAAAAGTTCTCTTTTTCTAAACTGATAAGCAAAAGGGATGTGATAGACTTGTCACTTTTTCTTCTGTTTTGAAATTTCGTTTTGCGAAAATAGGCAATTAATATATTTTTTTCCTGAACGCGGGCCGCATTACATCCCTCAGCTGACCGCATTGCGGAGGAATACAATTATTTGCTCATTAGTTTCATCAGCTCACAAAATGATCAACACCATTTATCAACTCACTGTAGACCGATCTACTTTCCAATCATCATTTCACCAATAGATTAACACCAATCATCGCAACCTAGCCCAATTCTAGGGTCAAAACATTGGACTACCTCCGTATCCTTGGCCCTAGCCCCCGACATGTACAAAAAGGAGCGATTTTTCAACTTTTGATCTGCTAACTATTACAATCTAAAATTTTGTGATTAGGTAAAGTTTGCTATTGTGAGATCGATAATTTTGTTTAAATTTCAATATTAATAAAACAAAAATTAATTTCAAAAATGTTTCAAAAATTTCATGAAAGTGAGCTTTCCCAGAATAATGGATTTTATGCCAAAAGTGTCTGCTTGGGCAAGGTTACCAAATCGCTAAGTTTTAGGTTGTAATAATTAGCTGATCAAAAGTTGAAAAAAAATCAAAATCACTCCATTTTTGTATATGTAGGGCTAGGGCCAAGGATATGGAGGGCGTCTAGTGTATTGGCCTATTGGGCTAACCGCAACCCATAATCTCACCAATACTCCACACTTAATACTAATCAATTCACCAATTCATCAACTCACCAACTTGCTTTGTTTTTACTGTACTGTTAGAATTCCTAGAGATTCAAGGGAAACTCGCCAGTGGAGGTGATGCAAGCACATCGGTAGATGAGCACGGGCATGCGGTACGCAGACGCAGTTTAAGTCGAAGCAGACGAAATCCCGCAGCTGAAAACCATAGGGTTGACAAACTGGGCGTGAACTCGGTGAGTCTTTTTTTAATTATTTATTTTTAAATTAATTTAATGTTAAATAAATTAAATTAATTATTATTATTATTATTATTATTATTATTACTACTATTATTATTATTATTATTATTTTGACACTCGGGTTTTGAGGACAAAATAAAAGGATGAGGAAGACGACGATATTTCATTCTGTTAAGAAGACGAAGAGAATATAATAATGTTGTTTCGACTCTGACAGAAATGGGTTGTGAGCAAGACGAGCCGTTGGTGGCGTCAAGCAGTTTGATCATTAATGGGTTAGGCCGTCTCCAAATTAAGCGTTTTCGGCTACGGCTATGGATATTGGTTGCAAGTGCAACGGCAGTGCTAAAGTATAGAAAGAAAGAGTGAGATCTAGCCTTAGCCGTAGCCGTAATATTTGCACCCAGTGTCTTGATCGTTGTTGTGCGTACACTTTATGTGCGTATTAAGCGCGCGTGCAAAATACATCAAATGCGGTGCACTATCGCTGCCCTTTCGCCCACAGTGGTCTAACAATAATAGGAAGAAACCCAGTGAGCTAGCCATAGCCGTAGCATATTTGGCTATGGCTATGGCTATGGCTAATGGCTGCAGCGGCAATGCTGAAGTATAAGAAGAAACAGTGATCTAGCCATAGCCGTAGCTAAAGCCGCCATTTCGGATACGGCCTTAATAAGATATAGAACCAATTGCCATTTAATAATAATTTTGTTATGCCACATTTCTCTCTCTAGTGTTTCTCAGTCGATGAACTTTTTGACATCTTCGGTGTCAATCATAGCACTGGTCTCACACGTCAGCAATTCAAGGAGATAAGCCCCGCCCTGATTCAGCAAGCCATAACCAACGCATGCATGGAAAGCAATAACAATAATGGGGCCATGAAACCAAGCCCCGGTGAAGGTATACTTGAGATGATTGGTTGACATGATGATGACGTAATAAACCCTTTCATAATATGCGCTACGTTTTTGACGCAGCAAAATTGTTTATTTGGAACACTCGTTGTCATGCCGTCTGCGACCCGGCGTTCGAACTACTACTTCACGCACGCGTCTAGAGTAGTGCACGTGAAGTTCGAGCACCGGCGCCGCCGCGGGTACTGGGTCGCAGACGGCAACAAGTGTTCGAAATAAACAATTTTGCCTCGTCAAAAACATGGCGCATCTTCCGTGAAAGGGTTTATTGCACAGTTGCGTAATATAAGTATTTCAACGAAGCTTAATATAATTACCGTCTTCAAAATTACTTCAAAATTCATTGTAACAATCAAACCAAAGCATATTAATATTTCAAAATTTCACAAGGTTTTTAAAACGCTTCGCCAGTGAAGGGAAAACAGAATAATAAATAGGGTCAGAAGTTTATTACGAGGTCCTAATAATGATAATATAAATGGGGATTTATAATACGCCATGTCTGTCAAAAATGACACTTTGGCTCAATATCAATAATAATTAAATATCCCCGAGGAAAGAATGTCATAATTTATGTGAATACATTAATCTTTATTTCTCCAATGACAGTATGGGGTTACGGGATGCTGGCCGTGTTCCTCATCAGTCTCTGTGCCGTGGCTGGTGTCGTTTTTCTCCCGTGTCTGCAAACAGACGTCTACACCAAGGTCCTTCAGATGATGATGGCTCTTGCTGTGGCAACACTTGTTGGTGATGCCATTATCCATCTCATTCCACAGGTATTCCTTCATTTATGTTCTTTTGTTTATTTCGAACAATCGTTGCCATCTGCGACCCAGCGCTCGAACTTCACGCGCACTCCAGATGAAGTTCGAGCGCTGTGTCGCAGACGTGACGGCAAGGACTGTTCGAATAAACAATTTTGTCCTAACCCAAATAAGGATTCCGTCTCTGTATACACCATAGTACACGAAGGTGAAAGTCCAAACTGGGCTAAATTTTGCCCCATGTTTTTATGGCGCATAAATACCGTGAAAGGGTTTATTAAGTATATATACTGTAATTACAAGTACATGTAAGTGTAATATTTAAACATTATTAAAAATGTGGCCATGGAGGTTTTCAAAATGCCAAAATTTGTCGAGTAGAGACCTCACTAGGAACGTATAATTACAGTTAGGAAAAATGATTAAAATAAGAATTAAAATGATTAAAATAAGTTTCCAGTAAACATGAAAGGACAGATTAGTACTTTTATTTTCTTTATTCACTTCAATAAATTGTAATTCATCCATTGGTATCTCCTTCATCAACACCTAATTTATCTCCTTTATTGTAACACCATTGATATCTCCTTTATTGTAACACCATTGATATCTCCTTTATTGTAACACCATTGATATCTCCTTCATCAGGCCGTTGGTCTTCACGCACACGATGCAACAACAGCCAGCAACCACAATGCTTCTTCAGAAGAGCTTAACTACATATGGAAATGCTTGGTGGTCTTTGGGGCCGTGTATGCATTCTTCCTCTTTGAATCCCTCATGCATATGTCAGGTGTACGTATTGTACTTTGATTAATATTAATGTATTCCATTGTGTATTTATGTACCTAAGTAGTCAGTTTCCCCTGATGTTTATATGATGATTTATAAGAAATAAAAGGTCGAGTCCTCTTCTATAGTGATCCCTAGACTGCTGCTTCCCAGGGACTAACTTCATAGAGTTGCTAAGCAGAGAATTTTTGCTATTAAGCAGATAAGTAACATAAAACGCCAAAATGCATACATTTTGCATGAAAGTCTGTTAACCAATGAAATCTGCTAATGGGATTCTAGCCGGCCAATCGTCATCGGGCAAGCTCGGTGGTCGAGAGGTTAAGACGTCTGCACTAGTAAGCAGGAGGTCGTGGGTTCGAATCCCGCCCGAGTCGCCTGTGTAGTTTTTTCAGACACTCGGAAAGCGGCAAAATTAAATCAATTGAAATCTGCTAAGCAACACTTTCTGGTAAGCAATAATTCTTCTGATGGGGTGTAATCCCTGACTATACAGCATGCTTTGGTTCAGTGACTTCTGACCCTCTGCCTCCGCCTCCCGCCTTCCGCCTCCCGCCTTCCCCCTCCCGCCTTCCCCCTCCCGCCTTCCCCCTCCCGCCTTCCCCCTCCCGCCTTCCCCCTTCCGCCTTCCCTTCCCCTCCCCTCCCCTCCACTCCCCCCCCCACCCCTCCCTCCCCTCCCCTCCCTTTAGATTTCTAAACACTTTTTTCACATGTTTAGCCTAAAACATGTTTAGATTGTGCTTTTTCTGTGATGTGTGTTTAAATGCTAAATACCATATGAACAGGTGTCAAAAAGTTAAGCACGTTTAGTTTTGTGACATGTACAGATGATGATAGTTTAGAATTTAAACGCATTCCTAAACACGTTTATTTTGCGTGTTTAAATTCTAAACACAGTGTAGTCTTTGGTCACTTCAAAACAATGTATTCTTAATATTATGACTGATTTATGTTATATATTTTGTTATTTAGGGTGCACACTCCCATTCATCGAAGCCCGATGATCATTCCATTGAACGGACAAGAAGGTCCTCAAGCTTGAGATTAAAGGAAGCGGTCAACGGCTCTTTCAGGAAGTCACCTTCCAAAGTACAACTTGAGCTGTCTGAGGTAGTGGAGCAAAAACGTGATGAAGTCACCGTGAGGCCTCATACGGTCTGCTGTGGTATGCATTGGCGTTAACATTCCATGTCATTCTAATTTACTCTTAACATTAAACAATTAGCAATGTCTATGGTACAGTTTTAAAGGGAGTATTCATGCTAAATCGCTGTATAGTATCATCTCATCTCATCTATCCTCTTCGGGCCAAGTGGCCCATAAGGCTGCAGTGCACTCTTTCCACTGTGCTCTGTTACTGGCCACAGGCTTGGCTTCATTCCATGACTTCCATCACAACTCTTTCCTTTCTTTCTCTGTATAGTATCACAGTGCATTCAAAGAAAGGTACAGCACTGGTAATTACAGTTTAAGGCCGTGTTTCTGGGTATCCGGATACCCGACCAGAACTGTTATCACCCGGTTCCATTTTTCGGTTCCAATTTCGGTTCCAATATGCCTAGTTAGTTTTCACTTTATTTTTGATGATAATAATTGAGAAAATTGACGAACTTTTCGTGACAGGAATTGGTACCCTTCCGTTCATGATTCTCATCGGGGATGGTCTTCACAATCTTGGGGATGGTTTGGCCATCGGTGCGGCGTTTGCTACGAGTATTGGCGCTGGGCTGTCCACTAGTGTCGCCGTTCTCTGCCATGAATTACCCCATGAGCTTGGTGAGTTGTCGCTGCAAAAGAAACTTGATTTAACCCTCAAAAAATAAATGTATTTTATTAATTTATGATATTTCAGGAGTAAATGAATCACATAAAAGCAGTTAATATCAATAAATTTTGTAGAATGCAGAGATTTGTCAAAATATTGTCTAAGCAATAATCTTGATTAAAATGGTATTTTTTAATACAAATTTTTGATGTGAATTTTTTAAATACAACACACCTGCCCTACTAGAATTTAATCAACCATAATAATTATAATGTCCCGACTGCGACCGTGGTGCTTGTGTCCTTGAGCAAGACACTTTACCATAATTGCTTCTCTCCACCCAGGAGTAATTGGGTACCTGTGAGGGCAGAGTTGGTTGTTGTGTTTGATTAGCCCTATATGCGCAGAAATGGCAGCAATTGAGCTGTATACTCCCCAGGGAGCTGAGATGGTTTCAGGAATGGTTTATGCGCCTGATGAGCAGGGGTAATAATGTACAGCGCTGTGATACGTACCTCGTGTAAGAGCGCTTTAAAAATGCCTTCATTATTATTATGGCCTGTTTTTTGTTTTTACTCTTTGAGAAAGAGCCTGCTAGGTTCGAAACGTAAGGCCATACACCTTTAGGTTGGTAAGCAATTAGCAGCAGCAAATGCTCTATTTATCATATTATCTAAAAATTTTCATAATCTAGGTGACTTTGCAGTCCTTCTAAATGCTGGACTGAGTTTCCGTCAAGCCTTGGGTTTCAACTTTCTGTCAGCTATGATGGCCTTTATCGGACTCTGCATTGGTATACCTTTGGCTTCTGGTGACGGAGAGGCAAAGGAATGGATTTTTGCTGTTGCTGCGGGGATGTTTCTGTATGTTGCCTTGGTAGACATGGTAAGGACAATATTATTCCCAGGTCTGGACTTTCACAGAGGCCATGGCCTCTGTTGCCCTGGTCTTGGCCTTGGTGCCCCTTACAAATGTTCCCATAGACATTCTGATATTCTAGTGGATGTTCTCTTGACTCATTAGGCCTGGAGTTTTACAGATTCCAGGGAGGCCATGGCCTCTGTTGCCCTGGTCTTGGCCTTGGTGCCCTTACAAATGTTCCCATAGACATTCTGATATTCTAGTGGATGTTCTCTTGACTCATTAGGCCTGGAGTTTTACAGATTCCAGGGAGGCCATGGCCTCTGTTGCCCTGGTCTTGGCTTTGGCGCCCCTTACAAATGTTCCCATAGACATTCTGATATTCTAGTGGATGTTCTCTTTACTCATTAGGCCTAGAGTTTTACAGATTCCAGGGAGGCCATGGCCTCTGTTGCCCTGGTCTTGGCCTTGGTGCCCCTTACAAATGTTCCCATAGACATTCTGATATTCTAGTGGATGTTCTCTTTACTCATTAGGCCTGGAGTTTTACAGATTCCAGGGAGGCCATGGCCTCTGTTGCCCTGGTCTTGGCCTTGGTGCCCCTTACAAATGTTCCCATAGACATTCTGATATTCTAGTGGATGTTCTCTTGACTCATTAGGCCTGGAGTTTTACAGATTCCAGGGAGGCCATGGCCTCCGTTGCCCTGGTCTTGGCCTTGGTGCCCTTACAAATGTTCCCATAGACATTCTGATATTCTAGTGGATGTTCTCTTGACTCATTAGGCCTGGAGTTTTACAGATTCCAGGGAGGCCATGGCCTCTATTGCCCTGGTCTTGGCTTTGGCGCCCCTTACAAATGTTCCCATATAGACATTCTGATATTCTAGTGGATGTTCTCTTTACTCATTAGGCCTAGAGTTTTACAGATTCCAGGGAGGCCATGGCCTCTGTTGCCCTGGTCTTGGCCTTGGTGCCCCTTACAAATGTTCCCATAGACATTCTCATATTCTAGTGGATGTTCTCTTGACTCATTAGGCCTAGAGTTTTACAGATTCCAGGGAGGCCATGGCCTCTGTTGCCCTGGTCTTGGCCTTGGTGCCCCTTACAAATGTTCCCATAGACATTCTGATATTCTAGTGGATGTTCTCTTGACTCATTAGGCCTGGAGTTTTACAGATTCCAGGGAGGCCATTGCCTCCGTTGCCCTGGTCTTGGCCTTGGTGCCCTTACAAATGTTCCCATAGACATTCTGATATTCTAGTGGATGTTCTCTTGACTCATTAGGCCTGGAGTTTTACAGATTCCAGGGAGGCCATGGCCTCTATTGCCCTGGTCTTGGCTTTGGCGCCCCTTACAAATGTTCCCATAGACATTCTGATATTCTAGTGGATGTTCTCTTGACTCATTAGGCCTAGAGTTTTACAGATTCCAGGGAGGCCATGGCCTCTGTTGCCCTGGTCTTGGCCTTGGTGCCCCTTACAAATGTTCCCATATAGACATTCTGATATTCTAGTGGATGTTCTCTTTACTCATTAGGCCTGGAGTTTTACAGATTCCAGGAGGTCATGGCCTCTGTTGCCCTGGTCTTGGCCTTGGTGCCCCTTACAAATGTTCCCATATAGACATTCTGATATTCTAGTGGATGTTCTCTTTACTCATTAGGCCTGGAGTTTTACAGATTCCAGGGAGGCCATGGCCTCTGTTGCCTTGGTCTTGGCCTTGGTGCCCTTACAAATGTTCCCATAGACATTCTGATAGTCCAGTGGATGTTCTCTTTACCCATTAGGCCTGGAGTTTTACAGATTCCAGGGAGGCCATGGCCTCTGTTGCCCTGGTCTTGGCCTTGGTGCCCTTACAAATGTTCCCATAGACATTCTGATAGTCCAGTGGATGTTCTCTTTACTCATTAGGCCTGGAGTTTTACAGATTCCAGGGAGGCCATGGCCTCTGTTGCCCTGGTCTTGGCCTTGGTGCCCCTTACAAATGTTCCCATATAGACATTCTGATATTCTAGTGGATGTTCTCTTTACTCATTAGGCCTGGAGTTTTACAGATTCCAGGGAGGCCATGGCCTTTGTTGCCTTGGTCTTGGCCTTGGTGCCCTTACAAATGTTCCCATAGACATTCTGATAGTCCAGTGGATGTTCTCTTTACTCATTAGGCCTGGAGTTTTACAGATTCCAGGGAGGCCATGGCCTCTGTTGCCCTGGTCTTGGCCTTGGTGCCCTTACAAATGTTCCCATAGACATTCTGATAGTCCAGTGGATGTTCTCTTTACTCATTAGGCCTGGAGTTTTACAGATTCCAGGGAGGCCATGGCCTCTGTTGCCCTGGTCTTGGCCTTGGTGCCCCTTACAAATATTCCCATAGACATTCTGATATTCTGAAGTGCCCTTTACTCAATAAAATCCTGACGTGCTCATCATCAAATCATTTCGGGCCTGTGAAACTATTTCTCCAAAAATGTTTCAGGTGAATAATTTATGTAGTGAGTTAATTTAAATTATGTTTCCCTTTTCACTGAAATAAAATGGAAGAATAAAAAGAAAATTTACACAAATAATGAAAAACACAAGCAATTTATCTTCATTTCCAAAAAATATATAATTTGAATTAAAGGTATGAATAAATATGAATATTTATTTATTTAAATTTTTGTTGACAGCTTCCTGAGTTGATTCACCATGAAGTAGCGAACAAGGGAATCATCTTCCTACTCCACAACTTAGGTTTCCTAGCTGGAGGGACTATCATTCTTGTTATTGCTTTGTACGAGGACGCCATAAACATAAGCATTTAAACGATATTCAAATGATATTTAAATGAGCATTCAAATGAGATTTAAATATGTATTTAAATGACATTTAAATGGTGTTCAAATGAATATTCAGTTGGATATTTAGAGTATTTAGAGTATTTGAGTTATCCCAAATATAGTCTCTGATAATCTCGGCTATTTTTTGATGTTACAAAAATGCACAGAATACCAACAGTGCACCAAACGTAAATAGCTGTCACATAGTGTACAGGATAAGCTAGCTATAAAAATAACAAAATAACAGAACAAAAGGTTAACAGAGCTGCTTAATTTCAAAATGCATTTACCTTTTTTAATAATATTTTTCTGCACCAATTTTAAGTGAAATTTTGTATACGGTGTTGGTATTTTCTTAAACTAAAAATTGTATATTATATTTACAAGTTTTACTATTAAAAGTCTATGAAATAGGAATGTTTAACTTTATCCATAACTGTCTATTCATGTTATGACATCACTATGACATCACTACCTTTTTATTGATTTGTTTTGATACCTTTTTTGGCACTTATTGGTTTATATGCTAATTTGTATATACATGAGCAAATCTGTGATGTGACAGTGGGATCTGATGCAACATCGATCATGTTTGACTTGTGCATACAAATTGACTAAATTTTTCGTCTTTTCAAAAGACAATTCTCTGAATTTATTGCGTGTTTCCTTGTTAACAGGGTGATTGGTTATTAATCAGTAAGTTTTAGTTATAAACACTGTATTTCTAAGCATGGTTTGTAGTTTATATTTTGTGTACTTTCGGTGCTGCTAAGTTAAGAAACCGAGTTCCTGTTATGTTCTCGCAAAACAGCGCCCTCGTGTGCCACAGCATGAACATTTTTTTACAAATTTAAACAGAGTAATAGATCTTAGACTGGTCTCCTGTCTTTATCCTATCAAGGATATAGACAGGCTCTGGCCGCACCATTCAAGGGATTTCATTGGATACGTCGCGTCGAGGCAATGTAACACTAACGCGAGTGTAACACTACTGCGCGCGCGCGTACTTCTGCCATCCAAATATCGCTGGAGATATTGCGCATGGACGCCCATCATCGCGCGCAAGTCAAAGTTTTATCTCGGGAACATGGCGGCCGGTATCTGGCGTAATTCACGAGCTTCAGGCTAAATAGATCTTCACTGTATGTCAAAAATAGACTTCCTACTTTGTTTAAACCGTCCAGGAGCAAGGATATTTGCTGAAATATGTACATGTATAATATGAGTAATTCTCCGGTAACGGAATGACGTCCATTCATGACCCAGCCAACATTTGCCCATCACCTAGAAAATATGTTTTATACTAGACAACTAATCTGTGTATGAAATGGGAGCCAAGATCCAACAGATTCATTGGACACAAATGAAAAAAAAATCACCTGCTGGGTCACTTTAGGGAGGTCAAAATTTCGGTAACGGAATTACGGCGAAGGACAAGCAGTTTTCAGGTCTTGCATAAAATTAATAAATTAATAAATGGGTGATGTGATGCTTTTAAATGTATGGAACAGCACTATTGGCAAAACTGATTTTACGTACGAGTATGCTTTATTCTCTTTGAATCAAGTTTACATTAACCAACCAACCTGTAAAAGGTTCACCTCCAAGAAAAATGTTGTTTTCTTCCAAGAAAAAAATAACATGTTTTCAAATTTCCTAAATTCAAACTGGAAATCACTTTTCTTGAAATGACACTATTGGTGACATTTTATATTTGATATAAATAATAAATCTAGTTGACAGGATATAATTTAGCTGGAGTTAAACAAACTAGTATTTAAACGATCAATTATTACTGGTTAATTGTTACATATCAGTTATAAGAACGCATACATACGCCTTTACTAACTTGCGTCTGTGTATCCCCTCAAAGGTTTTCATATCAATATTTACAGATTTTTAAAGTATTTTATAAGAGTATTTCAAAAAGTCAATTTTGGCGACTAATTGTATTTACATGTTTATACATAATTATCATATGTGTCTATTGTGTTCTATCCTTATTATGGGTCTTTGAATTTTGACGGCATTGTCGCGCTGGTCTATTTTCCAGCATGTTTTTATCCTCTTTCAAGATGGTGAGTGCGCCTTGAAACAAGGCCGGCCGGCACGCAGTTCTTGTTTCAGTAGGTTATAATTATAGAAATTGAAGACTATCAGTGGCGTAGCTAAAGGGGAAGGGGAGGGCGCCCCACTTGTTGATAAAATAGTGTCCGACGGTAACACCACAAACTTGTTGGTATTTCTGAACTTCTGTATTTTGAGTTAAGTGTCGGTAAATTTACTCCCAAACCCCACCCCTACCCCCACCCCACTCTGAAAATTCTGGCTACGCCACTGAAGATTATGAATTATTCATTTTATTAGTAAATAAAGTATTATCCCCCCCAAAAAAGAAAGAAAGAAAGAAAGAAAATTCACAGTGTTTTTTAAATGTATACAAACTTCCGTTGATGTGCGACGAAACCAGATGCAAGCGTATAGTTCCTCAGTGATAAGAAGATCTATCTGGATTAATATGTAATGACGTCTTTAAATATTTTTTAAAATAAAATTTACAAAAATATATTTTGAGAATAAGGGTAATTCCCACAGTAAATATAAGAAGTCATGCAGCAACCTACCAGTACCACCCCCCGGTTCAATGAACCTAAAAATGTATTATATTAACAAGAGTATATAATTAAGCTTATAGTTTCTTTTGAAGGTTTTATTTTATTTGGACTGTAACTTTATATGCAGAATTACTGACAAGTCATTATTTAATTGGATGAATAATTGAGATTATAATTAATATATGTAGGCTTATACCTAAGCCACTGCTGTACAAATGGTGTTTAGAATTAAAACGCAGAAATTAAACGCGTTTAGGAATGTGTTTATATGCTAAACGGCCATCCTCTGTACATAAGTACAGAGCTAAACGTGCTTAGCTTTTTGACACCTGTTCATATGTTATTCAGAATTCAAACACACATCACAGAATAGCACAATCTAAACATGTTTTAGGCTAAACATGTGAAAAAAGTGAGTACAAGTTAAGTGTTTAAAACTGTGTTTGGATTCTATTTTTACAGTGTAATCGTTTTTTAAATGCTTGAAGGACGAAATAAACTGCAAACAGTGCACATTTTAATGAATGGTGGTGCACGTTAATTGATTATTTTACCAGTAATCGAAATCACTTTGGGTTGGTAAGTCGTGAAGGTCCATACTGAAGAGCGAATTCCCCGAGAGTCCCGAGTATAGACATACAGCCCTCATATTCGTGTATTACTACATTAAGAACACACTTTCGTAAATATTGTCCTCTATTACAGTGTATGTGACAACCCCATATTTGTAAAGAAAAAATTAAGCAAGTTAATCACCCTTCAATTCGCACCTTCACCCAATGTTTGTTTGAAGCGGCGAATTAGTTTGAATCTCGCGCGGTAGCGTGATGAGGTCACTGCGTGTAATCCAATGCAATGCGTGTGTGGGGGTGTGTGTGTGAGTTGGTTTTTTGTAAGAGTGTGCAGCATATTATGTAAGGGAGGTATAGAGTCATGTGCGTGCTCAGATGAAAATCCTGTAGGAAAGAAAACAGTAAATCCATCCTGTATCCTGTTGTACTGTTAATATAATCTAGTACGCATAACTTCTAGTCTGCTTTTACACTGATCAGTGGCTTTATATCGCTGTAAATGATTGACTCCTCCTAAATAATAATAAATCAATTCTTGAAAGGAAAACTATAACATTCATTTTATCATAGAGGAAAGTTCTCTTCCTTCCTCCGTGAGTTTACATATAGTGTATTGTTCCAGATAAGTAGTGCTGTAGCGGGGTAAGCTGCACATATTTGTTTTGGCCGCATTTAAAGGAAACGGTGAATTTGCAGAAAAGATTTCCCTTAAGTTTAAAGACTAAAAGTGATTTCAGTTAGTTTGTTTCCTAGCTGATACCCTTTCCTTTTTAAATTTTTTTTAATAGAAAGTTAACAGTTGCTTTAGAACCCATCTATCAAATCGCTGGCTCTTACTTGGCTGTGAACACTCATTTTTATGGGGTATACTATAGACGCATATTTTGGAAAGGCAACACCGTGGGCGTGAAAGAAAAAAGTGCAGATCCTTTCTTGTATTTTAGTCATATGAAAGGCGTATTGAAAATAAGTCACAATGAGGGTTGCGCTCAGATGATTTGCAAAAAGCATAGCTATATAGCTTTCAAACTGCAACTGGACGGATGAATAACTTTGAATATATCTGGGATTTTTAATAGAATATGCACTAGTAGATGGCTGCGAACACTCCCGAAGTAGTTCAATGAACAATCAAGTTTTTCCTGCGGTATTTATATATAAGAGTTCGAGCATTGGTATAAATTAAGATACCAAGACAAGTGATTGTTTGGGAAGGGCTATCCATCTTTGACCAATTTATATTAAATACTAACCATAAAGTAAAACAAGTAATTAAAATGTAATTCACAAGCCTCCCGTGTATTTTCAATTTTGATGAGAAAATCATCCAGGTAAGCAACGACCCCATTACAACCATGATGTTGCACACGATATTGCATCATACGAGAGACAGACGGAGTTAATCTATGAAAAATGCATGGCGCACGTTTATCTCCAAATGGAAGTCATCGGGATGACAGGGAACATACCGATAAGCACTTTTGAGATCCACTTTGGGAATCATATTTTTGGAGTCATACTTTTGTTTATTTTTTGTCTTCCCAGCGCGTTATCTAAAATGGGCAGCAAATTGTGGTGCGCTTTCATCTTTTTCAAGTTTCGGATCGAAATTGAAGTCTGAAGCTATATGTACATGTACACTGATGTATAGCCTACACTGATGTTTGGAAAGGCACTAACACAAACAACCTTGACCTACCTGGTTAATTGGTGTGACGAAAATGACCTCAGGGTTAATGTTAATAAAACGAAAGAAATTATATTCGACTTTAGAAAGAAAAAGGAACATCTAACACCACTTAAAATATGTGACAAGGCTATTGATGTGTGTACAGAATATAAATATCTTGGAGTCTGGTTTGACAACAAATTAAATTGGAATACAAACACCACTAAAATGTGCTCTAAAGCAAACCAACGTTTATATTTTTTGCGCAAGCTCAGGTCATATAATGTAGGCAGAGATACACTCTTTCTTTTCTACCAGAGCACAATTCAATCTGTAATTACCTTTTGTTGTATTGTATGGTTTATGTCATTATCAGGAAAGAATCTTAACCAATTAAATAGAATAAGGAAGTCAGCTGTTAAAGTCATCGGTACTGATGTAAAGGATCTAAAGAGTATATGTGAAAAATTTATGAACAACAAATTAAGTGTAATTAGAGATGATGTTACCCATCCACTTAACAAATATATCACAGTAAGCAGATCTGGTAGACTAGTCACCAGTAAGAAAAAAACGAATAGACATGTTAACTCTTTCTTGCCCAGTGCAATTCGTTCTTTCAATAATTCATTTCAAAGATAGTGATCTGTTTATTGATATTAAATTAGTACCTTAAGTTGCTTATTGTAAATGTGTATTAGTTTTTATGGTTGTTTCTGTAGTTTAAATTAGATATGTGTTGTTTATTTTTGTATTCATTGCTGTTGACCCAAGAACACAAATTTCATGTATTTTTATTATATGATGAATAAATGGAACCTTGGAACCTTGAACCTACCCATTGAATTATTTTGGCGTGAAAGAAAAGTAGGCTATTTTTAGTCATATGAAACGTATTGAAATGAGCCGTTGTGCTCGGATGACTTTCAAAAAGCATATAGCTTTCAAACTGCAACTGGAGGGATGATTAATGATGTCTGGGGGTAACTTTGAGGATGTCTGGTTTTTAATAGAATATTCCACCAAATGTAAACTGGTGTATGACAAGAAACCATATAAATCCTGATATTTTGAGATATCTGCAAACACATTCTTATGGTTTATTTTTAAATAGGAACTATACATCTCAAATGGCACCTCAAATTACATCTAAATATTAAACAAATTCTTATAATATTTATGATGTGGAGAAGTACAAAATGTACAAACTCTGCATCTACTGCATGCAAATACTTTTGCCTGGCGGGAAATCTCCTGGGTACTCTAAAGGTCACGCAACGTGTAAACGAATCACATCATAGTCTAAACAAACACAGAAATAATGGAATCGGTGAATGTTCAAGTCATGTTTATAACTTCCTTCGCTTAATAACTGTCTCATTGGTTATTTTATTTACTACCTAGGCCATGATATAGTTTGGAGGTAACCTCTGCTTCATAATATATACATAATTATGTTGTGTTATCTTAAAGTTCATAAATGTAATTAATTGTTCAATGTAAAATCGGCCATAAATACGAAATTTACGCATTTACCACTGATTCTCATTTTTGTATATTTTTTTGCACACAACAGAAAACCCTGACTATATTTACGTAAATTAATTATAACTTTGTATTCAGATATGCAGTATTAAAATCATGTAATATAGAAAAAGAATAATGCAGAAGAAAATTTATGTGGCGAGTTTCGGAGAAGAAACAAATATGTATCATTTTTTGCTGACTATTCCGACAGCCCATAATTCCGACTGCCAACTAGGCCTACTAGCCAGTAGTGTAGCTCATGGGGGATGGCAGCCCCCTTGCCCTCTTTTTGACATAAATTACGGAAATAAAGAATTGTTTCGTCTATGGAAAAATACTACTTAAATAGAGCTAATATTCCAACTACCCAGAGTCAGACAAAAAAACTGAACAATTTACAGGACTTTTAGAAATGTTATCCCGACAAGAACCGGAAAGCACTAGAATATCCAGAACGGGTAATTATAGTCCAACGTCTCGTTACATGTCAGGTCATCTGCATGTGTGGTTCGGAATTTACAAACAATAGAATGATTCTGTTTTAGTTAGATAATTCAACTCAACTAATGGTTACATCCAATTAAAAAGCTCCTTATTCAAAAAGTTAGTTTAGTTGCATGATGTATTTAATTAAAATGAGAAAATCAAAATTAAAATACGTTTTCAAACGCCAATGTTATTCGTTTAACATAAACAATACTCCTTCTGAGAATTTTAAAATGAAAGTAAATCATAAACAAAAAAATATCATTCTGAACTCGCATCCCCTTTTACAATAACTCCCATCCCTTTATTCAAGACAACTATATCATTCTAAAATAAAGACAATGTGAAATGAATATCCTTCTGAACTCGCATCCCCTTTTACAATAACTCCCATCCCTTTATGCAAGACAACTATATCATTCTAAAATAAAGACAATGTGAAATGAATATCATTCTGAACTCGCATCCCCTTTTATTTGCTTCCAATACCCGCGAATATATGTATCAAAAAATAAATAAAATAAAACAAAACAAAACATAAATGGGCGTTAATGCACCGATTTTGAAGGCGACCTATGGCAAGAAACCGGAGACAATTTTTTTTAAATAATTTTGTCCCGTTACCCATGTTTATTATATACTGCTTTTTTGTTCATAAGAGAATAAGAAAGCACAAGCATACAAAACTTCTCTGGATGATACAATAGACTTATCTTGCCGCTATTAAATTAATTGTCTTTTTAGGGATAAATAGAGAATTAACTGTTGCAAACTGCTTACCAACCTAAAGGACCCGTAGTATAAATGCAAACTAGTAGTTATTCGTTTCGAACCTATAGCAGGTTCTTTCTCAAAGGCAAAATGGGATTGATAAATAATTAGTAGGGTGTTTGTTAGGGTGTTATTGAATATAAATTACGGGTAGTTTACTGTCTTAATACACGGTACCACGAACAAAATAACACGCGGGCATGGATTCACTGTTTTTCCCCCTATGGTATTCATCTGAACATGCGTATGACTCTGTAATAACCCCTTACACTGCACACTCGTACAAAACCCACGCACGCTCACTCACATCACACATGCATTTGTATTACATTGACCTCACGCTACATGTGTACCGAGCGAGATTCAAACTAATTCGTAGCATAAACAAACCTTGGCTGAAGGTGTTAATTAAAGCGTGATTAACTTGCTTAACTTTTTCTTTACAAACCCCACTCCTACAGGGGTTGTCGCATACAATGTAATAGAGGACAATCTTTACGAAAGTGTGTTCTTCATGTATTAGCTAACAGTTGCATAACCAGGATTTCGATTCGTCTATAGTGTAGTGGTATCTAGTCTCCTTCTTTAACAATATGACGTGACAATTACGTCATATTGTTAACCCTTACCCCCTAGGTATTCTGGCTAGGAACCTTCCCGAATCCTCCAAAATCCATCAGTGCACTTTTGGAAACATGCCCTTATCTTCAAAATACACCCGCGTGCATTTTCGTTGATCTTTCATATTCAGCACTTATGGCCTGGAGGCCTACTATTCTTGCCAGGGAGTAATTTTGTCCCATTTGAAGAGGTGAAAGTACCAGTTTCCAACAGTGCTGAATTTTTTCCAAAAAGTGCTTCTTGGAGTCACGAGGCAGTCGGACTATTAAGTGGTATCTGGATCCTCATCAGTCGTGGCCACTGATGAGGATCCAGATCGGGCACTGATGTCATGTTTCGCGTTATCGCGCCTCTCTTATAACTTATAAGTTTCTTCGTGTACGATTGCATGTGTAAGGATATGGGCCCTACTATTTGGGAAATAGTACTCTATAGATTTCTGTAGATCAAAACTACGTAGCATAGCTGGTCAAATTCTTATAATACAACCCTTAGAGGATAATGCATCGCATCTAAACGTATACGAAGAAAGTATTGCTCTGTAGCTGTGCCGTATGAGGGCGCTGCTCAGGATGGGAGAAAGACTTCCTCGATCAGATAATCTCGCAGCAAAGTAGTAAAAAGTAAGTGAGTTTTTCATGTTTTTAGGCGTTTACTGACATAAAGATGATCCAGGAAAGAATGTAGAATACAACCGCCACTTTTCTATCCAAATATGACATATATCACACAAGATTTTCATTTAAAAGATGATAGAGGACACACTCCTTGTTAATTTAAGCCAGAGGAAAGGGTCGAGTGTGGATTGGAAACGATATTTTGGGAGATTTTGACCAATGAATTTTTGCACATCTAATGAGATGTTGGCCATTTTGTTGTCTGCTAAAAACACATGCTTAGACATTGTAAACAAGTGGCGGTTGTATTTGACATTGGACTCCCAATAAGGCAATAGATTCTACCAAGTAGGCCCTACCAGTGTAAATAATTTCAAGGTAGGGAGTCCAGCGAAACGACTGTTTTCAGATGACAGAGTATCAGTCACCGTGTAAAATTAGCTATTTTTAATAAGCCTTTTTTGTCATTTCTGTGAATCAAATTTTAAACAACATTTCGGTAGTGTAAATAATTTTAAGGGTTATATTGACAAATTTCTGAATAAACCCTATCACGGTAATATATGCGCCATCTTGTTCACGGGGTAAAAATGCGCCCTCGTGTGGTACGCCTAAAAGTTTTTACGCATAGCAACAGCGATATTGCTCACTTTCAAGCTTTGATTTTTACAAGGTAGACAGCCTGAAATCAGTCACTTAAATAACTGGTTCTCATTGGTGCGTCCAAATATACTACATGTAAGCATACAAGTGTAGTGTAAGTCAAACAACTAGGCCTACACTTCACTGCACTTACATTCGACTGACGAGCAGGACAGTCACGCCGCTGATAGTGATGTCAAACAAATGAGCAAATTCTACCGAATCTTGGGGATTTAATTTGGCAAAAAATATTTGGATGCATATTACCGTGAAAGTGTTTATTGTTGGGAGACTAACGTTAAATATTATATTTAATATAACTTATAAGCTAAATCTAAGGCTAAGCTGTCTGCCCCTTCCTCCATGGTCTGCCCCAGTCATCATGAGAAACACCGTTGGAAAGAATGTTGTATCTGACCGCCACTTTTAAGGGTTTTTTTGGAATTTTTTTGCAACCACTAACCAGTTAAAAAATGATTCTATCGATTTTTGGTGGTACAGAAAGCGAAAACTATCTTTAAAATCCACTTTTATGATGGTTTTCGGACTTTATTTCCCTTCTAAAAAAATCCTCCCCTTCATAAAATAGAAGGATCCTATTATAGTTGCCACTGCGCATGTACAATGACCGTGTTGGTCACTAATTGGGGAGTTTACAAGATCAGACTGACATGACTGAGGAAGTCATTGTATACCAAAAATGCCTGATTTTTCATGAAATAAATATCCTGGAATAATTTGAAGTATATGTCCATCATCATCCATATTTTCTCCACCTTACTGGGTAGGTAAGATTACTTTATTGGTTATATTGAATGAGAAAAAGTGGCGGTCGGATACGACATTCTACCCACACCGTTTCCTCCCAAAATGCATGATGGCATCGGTGGATTCAGGTAAGTTCCAAGTATCTGACTGCCTCTTCCCTTCACAATCACCTTTAACATTATGACATTTTTAGGAGGAGACTGTGAAGGGAAGAGGCGGAAAGAATGTCAAATCCAACTGCCACTTGTGCTCAAAGTCTAGGCATATGTTTTTAGCAGACGACAAAATGGCCAACATCTCACTGGATGTGCATACATTCATTGCTCAAAATCTCTCAAAATATCGTTTCCAATCTTCACTTGACTACACTTTCCTTTCTTTAAGTGCGTCCTCTATCATCTTTTAAAGGAAAATCTGTGATATTTGTTATATTTGGATAGAAAAGTGGCGGTTGTATTCTACATTCTTTCCAAAGAGGCAGTCAGACTACTGTTCTCCCAGCTCTGTACTGTCATGCATGTTTTCATAATTTCTCCTGTTACCAGTCCACAGTGATACAATGGCAACTAGTGATGATGCAGAAACGATGTCCGGATCTGGTTGCACACCAAAAGAACTCAATGAAATTGTGAAGGATCAAAGCGACTTAATTCTACTGCCATCTAGAGCCTTCGATGAAGTTTATCAAAATATCTACGTCAGTGAAAAGTAAGTATTAGATAACTACTGATGCATCATAGAATTCTTTCAACTTCTTTATTAACCCTAACCACCCTGAATCCATCAAAATCCATCCCCCTGTTTTGGAGGATTTCAGCGGATTCAGGATATCTCCACATTGAGCATATGGCGGACTTTGATGGATTCAGGATTTCAATAGTTTTTAACTGCTTGGTCATGTTGGTTGATGTATTTTGATGGATTATAGTTACATGTACTGTACATGTACAGCCAACACTTGTATGTGTTAGATTTTGATGGATTCTATGCAGCAACATACTATACAAATTTTCATGTGGGCATGGTATCCTCAATCTGCCAAAATCCGCCAGAAATTTAGTGGTGGATTTTGGCGGATTCAGGATATGTCCAATATCTACACTGGCGGATTCTGATGGATTCAGGACACAAGCATTTTGTGTGTGACAAAAATGGTGGATTTTGGTGGATTCAGGATACTTTCTAGTAAAAATACCCAAGGGGTTAGGGTTAAACCTAACTCCCTAGGCCCATTTGCTTACACATAACCTGAATCCTTCCTAACTCCCTAGGCCCATTTGCTTACACATAACCTGAATCCTCCCTAACTCCCTAGGCCCATTTGCTTACACATAACCTGAATCCTCCAAAATCCTTCAGTAGTAAAGCAATCACATGACATGTATGCACACATGTGTTTCTAATCTGTGATACATGTACATGGCCAGGGACCCTCCCTGCATGCATGGAGCAATAAACAGTGTCCACTGACCTTGCAACCACTACAACAAACATGGATGTACATGTACTATGGAAAGGCAAGTATGCCTAATAACCTCAAAATTCCATTAGGAATACTGTCTTAACTCTAACCTTCCCAAATCCTCAAAATCCTTCACTTTAGCAAAGAGCATGCAGCATGTAACCTCAATCCTTCAAAAACCTTCACTTTGGCAAAGAGGATTTTGGAGGATTTGGGAAGGTTAGGGTTAAGACAGTATTCCTAATGGAATGGTCTAAGCGTTCCCAAGTTTTGAGACGCTCCAAATGCCACATAAGTAAAGGCCAAACAAAGTGTCCGGTTTCTGGTCGTCACACGTGTTGCCTCAGACCCGATCATGGGCGTTCTTTTTGCTATGAAACGATGTCTAATTGCAGCCAAAAATTACTGATCAATTGGAATTCTGCCGTGCTGTGTTTTAAACGCCTTTTTCACATAGGGGTATGAATGTTTGCACGATTTTTGAGGCCTCTCATTTGGTCTGGTTCCAATAGCCACGTAGATATATCACATTGGCAAAAAAAAATTAGCCTCCCCCCAAAAAAAAGCATGTCACCGCACCAAGAAGCCGACCTATGACCAGAATCCGGCAAGGTGTTAGCCAGAATTTAGAAATAGGGTGTCCAAATTTGCTGGAAATTTCAAAACAGGGTGTCCAAATTGTTCACTTACAATACTTGTACATGTAAATGACAGATGAAACAGTGTGTCCAAATTGTTCACTTACAATACTTGTACATGTAAATGACAGATGAAACAGGGTGTCCAAATTGTTCACTTACAATACTTGTACATGTATATGACAGATGAAATAGGGTGTCCAAATTGTTCACTTACAATACTTGTACATGTAAATGACAGATGAAACAGTGTGTCCAAATTGTTCACTTACAATACTTGTACATGTAAATGACAGATGAAACAGGGTGTCCAAATTGTTCACTTACAATACTTGTACATGTAAATGACAGATGAAACAGTGTGTCCAAATTGTTCACTTACAATACTTGTACATGTAAATGACAGATGAAACAGTGTGTCCAAATTGTTCACTTACAATACTTGTACATGTAAATGACAGATGAAACAGGGTGTCCAAATTGTTCACTTACAATACTTGTACATGTAAATGACAGATGAAACAGTGTGTCCAAATTGTTCACTTAACAATACTTGTACATGTAAATGACAGATGAAACAGTGTGTCCAAATTGTTCACTTACAATACTTGTACATGTAAATGACAGATGAAACAGTGTGTCCAAATTGTTCACTTACAATACTTGTACATGTAAATGACAGATAAAATAGGGTGTCCAAAATTGAAACAGGGTGTCCAAAAGACCACCAGACACCCCTCTGGCTAACACTATGAAGTCTTTTTTGGGGTGCCTAAAGGTCAAAATAATATGATTGATTTCTTTGTGTTCACAGAAGCTTTGCATTAAACAAGAATTTATTGAAACAAGTTGGTATCACGCACGTCCTCAATACTGCACAAGGGATCTCATATGGTCATGTGAATACAAATGAGGAATACTATAAGGTTAGACTTGCAACGTGTTCATTCTTTAACTCTAACCCCCTAGGTATTCTGGCTAGGAATCTTCCTGAATCCTTCAAAATCCATCAGTGCACTTTTTGAAACGTGCCCATATCTTCAAAATGCACCATGCATTTTCATTGATCTTTCATATTCAGCACTTATGGCCTGTACTTCTTGCCAGTTAGTAATTTTGCCCCATTTGAAGAGGTGAAAGTACCAGTTTCCAACAGTGCTGAATTTTATATATATTTTTTGTACAGAATTCCAGGATGAACACACAAAACCTATGGAAGAAGATACGATGTTGTTGCACTCAATTGTTTTAATGTATGCAAATTTATGCACTATTGCACATATGACCTTGTTGCATTTTTTAGATACGACCTTGTGTTCTGACAGGACGATAATTCCTTTATTTGATAATCTAGTAATTACCGATGTTGTACCTTCCCATAAATAAATGAGATTGATAAATACAATACTATTATTGATCCTAATGAAATGATTTTGATTTTGAATTCTTAGGATACAGGGATAACATTTTATGCAATCAAAGCCAAGGATATACAAGGCTTCAATATTGCACCCTTTCTGAATTCAACGGCAGACATGATAGAGGGCGCTTTACAATGCAATGGTAAGATATACAGGGTGTACTTCCCCTAGCCTTTACGTAACACCAGAAGTCTGTTACCTACATGAAGTGTGTCAGCCTGCTGTAATCCATACCATGGCATTGTACTCCAAATGTGCACACTACTAACTAGAGGCTAATGTACAACATAGTTAATGTGGCCTTACTTGTATCAGAAGTCTATTACCTACATGAAGTGTGCCAGCCTGCTGTAATCCATACCATAGCATTGTACTCCAAATGTGCACACTACTAACTAGAGGCTAATGTACAACATAGTTAATGTGGCCTTACTTGTATCAGAAGTCTATTACCTACATGAAGTGTGCCAGCCTGCTGTAATCCATACCATAGCATTGTACTCCAAATGTGCACACTACTAACTAGAGGCTAATGTACAACATAGTTAATGTGGCCTTACTTGTATCAGAAGTCTGTTACCTCCATGAAGTGTGCCTGCCTGCTGTAATCCATACCATGGCATTGTACTCCAAATGCGCACACTACTAACTAGAAGCTAATGTACAACTTAGTTAATGTGGCCTTACTTGTATCAGAAGTCTGTTACCTCCATGAAGTGTGCCAGCCTGCTGTAATCCATACCATGGCATTGTACTCCAAATGCGCACACTACTAACTAGAGGCTAATGTACAACATAGTTAATGTGGCCTTACTTGTATCAGAAGTCTATTACCTACATGAAGTGTGCCAGCCTGCTGTAATCCATACCACGGCATTGTACTCCAAATGCGCACACTACTAACTAGAGGCTAATGTACAACATAGTTAATGTGGCCTTACTTGTATCAGAAGTCTATTACCTACATGAAGTGTGCCAGCCTGCTGTAATCCATACCATGGCATTGTACTCCAGATGCGCACACTACTAACTAGAGGCTAATGTACAACATAGTTAATGTGGCCTTACTTGTATCAGAAGTCTGTTACCTCCATGAAGTGTGCCAGCCTGCTGTAATCCATACCACGGCATTGTTATGGAGTGCCATGGTCGAGCGGTTTAGTGCATCGGATTTGTGTTCTGATGGCTGAGTCGTCAGAATGTGGGTTTGGGTTATGGAGTGCCATGGTCGAGCGGTTTAGTGCATCGGATTTGTGTTCTGATGGCTGAGTCGTCAGAATGTGGGTTTGAATCCCAGCTGTGACCGGGTTGCTTGTGTCCTTGAGCAAGACACTTTACCATAATTGCTTCTCTCCACCCAGGAGTAAATGGGTACCTGTGAGGGCAGAGTTGGTTGTTGTGTTTGATTAGCCCTATATGCGCTGTAATGGCAGCAATTGATGAGCTGTATACTCCCCAGGGAGCTGAGATGGTTTCAGGAATGATTTATGAGCCTGATGAGCAGGGGTAATAATATAATGCGCCTTGAGCACCAGTTTGGTGGATACGTGCGCTATATAAGTCCACATTATTATTATTATTATTGTACTCCAAATGCACGCATGCACAACAAGCACGGTTGAGAGTTTTGTTATCCTGTCCGGCCTGCCGTAAGGCATCATAGGATTAGGCGCTTTTTGAAAAATCTGAGAAGACTTTAATTTTATCAAATTAACCAAAATGGCAAATATGTTTTTTATAAGGTGGACATTAATCTCTATTCTCATGTCCATTGCAGGCAAGATACTTGTTCACTGCGTCGAGGGTTTCAGTCGTTCTCCGACCATAGTCGTTGCCTTCCTGATGATAAAACGAAATATGGATGTACGAGCGGCTCTTAAGTTGGTCCGAGCAAAACGAGAAGTGTGTCCTAATGATGGTTTTATGAAGCAGTTATGTGAACTGAATTGTAAACTTCTTGAGGATAAGGCATCATGAACACTTGGCTGTTTATACAGGTGGGGGGGAAGCTGTACATCAAAAATATTTGACCCAATTTCACCGAGCTGCTAAGCAGCTGATTTTATGCTTGCTATACATATTTTATTTCATGGTGCTTCTAACCGTTAACCCTAACTCCCTAGACAACAAAGGCAGTTGGAGGATTTTGAAGGATTTTTATTGTTCACTAACAATGCTTAGGGAGTTAGGGTTAAGCATAGAGAAAGGCAAGCTAACTTGCCGGCCGTGATTGCTAGCAAATGAGTGACGCAACAATACAAATCCATGTTGAACGCGCACGCGCCGCTCTCAATTTTCTTGCTAATCTGTGAAATACGCTTACAGTTAGCAAGAAAATTTGCTTATTGGTAAGCAGCGCTATGAAATTGGGCCCAGTTTACAAAAGACAGCAACAATACCATGCTCAGTGGTCTGTATTTTAGACAACTGCCCTCCCCAACTGCCCTCCCCAACTGCCCTCCCCAACTGCCCCTCTCCAACTATCCCTCTCCAACTATCCCTCTCCAACTATCCCTCCCCAACTGCCTTTCCCCAACTGCCCCTCCCCAACTGCCCCCCCCCCAACTGCCCTTCCCCAACTGCCCTTCCCCAACTGCTCCTCCCCAACTGCCCCTCCCCAACTTCTCCTCCCCAACTTCTCCTCCCCAACTTCCCCTCCCCAACTTCCCCTCCCCAACTGCCCCTCCCCAACTGCCCCTCCCCAACTGCCCCTCCCCAACTGCCCCTCCCCAACTGCCCCTCCCCAACTGCCCCTCCCCAATCACCCGTCCCCAATTACCACCTCCCCAATTACCATCCCCAAACTCCCCTCCCCAACCCCCTCCCCAACCCCCTCCCCAACCCCCAACAAACTAGATAGTTGGCAATCGAAAAGCATTAATAAACTTCTCTCAATGATTGTTTAATAACCAATGTGGCAAGAAAGTAAGTCTAGAACAACAAAATGGGCAACAAACTAGATAGTTGGCAATTGAAAAGCATTAATAAACTTTCCTCAATGATTGTTTAATAACCAATGTGGCAAGAAAGTAAGTCTAGAACAACAAAATGGGCAACAAACTAGATAGTTGGCAATTGAAAAGCATTAATAAACTTCTCTCAATGATTGTTTAATAACCAATGTGGCAAGAAAGTAAGTCTAGAACAACAAAATGGGCAACAAATTAGATAGTTGGCAATTGAAAAGCATTAATAAACTTTCCTCAATGATTGTTTAATAACCAATGTGGCAAGAAAGTAAGCCTAGAACAACAAAATGGGCAACAAACTAGATAGTTGGCAATTGAAAAGCATTAATAAACTTCTCTCAATGATTGTTTAATAACCAATGTGGCAAGAAAGTAAGTCTAGAACAACAAAATGGGCAACAAACTAGATAGTTGGCAATCGAAAAGCATTAATAAACTTTCCTCAATGATTGTTTAATAACCAAAATGGGTGGCAAATTCTTCCAGAATTGTTAGTTTTTGTTTGTAAATATTGGTTTCAGTTAGCAAAATTCTAAATGATTAGTGTGTAGTTTCAGTAGGTTACCGTCCCAGCACTAATTTGTACATGTTTTATGTAAACAGATATAGTTTTTTCTTAGTGTAAAAGGGGCAATCGATATTGACCAAAATCAGCACAGTGGATCAAGTTTGCTTGTACACTGATGCATAAATTAGCAGAACAATTTTATTTTGGAGAGATTTTTATTTTATATACAAAAGAGATGCTGAAGGAATATAATTTTATATTGTCAATTTAGCTTTGATTTTGTGTCATTTGTGGTAAGGCCAAAAAAAAAATCTATTGTTTCCAGTTTCCAATATCCGCGCGTATCGCCTCAGACCCACGCGTCAGCGTTTTAATTTTCTTTTTTTTGGCTATGAAACGATGTCCAATTGCAGCCAAAATTGCTGGATCGATGCTGCCGTGCTGTGCTTTAAACAACTTTTTCACATAGGGGTATGAACGTGAGGCTTCTCTTAGCCACCATACTTTGTAATTATATATGGGAAATTCTGTCCCCCTTGAATGTATCACGTATTTTCCTGTTGGCATTGGCAGAACAATTGACAGAACAATGTGGAGATTTTTATTTTATATACAAAAGAGATGCTGAAGGAATAAAGGAATATAATTTTATATTGTCAATCTAGCTGTGATTTTGTGTCATTTGTGGTAAGTGGTCATGTTAAAATATAAAAGTTGGTAACATTATGATATTTGCAGAGTTGTATAGAACACAACAGCCCCCACCTCAAGCCACCCCGCCCCCAACTTTCATGCACCATGAAATTGTTATAGCGCCACCATTTGTTGGATTATCAAAAATCAATTAATTTTATAATGTACGCATGCGCTAAGACGCATTCCTCTAGTTACAAGATGGCGGGTTACATGACGGCAAAACACCGGCTATTTCACCTGTCAAATGCTGTCAACATCTGAAGTTACACTGCTCACTTACGGTAAGAATCTTTTGCAATAGTTTTTGTTTATAAGATGACGTTATTGAAATGATACATTTCTGTTTAAAATCGTTATAATCGCGAGAAATATGTCCGTGTTCATCAGGCAGGGGAAGTTTTCTTCAAACTCTGCTTGTGTTAGACCTGGCCTCTTAACGTTGGACTTTAAAACGGGTCAAGGCAGAAGTACCCTTATGAAAAAAAGCTTGGTACAACTATAGAATGCAGGGCCACACCGAAGGTTAGGCCTACTTCTTATAAATTTATGTAATACACAACTGCCGTTCCTACTCCTAGGTCAAATTCAGAAAAAGGGAAGGGTAGTAGAATGTAGTATCCGACCGCCACTTTTTCTCATTCAGTATAACCAATAATGTAATCTTACCTACCCAGTAAGGTGGAGAACATATGGATGATGATGTACTGTACTAGGGCCGGCCTAGGCCTACTTAAAATTATTCCAGGATATTTATTTCATTAAAAATCGGGCGTTTTTGGTATACGATGACTTCCTCAGTCATGTCAGTCTGAGCTTGTCAACTGCACTGTTACTACTACTAGTGTTAGTGACCAACATGGTCATTGTACATTCGCAGTGGCAACTATTGAACTATTAATAGGATCCTTCTATTTTCTGAAAGGGAAATAAAGTCCGAAAACCATCATAAAAGTGGATTTTAAAGATACTTTTCACTTTCTGTACCCCCAAAAATCGATAGAATCATTTTTTAACTAGGGTTTTCAGGTGAAAAATTATTCCTAAACCAATATGCTCAATATTTATATCAAATTAAAGGTCTTGATGAAAGAAATCTAATGGTTTTTAAATCAAGAAAATCGGACGAGTAGTTTTTGAGGAATCCTGTTTTATTTAATCAAGTATCATTCGATGAAGCTCGACTGTCTATATGGGTCATTCCATTTATATGGGGGCCAGGCGTGTCGTCGGGTGGTACTGTTTTAATTTCATCTGTGTGGTTATTTAAAGTCGTGTGGATGTTTTTCTTCATGATAATATTTTAAAGTAATGATCAAAGTATATCATAACACAAAAAAAGAAAAAAAAGATGGATAAATAAAGTTAAGCTGATTGAAAATATGTGACGTGTCCCCAAATTTTGTGATATTTTTGGTACATGAAAAAGTGTTTTACTATAAAATCCTACAAAATCTTTTGAAACATTTGAGAAAAATCAACTGAGTGATTAAATCTTACTTCAATAGTGAAGAAAACATCGTGCGGTTTCCTGCTGTATGGTATTAATGACAACATGTATTTTCAGTGCAAGCAAAAATTTTTTCACGTCGTAAATGTTCGTGTGCTAGTTTTACGTATGAAAGCGGAACTGTTTAAGCTTAAATATTTTCGAATAAAATGTCATTAAACCAAAATAAATAATACCTTTAATATCGGGCCAAGTAAAGCCTTAGAAATAAATATGAATCACATGGATATAATCAAAATAGTCAAAATTTAACTGCTACTCTCCTGGTTAGCAATTTGGTGTCGTGAATATTTACGACGTGAAATTTGTGATCGTTCTACCCGACACTGTCTGGCTTTGAATGAACAATCGAATCAGCTGATAAGATCCCGGATGAAGACACGGCGTATCAGCGTGTCAACAACGCGTCCCTTGCCCGCCCATTTTACCTCAACGATATTTAGACGGAATTGTTTTCGTGTCGCCCGTTTTACTGACGTGACAAAGTTTACGAGGTGAGAGACTTTCTGTCGAATTCAAAAGGTAAGCTACAACATTTTTCTACTATCTGTACTTTTTAAATGAAATTTGATGTAATAAATGTCTCAAATATCAAAATAATTGATACCACTTAAGCGTTCTCTTGAAAAATTAATAATAGCACGATTGATTGGAATAGGACTCGGAAAATTATGGCGTCGCCAATTTACGATGTTGTGTTTTAGATGTCTATGTCAGTCATTGTGGAAGTTTAGGAATTACAAACAGAGACATTTTAGTTCAAAATCGTTTTTAACGGAAAGACTCTATATTTGTTACAAAAAGCAGTTGTGACGGTGTGTTGAAAACCTCGTCGTAAATTCAGCGCAAGGACTCGAAAACACGACTTGGGCTGGTGAGCGTGGCAGAATTCTTCGTGTCTCCTTTTTTACGATGTGAGCAATTCATTATTTTAACAAGAAAATTACTTGTTTAAAGGCGCTTCGGTAATAAGAAACATTTTCATTATGATTTTGGTAGTCATTAGAAACTGATTGACTCAACAATATTTAAAATATCCGTTGTCAAGAAGGCCATCCCATCACTACGTAAACAGGTCGACAAAGGGCGCCATCTTTTTGTGTCTATTTTTACGTTGTGAGGAATTAATTATTTTAACAAGAAAATTACTAGTTTTAGACGCCGCTAACAATAAACATTTTTAATTATGTTTTGGTACACATTATAAACCTTTGACTCATAAAGTATTTTAAATTTCCGTTTGGAAGAATCATCTCATCACTACGTAAACAAGTCGACAAAGGGCGCCATCTTTTTTGTGTCTATTTTACGTTGTTACTCTGAGAGGCTTTTGCAGTGTTTTGACACATATTTTTACATTTAAAAATATTTGCTTAAAAGTATACTTAGATTTAGTTCTTATTCTAAAGGTAATAATTTTGGATTGCCTCATGCTCGTTGAATGTGAATTTTAAGACAATCAAAATCACATCGTAAATGCGTCATCAATTAATGATTTAGTTCTGATCATTTTTTTGGGATTAGTCTATTGGTACAAATAGGGGTGTTTTTTACGTGTCAAATATTATAAACTTATTATTGTAATGTTCATTAGTTGAAATTTGAGACTTTGAATATTATTCTTTGCTTATTTATTTGTTTATTCTATAGAGATCATAATACATTATTTAGTGAGCTGTTGTTTGAATTGATTTTTATTTTATTTTCTTATAACCCCTGTGATACAATCCCATTTGATTTTGAATGAAAGCAGCTTTAATAAAATTTCTTGAAAATAATAATTATGTTGTAGGCCCTAAATGTTCTCTGCCTTCACGAAATGTAAAGTAAAATGTGAAATGGGCTCATACTGATCATGCTTGATATCTTATAGGCTTAGGGCCCAGTAAATGAGTAAACTTGTTCCTTAATATTGTGATTGTAAATAAATAAATAAATAAATTATTTTTCAATTTGATTGAGAGTCTAACATCTCCTGTGCTTGCACACCCGCCTCTGCCTGGAAGTAATCAACCTTTGGCCTGTGTTGTTGTCTAGAAGGCAAAGTTCCGTTAGCCTCAGCACATGGTATTCAAGAGTTGATTGGCTGTCAATGGGGTTCACATACCCCTCCAGGTTCAGATGGTTAGGGAGGAGAAAGGCTCCATAAGGGACCGTTCTTTATTTATGGTGGGGCCGGGGGCGGAAATATAGGGGTAGTCATGTAACTTTCAAGTGTTGAAATGGGGGGGCTTAGTAACTTTTATATTTCAATTGAACCATTGAGATGGCGATGATTAGGGTGATTTCAGAGGGTATTTCAGAGTGACATGAATTATTACCGGGGGTGGGGGTGGTGGGTTATGTAAAAAAATACTGGGTAGTAGGGGTCATGTAATTTTAGGTATGAGCTTAAGGGGGGTAGGTAATTTTTACCGCAGTCTCTGCTCCTATGCTTGTGACTTTCTTGCTTTTTAGTTCAACAAGGTTCATTGAAATAGTTCAACATATATTTGAATGGATTTTTTTACTGCTTGATCATTTTCAGACATAAACCATAATTCATATTCACAGTCTATACAATTTCAAATATTGCCTGTTGAGGTTGCTATGCTTACCAAATTTCCGTTCATACTATTAATAATTCAATGCATTGCTTTTCAATCCTACAGGATCAAAGTCAATAGCTTATGTTGGAGTAGGGTTAGAAGCGTCAAAATCAAGCAAGCAGCAAGACTACCAAACCTTTTCTGTATATGGCAATGGTAAGGCAATTTTTCATTTTTATCATTGCGATTGGTTATAATTAATTTGAAATGATTAATCCAAATCACTAAACAAGCAATTCTTGATCACCCGATCTTATACACCATTCTATTCCACTCCTGAAGTATGAATGCCACATGTTGCGTACTGCACACATGTGATTATAATTAACAATTTTTAATCAATTGCATGAATACTTTCAACATTGCTTTTAAATCAAGTTCACAGTCAGATGCAAGAAGTGGAATGATTTGAAATTGCATTGTATTGGAATAGAGTACAACAGGTTCATGATATTAGTGACGATGTCTGTATACAAGTAGTTTTTGAGGAGATTTTTCAATTGTCCTAATTGTTTTCATCGATATATTTCCTATTTTGTAGGTATCTCACAAATACATACATGTATGACGCAGCAAGACTTGGTGCAGAAATGCGATTCATGCGACAAAGACAAAGGGGTCTTTATGAGTTTTTCATCCGAGCCAGAGCAACATCCACTATCAGATGTTGTGAAAATAATGAGTGACCCTGTTGCAGTATATGACGGCAGAGCTCTCCGTTACCAGTTCATCAACGATGAACTAAACTCTTTGTCATTGAACTTTATACTGAAGTAAAAAGATAACAACATCCTTTGAGAATCCCTTAAGCAAAAAATCCACAGTACTAGCACAGGGTAACCAATTGAATAAAAACTAGGGTAAAATATGAGCTTGTTTCAATTTATGAATGAAGTGACCTAGTAATGTTAATTGTCAATTTTTGGGCCTTAGCTACTCTTTTTGAACATTTAAAGTTCTGCTATTATTTTCACAAAAAACACCCCTGTGCTAGTTTCAATCCCTTATACAGAAATCAGTAGGAACTTGAAATAACCTTTAGTAGAAATTTACCTTCAACACTGAAGTTCTTCTTAGGTTTGATAAAGTAATTACATTGGCTTTTCACCTTGTAAACAAGTTGTTATTTCAAGATTCTTATTGATTCCTGCATTGTATGATTGGTTATGAGACTATTTGTATCCGGGACCTTCTGTGATATGCTGATATTACAGAAAAGCAAATGCTTTCATCAGCTGCGAGATACAAATATCTGTCTAAAACAAAGAACGAGAATTATGATCAACTGAATCAATTATTAGTATGAGCGGTAAATTATCAATACAAAAGGTGGTATTTTTATGATCGTTGTTGCAAAGTTGGTTGATGTCCCCTCCATTCAACGATCATCAGTAAACACTAACATAATGTTAATTAAAACATGAAGATGGAGAACATATGTCATTAAAATAAATGAACACTAATAGAACTGTGTTTTTCGGTCTTACTGCAAATATCAAAGTATTGAATGAATGTCTGTGGCACCTAGGTTGAGAGATAACATCAACATAACAATCCCATTGTAACATCACATGATAAATTCACTGGTGAAAAACTAAATTGATGGCCAAAATTTGTGCTTTGGCGTACGGTTTTAGGCTGTAAAACAATGGAATTCCCAACATTTTTCACTCTTTTGAGATTTTGTTTGTTTTGAAAATCGTAAATGAAGGGTGTTAAACTCTTTGTATAGGGTTGGTGAAAAGACTGAAATGTGTAAATACAAAACAAAAGATATAACCTCAACTTAAGGTGACACAGTAGAAAGACTGACATTGTTATTTTAAAATGTAACATGTAATTAGGTAAAACAAAACAAAATGCATAATAATTATTTGAAAATGAGCATAGTTGCTATTTGGTGTCCTTTTACCACACGAAACATGTCTCGAGTTGTGATAATTTGAAAATATGCAATTAATGTGATGATTGTGAAATGATTAAATGTATTCAGACAGTTGATGAGATGTGAATAGAAGCAGGAAAATGTGTGGTTGTATGATTAAACTCAATAATATGGAGTCGACCAACTTAAAATTCAAATGCTGTGTGGACTGCCACGCACAGCTCAAACTAACTTCAAGTACAAACTATTATGAAGCTATTTCACACCTTAATTTAATTTTATTTGTTAGTGGAGTTAAATTCAATCCAAATATAAAGTTCTCATTCACAGAAATACTTTTTATCGATTACAAATTGTTGTACAAAGATTTTTGTTTAGGTGTGTAAAGGGGACACCAACATTTTGGTGTCCCCTTTACACGATATTATGATATTTAAGAGTTCATGTGGGAATTTGCATGTGAACTTGAAGATTAACCTTAATGAGGTGTTATAACAGTTCCCAAACTTCAATTTGAATAGCTTCTTTCTCATAAATAAAAGGTTTCTCTGCTTTTCCATCATATATTTGTTAAACATAGCAAAAATGTGCCTATTTTGTTTGAAATGCCCAAAATGCGGATTAGCGTAATTTTTTTTGATCAAGTAAACTGAAGTTGACTTTTGTTTTATGAATTCAGCACTAAAAACAAAGTATTAACCTGGTAAAAAGACTTCCTGAACCTAATGACAAGTGACCGAATGGTACCATGACATTTTGACTTTGGTGTCCCCTTTACACGCGAAACAAGCCTTATGAGATCCTATTTCGGTTGCTATTGCATCAAATCATGGGATTTAGGGAAGAAATAAACACTTTTTTCTACAAGATTGAATGTTTTGACAATTAAATATAATATCTTTCTTAAGATTTAGCCAGTTTGAAAATTTGGGTCCCATGTCACAATTTGGCCCCCTAATAAATGGAAATACCCATATACACTGTGTACATCCCTAATGGCACCAAAACCATTGAATCAGCCTACACACACTGTGATACACACGCACAGCGTTCGTGCGCGTTTCCCTCATAAGAGCTTTTGAAAGGGTGTAAAAAATACACTCTCCGCTCAAAACTAAACACATTTACGGCTCAAAACTTTCACCTCTGAAAAATTTCACCTCGAAAAACGGCGTTTAATTTTGTATCTCTTCATAACTTCGGTTGTAGAGTAGCTGTGGAGATCGAGCAAGCATGGGTATGTAAAGGAGCCCTTTGACTCTATAGGGAAATCCGTTTTCATGTCAATCACAATGTACTGGGCGCGGAGACAGCTCAAGTGGATGCCCTCAGCAGAAGCGCTGACAAATTTTACGGGCGAATCGCCCGATCTCGGTTGCCAGCGAAAGGCTGGGCGGGACGAGTGGTTCATTCATAAAAACCTAGACTTTCACACGCTTCGATTGCTATTTTATGTACATTGTTGGATAGCTGAGACTATAAGCTTTCAATGAGCTATTACAAATGAATTTCGAAGGTAAAAGTAATATAATTTTTGATTAAAAATTTTGATGTTTTTGTTGCGAGGCGTCTCTGTCAATGCGGAGGGCTTCAGTCAAGCACGTACAAACTGAAAACCCTATTTTAACTGGTTAGTGGTTGCAAAATAATTCCCCTAAAACCCTTAAAAAGTGGCAGTTGGATACGACATTCTTTCTAAGCTTGCCTCTGACAAAAGTGGTCTGCTTATTTTGTTATGCCTTAAGAATGTTTTTTGAAGAAAAAATAATATTAACGTTAATAATAATAAAAATTATTGAACAACAGTTAACGTTAAAAAGGGGAGTGGAGAGTGCTACATCAACTATGGCTATGCCAATTTTTGAAAGATTTTAATATCGTACCTGCACCTTTTCTACAAGAATAAAAAGCCATATCAGAATTGTGGTTTTGGAAAAAAAACACTGGAAAAAAATATTGTTTTGGCAATTAATTGTATTAATTAACGTTAGGCCTACATATATTTGTTTTCGGGTAGAATGTCGTATCCGACCATCATTTTTTCTCATTAACCCTCCTATGGGTTTAACAATCAAAGACACTCAAAAATTGTATGTCTCTCTTAACCCATTGACTTTGTGCAGTGCACTCAAATACATGCAAACACATGTGGCTGTGTGATAAGAGGTCAAACCCAAAGACACTCAAAATTTGTATGTAACTCCCAACCCATTGACTTTGTGCAGTGCACTCATACACAGCTCTGTGTGACTCTGTGGTTTGACCTTCCAATTGGCAATGCAACCAAAAATACTCAAGTGACTGTCTGTGAGTGCCCTGACTGGGCCAAATTTCAGCCTGGGCATAGGAGGGTTAAGTATAACCAATAATGTAATCTTACCTACCTACATGTAAGCAGTTTCATGAAAATTTGAAGTTGCTTCAATTCTTTTAAATGTCATATCACTGGATAGAGCAAAAAATTAGAAAGAAAATGAGGGGTCAATGGTCATGATAGGTTAACCCTGTGCAAAGTTACGATTTTTTGTTGATTTAAATATTTGGTCATTTTGGAGGCCAGTTTCATTTGAAAAGTTGTGACCGCATTTGCTTGCAACGTATCCTTGTAGTACTAACAAAGTGTCTATATAGCATGTACCCCTTTTATAACAAAAAAATCTCATTGAATACCAAAATCCACCCGTGCGTGACACCCCGATTAAGCGTGCGTGACACCCCGATTCACCGAGTCAAATCGCCGATAGAGGTGATTTTTAAAAAAATTTGCTGTCGGATCATTTTCCGCGAGTTGCACTGTTTTTCCACCAACGTTACAGTTGGCACCACGATACGGTGTATCCTTTTTTCGTGGTTTCAAGTTTTGTGAAGACCATCCAATACCTCTAAATTGATGATGAATTTCCGTCATGCACAATGATGAAAAACGGGTCGTAAACACGGCGATATTTCTAACGTCTGAGTTCGGATATTTTGCATTGAAACGAAGCAAAATTTATGAATGAATCTAAGATGGCGTCTACAGATTAACGATTAATCCGCTGGCGACAACGCGAGCTACGGACAGCTAGCCAGGGGGAACGTTTTCGCGAGAACCCGGATGTGAGTGAGTCGGTCACAATCGCGATGTCTAAAGTTAGCTTTTGAAGTGCGCCGCCAGCGGCGGCTTGCGTGAATCTGCCTACCTAATAAGGTGGAGAACATGGATGATGATGGATATATACTTCAAATTATTCCAGGATATTTATTTCATGAAAAATCAGGCATTTTTGGTATACGATGACTTCCTCAGTCATGTCAGTCTGATCTTGTCAACTCACCCATTAGTGACTAACACAGTCATTGTACATGCATAGTGGCAACTATAATAGGATCCTTCTATTTTTTGAAGGGGAGGATTTTTTTAGAAGGGAAAACCATAAAAGTGAATTTTAAATATAGTTTTCGCTTTCTGTACCCCCAAAAATCGATAGAATAATTTTTAACTGGTTAGTGGTTGCAAAATAATTTTAAAAAAAAACTTAAAAAGTGGCAGTTGGATACGATGTATTCTTTCCTTGTTTTCTTTTTTACCCCAACAAATTTATTTATGTACCTAGTCAATTTTTCTTGTCCATTTGTGGTGTATTTAATGATATATAATTATTTATAAAACACATTATAATTGAGCTTAACAATAGTAAAGAATGCCTGAATTATTGTGCAGATAATTAATCAATCCTGTGACGGTAATATGCACCATGTTTTTGATGCGTGTGTGAAGTTTGAGTGCCAGGTCACAGACGGCAACGAGTGTTTGAAATAAACAATTTTGCTTCGTCAAAAACATGGCGCATATTACCGTGAAAGTGTTTATTGATAAATGGCACAACATACTTTTTCCACTGTTTTTTTCCCAAAATGATAATTCTGATTTAAGGATATTATCATAGAGGACTAGAGGACACTAGTTTATTTTAACTTAATGGATTCTGTATTTTTCAGAAAATGTTTGCATTTAATTTGTACAAACTTACTGGATTTCAGCCATTAGTCGTCTGCTTCAGCTGTGTACAGTGTAACAGGGCTTTCAAAAGAGTTTTTTGTCCATTTCCAAATTTATGGAATTATTTTCTGTATGTGGTTCATACTTATAAGCAGTATATCAAGATTAGGCCCCCCCCAAAAAAGTCTCTGGTTTCTGGTCATCGGTTGGCTTCAAAATCAGTGCAGTGACGTGCTTTATTTTTTTTGGCCAACAAATTTCCCAGTATGGTGGCTAAGAGAGGCCTCAGAAATCGGCCAAACGTTCATACCCCTACATGTATGTGAAAAATTCGTTTAAAACACAACACGGCAGAATTCCAATCAATCCAGCAATTTTGGCTTCAATTGGACATCGTTTCATAGCAAAAAAAAAAGAAAATTAAAAATGTTGACGCATGGATCTGAGTCGATGCACACGGAGACCAGAAACTGGAGACTTTTTTCCTTTGGCCTTATGTGGATCGTTGTTGCTGTTTAACCCTCCTACTACTACAAGGGTCAAAATCAGTCAAAATGTTGATATACTTGCCAAGGTGTATCTAGTGCACTTAAATGTCAAACACTGTCAAACCTTACGTGTAGTAAGTACATTTACAGATCAAAATGAGTCGACCGTTTCTGACTGGTAAAAGCATTGTCTGGTATTGTTCAGGGTGGTCAAAATGACAGTCAAAACCAGTCAAAAATGCCCTGTGTGCACATTTGGGTCAACAGTCAAAACAGGCAGTTGACTGGTTTTGACCTCTATAGCAACTTCCCACTCAAGTGCAGCAATAGTAGGAGGGTTACATGTACATGTATCACCCGTGTTTTTTTTCTTCATTATTTTACCTATAAAGTTTGATTTAATTGGATCATTGTGAAATTCCTCTGAGAAAGGAAACTTTTAAAGAAATATTTCACAAAATAATTGTCAAAACCTTGGTTTAGCAATAATTAAGAGACAAATGAATTTAAGGCAAGACCCATCACACAGTGGTTTAAGACCCACACATTTCTCAAGATAAAAAGCGTGTGATTCTATGCGCCGTAAGTGCAGAATTCCGCAGAAAGCAGTGCCATGAAATTGGGCCCTGTTCACCTATAAAGATTTTAAAAAACATGTATATTTTTTCATTAACCCTCCTACTTCAGCTGAACTTTAATGGTAAGTCAACTGCACACAGGGGCATTTTTGACTGGTTTTGACTGTCATTTTGACCGTCATTTTGACCCTGAACAATACAAGACAATGCTTTTACTAGGGCCAATGATTTTCTGCGATCGCGAAAAATGGACGGAATTCGCGGAATTTGCTCCTCGAAACGGAAAACGGGATTTGAATCTGAAGGAAATAACTTCTGAAATTTTATTGATAAAAAACATAATTTTGTAAAATTTATTGGTCCAAAACGAATTGTTGATGTAATCATCAACAATTCAACAGAGATTCAACGAGATTCAACAGATGAGCCACATAATAAATGCGCGTTGGCAAGATTAGAGCAACAAATCATGTTACGAATCACCGTTAGCGAACGAGTGACAGACATCATGGGGAGACCCGACATGTACGCCGTAGCTTTCGGTCAGCGCACGGGTGAAAATCATCACACTTACGGTACGCTCTCGCAGGTGTCTTTTGCAACATCGGCAGGTTTATTTTTCTCCATTCAATCATCAACCATTCTTTTATATCTAACTTTGGCTCTAGTGAAATGTATGTTGTGCTTTTTCACTTATACAGGTCAAAATACCTACCGTAAACTATCCTATTTTGACACTAGTTAACGTGAAAAAAATGGCGGACATAAATTTCGCTTCGGCTACAACAATCATGTGATGTGTGTGTGACGTCGTGGCATATACGGCTGTTGCATGTTTCTTATGTGTGCGTGGTGGCGGTTGTGGCGGTGCAGTATTAATGACTGAGGAAGTTAAATACTACGTCTGTAAATAGATCGGCCGTTGATAAACAACTGGCAATAAGACACATTTCTAGCATAAAACAATTGTGACCCTTTGCTAGTTAATTATTAAACAATGCATTATCCTTTCACATTTACAATTTTATGTACTGTCTGTATACAGGGTGTATGTTTAAATGCACTTTTATGTATTGAAAAAATGTGAAATGGAATTTTTCAGCCTGAAACGGAATTTAAGATTTTTGAAAATGGAATTTGCACTTTTCTGAAACGGAAAATCATTGGCCCTTTTTACCAGTCAAAAACGGTCGACTCATTTTGACCTGTAAATCTAGTTACTACACGTTAGGTTTGACAGTGTTCAACTTTTAAGTGCACTAGATATACCTTGGCTAGATATCAAAATTTTTACTGATTTTGACCCTTGTAGTCGCAGAAGGGTTAAGGTTTGTACCGTTATTCTGTAAAATAACTTTAAAGCATTTGTTTTCCTTTCCTCAAGTAAAATAGTGGTATTCCGATTAAAAAGAAAATTACTAGTAAAATAGAGAAAAACACATCCTTGAAGATTTGCCAACATTACCAATGTTAAACCTTCCCTTCAATGTATATCTTGATTCAAAGAGAGTAAGCATACTCCTAGAAGCAGTTTTGCCAACATTACCAATGTCGTACCTTCCCTTCAATGTATATCTTGATTCAAAGAGAGTAAGCATACTCCTAGAAGCAGTTTTGCCAACATTACCAATGTCGTACCTTCCCTTCAATGTATATCTTGATTCAAAGAGAGTAAGCATACTCATAGAAGCAGTTTGGCCAACATTACCAATGTCGTACCTTCCCTTTAATGTATATCTTGATTCAAATAGAGTAAGCATACTCATAGAAGCAGTTTGGCCAACATTACCAATGTCGTACCTTCCCTTTAATGTATATCTTGATTCAAATAGAGTAAGCATACTCATAGAAGCAGTTTGGCCAACATTACCAATGTCGTACCTTTCCTTCAATGTATATCTTGATTCAAAGAGAGTAAGCATACTCATAGAAGCAGTTTTTCCAACATTACCAATGTTGTACCTTCCCTTTACATATTACTGATATGACCTGATCACACTGAGCTGATGATAATTTTCCAATAATAAGCATTCTCCACTTCATAAATATTACCTAGACAGTTAACTAAGCCAACCAAGACATTGGCATTATTTATGTCCAGAAGGCCGGTTTGGAGCGCCGATTTCTCAAGGCATGATTTACTTATCGTGATTATTGATCTCCCTAATGATTCTGATCAACCGGACCGTGAAAAAATTGTCAGTGTTACCTGAAAGCCATTAGTGGTTGATACTAATCATAATATGGCAGTGGGAGGATTAAAGGAACCACTCTCAAGTTACACATGGTCATAAATCCTGGGTAGGATTGGGGGGAGGGGGGGGGGTTGGTATCTACCCCTACCCAGAGTCAGAGTACATGTACATGTATACATGTAAGCCATGATTTGGAAATAAGGAATCCAAATTTGTTATTCTTTGAAAAACAGGCTGTCCAAATATTCAACTTAAATACATTTGCATGTGTTTTACAAATAAAACAGGGTGTCTGTTAATAGCAAACTGGGCGTCCATTTAGCAAACAGGGTGTCCAAAAGACACCCTAAGGTATTGCTGACTAATACTATGCCAAGATTTTTTCATGTGGTAAAAAATAATAATTCAATTCAATCTTACATGTACATTTATTTCCATACAAGCACAGTCAAATACATGTGTGATACAATATATAAAAATAACAATTGTGTTTGGAGGCAAAGTATTGATAAGGCAAGACTTGTATTGGAGTGCCTTAATTAATGACGTAGAACAAAATTACAATAAAAAGACTTAAACTGACAAACAAGGACAAACAAGAAGTACAAGTGAACAATAAAAAGCAAATAATTCTTGAAACACAATAAAAAAAAAGAGAACATTTGGTTTGTTTAATATCATCCCAGTGATATTAGAAACTCATCAACACTTAATTTATTCAAATATCAAATTAAAATGTACCTATAAAATTGTTCTATGTAAACTACTTATGTGTATTGTCTTAGTAAGTTTGTTAATTGTTATCATTGTATAGTACCCTATTTAGGCTCGTAAAATTGGCAGTTTTTCCGTGATTTGTTGTTTCCTTGTCTGTCCATCTGTCCGTTCGTACATCTTGTCTTGTCTTGTAAGGCATCCCCAACACAAGCAACTGCTTACCGGGACATGCCTCCATTTCGTACGTCTTGTCTTGTCTTGTAAGGCATCCCCAACACAACCAACTGCTTACCGGGACATGCCTCCATTTCGTACGTCTTGTCTTGTCTTGTAAGGCATCCCCAACACAACCAACTGCTTACCGGGACATGCCTCCATTTCTTACGTCTTGTCTTGTCTTGTAAGGCATCCCCAACACAACCAACTGCTTACCGACATGCCTCCATTTCGTACGTCTTGTCTTGTCTTGTAAGGCATCCCCAACACAACCAACTGCTTACCGGGACATGCCTCCATTTCGTACGTCTTGTCTTGTCTTGTAAGGCATCCCCAACACAACCAACTGCTTACCGGGACATGCCTCCATTTCGTTTGTCTTGTCTTGTAAGGCATCCCCAACACAACCAACTGCTTACCGGGACATGCCTCCATTTCGTACGTCTTGTCTTGTCTTGTAAGGCATCCCCAACACAAGCAACTGCCTACCGGAACATGCCTCCATTTCACCATTTCTTACGTCTAATACTTCTAAATTTATCAATACTATTATCCGTATACTTTGACTTGAGAATTATGAAATGGAATATACATGCAAATGAATTGAAATCCCCCCACATTTTGACACAGATTTATGCCACAGAATATACATACATTGCCTTGTACGTGTAGGGATAGCTTGCTTAGATATATTTGGTTTTCTTATGGGCAATCCCAAGTTCACGATTTAATCGTTTGTTTGTGTTTCTAATTATGACTGTGATTGTTTTTTATTGAATTGCCTGAAATAATAAATAAAAAATAAAATTACGTTTTCAAGGCCCTAATTGGAATTCACAGAAAACATAAATGATCAAAGATTTACACAAAACGTAATTGTTGAAAAGTTAATGATTTTATCAAACATCCCTTGGAATATTTCTGTTTGGTTGCTTTCATTTTAATACACTTTTAATCCAATGATTTTGCAATTCAATTGTCCTCCGGGGAAGTTAATTCGAAATTGGAATAAATCATTAATTTAAATGATATTCTGATAATTACTAATTAATGCTGTACTTTCTCTAAGTCTAAATGTATAAAGTACATTTAAAATTACCCAGAAAGAAATTTGAATTAATATACTGTTGAGTGTCTCTTTCATTAAAGGGGCAATATCGTCATGATCAACAGGGCATGGAATCGGAGTGCTAGTTGTAGATTAACTCAGTGACTGAAAAAAATATCCCACATGATCAGGTCATTTTATCGTTGCTGTAGCATAAATGAGCCAGTAATTTTTCAGTCACTGTATTCATTTTGAACACCGATTCCATTTCCTGTTGAAAGTCTGCTCTGATCGTGACAAAACTGTCCCATTAATCCTTTGGTTAGATAGAATGACATTTTCCCCAACTGACTGAGATTATCTTTGATGCCAGATGATGGAAGGGTTGCCATTGGCTAACGCTGTATGCCACTGCTTTACAAACTTTCTCTTGCCCTAACCTTCTCAAATCCTGACCGTGCTCTGATCGTGACGATAATGTCCCTTTAACTACTGTCCTGTTATGTAAAAAAAAAATAATAATAATAATGATCATACAGTAATGTCATAGATACATGTAGTATACTGGTGGTACAAAAACAACCTTTCAGATATTTATATATTATGCAAATTAGTCTGAAAGCACTTGATCTGTGTGCATGAATCTTGGGGCACAAACATTAATTCAGGGGAATTTGTACTCTAAACAAAATTGGAGACACATTGACTACTTTGAATGGTGCACTTACATTTTCATGAATATATTTAAGATGCCTTCAGACATGTGTGTAGTATTTGTATGTTACATTTTCACAGGATAATTTATTTAAATGTTTTGTCATAAAGGATATGTAGTTCGAATTTAAGAAGGAATTCTCTTTCCTGAATACAACATCATAATGAATACACAAATCTGATTGCATTTTCACTATTTTCTCGTGAATAACAAGATGTATATCGCATATTGGTTGTTTTACATACATGTATCTTGATATCTTGTTAGCAAGCATTCTCATAAAAGGAGTTTAACAAATTTACGGTACCAATGTTGTATCTTGTTAATAGTTTATAAATTACACTTTTCTCAGGACAATCATTGTAGACTCTGCATTAATCAGGCCTGTGAAATCTCGTTTTAGCGGATTTCCGCTTTTTTCATTTCCTCTCCCGATTTTAATTTCCGCTTTTTTTTAAATCCGGCCGAAAAAATTTTTCCGTTTTTTATTTTGTTGTAAATTGCGCATTGCGTGTAATTACTGTTTCACGCGGATCTCGATCTCGATCGGCGATCTGTGTGTTGGTTCCCACACCAGATACTGCTTGTTGGATATAAAGCGCGCAAACCAGCGGTATGGCTGATCGTCACACCGTATTTTGGCTGTGTCCTACTTAGTTGGCTATGGCTGGAAAGTGTGCCTACGGAAGCCAATAGCTAGCGGCTGCGGTCAATTCCCATAGACTTGCGTGTTATTTCCGGCCGTAGCCAAGGAATTATACGGCCTAACAACACGCGCAACACACCACAACAACCACCATTTTGTATTCTACGTCCATGTGTGCACTACATGTACGTGACACGTGCATGATTACTACTTAGTACTTGCGAGTTCGACATTTTTTCAATGGTTGAATGGTTTTGTTGTATTGAATCGCCAAGATGTCCGGATCTATGGTGCAGCACAAATGCGTGATAGTCCAAAGAGGATCAGAATTTGACACCGACGATGATAAAAGGAGCAAGGAACTTACTAATCCGTGGAATTGGTCCTGGATGGAATACACCGTAGATCACGATGGACACAAACAGAAATTAGGCGATACCATCAGAAAGCTTCAGAAAGTCGGTGGATCCCCATCCTCACAATGTTCTCCATTGACACCGGGTCTTTTTTAGGTTCTCCTCTTTTTTCCTCTTTTTTTATCAAACCCCACTCACAGGCCTGATTAATTGATTTAATTTTGCTCTACACCGACGTGTGTATAGCACTGTATACTCAGTGCTTTCTTGCCCTACACCGACGTGTGTATAGCACTGTATACTCAGTGCTTTCTTGCCCTACACCGACGTGTGTATAGCACTGTATACTCAGTGCTTTCTTGCCCTACACCGACGTGTGTATAGCACTGTATACTCAGTGCTTTCTTGCCCTACACCGACGTGTGTATAGCACTGTATACTCAGTGCTTTCTTGCCCTACACCGACGTGTATAGCACTGTATACTCAGTGCTTTCTTGCCCCACCGGCGTGTATAGCACCTGTATACTCAGTGCTTTCTTGCCCTACACCGACGCGTGTGTATAGCACTGTATACTCAGTGCTTTCTTGCCCCACACCGACGTGTGTATAGCACTGTATACTCAGTGCTTTCTTGCCCCACACCGACGCGGTGTATCGCACTGTATACTCAGTGCTTTCGCGCCCGACACCGACGTGTGTATAGCACCGTTTACTCAGTGCATTCTTGCCCTACACCGACGTGTGTATAGCACTATATACTCAGTGCTTTCTTGCCCTACACCAACTCGGTTATAGCACTGTATACTCAGTGCTTTCTTGCCCTACACCGACGTGTGTATAGCACTGTATACTCAGTGCTTTCTTGCCCTACACCGACGTGTGTATAGCACTGTATACTCAGTGCTTTCTTGCCCTACACCGACGTGTGTATAGCACTGTATACTCAGTGCTTTCCGAGTGTCTGTGAAAAAAACTACACAGGCGACTCGGGCGGGATTCGAACCCACGACCTCCTGCTTACTAGTGCAGACGTCTTAACCTCTCGACCACCGAGCTTGCCCGATGACAATTGGCCGGCTAGAATCCCATATCTGCATTAATGTGGAAACTTTCATACATGTAGGTTGGTTTTTTTAATGTACATGTATATCTTGATTCAAAGAGAGTAATCATAATCATAGAAGCAGTTTTGCCAACATTACCAATGCTGTACCTTCCCTTCAATGTATATCTTGATTCAAAGAGAGTAATCATAATCATCATAGAAACAGTTAACCTTCCCTTGATCCAAAGAGTAAGCATACCCGTAGAAGCAGTTTTGCCAACATTACCAATGCTGTACCTTCCCTTCAATGTATATCTTGATTCAAAGAGAGTAAGCATACTCATAGAAGCAGTTTTGCCAACATTACCAATGCTGTACCTTCCCTTTAATGTATATCTTGATTGAAAGAGTAAGCATACTCATAGAAGCAGTTTTGCCAACATTACCAATGCTGTACCTTCCCTTCAATGTATATCTTGATTCAAAGAGAGTAATCATAATCATCATAGAAACAGTTAACCTTCCCTTGATCCAAAGAGTAAGCATACCCGTAGAAGCAGTTTTGCCAACATTACCAATGCTGTACCTTCCCTTCAATGTATATCTTGATTCAAAGAGAGTAAGCATACTCATAGAAGCAGTTTTGCCAACATTACCAATGTTGTACCTTCCCTTCAATGTATATCTTGATTCAAAGAGAGTAAGCATACTCATAGAAGCAGTTTTGCCAACATTACCAATGCTGTACCTTCCCTTTAATGTATATCTTGATTGAAAGAGTAAGCATACTCATAGAAGCAGTTTTGCCAACATTACCAATGTTGTACCTTCCCTTGAATGTATATATTGATTCAAAGAGAGTAAGCATACTCATAGAAGCAGTTTTGCCAACATTACCAATGTTGTACCTTCCCTTGAATGTATATATTGATTCAAAGAGAGTAAGCATACCCGTAGAAGTAGTTTTGCCAACATTACCAATGCTGTACCTTCCCTTTAATGTATCTTGATTCAAAGAGAGTAAGCATACTCATAGAAGCAGTTTTGCCAACATTACCAATGTTGTACCTTCCCTTGAATGTATTGATTCAAAGAGAGTAAGCATACCCGATGAAGTAGTTTTGCCAACATTACCAATGCTGTACCTTCCCTTTAATATGTATCTTGATTCAAAGAGAGTAAGCATACTCATACATGTAGAAGCAGTTTTGACTGTATCAATGTTATACCTTCCATTCAGAATATGAAGTGCCACATAGTAGATTTGAATTGAATTGAATTGAATTAATTTCGTCTGGAAAACAGATCTATGTCTAATCTGTTTTGTTTGTCACTTAGTCAAGCGTGAATTAATAAAATACTTATAATCAATATTTAAGTTAATAAAATAGCGATATCAAATGAAAGAATACAAAGATGAGCTCCTAAACCACTGTTAGGTTTTACATAAATGCTTCTAGCAATATTCTAACAATAAAAAATTAATAAAAATAAAAATAAATTGATTAAAAAAAATTTTTTTTTTTTAAATTAAAAAAAACCTTTTCAAATGAAATGTTTCGCAAAATAGTCGACTGAATTACATGTATTTTAATCTTTCCATTCATGTAGGTTCTATATTTTGAACAGAAATTTAATTGATGTTTAATTGATGTTTCATGCCAGGCCAGGAATTTAATTGTTGAAAGGCCAAGGCTGCTTTTCCTGAATAAAAGGCATGTCTCATTTTGAGGTGTATATAAATATAAATACATGTGTAGAACTCACTCCCTTCTCCCTCCTGCACCCCCTCCCGCAACCCCTCCCGCAACCCCTCCCGCACCCCCTCCTGCACCCCAACCTCAGGGTAAAGGAGAGTAATTTTAATCCAAAGAAAGGATGTTTAACCATCACGTTATTCACATATACAGTACAGTTGTAGTCAAATTAAAGCACCCAAGCTAAGGTGTTTCAAGACTCTACCATGTATAAAACTATAAATACATGTAGACACCCCCCCACACACACCCACACCCAACCTCAGGGTAAAGCAGAGAGTGATTTTAATCTGAAGAAGGGATGTTTAACCATCACATATAGTCCAATTAAAGCATCCAGGCCCAAGGTGTTTCATATATATACACACACACACACACACACATACCTTCTGGCTATGTACATGTATACATGTACATGTAGGTGTTTCTTGTATACTGGTCCAGCAGCTGGTTCATACAGCGTGACCTGGTATTCTCATATTGCTAAAGTGCATAAATAAACTCAGAACTGCACATGTGTACAAATGTATGCATGTCATTCTCTGATGTCTGTATAACAAAAGTACACATAACCAGGAGAAGATTTCATTCACAATTTTTGCATACCAAACATTTTAGACAGATATGTACTACTCAAAACAATTCAGGGAACACCGGATTTTTAACATCAAAATAGGTTTGGGCCATGTGCAATGATAATAATAATGATAATGATAATGATAATGATAATAATAATGATAATGATGTGTGGACTTATATAGCGCACGTATCCACCAACTGAGTGGTGCTCAAGGCGCATTACAATGTCATTACCCCTGCTCATAAATCATTCCTGAAACCATCTCAGCTCCCTGGGGAATATACAGCTCAATTGCTGCCATTACAGCGCATATAGGGCTAATCAACCAACTCTGCCCTCACAGGTACCCATTTAACCCCTGGGTTGAGAGAAGCAATTATGGTTAAGTGTCTTGCTCAAGGACACAAGTGTCACGGCCGGGATTCGAACCCACATTCTGCTGAGCACCAGAACTCGAGTCCGGTAAGCTAGACCGCTCGGCCACGACACTCCTATGATGTCATGTACCAGCAATATTGACACAACCCCCTCTCTCTTTCAGTAGTCATGTCATGAAATGTGTAATCACTACATGCATCCTTTATCATCTGTTTCATTGTGCAGTTGTTTCTCATCAATTCTGTGAAACATTTTGTTTATCTGAAATAAATGATCTTGCATTAACTGAGATTATTCCGGTGTTCCCTAAATTGTTTTGAGTAGTATATTTGTGTCTGTAGTATATTGTGCTCAATTTGAATAGAAAATCATAATTTTTGCATACATTTTTTTGAGTGTTTGTATACAATGCTCATTTGAATTGCAAATTTTAAATTTTGATTTGTCAGAAATATTGATGTTTATATGCAATAGAAAAATCATAAATTTTGCAATTATTTTTAGGCAGAAATATTTGTGTTTGTATGCATTTTGAACAGAAAAATCATAAATTTAGATTTTTTTTGGTAATAATAACTTTATAACTTAATAACTTTATTACTAATAAACGCAAAATACATATGTATATGATCTAATGCGCTGTACAAAATAATACTATCTTACAATACTTAAAATTATTAAAATATTAAAATATAAAAATGACAAAAATTAAAAATCTATATATATAATTATATAACTAAAGAAAAAGAAACTATAGAAACTATAAAAACTATAAAAAACTTTTACATATATTAGTAAAACTATTTATATTAGTAAGACTATTTTTCATATGCTTCTCTAAAAAGATATGTCTTAAGAGACGACTTAAATTTAATAAAATTGTTCTCAGCCCTGACGCTAGCTGGTAGGCCATTCCACAGGGCTGGGGCAGCAGCGGCAAATGCTCGGTCTCCTGTCGTCTTAGCAGTTCTTATCCCCGGTGGAGCAAGCAAACATTCATTGCTAGAACGTAGATTATACACAGTCTGTCTTTTAAGAGATATACATGTAAGTTCATTAATATAAAACGGGGCACTGTCATAAAAAGCTTTAAAAGTTATTATAATAATCTTAAAAATTATCCTAAATTTAACCGGCAACCAGTGTAACTGGTACATTGTCGGAGTAATACGGGAAAAGCGCGGGGTATTAGACACTAAAGTAATGTTAGTATGCAATGCTCATTTGAATTGCAAATTTCTAATTTCCTCTATTGGGTTTTAATTCTATATAAATTACGTCTTTTTCTCAACCTTTATAATATATATATATTTTTGTTTTATTTTATTCAGAATACCTTTTGAGAAGACTAATGATTTGGTGTCGTCGTTTTCAATTTGAATTGTGACAGCTTATCAAAATGGTAAGTGCTTCACGTACAGTGTCTACAGAAACACGATTGTATAATTTTATTGAAAGAAGAGAAGTAGCCACCAAGGAAAGAAAGAAGTAGCCTGTATTGTGTCCAAACCTCAAGTTTCTTGTTCGTGGGGATGTTGAGAGTCTGTAAATCCTCCAAAATTAAGCATCCAGGAGGTTCAGAGGGCTTTGTCCTCTGTAAACCAAAGGGAGACCCAGGCCTGCTACCCACAGGAGGTTCAGGGGGGTTTGTCCTCGAGACCAAAGGGAGACCCAGGCCTGCTACCCACAGGAGGTTCAGGGGGGTTTGTCCTCTAGACCAAAGGGAGACCCAGGCCTGCTACCCACAGGAGGTTCAGGGGGGTTTGTCCTCTAGACCAAAGGGAGACCCAGGCCTGCTACCCACAGGAGGTTCAGGGGGGTTTGTCCTCTAGACCAAAGGGAGACCCAGGCCTGCTACCCACAGGAGGTTCAGGGGGGTTTGTCCTCTAGACCAAAGGGAGACCCAGGCCTGCTACCCACAGGAGGTTCAGAGGGCTTTGTCCTCTAGAACAAGGGAGATCCAGGCCTGCTACCCATTTCTCAGGATATTTTATTTTTGTCATATTATATCCCTGAAATTCACATTGAGATTTTATCGATTGCAATGGAAAACCTCCACTTATACTCTATAGCTTCCCAAACTGGTTGGATTCAATTAAATAAGCTCAAAATCTGGCATTTACCATATTAAAAAATGGAGGCGAAAGCACTGACATCGTGCCACAGTTTTAAACACTGCTGACAGAAGGGAGAGCTGCTGCTGTGTGAGATAGTCTTTATTGAATTGAGAAAATAAGTTCAGCTGTTAGATTAAATAATGTAGATTTTTTTTCATAAAAAACATGTGAAATTTATAATCCTACTGTTAAAGATGAATCGCCAGTATTTTTTGCTGTTTTAATTACAACTTTCACTATTTTAACAGAGATGAAATTTTTCATCTGAACATTGCTATTTCACTTGAAGAAATGAATACAAATTATGCTGTAAAATTACACATTTCTTAAAAAAAATAATTGGAAACATGGTTTTACAGTAAATATCTACCGAAATGAATTTATTGTGGGTCCCGTCATAAATTAATGTTGGCACTTTTTTTTACTGTTTTAAAAAACAAAGCTTCTGAAACCTATTTTGTGAAAAATCTTATTTCCAAGTATGCGTATTCATTTCTAATAGGAAATTATCAAATGTTCCAATGAAAACAAACATTTCTGGAAAATGCCGGTAAAACACGGACGATACATCAATAAAATTAAAAATTACAATAAAAATGAGGTGTTTGGGCAGTAACCCAAATACCTAATGATTTTGTTGTGGCATAATGACAAATTTGTGCCAATGTAACATCCCCAATGACTGCTCTAATGATTGTTTCTTTCTATGCAGTCTAAAAAAGCAGAGTCCGTCAAAGTGGTCGTCCGATGTCGGCCAATGAACTCCAAGGAAAAGGCCGAGGGATTTGATCGTGTCGTTGAGATGGATGTCCCTCGTGGGGTGATCACAGTAAAGAACCCTAAGTCATCATTAGAACCACCCAAGCAATTCACGTTTGATGCAGTCTATGATTGGGAGTAAGTTGTTCAATTTTTATTTTAAATTTATTTATTTAAAATTTTATGTATGAAGCAATGTATACTCAGTGCTTTCCGAGTGTCTGTGAAAACAAATCCACAGGCAACTGGATTCGAACCCACAACTTCCTGGTTACTGTAGTGCAGACATTTTGTGTCTGTAGTCCACTGAGCTTGCCTGATGACGATTGGCTGGATAGAATCCTACATGTACAATGTATATGACATAAAACACAATAAAGGGGGCCACTTTCCTACTGTCACGTTAGCAGTCTTTCTAATGGTTGTAATTTTTTTTTAAATATCTGAAACCACCCAAAAAGAATTTCAACATTTGAATAGACATGCATGCTTATCCTAAAGATAATTTGAGTTGATTATTACTATTATTTTTTTAATTACCCTAAAATTTCCATCAACAAATGGACGGAAAAGTGAGGTAACTTTTTCCGTCAAATTTTTATGGAAATTTGAGGGTGAAAAAAAAAAAATAATAATAAAAAAATAAAATAAATCAACTCAAATTAGTTCTAGTATAAGCCTGCATGTCCATTCACATGTTGAAACACTTTTTGGTCGGTTTCAGGTACTTAAAAATAAATAACAACCATTGGAAAAACTGCTAATGTGACGGATGCAAAGTGGCCCCCTTTATTGTGTTTTATGTCATATACATGCAGCTACTGCGATATTTATTGATTAATGAAATTCTTGCGTCGGGTGATAGACAATTGATTTTGTACACATGTGATACTAATTTTGAAAAGCAAATATTGAATTTTGATTAGTAAAATGTCAAATTTAGTGCAGCATTTTTGTACATACAAGTGGTATCGTTCACTGACTGTGTTTATAAACATGTGGGTATTTTTAGTCTTTCTATGCATCCATCGAGTCAAATTTCACTTCACAATTTCTAATTTCTTGGCCCTTTGACTACTGTTCAAGTGTGCACCTGTCTAACGAAGCGTTGCGGATTCCTAATGAATTCACTATGGAAGCAGTCTTCCATAAAGCTCATATATATACGTAAAGATGCACGATCCGTGTAAATCCTTTTATATGTCAGTCATTTTGGAGTCAAATCCTTTCTTTCCTCTTCTATAAAAAAAAAGATTACTTTCAGATATTTCATATTTTTATTGACTAGGGAATGGATAAGACATACTAAAGTGAACTACATGTACTGAGTAGTATGGAAAATTGATTAATAGTTAAGTAATTGCACCTAGGGACGTTTTAATCAGACGTTTTAGTCAATTATTTTGCGATCTTATTTTGTGATCTTATTTGAAAGTGTTTGACTTCTTGCATACAATGAAAAAAAAGGGTATCGATGGTGAAAAAAGAGAAGAAATTGCCAGTAAAAGATTGAAACACAGCGTATTCATCTCGAAAGGTCTCTGTATCTAAATTAAATTACAGTGTAGAGTTACAGTGTAGTCATTTGATTAGAGTCTCTGAGGAGAGTGGGTAGTGAATTGGATTTGACTTGAAAACAGAAATCAATTTATCAAATCAAGTCAGGTTGAAGCTTGGTCAAGTTGTTTTGGTTTGTTTTGTTTTGTTTTGTTTTGTTTTGTTTTGTTTTGTTGCAGAGTAAGCATACTCATAGAAGCAGTTTTGCCAACATTACCAATGTTGTACCTTCCCTTCAGTGTATATCTTGATTCAGAGAGAGTAAGCATACTCATAGAAGCAGTTTTTCCAACATTACCAATGTTGTACCTTCCCATCACTGTATATCTTGATTCAAAGAGAGTAAGCATACTCATAGAAGCAGTTTAGCCAACATTACCAATGTTGTACCTTCCCTTTAATGTATATCTTGATTCAGAGAGAGTAAGCATACTCATAAAAGCAGTTTTGCCAACATTACCAATGTTGTACCTGCCCTTCAATGTATATCTTGATTCAAAGAGAGTAAGCATACTCATAGAAGCAGTTTAGCCAACATTACCAATGTTGTACCTTCCCTTCAATGTATATCTTGATTCAGAGAGAGTAAGCATACTCATAGAAGCAGTTTTGCCAACATTACCAATGTTGTACCTTCCCTTCAATGTATATCTTGATTCAGAGAGAGTAAGCATACTCATAGAAGCAGTTTAGCCAACATTACCAATGTTGTACCTTCCCTTCAATGTATATCTTGATTCAGAGAGAGTAAGCATACTCATAGAAGCAGTTTTGCCAACATTACCAATGTTGTACCTTCCCTTCAATGTATATCTTGATTCAGAGAGAGTAAGCATATTCATAGAAGCAGTTTTGCCAACATTACCAATGTTGTACCTTCCCTTCAATATAGATCTTGATTCAAAGAGAGAAAGCATATTCATAGAAGCAGTTTTGCCAACATATGGGCAATTCCACGCGAAAGTTGACATGACCCAAAAAATTTCAAATAGAACTTTTTTCACTTTTGCAGGTGAGATTGATACCTAAACCTTATGAAAATGCATTTATATCACCAACATTTGTTCATTTTCATTTTTTCCCGCACATTTGAATATGTACGCATAATAAAACGTCAACTTTTCAAAAGAATTGTAAAAATAGGAATGTTTTTTATTCTCTCATTATTTATCAAAGCCAACATTTAAAATAAATTTATTATATGCAAAATAGTACTTAGGATACCTTCTCTAAGAAATTGGAAAGATTATTGTGATTTCAATTTGCATACGCTGCACATGAATGTATTTTACGTTTTTTTTTTCCACGGCACCATGTAACGTCCGTAACATTTTGGTCATCTTTTTCCTCTAAAATAAAATCCAATGAAGATTTCTTTTGTTACTCTACATATTTAAAGCTAGTTTTTGATGTGTAACTTTGTCCAGTATGCTTGAAAATCCAATAATTAGAACGAGGCTAACGAGTGTTACGGACGTTACGAAATTTTGTTACGGACGTTACGTTACGGATGTTACACATTTTACAATGCACAAGTACATGAAAAGACCCTGATGCACATAGAACTAGGTCATTTGAGTATAAATTGTATCAATTTTATGCCTTTTGGTGGGAATGTTAAAGACTCATGTGTTAGGCAGGCAGTAGTAGCAGTCAGCTGAAGAAGTACAAGCACACATAAAGGTAAATGAATTTGATAGTTTTCATCAATATATTGTCTTTAAACATTTTGCCATTTTTAGTATGCTATAACAAATCAACTACATGTATTTTTTACTACATTTTCCAACTAACAGTTTATAAAAATCCTGATTATTCATTTGCAGTTAAGGGATGTTCTTGTCTACATGTACATTACTGTAGGCATCCTATGGTAGTAATTAACTGTTATTTTGTTAGAGTGCATTAGGCGTGTACTGAAACTAATTAAAACCTCCGTGTACATTTACATATGTACATGTACGTAGTCTTAAAAATTCAATTCTACAATGTATTTCTTCATTGCTTTTTCAGTTCTTCAAAAAAGATTCCCCAACAATTAAAAGATGGAATGCATGTTCATACACCATGTAGCATGAGATAATAAAAATCTGAAAATGTAATAATTATTCAACATTATCAATATTATTTCAGAATGACCAAAACAGTTAAAGCGCGTGCCAGGGAGTTTAGAGAGGCTGAAGCAAAATCCTGTACTTCCCTGATTGATGTTATTGTTATTATTAATTCCATTAATGTAGGCATGATATTCTTCCTATTTTAATGTGATTCCCAATTTTTTGCCTAAGAAAATCAGTAAGATTTTTATTAAATAGCCTCAAAAAGCCTTTCAAAGCATAAACCATTTAGGCTAATGGCCCTTGTACTGCGGTCAGTAAGATTACCCTATGCTTTTTTTTTAAGGGTCAAATATAATTTCTGATTAATGTTCACATGTTTGTAAGGCTGGTCTTACATATTAAAAAGATGAAAAAAATTTAGAGCTGAGAAAATCATGATTCTTAACTTTCTGCCCACGTTATTTCACATCCGTAACGGTAAAATGTAACGTCCGTAACGCTAAAATGTAACGTCCGTAACGGCAAAAACTTCATGTTCCTCCATTATCAGAATGACTTTTTCTAAATTGTCAATTATGTTTGTATAGAGGGAAGTTATATCTATTACTACATAGTTATTTCAAAGCGCTCTGACCGAAAACTTCACAGAGTTTTACCAATATGTCACCGAGGTTGAAAAGCCTTGTCAGAACACGTAACGTCCGTAACACTCGTTTGCAGTGGTTATATCTAATAAATAAACCAAGCTAAGTACAATTTCACCATGTCATGTTATACACTAGGGTCTAAAGTAATAATGTGCAGATTAATTAAAATCTGCTTTGACTGCAAGTATGTTACTTTGTTTTCTAAAAATTGCTAGTCACCTCTGTATGTAACGTCCGTAACGGTGGAATTGCCCATATGTACAAAGGTCTTCCCTTTAAATTTATAGCATGCATGCATGGATGGCGTGCGTGCGTGTACTGTTTGAATACTGAGCATTAACTAATTAAAAATATGGATTTAACCATATGTGGCCTTAACCTTAATTAAACACATTGTGCCCATTAGTGATAAGTACATCTTAAAGGGACAGTATCAAAACAGGGTGTTCACTTAAAATACATGTACAGTACATGTAAATGACAGATGAAATAGGGTGTCCAAAATTGAAACAGGGTGTCCAAAAGACACCCAGACACCTCTCTGGTTAATACTATGACGGTTATATCACCTTGTCATGTGGAGTATTCTTTTCAGTCACTGAATTTACACATATCTAAAACTAGCACTCCAATTCCATGCCCTGTTGATCGTGAGGGTATAATGCCTTTAATGGGTCAAATAAATTAATAAGGTGGAACGCTGGCAACATTTTTTTTGTTCCAAGATATAATATCCGGTGTTTCATGGACGTGTACATCAGCAAGCAATAATACAGTGTACCTGCAGCGATGAGTGCATCTACATGTATGAGCTACATGTAATGATTAATAGTCTGTTATTGTAGATTCCACTTTCTGGAATTTTCATTTCAACGACCAGAACAAATAAACTGATGAAAGGCTTGGAAAAATTAAAGGAACAATATCATCACGATCAACAGGGCATGGAATAAGGTTATATTACTGTTGCTGCTGCATAAATTAGCCAGTAATTTTCAGTCATTGTGTTCATCTTAAACTAGGACATCGATTCCATGCCCTGTTGAAAGTCTGCTCTGATCGTGACGATACTAAAGTCGCAAGTTTTATTCTACAATTTAAAATTAAACGGTAAATAGGAATATTTCAAGGGGCATTATGTTACACACATGTATGTACATGTACTGCAGTGATTTGATGGTGATTACTGATTTAGCCAAATATGGGCAGTTCTACATGTATGAATGAGGCAACCAAATGTACCTGTTCGACACTAGTATCATCACAATCAGAGTAGACTTTCAACAGGGCATGGAATCGATGTCCTAGTTTAAGATGAACACATTGGCTGAAAATTACTGGCTCATTAATGCAGCAGCAACAGTAATATGACCTTATCATGTGGGGTATTATTTTCAGTCACAGAGTAAAACTAACACTCTGATTCCATGCCCTGTTGATCGTGATGATACTGTCCCTAACCCTCCTATAGGTTTAACAATCAAAGACACTCAAAATTTGTATGTAACTCCCAACCCATTGACTTTGTGCAGTGCACTCAAATAAATGCAAGGACATGTGGCTATGGTAGGAGGTCAAACCAAAACCACTCGGCTGTACATGTATATAACGTAGGACATACACAAGTGTGTTTGACTTTGCCACTATCTCCAGCACTCTTAGAGAAAAATACACATGTGTGAACAATTGGCAATGCAACCAAAAATACTCAAGTGACTGTCTGTGGGTGCGGTGCTTACTGGGCCAAATTTCAGGGTTGTTCTTAAACCCCCTCGACCCCACGACGTACGCTCATATATCATATAAACGAAGCACACGTACTCGCGGAATTCAGAACCACCAGTGCAGTACGAATGTATGTATGTATTTCGCAATGCCCATGCGCAAGCATGTCGCATGGCTGGCCGGCCTGCGCCAGAATCAAATTGTATCCCAAATGGGAACCTGTTTACGGCCCGAGTTCGAAAATGGCTAGCTCGCTAGCCTGTTGCGCCGTTTGCTGCATGACGACCTGTCGTCGCGAAATCAACGAATTTATAATGCTGCCACAAGCCAAATTATACCATTCCCGAGTAGATAATTTCATATTCTATCAAAAAAATTACATACTTATGTCGGATTTTTGCTAGTTGGGTGAGGGCGCAGTTTTTGGCAACGTTCTTCCTACAACTCATTGTATCCCGACACAAGAATTTCACCAACCTATATATATACTGAGCAAAAATATAAACGCCCCATGTAAATTATTTATGTAACATGTAATGGGCGACCCTAAATGATTGCCAGACGCCACTATCGTGTTCTAACGGACAGTAATCTGTAGCATATTGAACAACAAAATGAATTTTGTATGATTTTGCAACCCCTAAGGCTAATAAAAGTTTCAAAGTGCCACATGGGGCGTTTATAATTTTGTTCAGTGTATATCGCAGAACCCGCTGCTATATGGGATTCTAACCGGCCAATTGTCATCGGGCAAGCACGGTGGTCGAGAGGTTAAGACGTCTGCACTAATAAGCAGGAGGTCGTGGGTTCGAATCCCGCCCGAGTCGCCTGTGTACTTTTTTCACAGACACTCGGAAAGCACTGAGTATACAGTGCTAGCCACACGTCGGTGTAGGGCAAAATTAAATCAATCATTGTAGAAGGATATCGCTTCCAAGACGGCCGCATGGCTTTCCGGCATCCTGATTGGTCAATAAGCATTACATCACAAACTGGCATGCACGCACAGCCCCGAATGTACATTTTACTTGATGGACGTGGAAAAAAAAACCAACTATTTTGTCTGTCAACATTTTAGCAAAACATAATTATTTCTCATTTAATAACTTATTTTATATTATTCTATTTCAAAATTAGACTTTTGGAGGAGAAGAAAAGGATTTAGTTATTTTGCTGTCCATTCGATCCTCCGGAGCTCCGTTTGTTCACGTTCAGTAGTACGGGCGTGCAGCGGGCATTCTAATTGGGCCCGTATTCAAACACAGATTCCGATTTGGGATACGATATGATTCTGAGCGCGCGTACGTCGTGGGGGTTGAGGGGTCGAGGGGGTTTAAGAACAACCCCAAATTTCAGCCTGGGCAGAGGAGGGTTAAACCATATACATGTATATCCTTTTTTTCAAAATAAACATCAGATTAGCTCTATGATAGCTTTCCATGTATTTCAACCAAATGAACAAACAAATCCTTGCCTAATGTAAGAACCAAAATCCCTGGTGTCGGACATCATTTGTGTAACTGCCTTTTTGCTTAACCCTCCTATATACAGTGCAGTTGCCATAGAATTGTCAGACCTTTCAAAACCTTTCAAGTTTGCTGTACTGAAGGGTTTTGAAAGGTGAGAAAACTGTCTGACAAAAGGGACCTATGAAAGGTTTTGAAAGGTGTAACAACTCTCTGAACAAACTGGTGTTGAAATGTTTCAATACCTTTCAAAGGGTATTGAAAGGTGTGGTTGTTCAGTAGCAACAAATTCTGGAGGGTTTTAAAGGGTTCATAATTATTGATAGCCATTTTGGCCCGTAAGCAGATTTTGAAAGGTTTTGAAACGTCAAACCATAGGAGGGTTAAAATATATTCGTCTGAAACAAATATTTCAACTGTCAGAACAACAAGGTCGTACATGTATCTAAAATAAATGCAACAAGGTCGTATGTGCAACAGTGCATAAATTTGCATAAATTTACATACATTAAAACAATTGAGTGCAACATCGTCGTATCTTCCATAAATTTATCATGTTCATCCTGGAACTCTGTCAAAAGATACATGTACGACCTTGTTGCACTGAGCATAATCCATGTCTGCAACAAGGTCGTAACTATGATACGACCTTGTTGCACTGAGCATAATCCATGTCTGCAACAAGGTCGTAACTATGATACGACCTTGTTGCACTGAGCATAATCCATGTCTGCAACAAGGTCGTAACTATGATACGACCTTGTTGCACTGAGCATAATCCATGTCTGCAACAAGGTCGTAACTATGATCCGACCTTGTTGCACTGAGCATAATCCATGTCTGCAACAAGGTCGTAACTATGATACGACCTTGTTGCACTGAGCATAATCCATGTCTGCAACAAGGTCGTAACTATGATACGACCTTGTTGCACTGAGCATAATCCATGTCTGCAACAAGGTCGTAACTATGATACGACCTTGTTGCACTGATGCGACGATTTGTCTGAAAACAATTTTCTGGACAATAATTTGTATCAGATAGCAAAATGCTACACAATATTCCTAGCTTGCTCATCAGAACTGCGAGTCAGAATTATAAATGAACACAGAAATATTTCTGCCATAAATTATTTGCCATAAATTATTTGCCATAAATTATTTGCCATAAATTATTTGCCATAAATTATTTGCCATGCACAATCATTGAACAAAATCATGTCCTGTGGTTATGTCAGCTGCATGCAGATGCAATGTTTTGACCTCATTTTACCGATCCGTGTTATACATGTAGATTTGAGCATCCTAGTTTATCCCATGACAACATACATGCACTTTACAAAATTCCCAATTTGCTTAGTAAGAATATTTCTGTCATATACTTTTTCTGTGCAAATTCTTTGAATGAAAATCATGTCCTGTGGTTGTGATGTCAGCTGCATGCAGAAGCAATGTTTCTGACGTCTTTTACCGATTCGTGCTATAGATTAGAGCATCCGTGATTTATTGCTGTAGTGCTTTGGTGAAATGAAAACTTTAAGTACATGTACGTGTACGTGTACATGTATGTGCTGTGTATGTTTGTACTGTACATGTTTATAGTAAATCCCCAATACATGAATGTCACTCAATACAGGTGCCTCATTGACTGGCTGCTCACCAATATGACTTCAACTTTTTTCCGGAAATGAAAATAGTCATTATTGACCGGATAAGGGCAACACAAATAAGTGGAAAGTTGGCAGGTGTCCATGGTGTCGCATCTGTTTATTCCTAATTCTGTGTTAATCCTTATTCTGTTTCACAAGTAATTTTGATTGCATCCTGTTTGATATTGATGTTGTGGATTTATTACCATAGTAATATATATTTTCCATATCTGGTCAGAATATACACGTAATACCATGCCTGACTGGTTAAAGGGACAATATCATTAGATCAACGGGGCATGGAATCAGAGTTCTAGTTTTAGATTAACTCTGAAAATGACTGAAAATAATACCCTGCATGATAAGGTCATATTACCGTTGCTGCTGCATAAATGAGTTAGTAATTTTCAGTCACTGTGTTCATCTTAAACTAGGACACCGATTCTGCGTCTTGTTGAAAGTCTACTCTGATCATGATGGTATTGTCCCTTTAACCCTAACCTTCCCAAATCCTCCCAAATCCTCTTTGCTGAAGTGAAGGAGTTTGGAGGATTGAGGTTCTTAGGCATAGGGCCTACTTGATTTTCCATGATGCATGTACATCCATGTTTGTTGTTGTGATTGCAAGGTCAGTGCTTGGGTCAGTGTACACTGTTTATTGCTCCATGCATGCAGGGAGGGTCCCTGGCCATGTACATGTATCACAGATTAGAAACACATGTGTGCATACATGTCATGTGCTTGCTTTACTACTGAAGGATTTTGGAGGATTCAGGTTACATGTATGTGTAAGCAAATGGGCCTAGGGAGTTAGGGTTAAGGCGAGTTACGGCTGAATTGATCTACCAAAATGTATTTTTTGTGGGTTTTTTCTTTTGCAACGTTTCACACATTTTGAAGATGATAAGCAATGAACAAAGCTGATCTTGGGGAAGCATCACAAACAAGCTACATTTGATCACATCCTTTCCATTTTGATGTTCTATATTCATCCCCATGTTTACATCGTTACCTAGTCAGAATATATTAACATGCCTGACTGATTAGGGCTCACGTCATTGTTGTGGTCTTTTGTACCAAAATCTAAGTTTTGGAAGTTTCTTGCATTCAATCTTTTTGCAATTCTAGCTCATTAAAAAAAATGAGCAATGAGAACACATGTCACAAACATTGATCGCATCATTTCCAGTTTGACATTGTGTATTCATAACCGTACTTACATCATTACCTAGTCAGAATATATTACAACGACCGACTTATTCGGGCTGACGTCAGTGACATGATCTACCGAAATCTAAAAGATTTTCTGCTTTCGACCTATTTTGTGATGCTACATTTATATCATTATGAGTAATCAACAATGCTGATCTTGGAAAGTGTCTAAAAACAAGTAATTTTTATCACATCCCCCCCCCCCCCCATTTTGACATTCTATACATTGTGTATTCAGCACCATACTCACAGTACATGTACCTGTTCAGAATAAAATACAATGCCTGACTGATCAAAACTGATGGAGCTACTGAAATCTTTCTTTGTTCTACCCATTTTGTGATGCTAAATCATTATCAAATGAGCAATGACCAACACAGATCTTGGAAAGCTTCACAAACAAGTACATGTAATTTTTATCACATTTTTCCATTTTGATAAATATCCTGCTAGGAACAGTACCTGTTCAGAATAAAATGCAATGCCTGACTGATCAAAACTGACGGATCTACCAAAATTTCAAATTTCAAATTTTTCTTCATTCTACCCAGTTTGTGATGTTAGATCATTATCAAAATGAGCAATGACCAACACAGATCCTGGAAAGCTTTACAAACAAGTAATTTTTATCACATTTTTTCCATTTTGATGTTGTATTACATTGTACATGTATATTCATCACCATGCTCCCATCAGTACCTGGTCAGAATATTTCTAACACCTGAGTAGATCGGACTGCCCTATATTCATCACCATGCTTCCATCGGTACCTGGTCAGAATATTTCTAACACCTGAGTAGATGGGACTGCCCTATATATGTGTATATTATGAGTCCTCCATTGCATTAAAGCATTATACTCATGAAAAGTCACAGGTTAATTACTGTACTTCATCATGATCAGGAAATAATTGATGGGTTCATTTCTAGTAAGGCCTTACATGTAATTTACTGATAAATGGTGGAAGGGTTGCTGAATTCATAATATCCTACAAAATTCTGAAGCACTCTCTAATTTTTAGTAGAAAAGCTTGCGAAAAAACCCATTATGATTACTGTGTTTGATTTCTGTAAAACTCAATGCAGTTTTTATCAGAAATTATAATTTTTCTTTCAAAATTTGCTTACACATAATCTGAATCCTCCAAAATCCTTCAGTAGTAAAGCAAGCACATGACATGTATGCACACACGTGTTTCTAATCTGTGATACATGTACATGGCCAGGGACCCTCCCTGCATGCATGGAGCAATAAACAGTGTCCACTGACCTAAGCACTGACCTAAGCACTGACCTTGCAATCACTACAACAAACATGGATGTACATGTACCATGGAAAGGCAAGTATGCCTAATAACCTCAATCCTCCAAAATCCTTCACTTTAGCAAAGAGCATGTAGCATGTAACCTCAATCCTTCAAAATCCTTCACTTTAGCAAAGAGCATGTAGCATGTAACCTCAATCCTTCAAAATCCTTCACTTTAGCAAAGAGCATGTAGCATGTAACCTCAATCCTTCAAAATCCTTCACTTTAGCAAAGAGCATGTAGCATGTAACCAGGCCTTCATTTGAATAAATACGAGAGGAGCTACAGATCGCTCTCCTTAAATCACCAAAGTGATTTAAGGAGAGCGATTTGCTGTCACTAAAAAAACAAAAAACAAGTTGAATGTACAGTTATACATTGTAAATGCAACACAAATAAACAAACTCTTTAGGGCGCCCTCACAATGCACACAATCACGTGAAATCATGCTAAAAATGACAGAAAAACAAAACATTGTGGCCGCGATTTTGCATTTTTTTCCCTTTTTTTTCCTGTTTTTTTTGTGTTTTTTTTGCATATCTGACTTTCCCCTGCGCCGATATGTAAAAATTAAATATGTGTGGCGCATTGGGACAGCCGCGGTAAGATTTATAAACTCGCCTGCGGGGATGATCCACTGTTTAGAAATATAACGTTAATATAATATTAATAGAAGTAGCCTATTGCCGGCCAAGATAAGTTTTTAAAATTCTTTTTGTAAACTTGAGCAAAAATATCTGTAAACTATTTCGACTACTACTACTACTAGTACTAGGCCATTACTTACCTTTGATGCCAGATGCCGTGTGGCTGTGTGCTTCGTAACATATGAAGAGCCGGTAACATATGCCTCTATATCTTTTTGAGCCTTCCCGCGAATCCGCTTATCGGCTTTAATTTTATCAATGTAAGGCCTGCAAACTTTACACCAAATTTTTGTCACCATAACTCGCTCGTTGATTGTCTTAGTTTCATACCCAAAACTGCTCAAATTCCACCTGAGAAATGTGGAAATTTGAACGCTTGACATTTTGTTTTCTGTCAAGTTTCTGCTACAGTGCTACTTGCTTTAAAAAAATGCTCAAATATTAAATCAGGCAGGGCATTATCGTACAGAACACCATGCACGATCGGCATGCGTGATGTTTTCTGTACGCCACATGTGTGTCCGCTATCTAGCACAGTCTATACGAGTAACGCTCGATGTCGTTATCAATACATGTCCATGTACAATGTACCTACGTGTACATTTTTGCCAAGGACGGTTTTAGTGCCGAGTCTGCCGATGCGCGCTCAGAATCAAGTGGCTTATTTTGACCGCACTGATTACGGTTTTAACAAAATAATGTAAGTACACTCACGAAATTTTTAAGGAGCGCTGTGTTTTGCTCTCCTTGGAAAATATTAGGAGCGCTAAGGAGCGCGAGCGCGATCGCGTTCCTTAAAAATGATGGCCTGATGTAACCTCAATCCTTCAAAATCCTTCACTTTAGCAAAGAGGATTTTGGAGGATTTGGGAAGGTTAGGGTTAATGTTTACAATTTTCTCAGAAACCTTTGGACCAACTGTGCTTAAATATTCACGTTTGTTTAAATATCTTTTGCTTGAATATAAAGTATGGATTCATTTACAGACATTTTACCAAATGTGTATACTGCAGGGATTGAAATTAACACTAGTCCGAGGCTAGTGGTTTTAGTAGTGGGACTACTAGCTGCTCGGGTTTGGGTAGTCCGAGGCTAGTGGTTTTAGTAGTGGGACTACTAGCTGCTGGGGTTTGGGTAGTCCGAGGCTAGTGGTTTTAGTAGCGGGACTACTAGCTGCTGGGGTGTGGGTAGTCCGAGGCTAGTGGTTTTAGTAGCGGGACTACTAGCTGCTGGGGTTTGGGTAGTCCGAGGCTAGTGGTTTTAGTAGCGGGACTACTAGATGCTGGGGTTTGGGTAGTCCGAGGCTAGTGGTTTTAGTAGTGGGACTACTAGCTGCTGGGGTGTGGGTAGTCCGAGGCTAGTGGTTTTAGTAGCGGGACTACTAGCTGCTGGTGTGTGGGTAGTCCGAGGCTAGTGGTTTTAGTAGCGGGACTACTAGCTGCTGGGGTGTGGGTAGTCCGAGGCTAGTGGTTTTAGTAGCGGGACTACTAGCTGCTGGGGTGTGGGTAGTCCGAGGCTAGTGGTTTTAGTAGTGGGACTACTAGCTGCTGGTGTGTGGGTAGTCCGAGGCTAGTGGTTTTAGTAGCGGGACTACTAGCTGCTGGGGTGTGGGTAGTCCGAGGCTAGTGGTTTTAGTAGTGGGACTACTAGCTGCTGGGGTGTGGGTAGTCCGAGGCTAGTGGTTTTAGTAGTGGGACTACTAGCTGCTGGGGTGTGGGTAGTCCGAGGCTAGTGGTTTTAGTAGTGGGACTACTAGCTGCTGGGGTTTGAGTAGTCCGATGGGCTAGTGAAAAAAATTAAATCAAAATACTAAAAAACATTCAGTATGATCTCAGCATGATCTCAGTAAGAACATGTTGCTCACCAGCTCACGGTTCATATCTTTTTCTTGTATAATATTCACCTTTTTTCAGGACTACCTTTTTTCAGGACTGGTAAAATTTTGACATAGGCCTACTAGTCCTGTGGGCTACCATAAAATTCAAGTTAATTTCTATTCCTGGTATACTGGTACTACAATGTACATGTAACTCAGTACATGTCATGATTTATGAGGCTGAGTGTTCTAATCTCCCCAGTGTAGTTTGTGAGTTGTCTGTTACCTGGGGTGTATGTTCCTTACCCCTACTGTCACGATGGTTTTGGAGTTGCCAGTGACACTTTGTCTTCATGATAAATGTCTTGCTAGCGGGGTTTTCTGGCAATTTCACAAGAACTACAGCTTTACATCATAATGCTTAAGGCAGTGCATTTTAATCCCCAAAAAATTCATTTGTGAGTAGCCAGTTTCCTTTGGGTACATGTATACATGTATACACTCCTTCTGTCAGGATTATTTTTAAAGGGGCAGTATCGGCACGATCAGAGCAGACTTACAACAGGGCATGGAATCGGTGTCCAAGTTTAAGATGAACACAGTGACTGAAAATTACTGGCTCATTTATTCAGTAGCAACGGTAATATGACCTTATCATGTGGGGTATTATGGCAGTCACTGAGTTAATCTAAAGCTAGCACTCCAATTCCATGCCCTGTTGATCGTGACGATACTGTCCCTTTAACAGATTTTGTTAGTTACCAGCTAAACTTTCATACAGAATGTATATGTATTTTGGCTGGTAGTCTGTTTTTAAAATGCTTAGCAAAAATAAATTAGTGGGTAATTATATTGATCTCTAGTAATACATAAAAGAATCAACCCATTTTGATCAATGGCAGAATAAAATTGCTTACCAGAGAAATTTACTTAACAGATTTTAGGGAAGCCGTCAAAAGTATTTTAGTCGGCGTGCTGCAGTGCGCCGCGGCGCTCAGCGGCGCCGCCGAACTGCTTCAAAACCACAAGATTTTACGCAGCGCCGCCGCGAGGCACGCAGCTCATTAAATCGTACCTATTGGGAAGCCCTTTTGATATGTAAATGAGCTCAATAAACAGTCTACTTGGGAGCGGGCCGCAGCCAGCCCAGCCGCGGGATCAAAAATCACTGAAGCAAAACCGAACCAGTCTTAATAACTGTGAAAAACTATCTCGTTAATTACGAATTATTTGTCAAAGAAGTTTTTTATACATGGTAATTTTAATAAAACATTTCAAGGATTGCCAAGATAACTTTGATCATTATTTAAGCTCAATGAAATAAGGAGCGATAATTTTCAGCTCACGCAAGGACTAGATGATCAGGCAATTGTTATTTTTCCCTTTGGTTGAAATCCATGATATTGCCATAACAGCACAGGGTTGCACCGAAACAATGTACCTCGTTAGATAAGTTAGCGATGCCGACAGAGTATTTAAAGAATTTAAACATATATATTTTTGCTTATACATCACCGTATTAGAAAAATGTCCAATCAATTAATTAAATGTGTGACTGTGAATCATTCCCGGCAGAAAAGAAATATGTAATCATTTCTGCACACTTTTATAGGTGATGGTAAATAACCATGTAAGGCCGTTCCAATTTTATTAGTTGGTTTACGGATGAGGCGACTTATTTTGTTGAAAAATCGGGAAAAAAATAAAATTGAAATCCGTGACTTTTTCTTTCTTTTTTTTGCCCACGAATATTCAAAACATTGGTCTGAATATTTGAAAAATAAAATAAAATAAGTTGATTTTAGTGTCGAGAAAGCAATTGCGAAAAAAATATCGTGAAGGCTACGTGTCTGTGTACTTGAATACCATAAGTTTCGATCACACAGGCCATACGTGCCGTCCTGATGATGTGCATCGGCCCGCGCGTGCGCGCACAGTAAGTTGCTTGGATTGTACTTATATCCGACTCTGTGCCTCCCTCATGTATTGATATCAAATACATACAGCGCAGCGAGACGTGTAACCGTGAGAACAGCCCATGTGCACTGTTGTTCGGTGCTAGACCAGCGCCGTGGGATTGGGTGTTGACGGAAAGTGTAATACGCGATGTAAACATAATAGTTTGATACCCGTCCCTTAATACTTGTATGTAAAACAAAATGCCATGTCGCTCGTTCATCCTGTCAGCAAAGAATACTTTTCTGAATTCTGTGACTATAAAGGAGGGAGAAAAGCTGGATAAACATTATTGCCGTCTCCCTTGATGAAAGTATTGGTTCATTGTCCAATGCAATGGGCATCGATGAACAATCCTCACACAATCACTGCATGTGCCGTCGACATGACTGCCTCGGAACGGCTAGAAATGTGATAACTGACGTTAGGCTAAGCCTAATGTACATGTAGGCCTACACCGATGGCTGTAATCCACAGCTTCGTTTGGGTGGAAATTTATCGAAATGAAGATAAACCCTGCGGACAAGCATGGAGGAAGGAAGAGAAGCAATCCACTTCTACTTCTGCTAGTGCTACTGAAGAATGTCGTATCCGACCGCCACTTTTTCTCATTAAATATAACCAATAATGTAATCTTTTGTTACCTAAGGTGAAGAACATCGATGATGATGGACATATACTTCAAATTATTCCAGGATATTTATTTCATTAAAAATCAGGCATTTTTGGTATACGATGACTTCCTCAGTCATATCAAATTGAGGGTTAAGTTATGTTACATTATGTATCTTTTAAAAGTACATTTAGACCAATAATGCGTCCGTAATTTAGGTGAAGATAGCAAATGTAATTGTCAATGGAGGTCTAACCTTTAAAATATACACTTAAGGATTACCCCACGGTTTTAGCCCCAAACAAAAATATACACTTTTAGGTAATTTAGGTGAAGATAGCAAATGTAATTGTCAATGGAGGTCTAACCTTTAAAAATATACACTTAAGGATTACCCCACGGTTTTTTAGCCCCAAACAAAAAATATACACTTTAGGATTACCCCACGGTTTTTTATCCCCAAACCAAAATAAATAACAGCAAGTGATGATAGTAAATGTTAAAATTAATTAAACAGAAAAAATTTCTAACTTGTGTCTAACTTATGTCTAATTTTTTGCCAACTTCCTACATTTTCCATTTATTGCGTCCGTAGCTGTTTTGGATAGGTGGTTGACGATGTTTCCATTGGATATACTATTTGTGCTTGTGTTATTATGGCTATAAAAATTGGATGACGTTTGAGTGCTTTCTTTGTAATATTTCCTTGTTTGCAAATCACCCCCCCCCCCCCATGATAATTAAAATGTGCCAATTCCTCCTTGGCAAGGTATTTTGCAACTAATTTTAGAACAAAATCCTTTGGGTTGTCAACTTTCTCAAAGACATCAAGGTAATCAGATTTGTTCATGATATGCACCGCTGTCTCAGGTTTACCGATAAATATGTCGCCAGAGTCCAAGTCTACGTAACTTGGTTTTGCAGATTTCCTCGACAATCCTATATGTTCTGAGATTAAGTCCAACATTTCATGGACGCACTGAACTTCCTTCAGCAACAGCAAAAACAGATCTTGAGTTGAACTCGGAGGCACATCTTGAGCTGCCGCACCCAACCCCGCCAAAGTTGAAATGAGAGACAACTCAAGGGACGGAGATGGGGCCGACTGCCGGGGTGGTGGGGCGACTGTCGAGGTGGTGGACGGGGCGACTGTCGGGGTGTGGAGGAGCGGCGTGAACTTTCGTTCCATTGCCATCCGCTTGCTGATGAACACATGCCGCTGTTCCAGGAGAAGTCCCTGGGAAGGTGTGAAGCCGGATGTAAGTACGTCTTCACCAGCCGGAAAGACCAGGATGACCATCGGAAGAAGGTGCACCCAAGACGATAACATTTATGGAAAATTTATGTTATTATATGATTTGTTTAATTTTATAATTGTTATTTTTGGATTTTTGGATTTCAAAACAACCAGTCCTTTTGAGGACCAACAAAGTAATTTTTAACATATTTTGTGATTGATTTTCCATGTTTGTTGTATGATGGACATCATCAATGTATAGTCCTTTATCAATTTTAACAAATATCTGAGAATTTACAACTGTATTTTATAATACCAAATCCCAAAAATACCAAATGCCAAATGCCAAAAACCGAATGAGATACACTATTTTGCCTACTCATCAAGAATGATCGACAGTTTAATTGTAGCAAAAGTCCGTCTGCACTTTGTCTGCGTCGTTAAAGATAAAAAAAAAGTATTCGAGAAAGGGGCGTAATTAAGAAGGGTGTCATGTTTCTAAAGAAATTCCGGGCCTGTAATGAAAATTACATTGGATCTGGAGTGGAGTCATGCCTTACGTCAAATTTATAAAATAAAAACAAGGGATCAGGAGGGTCTCCGGTGTAGAAAAAATATATATTATATTACTTTTGTGGAGGTAACAAAAATAGGATCGTAAATGGTAAAAAATAAAATGCCGTTTTTGTTCAAGTTTAAATAAATAGGTCAATTCTGGGTTTATAGCTGTAATTCTTCTTGACAATTTTGTATTAAATATTTTCCTCGGTCGCCATGACAATCCCTGCATCTGTAAGAGAAACTAAATAAATACATTACATCTAGAAATATATTTTGTATCTTTAAAGGAATGAACATTGATACGCCGCTTAATTGGCTACAAGTGAGTTCCATACATATTTGCTTTGTGAGCAGCAAACTGTTTAGAATGAAAGAAGAAATGCGGCGGGCTGGCAACCCGCCGAGATCTTTGTAATTCTTGCTCAACCTCGAATTAAGCAACACTATTGTTCCCATTGTTATACACTTCTGGGCCATGCGCCGCATAGCTCCAGCTCAGCCAGCGGGCGCTCGAGTCGCTGACCCTCAAAGGCGCTTGGCGCCGACTAAAGTACTTATGACGGCTTCCCTTAGGTAAAACTTGGAACTTTGCATAGTGAAGAGGATATTATTTTCAGTCACTGTGGTAATCAAAAACTAGCACTCTGATTCCATGCCCTGTTGATCATGATGATATTGTCCCTTTAAGTTGCCAGTGACGCCTACTCTCAATAATGTCAACCATTTTGTATTTTTTCTCATGATTTTTCATGATTTCATGATTTTACAAATCCCCCCTTTGCCTCAGAGTAGCGACCATGGAAAGAAAGAAGAACGTGTAGCCTGTATTGTGTCCAAACGTCTAGTTTCTTGTTTGTGGGGATGTGGAGAGTCTGTAAATCCTCCAAAATTAACATCCAGGAAATTCAGGGAGCTTTGTCCTCTAGACCAAAGGGAGACCCAGGCCCCCTACCCATTTTTCAGGATTTTTTACTTATTATCAGATGAGACCCCTGCTTACAGGTTTACGTTGTGGTGCTTGGGGCAGTGTGTTCTAATCCTCCACAATTTAGTTAGCAAGTTGGCCTAGACACCAGGGTAACCCCATACTCTCACGATAAGCATCAAACAAATGTAGATTTTTAATGCACTTTCATAAGTACAGAGTACCAGTACAGCTTTATACGTCGTTGTGCTTGGGGCTGTGTGGTCTAATCCTCACAATTTAGTTTGTGAGTCGCACTATTGGAGAGTTAGTAGACTTGAATTGAGACTAATCTAGTTAACTAAGTTCAGATGGCTGAAGGAGTGTGGGAATTTCTGGTCTAACCCAGTAATGAATGCTGTAGGCATGTAAATGTTTACGTGTACGTATTTGGACATGTTGGTTTTAAGGGAAGTTATACCGTTGGTTTACTCAACTTCTTTTGGTTTTACTTCATGTAAATAAAGACATACACTGTACATGTATCAAATAATAAACTAGTGTTGAGACGGTTAACCATTTATAAATTTAGTAAGACTAATTGCGGTGACACCATGTGAAATTCTCAATTGAGTAGTAATTAGTCCTGAAAAGAACTGAAGGTTACAACTCTTATATTTGCTACAATGTATCTTATAAATTTGCTATTTAAAAAAATACGACCTTGAACAATTTTGGAAGAATTTGATGCCCATTTTGTTCTAGACTTTTCTTTTTTGCCGCATTGGTTAAATTAAACAATCATTGTGGGAACTTTATTGATGCTTTTTAATTGAAAATTTATTCACATTGTGCCGTTTGCTGACGATCTAGTGTGTGTGGCCGTTAGGTGCCGACTTTCGTGAAAGATTCAGTTAAACGGTTAGCGAACTAACCGGTAACTCCCAGCACTATTGGCACTGTGCATGAGCCGTTGAGGGCACATCTTGTGGGTAAACGGGCAGCGATAGTGCGTCACGTTTGGCCATTTTGCAGTTGGTGTGCATACGTGCAAAATATCTCCAGCGATCATTGGCTGGCAGAAGTACACATGCGCTTACATATATGCACATACACTGTAAAGTGTACGCACAATGCTCACCTGACGCCAAAGTGGCTATCATCAAGACACTGGGTGTAAATTCACCGCTAGAGGGCTACGATGTGCGCTGAGTGAATAACGAGCATAATAAATAAGAATTAACTTTTGCTCACTGCTTACCAACCAAAATGACCTTTAATATATAAATACAAAATATATTTAGTGGCCTCATGTTTCAAACCTAGCAGGATAATTAACCTAAAAAAATCAATCATTTGTTGTATCTTTAACACAAAAATTGTGAAGATGCATTTAGAAATGTTGATGGCAAAAACAGTTGGTCACTAACCTGTGAAAAAAGACGTGCGTGATTAGAGAATTACATTTGACATTTCTTGAAATGTTAACACCACAGACAGATATAAATTCAAGGTACATGTATGTTTGAAACCATCTTCAACTTAACACCAAGTAATAGTAAGGCCTCCCAAAAAAGTTCTCTGGTTTGTGGTCTACACACGCGTTGCCCCAGACCTGTGCGTCAGCGTTTTTTTAGTTTTTGTTGTTGCTATGAAACGATGTCCAATTGCAGCCAGAATTGCTGGATCCATTGGAATTCTGCCGTGCTGTGTTTTAAATAACTTTTTCACATGAACATTTGCCTGATTTGTGCAGTCTGTTAGCCACCATACTTTATGTACAAGTACATGTATGGTAAATTTGGTCTGGTTCAAATAACCAGATATAATATACTACTCAAAACAATTTAGGGAACACCGGAATAATCTCAGTTAAAGCAAGATCATTTATTTCAGATAAACACAATGTTTCACAGGATTGATGAGAAACAACTTCACAATGAAACAGATTATAAAGGATGCATGTAGTGATTACACATTTCATGACATGACTACTGAAAGAGAGAGGGGGTTGCAAATGAAAATCCCGGTTCATGGAACATTTCAAACCTATTTTGATGTTAAAAATCGGTTGTTCCCTAAATTGTTTTGAGTAGTATATAAAAAATGTGTAGTGACTTGATTTTCTTATCCTGAATTGTCACGACATGCAACAGCCATTTACTATGTACAGCTTTCGCATCTAGCAGGAGTGTGAGATTTCGTTTTTGCTACACACACGGACTAACGTTAATTAAGAGTGCAGTGTGCCTTCTCAGTTCTCGTGGATCTTTTGCTCACGTATTTCACTGGTTGGCAAAAAAGAAAAAAAGATTACCCCCCAAAAAAACTAAAGCGCGTCACCGCACCAATTTTGAGGCCGACCTATTACCAGAAACTGGAGACTTTTTTTTTGCCTAAACTGTGAAAATGCTTTTTGAGAATGCCAAAGGTATAACATTTACATACATTGTCTATACATGTACATGTAGAGAGTTAAAATACTGACCTCTAGCGATACATGTGTGTAAAATGAATCGGGGGTAAATTTTTTGATCAGGGGTAAATTTTTTGATCAGGGGTAAATTTCATAGAGCTTCTTAGCAGACAAATTTACTTAAAGAGACAGTATCGTCACGATCAGAGCAGACTTTCAGCAGGGCATGGAATCAGTGTCCTAGTTTAAGATGAACACTGACTGAAAGTTACCCAGCTCATTTATGCAGCAGGAACAGTAATATGACCTTAACATGTGGGGTATTATGGCAGTCACCGAGTTAATCTAAAGCTAGCACTCCAATTCCATGCCCTGTTGATCGTGACGATACTGTCCCTTTAACAGATTTTGTTAGTTACCAGCTAAACTTTCATACAGAATGTATATGTATTTTGGCTGGTAGTCTGTTTTTAAAATGCTTAGCAAAAATAAATTAGTGGGTAATTATATTGATCTCTAGTAATACATAAAAGAATCAACCCATTTTGATCAATGGCCAATTACACAGTACCGTTTAGCAGAATAAAATTGCTTACCAGAGAAATTTACTTAACAGATTTTAGGTAAAACTTGGAGCTTTGCATAGTGAAGAGGATAAGTAAGAGTAATTGCGGTGACACCATGTGACATTCTCAATTGAGTAGTAATCAGTTCTGAAAAGAACTGGAGGTTACAACTCGACGTTTTGATCTCAGAGCATACTGATCAAAACGTCCAGTTGTAACCTCCAGTTATCTTTTAGAACTGATTACTACTCAATTGAGAATGTCACATGGTGTCACCGCAATTAGTCGTTACTTAACTAGTTTCTCGTCGGAGGCCGTGTATGCACGCAATTTTTTTTTGCATCACGTTTCGGATGGCGTCTAAACACGCCACAGGAAACTCTGGAATATTTGTATGCATGCTCGGTTGAGCCACGCGTGTACGGTGACATGCTCGGAAGTGCCGGCCACCCGCTGTGGAAGCTTCCATTAACGTGTGTGTGTGTGAAAAAGAAACCCGCCACAGGGGCCCAGAAAAACTTTTTTATTCCCGATGCGAACTGGTTAACAGATTTTGGTGGTTACCAGGTGAACTTTCAATACAGAATGTTTGTACGTGGGCTGGAAGTCTGTTTTAAAAATATTTGCTTAGAAAAATTATCTGCTTAGCAGCTCTATGAAATTTTAATATTCAAAATGAAAAATGTCATTTTTGTTTTATTTTGTTTTATTTTGTTTCAGTTCTAAGCAGAGGGAACTTTACGATGAAACATTCCGTAGTCTAGTAGAGTCGGTGTTATATGGCTTCAATGGAACGATATTTGCTTACGGGCAAACAGGAACAGGAAAGACGTACACCATGGAAGGTAACTTCCAATCATGAGTGTAACATCATCTCATGAATATTCATCATACCACATGTCCTACCAATATACCATAATTATGAATATTCATCAATTCCCATCAACACCTTATGTCATACTCATGAATATTCATCTCTATGCTATCTACCCTACACGTCATAAAATACATCATACTTGAATGAATATTCATTACTTAACATCTTGCCAATATGTCAAACTCATGAATATTCATCATACCACTTGTCATACAATATATTGTAATATTCATCACTATCCCTACTACACCTTATGAATATTCATCTCTATGCTATACATACATGTACTGTACATGTACATGTACATGTATATTTACCCTACACATCATACAATACATAATACTGATGAATATTCATTACTAAATATCTATACTTCATCATGACAATATGTCAACTCATGAATATTCATCACTATCCCATCTTTCCCAGATCTCGCACCAATATTTCATATGAATATTTATTTTGCACATATCTCCCTCTACTCAACCCCACACATAATCAACAGATGAGACTGGGATCCAATTCCATCATCCACAAGCCACAACTAATGAATATTCAACGGAAAATTTGCATATCTATTCAAAACAGGTGTAAGATCAGAACCAGATAACAAAGGGGTCATCCCTAATTCCTTTGAGCACATCTTCACACACATTGCTCGGACGCATGATCAGCAATATCTCGTCAGAGCATCATATCTTGAAATCTATCAGGTAAGAACAAGAATAATTTGGTTTGAAAAGTTTGACTGCAAAAGAAGACGGGGTCAGCTTGAAATATATTTATTTATTTTTATTTTGTTTAATAGATGAAGAGATTAATGGAAAACAGACTATTTGTTTTGCCTCACAGTTTTTTGTCTTATTTGCAGGAAGATACATGTATCATTTTAATGAAAGTTTAAAAGTTAATTCTGAAAGTTGTCAAAGTAGTTGCGCCTCTAGTCAATACAGAGATGTGCTCTTTTGTTAATTTAATCTTGTTCATATTTTCTCAAGAAATTTCTTAGATGGATAGAGGAACTTTACTTCTTCTTTTTATACACTTTCTAATTCTCGGACTTGTGTTTTATTGTTTATATCTAAATGCAGGAAGATATTAGAGATTTATTATCTAAAGATCAAACCAAGAGATTAGAGCTAAAGGAGAGACCAGACACAGGTGTTTATGTCAAGGTATGTACAATTTGAAATAATTATAATTTTCAACTGGTATTTGAAATGTTTTAGCACTGGGGTGTCATGACCAAGCAGTCAAGGGCATTGGACTTGTGTTCTGATGGCTGAGTCATTAGAATGCGAGTTCACATCCCAGCCATGACCATGATACTTGTGTCCTTGAGCAAGACACTTTACTGTAATTTCTTCTCTTCACCCAGGAGTATAAATGTGTACCTGTGAGGGTAGAGGTGGTTATTGTGTTTGATTAGCCCTGTAGCGCCAAAAGGTTGCACATAATGGGCTGTATACTCCCCAGGGAGCTGAGAAAGATTATAGGAATGATATTGGTCCAGTGACCAGGGGAAATAATAAGAGCATAGAGGCTTTCATTCAAAGGTATTACACGCTATATAAGAACTGTTCATTATTATTATTATTATTATTATTATTATTATTATTATTATTATTATTATTATTATTATTATTATTATTATTATTATTATTATTATTATTATTATTATTATTATTATTATTATTATTATTATTATTATTATTATTATTATTATTATTATTATTATTATTATTATTATTATTATTATTATTATTATTATTATTATTATTATTATTATTATTATTATTATTATTATTATTATTATTATTATTATTATTATTATTATTATTATTATTATTATTATTATTATTATTATTATTATTATTATTATTATTATTATTATTATTATTATTTGCAAATATCTGTGGAAATTGTTTTATGCCAACCTTTTCCACAAAAAACAACAACTTATAATTGCAGTTTTTGCCAATTACAGAATTTGTTAATGCCTTTGATGATATTTTAGTTTTACTGCTTTCATTAAATTATTTTTTAGGATTTGTCGTCGTTTGTCACTAAAAGCATTAAGGAGATAGAACACGTCATGACTGTAGGCAACACAAACAGATCAGTTGGGTAAGTAATCAGATCAAGGAATGAATGTTAACCCTCCTACTGCAGGGCCCACTGGACTTTGTGACTGAGTCTGGTGGTTTAACCAGTTCGCGTCGGAGGCTGTGTATACACGCAAAATTTTTTTGCACCACGGATCGGAGAGCGTCTAAACACGCCATAGGAAACTCTGATATATTTGTATGCATGCTCGGTTGAGCCACGCGTGTACGGTGACATGCTCGGAAGACGTGGCCACGCGCTGTGGAAGCTTCCATTAACGTGTGTGTGGGAAAAAGAAACCCGCCACAGGGCCCAGAAACACTTTTTTATTCCCGACGCGAACTGGTTAAACATAGGATTTGTGGATTCTATGACTGTATGGTTTTTCCTAACACAGTAAATTTACTGATGTTTTAGTCAATGTGTCAAATATGTCTTACCTGTTTTTGCACTGGTCTTGTAAAGATATTTCATGAGTTTTATAAGATCGGGAAAAATCATTCACATGCATAAGGCCAAAAGAAAAAATCTCTGATTTCTGGTCTGTGCGCATGTTACCTCAAACCCGCGCATTGACATTTTTAATTTTCTTTCTTTTTTATATGAAACTATGTCCAATCGCAGCCAAAATTGCTGGATTGATTGGAATTCTGCCGTGCTGTGTTTTAAACGACTTTTCACATAGGGGTATGAACATTTGCCAGATTTGTGAGGCCTCTCTTAGCCACCATACTTTGTATATGGGAAAGTTGGTCCCCACGTATACATTGTACATGTATCACGTATTTCCCTGTTGGCAACAAAAAGGATTACCAAAAAAAAAAAAAAAAAAAAAAAGGTGTCACTGCATCGATTTTGAAGCCATCAAATGCTATTTGAATGTACGCAATGTTGTGTAAAACTGCCTAGACTGACAAAATTCACATGTTAATGGCTCCTTTTAATTATACATGTATGTGATCAATTAAATCAACTGGATTTCTCTTTTTTTGTTCTTTTTCCCGTAGTGCAACAAACATGAATGAACATAGTTCCAGATCACATGCAATATTTATCATCACAATTGAATGTAGTGAGGTAAGTTTATGATTAACCAATTTGTTTTACCAGAAGTCTGTCACCTACATGAAGCGTGCCACTCGTGTACTAACCTAGTCCACGGCACAGTACTAGAAGTCTCTTACCTACATGAAGTGTGCCACTCGTGTACTAACCTAATCCACGGCATAGTATTAGAAGTCTGTTACCTACATGAAGTGTGCCACTCGAGTACATAACCTAGTCCACGGCACAGTACCAGTAGTCTATTACCTACATGAAGTGTGCCACTCGAGTACATAACCTAGTCCACGGCACAGTACCAGTAGTCTATTACCTACATGAAGTGTGCCACTCGAGTACATAACCTAGTCCACGGCACAGTACCAGTAGTCTATTACCTACATGAAGTGTGCCACTCGAGTACATAACCTAGTCCACGGCACAGTGCCAGAAGTCTATTACCTACATGAAGTGTGCCACTCGAGTACATAACCTAGTCCACGGCACAGTACTAGTAGTCTGTTACCTACATGAAGTGTGCCACTCGTGTACTAACCTAGTCCACGGCACAGTGCCAGAAGTCTATTACCTACATGAAGTGTGCCACTCGAGTACATAACCTAGTCCACGGCACAGTGCCAGAAGTCTATTACCTACATGAAGTGTGCCACTCGAGTACATAACCTAGTCCACGGCACAGTACTAGTAGTCTGTTACCTACATGAAGTGTGCCACTCGAGTACATAACCTAGTCCACGGCACAGTACTAGTAGTCTGTTACCTACATGAAGTGCGCCACTCGAGTACATAACCTAGTCCTAGTCCTAGGATTTTTTAATTTTGTCAAATCACACCCCTGAGCTGAACTGAGCTGAGCTGAGCTGAGCTGAGCTGAACTGAACTGAGCTGAGCTGAGCTGAACTGAACTGAACTGAACTGAACTGAGCTGAGCTGAGCTGAGCTGAGCTGAGCTGAGCTGAGCTGAGCTGAGCTGAGCTGAGCTGAGCTGAGCTGAGCTGAGCTGAGCTGAGCTGAGCTGAGCTGAGCTGAGCTGAGCTGAACTTAACTGAACTGAACTGAACTTAACTTTGGTATAACAATCATTATTTGTATTTCTATTATGACTGTCAACAGCTTGGTCTTGATGGTGAGAATCATATACGAGTAGGTAAACTCAACCTTGTAGACTTAGCTGGAAGTGAACGTCAAAGTAAGACAGGTGCACAGGTAAATCAAAAAACAAAAACAAAACAATACCAACCAAAACATTTTTTAAATTAAAGATTCACACAGATTATTTTCTGTAAAGGGCCTTTTGTGCTCCGCTAGAGGATTACATAGGCCAGTAGGCCTGGGCAAAGCCTGTGCATGGCCAAGCTTTTCAAAGGCTTGGCTGTACCATGACTTTGGCCCTCCTCCCTTGGAGAGTTACAGGCAAAGCCTGGCCCTGGCTGGGCTTCTCAAAGGCTTGGCTGTACCAAGACTTTGGCCCTCATCCCTTAGAGAGTCACAGGCAAAGCCTGGGCCTGGCCGGTCTTCTCAAAGGCTTGGCTGTACCATGACTTTGGCCCTCCTCCCTTGAGGACTAGGGCTTTTAACTTCTTAAATTCCCCTATTTATTTTATGCTTTTAATCTTGTTCCAGGGGGAAAGACTAAAAGAAGCAACCAAAATCAACCTGTCCCTGTCTGCCTTGGGTAACGTCATCTCTGCTCTCGTCGACGGCAAAAGCACCCATATACCGTACAGAGACTCTAAACTGACTAGGTTACTACAAGATTCTCTCGGTGGGAACGCAAGGACAGTCATGGTAGCAAACCTCGGTCCAGCTAGTTATAATTTTGACGAGACTGTAACGACGTTAAGGTGAGATTTTGTTGGATATTGAAATTAAGAATTGTTTTTTAATTATCCCCAACCCCCTACAGGCATTTTACAGACAGTCTACTCAATGCAGAACAATGGTTCTTTTGTTCTCTGCTGAGGGCAGCAAGATTCAACAACTTTTTCATTTGTTGCATCTTGTTGCATCTTGTTGCATCTTGTTGCATCTTGTTGCATCTTGTTGCATCTTGTTGCATCTTGTTGCATGGTTAGGGTTAAAGGAGCAAGATATTCATGTGGGAGGAATTGGGTTTCAACCCTTAGTATTTTGGAATGAAAGTGGACAGTTCTCAACAAGTCAAATGTGGACATTATTCATCATTTCAGATACGCCAATCGTGCCAAAAACATCAAGAATAAACCCAAAATCAACGAGGACCCCAAGGATGCTCTCTTGAGAGAGTTCCAAGATGAGATTCTTCGTCTTAAGCAGCAACTTGACAAGAAAGGAGGAGATGGAAGTGAAGGAACTATGAAAAGAAAAAGGAGACGCAGAAAAGGAGAAAGTAAACACACCAATTTTTTTAAAGAATTTTTGTGTCAAGTTTAATAATAATAATAATAATAATAATAATAATAATAATAATAATAATAATAATGTGTGGACTTATATAGCGCACGTATCCACCAACTGAGTGGTGCTCAAGGCGCATATTATTACCCCTGCTCATAAGGCTCATAAATCATTCCTGAAACCATCTCAGCTCCCTGGGGAGTATACAGCTCAATTGCTGCCATTACAGCGCATATAGGGCTAATCAACCAACTCTGCCCTCACAGGTTACCCATTTAACCCCTGGGTGGAGAGAAGCAATTGTGGTTAAGTGTCTTGCTCAAGGACACAAGTGTCACGGCCGGGATTCGAACCCACATTCTGCTGCTAACACCAGAACTTGAGTCCGGTAAGTTTAGTTAATATTTCACAAAAACCAAAGTGAAGTAAAGGTTAAATTTAATTATAATAGTAGTATTAATGTATTTGTATGTAGAGCATTTCTGACACAACCCCGACTCGAGTATAATACCAACTCTGCCCCATTTATATTCCTTGGTGGAGAGAAGCAATATATGGTTAAGTGTCTTGCGTAAACTATCCTTTGCCAGAATTGAAGACTTAATCAACTCAAGTCTGATCTGTTAGGTACCTATATATATATATTCCTAGGTCGAGAGAAGCAATTATGGTAGTGTCTTACTCAAGGACACAAGCACCACAATCCTGTCCAGGATTAGAACCCACATTCTGTTGACTCTGCCATCAGAACACAAGTCTGATGCACTAAACCACTCAGCCATGGTACTCCATACACAAGCACCATGATCCTGGCCAGGATTCGAACCCACATTCTGTTGACTCAGCCATCAGAACACAAATCCGATGCACTGAACCACTCAGACTTGACATTCCATGGAGCACCTTTATTTCATTCTGACTGTGTGGTTGTATTTCTCCTCTTCTAGTTGGTGGTTCAGATGATGAGATTGAAGACGATACAGAGGATGGAGAGGAAGAAGATGAGGAAGAGGTATATAAGAAAGCTCAGCTGAGTCTTGAGGCTGAAAAAGAGGCTATCTTGACCAACAAGAACATGATCGCTGAGGTATGTTGCTTTACGTCAGTATGCTTTATCCAAATAAAAATATCACGATAGCTGAGGTATGTTGCTTAATAACTTCAATATGCTTTAACCAGATAAAATTACCAACATATTTTGGTATTTTAACCCTCCTATTGTAGCTTAACTTTTTGTGGCAGGTAGCTGTATTGGTCAAAATCAGTCAAATGTACTTACTACACATTACGTTTGACACTGTTCGACTTTTAAGTGCACTAGATATACCTTAGCAAGTATATCAACATTTTGACTGATTTTCACCCTTGCAGTCACAGAAGGGTTAAACAGAAAAATATTTTAAAATATATTATACAGCTATGCATTCACTACAAATCAAAGAATTTTACTTGGTTAATAATAATAATAAAGAATACAAACAATATACAATGATAGCATAGAAAAAAAATTATGTACCGAAGATGACTCCAGAGTCTCGGAGCCGCGACAGAAAAAGACCTATCACCCCAGTTCCGTTTTGAAGTTGGTTCCTTTAGGAGTGGCATGTTGCTGGAGCGCAAATTGCGTGATGGAGTGTAGACTTTAAGCAGTTCAGAAATATAATTTGGAGCAATGTTATTAAAAGATTTGTGAACAATTAGCATAAGTTTAAAAACAATTCTCTGTGAAACAGGAAGCCAGTGCAGTTCTTTCAAGATTGGCGTGATATGGTTTAAGAACATTATAATACAGATACACAACCTTTTGGTTGCAGTTTTCAACAACTCGATCTTATATTTTAAAGGACGTTATCTAGCTCATATTTTTTCTGTTTGTTGTATTGTAAGATATCAAGAAAGACTCTGTTCGGGATGAAATGTCGGGCCATTAACATGTTTTATGCATTGATACTACTGTACATGCCCATTTGGTAAGCAGTTTGCAACAACTAATTCTCTTTTTATTATAATCATCTCCGTATCCCAGGAAAAAGAAAAATTCCTCCAAGAGCTTCAGCATCGACAAGAACAGCTTAAGAAGCAACAACAAGCGAGGGATGCCCTTGAGGCTAAGATCCGAGCCATGGAGAGTAAACTCCTCGTTGGAGGCAAGAGTATAATGGATCACACGGAGGAACAAGACAGACAACTGGAACAACGACGGTTAGAGCTGGCTGAGAAGAAAGTAATTCTTAAAACCAAATGTTTAGCATTTTGCTAAGCAGGGGGATTCCAGGCAAATTTTTATACAGTGTATATTGACTGGTGGACTGTTTTGACATTGCTTTACCCTCCTACAATCAGTGAAATTTTTGAAACAACCCATTCAGGCCACTCCAAGCCATTAGCTGTTGCCAGTGGCTTCCTATGGTTACCCTTCTGTGCACTGTCACACCACTGAGATTGCATGGTAAGGTGGTCTCCCATCGATACATTGTAGGCCATACTAATATGTTCAAACATTTACAGTGGCCTTGGGTGACACACAGTTGATTTTGTAAGATTACTTGGAAAGGACAGCAGGCTTGTACATGTATGTACTGAAGGTTGCTCAAGAACAGAATTTTGTGGATCGGAGTGGGCTCTATGTGTAGGAGGGTTAATGGAACATATCGCAAAGCTGAATCTTGTGGTTTCTAGCCAAAAGTTGAAACAATATATCTTTGTGTCAGAACACAAGGTCATATCTAAAAAATGCAATAAGGTCATATGTGCAATCGTGCATAAATTTGCATACATTAAAACAATTGAGTGCAACAACATCGTATCTTCTTCCATAGGCTTTGTGTGTTCATCCTGGGACTTTGTAAAAAGATACGACTTTCTTGCACTGAGCAAAATCCATGTCTGCAACAAGGTCGTAACTATGATACGACCTTGTTGCACTGATGCAATGATATATTGATTCTATATGGGATTCTATATATTGATTCTATATGGGATTCTAGCCGGTCAATCGTCATCGGCCAAGCTCGGTGGTCGAGAGGTTGGTCTGTAAGCAGGAGGTCGTGGATTCGAATCCCACCCGAGTCGCCTGTGAAGTTTTTTCACAGTCACTCGGAAAGCACTGAGTATACAGTACTATATATATATATACGTTGGTGTAGGGCAAAAAAAAAATAAATAAATAAATAAAATAATCAATTGTTTATCACCCAATGCAAGAATTTCATCAACCTATATATTTATTATATTTAGAACATGAGTGGCCAATTTTACAGTCCAGTGAAGAGGGTAACATCAAGTTTCTCACAACCGCTTCTTCTCAGAACCAACAATTGTTACAACTCCTAAGAGATTGTTTACATGGTGCTAACGCAAACCTTACTCCCAATGTACTTCCACCGTGCAAAGCTTCAAATCCTACTTAATACATTTCTTTTCTTGTTACAGCGAATAGAACGAGAAATGAAACAGAAACTAGAAGCAAATGAAGAGAATACGGAAGAAATCCACAAGACATTCACTTCATTACAACAAGAAGTTGATATCAAGACTAAAAAACTCAAAAAGGTAAGGTCAGAGGTCAAGGCCAATAGTCATTCTTTCTATTCTACAAACTCCTTACAATAAGGCGGACATAAAATTGTCTACAAAGCTTAAAGGGACAATATCCTCATGATCAGAGTAGACTTTCAACAGGGCATGGAATCGGTGTCCTAGTTAAAGATGAACACGGTGACTGAAAATTACTGACTCATTTATGCACCAGCAAAGGTAATATGACCTTATCATGTGGGTATTATTTTCAGTCACTGAGTTAACCCTCCTACTTCTGGTACCTTTTTCATACAAGTTGATCCACCATTTGAAACCATTCGCTTTTGTGGTTTTGAATGGTGAAATAACTGTACAGTATTGATTTCCCCAAATGGTTTTCAATGGTAGGTCAGCTAATACAAAACCTTGTTTGGATCTTTCCAAATGGTAGTACAGCTAATACAAAACCTTGTTTGGATACTTCTAAGTGGTGAATCAATGGACCCTCTATGCATTTGAATGGATTTGAATGATAGTAAGGCTTGCTACCACCACTGTTCAAATGGTATCACCATGTGTGTACAAAACCAATGGGCATTTTGGTAAGTGGAAATTTTGAATGGTTTCAAATGGTCAAACAGTAGGAGGGTTAATGTAAAACTAGCACTCTGATTCCATGCCCTGTTGATTGTGACGATACTGCCCCTTTAACTCTCAGCATGTTAATTTGAGTTTGGTTGCGAAAATTGAGATGATCAATTCTTTCCAATAAGCACAAAACCTACAAAAGTTGAACAATCACCTCAAGACTTGTTCTGTAAACTTGAGTAAGATTTTGGGACTCGCTTACAATTTGTGTTTTATTTGAAGTTATTTGCGAAACTGCAAGCTACAAAATGTGATATTCAAGATCTGCAAGAAGAACACGCTAGAGAGAGACAAGAAATGGAACAGACACAAAATGAGCTCACGAGGGAACTCAAACTAAAGTAAGTGACAAACATTTTTAGGCAGAAATATTTGTGTTTTTATTGCTCATTTTGAATATAAAATATCCCGTAGCTGAGAACAAAAAACCTTTACTAATGAATAGATTTCAAATAGCTGTTATTGTTAAGACAGACTTGACTGACACGTCAGCTGTCTTTTGTTAACAACTGCAGGCAGTATAATGAGCTCTCCAGAAGCCCAGGTTAGGTTGATTGGAAAGTACTGTATTGTTACAGGATTAGAAGGCCACATAGCCCGGGCCCGGTCAGGCTTCTCAAAGGCTTGGCTGTACCAAGACTTTGACTTTGACCCTCCTCCCTTACAAAGGTTAATTTTCTTTTGATAAAGATCCTGCTAGGTTGAAACAAAAGGCAACTATTAAAACTATTATTTTGTATTTATGTTACAGGTCATTGAATCCATCAAAATTGGGCAAAACTAGGAGAAGGATTTTGAAGAATTTGGGGTAGTTAATATTTCTTTTTCTGTTCCTTTCGCAGAATGCTGATCATTGAAAATTTCATTCCACACGAGGAGAAGAATAAGATCTTGAATAGATCCGAGTACGACGATGATACTGATCAGTGGGTCTTAAAACCACTGGCAAGATCTGAGGGGTAAGTATTCGCACTGTGCATGAGCTGTTGAGGGCATATGTTGTTAGACCACTGTGGGCGAATGGGCATTTACAGGTCAAAATGAGTCGACCGTTTTTGACTGGTAAAAGCATTGTCTGGTATTGTTCAGGGTGGTCAAAATGACAGTAAAACCAGTCAAAAATGACCCTGTGTGCACATTTGGGTCAACGGTCAAAACAGGCAGTTGACTGGTTTTGACCTCTATAGCAACTTCCCACTAAAGTGCAGCAATAGTGGGAGGGTTAAAAATTAAATAAAAATTTAATTATTTAAAATAAAAATAAACATTAAACCATTAAAGTAAATAAATACATTTTATTAAACCACAACAGAAATGCATTACACTGACGATCACCCTCCCTCAATTCATTGAAATAATCATCAATAAATAGTGGAGATTCTTTATTGGAAGAAATCCAGTTATATTTAGCACAAGAGTGGCTATTTTAGGGACAAGGGCCAAAGTCATGGTACAGCCAAGCCTTTGAGAAGCCCGGCCAGGCCCAGGCTTTTCCCCTGCCTACTGGCCTATATAATGAGCTCTGCTTGCCTGGGCTAAGTCCTCCAGAAGCCCAGGTTATGTTGATTGGCAGGTACTGTATTGTTACAGGATTAGGACTCACAAAAGACAGATTAGGAGGCCAGGTAGCCTAGGCCTGGCTGGGCTTCTCAAAGGCTTGGCTGTACCATGACTTTGGCCTTCCTCCCTAAGCAATAAAGGAAAGCAAAACAAACGCTCGGAACTATAGATTTCACCGCAACGCTGTTCACAACAGCGGCCCCAATACCCCTAGCAAAATTTGTGGATTTTTGAATTTTTTTGCTAACCTGTGAAATACGCTTATGCTTAAAGCAAAATTTACAAATCAGATTTTGTAAAGACTGTTTGCGACAACATTGTGTAGAAATTCTCTTTTGAGTAGTAATTAAGTTCTGAAAAGAAACGGGTTGGTTACAACTCAACGTTTCAATCAGTATGTGTCAAATTTTGATTAGTATGCTCTGATTGTCTTCAGAGCATACTGATCAAAATGTCTTTGTCATGCAGGCATGATATTCTTCCTACTTTTGTAGGAAATCCTACCTTTTTATTTTAAAAATCCTACCATGAAACCGGATTCTGACTAACTTCAGACCATGGAAACTTTCCTTGTGTATCATTTTATTGTAAATACCAAGATAAAAAACAGTTTCCTTGCTATACATGGCTATAGAGGTAAACCGCTATAGGCTAGTATATGCCTAATGATAATGGCAAACATTTTTCCTACTTTTTCATTTTCTCACAATATCATCCCTTGGTTTGTTTCTGTGAATGTTCAGGCCAACCCAGATGGCCACAAGACCGGTGTCGGCAGTAGGCAATCGTCGACCCATCGCTGACTATGCAAGAATAGCCGCTCAGGTCGGTGGTAACCCAAGATATAAGGTAGGTATGATAGACAATATATGTAGCCCCCTCTTGTGGTATCATTGATTTCATGGTGGGCAAGAGTGTGAATATTTCTGTTGGTTTGGTTTAAATTTGTTAAACATTTCTTGTGATTTCCAGGTGGAAAATATAAAAGGAATTGGTATGTCAAATTTAAAAATTGCCATTTAACCAGTTCGCGTTGGGAATAAAAAAGTTTTTCTGGGCCCCTGTGCGGGTTTCTTTTTCCCACACACACGTTAATGGAAGCTTCCACAGCTCGTGGCCACGTCTTCCGAGCATGTCGCCGTACACGCGTGGCTCAACCGAGCATGCATACAAATATATCGGAGTTTCCTATGTCGTGTTTAGACGCTCTCCGATCCGTGGTGCAAAATAAAATTGCGTGTATACACGGCCTCCGACGCGAACTGGTTAAGCTTAAAAACAGTTGTTCTCAAAACTGTGATCACTAATTGTTTAGTAACATTCACAGGTTAGTTTTATGATATATGTTCCCACCTGTTTTTTATAAACTTTTAGGGTGAGTATTTCTCACCTTTTTAGGGTGAGTTATTATCCCCAGTGTGGGATACCCAACTGGGGATGGGACTAGGTGACAAAAACACTAAAAAAACACTCAAAAACCATAGAGTATTTTTTGCGAATTTGTCCTGATTTTGTGAGAACAGGCCTCATATTTCTTGAAAACTTGAAATGAACATATGTTTCCAAAAACAAATAATCTATCTTCTCTTTTTTAAAGAGCTTTTTATTTCATGACAAATAATTAAGATGGAATAATTTAAAATGTTACTGATCATTGTTTGTTTTTGTTTTTGTTTAATTTTCCAGGCGGAAAATATCCTGCAGGTTGAGCTTGATATGCCGAATCGTACGACGAGAGATTACGAGGGACCAAGCGTCGCACCAAGGGTACAAGCAGCTCTAGATGCAGCACTACAAGATGAAGATGATCTAGATCTAGAAATCCAGTAAGTTTTCAACTCGGATTCCCAGAATTATGACTATTCATTATGAAAAAGCATCAGGCTATATTGGACATATGCCTCATCTTTATTCCTATACACAGACCCTGTGATTTCTCAGGATTTTTTTTACAAATCTCCCCTTCCTTTCAAATTTTCTTGAAAGAAGAGAAGTAGCCACCAAGGAAAGAAACAAGTATCCTGCATTGTGTCCAATCCTCTAGTTTCTTGTTTGTGGGGATGTGGAGAGTCTGTAAATCCTCCTAAATTAAACATCCAGGAGGTTCAGGGGACTTTGTCCTCCAGACCAAAGGGAGACCCAGCCCCGCTACCCATTTTTCAGGATTTTTTACTAAGCTGTTTGAAGTATTTGCATGGCAGATAATAAATAAAAAGGCCAAAGAAATTAAAATGTTTTTTTTCCCATTTCATTGAATTTAAAAAAAATTTGAATAGGTGGGTTAACAAAAATTCTCAGAATATTGAGGAGTTTTACCGTGTATTGACATTGTTTTTCTTTTCCTGTAGGCCTTCTGTTTTCAGTGGGAGGACAAAGACAAAACTAAAGAAAGAAAAAACAAAAACAAGGTGAGAAAAACTACTGAATTTAAATTAAACAAGTTAAAAAAATGAACTCTTAGAAATAAATTATATTCCTTAATGCATTTTTATCATTTATCAGAGAATGACCTTTGAACTTACTTTGAGTAATGTCTGTCTTATATTTCAGAAGCAAACCTTCAGTGCCGACAGCGACTGCCCCACCTCACACACGAAAAACCGGGAGGAATTCCCAGCTCTACCCATCAGCTAGGGGATTAATATCAAAATAATGGCCCTTGTTGTATTAATGCCCCCTCAATTACCTGGCCTTGCACAAGAAAAATAGGGCATTAGTAGGTCTCGCCTATTAGCCAGAGAATTAATCTCTCAGCAAACCCTTGATGTATTATTCACAGTATTGCCCGGTCACAGGTGTGATATTGGACCTCACACCCCTTGATGAATCACTCATGGTGTGGTGTGGCCACTGGTGATAATGGACCTTACCTTCAGCTAGGTCCATTATCACACCCCATGATGAATCACTCATGGTATGGTGTGGCCACTGGTGATAATGCACCTTGCCTTCAGCTTGGTCCATTATCCATCAGCTAGGTCCATTATCCATCTGCTAGGTCCATTATCCATCTGCTTTATATCAGCTGTCTTAAATTCATGTTAAAGATCGCAGAATCAAACAGGTATATCCCTATATTGAAGTTTGGACAACATAATTGCAATGAAACATTAACTATCGCAACAGTCAATTTGCAATGACTTTCCCATAAAGTCCACAGTAATTACTCATTAGTTTCCGAGTTGCAGTACATCATAAGACATTTCTGGAAGATTCCTCATCTATACCTGTTGACATTTCTGGAAGATTCCTCATCTATACCCGTTGACATTTCTGGAAGATTCCTCATCTATACCCGTTGACATTTCTGGAAGATTCCTCATCTATACCTGTTGACATTTCTGGAAGATTCCTCATCTATACCTGTTGACATTTCTGGAAGATTCTTCATCTATTCCTGTTGCCTTGTTTTGTATTGGTTTTTCTATGACTTGAGATTTGTGAATACAAGGCTTAAGAAAGAGAGCCAAAGTCATGGTACAGCCAAGCCTTTGAGAAGCCTGGCCAGGCCTCGGCTACCTGGCCTCCTAATCTGTCTTTTGTGAGTCCTAATCCTGTAACAATACAGTACCTGCCAATCAACATAACCTGGGCTTCTGGAGGGCCTAGCCCAGGCAAGCAGAGCTCATTATAATGGCTGCAGTTGTAAACAAAAGACAGCTGAGGTGTCAGTCAAGTCTGTGTTAACAATAAGAGCTATTTGAGATCTATTCATTAGTGAATGGTCTTTTGTGCTCAGCTAGGGGATAATATAGGTCCATAGGCATGGGCAGTAGGCAGGCAAAGCCTGGGCCTGGCCAGGCTTCTCAAAGGCTTAGCTGTACCACGACTTTGGCCCTTCTCCCTTAGTTTATTACTTTGAGTGCCCTGGTAACAGAAATCATTAGGAATCAATATAAATTTAATATATTTATTTTAGACCAATTAGGAATTCAAATCACATTTGTAAACATCAAGGTGTATGCTATCACATTTTCAATAATACTTTCTTTGAAATGTTGATATATTTTACTGGCCAGTGATTCAGAGAATCTATGATGGCGTAGCCTCCTCCGACACGCTCATTGTCACTTGGCCGTGTGGTCTGGGGTCTTTGATGACGTAGCTACCTCCAACACGCTCATTGTCACTTGGCCGTGTGGTCTGGGGTCTTTGATGGCGTAGCTTCCTCCGACACGCTCGTTGTCACATGGCCGTGTGGTCTGGGGTCTTTGATGACGTAGCTACCTCCGACACGCTCATTGTCACTTGGCCGTGTGGTCTGGGGTCTTTGATGGCGTAGCTTCCTCCGACACGCTCATTGTCACTTGGCCGTGTGGTCTGGGGTCTTTGATGGCGTAGCTTCCTCCGACACGCTCGTTGTCACTTGGCCGTGTGGTCTGGGGTCTTTGATGGCGTAGCTTCCTCCGACACGCTCGTTGTCACTTGGCCGTGTGGTCTGGGGTCTTTGATGGCGTAGCTTCCGCCGACACGCTCGTTGTCACTTGGCCGTGTGGTCTGGGGTCTTTGATGGCGTAGCTACCTCCGACACGCTCGTTGTCACTTGGCCGTGTGGTCTGGGGTCTTTGAAGTACATGTACATTACTTATTAGACTGGGACAGCTGTTGTTTATTCTATTTGCAGTAAGCGGCCCCTGTATAGATCATGTGTCCCATGACATCACATGCTTACAAAACAGCCCCAAAGTTCAAACCGCACCAAGCAAGGTCTAAGCCAAGATTTAGAAGCGGGGTATCCAAATTGTTCACTTACAATACTTTTACATACATGAAATAGGGTGTCCAAAAGACATCCAGACACCCCTCTGGCTAACACTATAGTACCGGGTACAAATTGTACACTGGTTTTTGACAAGAAATCATAATATCTGATATTATGAGATACCAGTGGAAACCTTTCTTAATTTGATTTATTTTTTAATAATAAGGCACAAACATTGCATCTCAAATCTTATTCATCTGATAATTTAATAATTCTTGATGTTATGTGGAGAAGTACAAAATGTACAAACTCTGCATACAAATACACACACTTTTGCCCAGCAGGAAATCATCCTGGTACTCTAAAGGTCACACAAAGTGTAAACAAGTCACATGGTCTATCCTCTCTTAATGTAAAAGAGTGAAAACCACTCTTTCAAAGAGCTATATGGCGGACAAGTCGTTTTTGAGTGGATAAAGAGTATAATTTGTAGTGTATAAAGAGTGAATTGGTAGCCTTTTTACTGTATTTTTCACTCGAATCATATCAGAGTGGGTTTCACTCAAAAAAAAGACTTGTCCGCCATATAGCTCTTTAAAAGAGTGGTTTTCACTCTTGTACATTAAGAGAGTAACAGACTTGTACTTGAGTACTTTTTCATTACAGAAATTCCACATTGGAATGGATATGCATTGTCACTATTTTCTCGTTAACGACACAATGAAATAAACTGAAACAGGTTGGCTTTTATGGCCGTATCTTGATTCTTATAAAGTACGGATGCATTTACAGACATTGGTTGGTTTCTCTACGTATCTCTTGATTCTTATAAAGTATGGATGCATTTACAGACATTGGTTGGTTTCTGTACATATCTCTTGATTCTTATAAAGTATGGATGCATTTACAGACATTGGTTGGTTTCTGTACATATCTCTTGATTCTTATAAAGTATGGATGCATTTACAGACATTTTGAGAGAGACACTTGACATTAATCTAAGATTTATGCAATTTTGAATTCATTAATTCCACTTAAAATTTCTGTTTTAATTTAAATATAAGATAAATTATTCACACATTAGCAATATATACGATATATATATATATATATATATATATATATTTAAAATCCCTCCATTGCAAACTAGTATTCCCTTCTGTGTATTTCAAGTTGACAAGCAATTATTCACTAGTTTCAGTTGAATCCATCCAATTGCAATCTAGTATTCAGATATATTCATATATTTAAATTCATTTAAATTTATTTAAAAATACATACATATTTAAAGATGGCTACCCAACACAATTAAGCAGATATACAATACATTACAAAAACATTTACTCTAAATGTCATAAGTTATTTCTTCACATGGAATAATGCTACTTTGACTCAAATTAGTCCATTTTGTTTAAAGGAACCAAAAAGAAACCCTTAAAAGGGACAGTATCATCACAATCAGAGCAGACTTACAACGGCATGGAATCAGTGTCCTAGTTTAAGATGAACACAGTGACTTGAAAATTACTGGCTCATTTATGCAGCAGCAACGGTAATATGACCTTATCATGTGGGTATTATTTTCAGTCACTGAGTTAATGTAAAACTAGCACTCTGATTCCATGCCCTGTTGATTGTGATGATATTATCCATTTAAACGAAATCTATAGCCATGAATTGCTGTTATTGCAAACAATGAGTGAGTTTCTTTTGCCTGTGAGTGATATAATTTCTCATAAAAATAATTGTAAACTGCAGGGAGAAAGCATTGGGAACTGAAATAGTGATTTACACTTTTTTCCCACTATTCAAACCCGAAATAGTTATTTAAATGTCAAATATTACTGTCTGGATGTTTATAGATGTAAAATAAATAAATAAAATAAATCACTAATAATAATAGTACTGTAGTTAAAGATGTAATGCCCTTGTTTTTAATTACTTTACTGACAATACTTTTTGTTTTTACAGATCATTGCTAAATTCCTTTAAGAAAAGAAAACAAATACGTTAAAATGAGATGTTTCCAACAAATAATTTTGCCCGTGAGAAAGAACCTGCTAGGTTCGTAACGTTGGCCCAATAACATTGATTTTTCATTTATACTACAGGTCCTTTAGGTTGGTAAGCAGTTTGCAACAGCCAATTTTCCATCTATAAAATAATTTTCAAAAACAGTTTAACAGCATTTTTATTTTTACATCTTAATTATTTTCCTTTCATGAAAAACATGCTTCTCATGAATAGTATTTATTTGTTTTTCTTTCCTCAAATAAAATAGCTATTTTCCTGTTGAAAAGTAAATAGCTGTTAAATTAGTGAAAAACACGGACGATACACCTTTAAAATAGTCGCTGTTTGTTTATAAAAGTACTAAAAAAATATCTTTATATGTACATAAGAAGCTACTAACTTGTCATTGATAATATTATGTATATAATGGATTGTACATTTATTAAGTACTATCAGGAGTCTAGATTCTAGACTCCTGGGAATCTACCAAAGTTTATTCGTCTATATATTTTGCTTTCTGGCTTTTTCATAATTTCAGCGTTTTTTGGTTTGTTTGAAATTTGCTTTGTGTGTTTTTATGTTATTTATAATATTGTGCAGGTGTTGTCATTGGGAGAAAAGGGATCCAATCGGGATATAAATATCTCCCAATTGGGATAGTATAGAAGGTGTTGTCATCAAAAGGTTTCCTGATTGGGATATATTGTTGTCCTCGTTGGGTTAATAGGATCCAATCGGGAGGTAAGTGTCTCCCGATCGGGATAGTATAGAATGTGATGTCATCAATGGGTTTCCCGTTTGGGCCTATTGGTGTCCTCATGGGGAGAATAGGGATCCAATCGGGATATAAGTATCTCCTAATCGGGATAGTATAGTTGCTATCAAGTTCATTATAAACATTAAGAGTTTCCCGATTGGGAAATATTGGTATCCTCATAGGGAGAATAGGGTTTCAGTCAGGATAAAAGTATCTCCCATTGGTCTTAATAGTCCTTAATCTTATTTCAAAGGGCCGCTTAGCAGATTATTTTGCTGAGTAAATATTTGTTATTTGGATCCATCATTAATCTTATACCAGGGTAAGAGAACCTTAGTATCGGTCCCCTGGGAATGAGGTCGAGTTTGACCTGAGGTCACTGAAAAGTTTGCAAAAAATAATGATTTACATAATAATATGTGACCCTTTCCTTTATTCTTTCAATTTATGTTTTCAATTTGTTTTACCGTCCAACGTTTGAATTAATCCGTCGACCAGTTGACTGCGCTGGGCGCCGCCATAACTGCGATGGTTACCTACATCTGCGTCAAGCGTTCATTTTCTACGCAGTCCAGTGATTCTTCAACCAATCTGTGCACTCTATTTGAGGAAACGCTAGCGTACCGCGTATTTAAGAATGCGTGTGACGCGTGCGTGTAGTGTGGTACCACCACAGTAAAAAATGGCGGAAAACAGTGGTTGCCGGATTAGTCTATATATGAATTACTCATGGTTTTTTAATCTAATTTATGTTGTATCAAATTTGTTGAGAATTTCTGTTTTCAGTTCCAATTTTTCTGTCATTGAAATAATCTTATCGTGCAAATAAATATCATGAGCTAATTTTGTTTACAATTCATGAAAATGAATAAATATCTACTGAAAAGAGGTAAAAACTGTGAACATTGTTTCTTTAAACATAACCCAAATAAGGACTCCGTCTGTGTATGCACCGAAACGTAGTCTAACCTGGGCTACTTTAAACATAATTGAGTACACGTGTATGTAAATCTCTCTGACCCTAATCTATACCGGAATGATTCGTTCCAAAACCCCTTCCCCAAATCCTGTCACCCCGAGCCCAGTAATATTCCTGCTACCTCAAAATACTTCCGGCTGTTTCATAAACTTGAACTAAATAAAGGTCACAAGTCATTTCTTTGAACATTTTATATTACAAAGGTTACGGGAATCCCCTTCGCGAGAAACATTTTTCTAAGAGAACTTGTGAAATCTCTAATTTCCATAGGCTAGTCTGTAGTCAAGGCGCATATTTCATAGTAGAATGTATTGTGGGAAGGGAAGTGCTGGAATATTAATCAGCACCAAATTTTATCAGAAATTGCTGCTTATGAAATACTTGATTGGGAAGCAAATTTCAACAGAATACCTGCCAAAGTTAATACATTGTGTAAAATATTAGCTGGTTACCAAGAAAACATTTCTGCTAAGAATTATTATTATAAATTTTTGTTTGCTTAGCTGCACGATCTCGTGTTGTTTGGTCTGCATTCGAGCATTGTATGTAGGCCTACGTGCCGTACAACCGCTAATTGTGTCAGTCTGGCGGACCTCATATTACGAGAGTCGACTGGATTATGTTTGTTTCATGATGTCTCGCACGCCTTCACAAAGGCTACCAGTCCTGTGGACCTGATGTGATTTGCATTGAAATCAACATTGATTCAATATACCAGCAGCTGACATGCACAGACATGTATTATTAACATGAGTCATAACTACCCCTCAAATGCACTACCATAGCTTACAAAACACACTCTAAATTTAACGCACACTTTGGTGAAATCCCGGCCGAATGAGAAATTCAGCCACTTTCGTAATGTCCCAAACTTTCAGAGGAATATCGTGTGAAGATGAGAAACTCAACCAGGTTTTAAATCCCATCGCGCAGACAGAAACATCCACTCGGTTCTGAGGAGTTTTACGAAGCTTTCAAGCCCCACAATAGTTGAAGTCATGGTCATGGATAACGTTAGGCCTATAGGGAAAATATGGGGCGTCGATCGCTCCGTTGAACAAAAGAAGCTGGACTACTGAACTCAAAAAGTATAAGAAAAATAGTAGAATAAACAATATAATAGCAACATAAAATAACAAACAAGGGTTGTTCCAGATTGTGTTCTGGAACAACTTACAGCAAAAATAATATTAACAACACCAGTAGTCGATAAACAAACAACGAGAAACAGCAGAAGCCACAACAACAAGCGTCAACCCGCCGGAAGCAGAACAGCATCGGCCATCTTTTTATGGAAATACAAGTCTACTCCAGATTATACGTAAGTACATGTACGAGAGTGTAGGAGGCAGGGACGAATCCAATGTTGCAAAGAGGGGGGAACATTATCAAAAGAGGGTGGGCTCCACATTGGCTCGAAATTCATTATTATTATGGGAACGAGTTTACACTTGGGAGCCCGGAGTGGCAAATAGGGGAACAAGGGGGATTGGCTCAAAATAGTTCGTCAATTTTTTAAAATTATTTTTGTCAATTTTGAATTATTGTATTGTGGTAGAATTTCAACAAAAAGAGAACATTAGACTTGTTCAGTCTGCTTAGTACATTATTAATTTAGCGTCTACGACCGGCCACGCCCCATGACTATTAAGTGCGTTATAAAGTGAGACGCGCGCGTTCGAATTGAAATGCTTCTTTCTATGAAAATAATAAGACTATGCGCAGACAAAAGCATGTGCTTTAATGAATGCAAAATATGGATTAAGATGTTGGAAATATTGATTTTGAAGAAATAGGTATAATAATATTCTGACAGCACTTTTCTGTGTCATTTTGTACGCAGTCATGAGCCGACACAATTATTACGGTAAACAGCGAACGTTTCTGGAGTTAATATAGGCCTTGTGCGTGATTGTGTATCACCGTATCACGGACAAAGAAAGTTAAGGTCGTCTGGTTTTGAAGTTCTTCTAAGTGTCTGCTTTGGCGGAATCTTCCCCAAAATGGCTGAGTCAAATTCGACTGGCAATAATCAAGGACAGGTGAAGCACAGAATAACAGCCGAATCAGAATTAGAACACGACACATCAGATGTTGTTGCCTCGACAGACGGGTCCGCACTGTCGTTTGCTTCTTCCCGCCAAAATCGTCAGAAAGACCCACAAGGACATCATGAAAGCTGTCCCACAACGAGTAGCAACGACTCTTCAATCGCTGGGGGAATTAGTTCGTCGAAAATTGACGCAATATATCGGGATGTGACCAACGAATGCCGCCAAGACTACGAGAATCTTCTACTGAAAACGGAGATACCAAACCTAGACATACGCGATAACGACATTGTTTCACCATCAGCAGATGATGACGGTGACATCTGCGTCAGTTCCGATGACGAAGTTGTCGTAGAAGAACCCGACAACAGCGAAGGTCCTATTGAAAAGGGTAGTGTAGACCCTTGTGACATGCCGTTACAATATTACAACAATTACAACGTACGACATTGAGCAGTGGCGCACCCAAGGGGGGGGGGGGGCTTGGGGGGCTCGCTGATGTGGTTTTTTTTTTTTTTAAAGAAGGAGCCAGGAAAGAGAGCAAAATCTGAGCCCAAGTCTTGTCTACAGAGGAGTTCGGCAAGGAGTATAGGGCAGTGGTACAAGGGATGGGGACTCAGGAGACTCAAGCTCCCCTCCAAAAGTTTTCCATTGATTCCACTCACTATTATATTTTACGGCGTTGCGTATGCATGTGCATGTAAGCTTGAAGGGCCACCAGTATATATAACAAGCATTTTTACACATTCTCCCCTGCCATGGTGCACCCTGATCAGGAGCAGCTTTACTTAATTTTATTTTCATTTTCTGTTGTCCGTTTCTCTTGTTGAGGTCGTTGACTGTCGTTGAGGTTACTCGTAAAATTTAAACACGCCCGCATTATAATCAACTCCTTTCCAGTTTGTACACAATGGCCCAGGATTGGGTTTTAATTTACAAAGATTATGTGACACTCTTTTAGCAAACACCGATTGGATAATATTGGGATTTGGTTTTGCCGCCAAATTCGTGTTTGAAAAATTTAGCTCCGCCGGAATGATCACAAACTTTACGTCCACGCAATGAAAGTATTTAACTATAGAAATCTTGCAGACGAAACAAGCTCAAGTTCTTTACATCAAGAGGAGGAAATTATATGGAAGGTAAAACCCTACGAGTCCGAATCATGCCATAATGTCTTCTTTTTATGACTAGAAACCACCAGGAAACATTTAACATGTGTCGTAGGTTCACTGACGAGCACGACTAGGGACATGGCTGCAGCCGCGCCAGCGGTTAGTTTGGGTCAGCCATGTCTCTCCCCCATATTGGATTTCAAATAAAAATATTTTGAGCCCCCCCCCCCCCCCCCCCCCAATCAAATCCTGGGTGCGCCACTGACATTGAGTTCTTGGCACAATTTCATATAGCCGAGAGTTTTGCTGAGAACCTGCAAGAATACATTTTTACATTTTGCCTACCAAGCAGAAATCTTCATGATTGCTTCTTATAGTTTTGTTGTGCTCCACGAAGAAAATAACTTTCATCAATTATTAATCAGTTATCATGGCTTTAATAAACTAGTTGGTAGAAACATCGTAATCAATATACTGAGATGAAGATAATAATCATTATTATCGTCAAATTGTTTTAAATCGATCATCACTTTTTTTTAAATTTAAATATAGAGAATTAGCTGTTGCATTTTGCCTTTGAGAAAGAACCTGCTAGGTTCGAAACATACGGCCAATAACTACTATTTTGCATGTATACAACTGGGGCTTAATTCATAGAGCTTCTAAGCAGAGAATTTTGCTAAGCAAATATTTTTGCTAAGCAATATAAAACAGACTACCAGCTAAAATGCACACATTTTGTATGAAAGTTTGGCTGGTAACCAAAGAAATCCGCTAAGCAAATGTTTCTGGTAACAATCTGCTCAGCAGCTCTATAAAATTGGCCCCATGTCCTTTTGGAAAGCTATTTGCAACAGTTAAATCTCTATTTAAATCAAGTTACAATAATTACTGTAATTGCTTCTCTCCACCGAGGAGTATAAATGGGTACCTGTGAGGGTAGAGGTGGTAATTGTGTTTGATTAGCCCTGTGGCGCCAAATGGTTGCACATAATGGGCTGTACTCCCCAGGGAGCTGAGAAAGATTATAGGAATGATATTGGCCAAATTAGTGACCAGGGGAAATAATAGTTGTGAGCGCCTTGAGTACCCTTGGGTGGATATGTTGGACGTTATAAATGTCTGTTGTTATTTTATTATTACAATGCACAGTATACTTCATTTCTACAAGAAAATATCAAGTACTGATTAATCAAAAATGTTATTACTATAAATTATGTTGACGTGCATTATTAATTTTTTTTATCTACACTCATTAATATTCGGTATAGCCATGGCGTAATAATGAGGAACTATTTATCTATAGTCAACATGACAGAGTCAATATGACAGAGTATATTAATTTGTTTTCAATATGTTTGTATCATACCATCATGATTGAATATTTTCTATTGTAAAATTACATTAAATACCACAATATTGATATAATAAGACGCATTCTGATTTTGGGTATCATTTTTAGAAAGTAAAAATAGGAAAATGATTACATCAGATGTTTAGCCTGATCATGCGTGGCAGGAGATGGGAAGGGCTGATACAGTCCTGCTGTACTAGGGATTGGCACCACTCGCACCGCCCGAGATCTGACCTAGGGATTTGTTCCAAATGTGTGACCCCAAGGTAGGGATTTTAGTCATAGGGGGCCTATCTAAAAACGTTTTGTGGAGAATTTTGACAAGATTGCTTATTGTTTTAATTCCCAGACTGGGAATACTTTGTGAGTATTCCATGATCTCTCCATTATGTGGGGATATGAATATTCATGTGTGACAATCCCCAGGGTAGAGGCAGGGACTTAGCATTTTCTTTAGGGGGTGTGGAAGCCAATTTGCCGACTAATATTTCCCCCAAACAACTGATAACAAACAACTTGGCAAATCTTCAGTGATTAGAAACACCATACATTTTCAGTCAGCAAACTATGAGTTTGCCGACTGCAAATTTATTCTGGATTAACCTTTGTTCTAGTATACATTTAATGCTTCATTTGCCGACTGAGGCTCTAAATGCAGACTGAGAAACATTATTGGGGGTGTCACCCCCTCCCCCTCACTACGGCCCTGGGTAGAGGTAATTAGGGCAACTCAAGGGGAGGGGTGTGGACATCAATCTAAACTTGCACTTCGCTCTAAGTCCAAAAAAAGCATCCAGTTTCTGGTCATCGGTCGGCTTCAAAATCAGTGCGGCCGATTTTTGTTTTGTTTTGTTTTGTTTTGTTTTTGTTTTTGTTTTGTTTTGTTTTGTTTTGTTTTTGTTTTTGTTTTGTTTTGTTTTGTTTTGTTTTTGTTTTTGTTTTTGTTTTTGTTTTTTGCCAACAGGGAAATACGTGATACATTGTACACATGGGAACCAAATTTCCCATACACAAAGTATGTTGGCTAAGAGAGGCCTCACAAATTGGGCTAACGTTCATACCCCTATGTGAAAAAGTCGTTTAAAGCACAGCACGGCCGAATTCCAATCGATCAAACAATTTTGGCTGCGATTGGACATCGTTTCATAGCAACCAAATAAAAAAATAATAAAAAGTTTAAAAAAAATTAAAAATGTCGATGCGCGGGTCTGAGGTGACGCGCGCGGAGACAAGAAACCGGAGACATTTTTTGTTTGGCCTAATGATGTTATTACGTTTTTACATCACATCCCCCAATCCACGCAATACAACTATGAATGATTGCAACAGCGAGCGGTTGCGTGTCCCGGGGATTCCCCACATGACTCAACGTATGTACATGTACATGTATAATTATGTACATTGGGCAATAACTGGACGAACGAAGCAAAACAACTCATTTATTGCACATCTCGCAGCGACTCACTGTTGTTATTGAAGAACCTAATATGTACTCGAAGAGTCTGACTTAGCTCCGATGTGAACATGAGCAACATTTTGTTCTAAAATTGCGAGGAAATATATCATTTTCTGTCTGAATATTCACGGGCAAAAGCCAGGGACTTTCGGTTGTGATTGCCGACATACACCGAGGTGCTTTGTTGGAACGAGATCGACGAAAGCAATAACAAAACAGGTCAGTATTAACCTTTCATTTGAAAATTGTAACTGGCTCTGGCAAAACCCTAAACTTAGACCCAATTTTCAAAACTGAAATTTTGGTATAGTTTGATTCTCTAGATTTTCCTCTTTCATTTGATACCAGATTTGTAGAAATCAGAACAAACATTGTTTCTTATATATTTTTGTCTTATATTATAAGAACAAAACATTTCGTATCAAATCTGGCATCAAATGAAAGATGAAAATCTAGAGAATCAAACTATACCAAAATCTCACTTTTGGTATAGTTTGATTCTCTAGATTTTCCTCTTTCATTTGATACCAGATTTCACAAATCAGAAAAAAAAAAAATTGTATTTTTTGTCTTATATTATAAGAATCTTTTCTGATTTCTACAAATCTGGTCTCAAATGAAAGAGGAAAATGTAGAGAATCAAACTATACCAAAATCTCACTTTTGAAAATTGGGTCCAACTTTAATAATAATAATAATAATAATAATAATAATGTGTGGATTTATATAGCGCACGTATCCACCAACTAAGTGGTGCTCAAGGCGCATTATATTATTATCCTTGCTCATAAGGCTCATAAGGCTCATAAATCATTCCTGAAACCATCTCAGCTCCCTGGGGAGTATACAGCTCAACTGCTGCCATTTCTAGCGCATATAGAGCAAACCAACTCTGCCTTCACAGGTACCCATTTAACCCCTGGGTGGAGAGAAGCAATTATGATTAAGTGTCTTGCTCAAGGACACAAGTGTCACGGCCGTGATTCGAACCCACATTATGTTGCTAACACCAGAACTTGAATCCGGTAAGCTAGACCGCTCGGCCACGACACCCCAGGGTTTTGCCTGAGCCGGTTACAATTATCATGTTCTTATAATAATTATATGTGTTTGATGAGGGTCTGGTTGCATTGACTGATATCCATGTTCTTGTCATCGTCATCACTACCAACACCGTCATCATCGTCTTTAGTATTATCATAATTGTCTTGCATCGTCGTTATGCTTCGTTAATGTTAGCCCCATTCTAGGGCCAATACACTGGACTCCCTCCATATCCTTGGCCCTAGCGCCACATGTACAAAAAAGGAGCGATTTTTCAACTTTTGATCTGCTAATTATTACAATCTAAAACTTTGTGATTAGGTAAGCTTGCCCAAGCAGACACTTTTGGCATAAAGTTTACTATTGTGAAATCGGTAATTTTGGTGAAATTTTAATTTATTTATTTATTTATTTTTATTTCAAAAATGTTTCAAAAATTTCATGAAAGTGAGATATCCCAGAATAATGGATTTTATGCCAAAAGTGTCTGCTTGGGCAAGGTTACCTAATTACTAAGTTTTAGGTTGAAATAATTCGTCCCTAATTTGCCATAGTGACCAATCCGACTTTTTTCAATTTTAAGTTTTCCCGCCCATTAGTACATTCAGGAAGAGACCTACCATTGTATCTAATCCACATGCATGTATTCCTTATAGTTTTGGAGATAGAGCAAGCATTCAAATGACGAATGCTCTAACTGGCTATTTTTGTAATTTGGCAAAGTGACCAATACCGCATTGGTCACTATGCCAACTTAATTCGGGACTATAAGTTGGTCACTATGGCAAATTAGGGACGAATTAGCAGATCAAAAGTTGAAAAAAAGAAAAATCGCTCCATTTTTTTTACATGTGGCGCTAGGGCCAAGGATACGAAGGGAGTCCAGTGTATTGGCCCTAGAATGGGGCTACGTTAATGTATGTCATTGTTTTTGTTTTTCTTACAGTTTACACTGCCAACTCCACACCATCATGGACTTCAGTAGCTATTGTCAGATCTGTGAAGTAACATTCACGTCAGAAATTCACGCAAGTTCACATTACAGCGGCAAAAAACACAAGAAAAAGGCTGATTATAATAAGCCTCGTTCATCGGTCAGAAAGAACTGTCTCTCGCCTGACCTACAGGTCAGTGACGACACAGCTACAGACTGGTCCCAGGATCCGAATATAAACGGCTTCTCGCTTGATGATAACGATGATACCCAAACAACGCAACCAGATGACCCCATCATCCCTAGGACCCCAAACGAATCGGGGCACTATTATTACTGCGTCACTTGTAAAAAGAATTTTTCCGGACCGTCGCCGAAGAAGCAACACATGACGAGTCCTGCCCATAAAAAACAAGTGAACAAAGTGAACTCCAAGTCTGCTTTAAGATCACGCCGCGACAACAACAGCATCGGGAGTGGTTCTCTGATCTCAGACCGCGAAGACCCTCCAAAAATAAGCAGAGCCAGACCCCAGGAATATGAACGAAGTTCGGACAGTTCAGAGGGTTCCTTCAAAGTATCTACAAACAGAGAAAATGGCACAAGCTCTGGTGGGTCGGTATTCTATCACAAACGGCTGGATCTGTCAGGGTGTAGGTCACAGAGAGAGTTACGGTACAGGTTGGTCAGTATGTGCAAACAAAAGTTGAAGGAAGAACTGTATCGTATTATACCATCTATTGCAGAGTCTCTCGTTGATGATATGCTTGGCTCTTTTCCTGAATCGCATGACGAAGAAGAATCCAAGCATCTTGAAACATCATTAGACAAAGATACCATTGACACCTCTTTGCTACAATCTGAAAATACCGGCTTTATCACTGCCCCTGGTGAGGCTGACACGTCACCAGGTGCCGCAGACGACAGCGGTAAAAATGGCGGGAAATCTCAGTGTTCTTCAAACACGTGCGATACAAATGACACTTGCGGTGATAAATTCCAAAGCAGTCGGCATCAGGTTAGTCCAGGAACCGAGCCCGCAAAAACAGAGAATGGACAACGTTTGAATTTGGGTCCCACAGCAGACGTCAACTGCGCCATCAAGAAGTCTTGTGATCCGATTGCACGCCGGCATGACCAAATCGAGAGCGGCCAAGGCAGGCCCAAACAACCGAACCAGACTCGTTCTCCTTCAAATTTCAGAGAAGGTAAGGAATATGATTTGGTTGAGATATATGGAGTGCAGATGCAAAAAGAATGTGATGTCATGTCATCAGCATACAGAGCATCAGATGAGGCAAGGTTTGATTCGAACAGCGCCCTCACGTCAGAGGAACATTACAGTAGTGTTACGTCACAAGATCTTATGTACTTCGAAGACCTGAATAACTCCTCAAATCAGATGGGCACAACCAGGGCGGACCCACAAGGAGACCGCAAACTGGAAAATGGTTATCATATTGGAAACCATAGCAACGGAATGGAATGCAAATCATCGGGAGAGTACAAAGAAGATTCACGTGATGTCCCCCTGCGAGAACAAGAGAGTGGTTCCCCCTTGACAAAACCGTCAGTTTCTACATCCCGGCCTCGTGGTCGACAGTCCACGGCAGACAATAAAAACCGTTATCTTCGCACGGGGAAACCAGCCCCTGAAGAGGACCTGAAAGACGTGGTAGGGGAAATCATCCAGGCAATAGATATAAAAACAGTTTGATGACAAGGCTTAATATCGAGCATGAGAAATAAGACTTATCATGGCGTACAAATTATGATTTAGTAGTCAATAATTATACTCTGCAAAAGATGGAGTTATAACAACTAAATCAGTGGTGTTCATGACTGGGCATCTTGCCCAACCCATTGGGCAAGATGTTACAATGAACGATATTACAGTAAACGATTCCGTTTGTTTCGCGTATAAAAATGTTACACAGAATTCCAAATTTGCTATTCAAAATTAGCATAACATACACACAAATATTTCTGTCTAAAAACACCATAATCCGTAAACGATTTCCCTTGTATCGCACAGCAAAATGCTACCAAAAAATTACAATTTGATAAGCAAAATTTAATATTTGCTATACAAAATAAGGCATGACATACACAGCCCAAATAATGGACTCTCATGTCTGTTTACAATGAAACGTAGTAACACGAAGGTGAAACTTATCAAAATCATTCCCTGAATGGAAGAATAAAGTTGTTGTCACCACTGGCACTGGTGTTATTTAAACACCCATTATTTGGCAGGGATGATATCAAGAATAAACATAAAAACGCGTGCATGCTGTACCGTAAGCGGTACCGTAACAGGGACCATAGAAGATGCAACGTAATCCATCATTATCATCATCATTGCTGTTCGTCTTTCGACATGGCGCCCTCAATAATTGTGTTCCAATGGTCACGATTTATCGCCTTTTCTTGAGCCGATGCTAAGGTTTCATTCAAGTCTCAGAGTTCTTTTTGTATTAGAGATACCCAGGTTGTTTATGGTTTTCCTTTTGTCTTTGTCTTTCTGTACAAGTCTTCATTTGATATCTTTTGGGGCCATCTTATGTCTCAGAACTTTGCGCAGCAGGGACCTCTGGAAGGTGTCGATTTTTTGTTCGAGGTTTTTTGTGATTGTCCATAGTTCGCTGTTGTATAGAAATATGCTGGATACATATACAGGGTGTCCCCATAAAAAGTATACCGAGATCAAAATTACTGTAATGGCAAAACTACTTTATATATGGGAAAGAGAAATATATCTCTAAAAAGGGTAGAATGTCCTCTTTGCAATGGTATACAGCTTGTGATGTTATTGACACAGGTGAGTGAACAAATTAGACAGATGTTAAGGGTACTGAAAGCAGGACTGTGACAAGTTTGCATATTTGAACAACAAATCTCAACCATGCAAGTGTGCAGAATACCAAATGCCTTTGTTTTTTCAACACATTCTTGAAAACAAGGAATGTACCTAAAACAATGTAATCTGCTTTGTTTTTGCTACTTACCTCAAAAGTTTAATGTGCAGGTTTTTTAAAATGCTTTTTGGACCTTTGTTATTCAAATATGCAAACTTGTCACAGTCCTGCTTTCAGTACCCTTAACATCTGTCTAATTTGTTCACTCATCTGTGTCAATAACATCACAAGCTGTATACCATTGCAAAGAGGACATTCTGCCCTTTCTAGAGATATATTTCTCTTTCCCATATATAAAGTAGTTTTGCCATTACAGTAATTTTTATCTCGGTATACTTTTTATGGGGACACCCTGTATATTGAATGTCCTGACCTTTTTTCGGTGGAAACTCTTTTGTTTTTGAATATATTGTTTAGCTTATTGAAGGAATCAATAGCGCATCCTTTTCTTTAATCCGGCGACCACTATTCTCCGCCATCACTAGACCGTGGTGGTACCACACTACACGCGCGCGTCACACGCATTTTTAAATACGCGGTACGCTAGCGTTTCGTTAAATATTTGGGTTGGTGCTCCAGCTTGTCATTTGGCCCTGCTTGACGGTATACAGCGACGTATTGCAAATTTAGTTGGACATGACTTGGCTTCATCTCTGGAACCCCTATCTCTCCGTCGCTCTGTAGCCTCATTGAGCCTCTTTTACAGATATTATAATAGTAGGTACTTCCACTGGTTGTTCCACCTAACCGTATCTTTGGTCGCACCACACGTTTCTCTACTCATCCTTATACAAGTCATGCATCTGTCCCCAAAGCAAATACCTGTCGGTACTCATCCAGTTTCTTCCCACGTACTGCCTTACTTTGGAATTCATTACCTGTATCCTGCTTTCCTGCCACCTATAACCTGTCTCAATTCAAACGCAACATCAATATTCATCTTTCTACTTTTTGATTTCTTCTTCTCTTACCTCCCTTTCCCCTACTTAGCCCTCACCTTGAGTGGCCTGTAAGGCCTTGTGATTGGCAACTACTCATAAAAAAAAATAAAAAATAAAAAGTGCACAGATTGGTTGAAGAAGCTCTGGACTGCGTAGAAAACGAACGCTTGACGCAGAGTGTAGGTGGTGGCGCGTGCCCAGTGAACAGGGGCGCGTTTTCGCGACTCTAACCATGACCACAAACTTGTTTCTGACGTCATATACTTGACCAGAAACAAAACGGCGTTGCTATGCGAAAACGCGAACGTAACCAGAAAATTGCTTTCAGTTGCGACATGTTCAATCATCAACGTTTCTCAAAATATATGGTGTAATCCAAATTTTTGCAAAATAGAACTTACTCGAGAGTTCTAGTAATAAACTTGAAAGATATACTGGTATATGAACAATCATTCTATCATGTTTTAGCAAATAATTAACAAAACTTTTGTCACTTTTTACAATCCACCATCTTGAAACCAAGCATAACCAATCATAAACTTCGGTTGACGTTTGGTGAGAACAATGGCGTCATCGCAGCACAACTGAACTCACGAAAACACTTAACCAATGACCGAAGCCCAAACATGTTTCTGGTTACAGTCGCGAAAACGAATGTGACGTCACACGTATTGTGGTCTACTGTGAACGTCTAATGGTCACTGTTTGGTATCCTTAGGGTCATGCTATACAATTATTATACTCTTAAAACTAAAGTGTTAAATCACCTTTAAAAAACGTTTTAAATCAACCTTTTTAGCATTCGAACGTCAGTGACAACTCTTTTGGTTATAATGTTATGTTATAGATTTAACTCAGAGAATGAATTCAATTGACATTTTAAGTTATATTTGACACTTAAAATGTTAATTCAACACGATGAGTATTTTCTAATGTTATAGTGTTGAATTAACACTATAAGTGTTCAATTTCATTTTAAATGTTAAATTCAACACTTTCTAAGAGTTTAATCTAACCTTAAGAGTTATCACCGACTGAACTCTAAGAAAAGTTGATTAATCATGTATTTTTTCAGGGTGTAAGTTTAACGTCTTCAAGTATTTTTTTCTTTGAACTCTCGCAAGTTTAAGTCAAATCCATTGATTTAATTTTCAATCTTACACAAGGATGTACTTTCATTAGTTAAAAAGTTGTTTCCTAGTTTCATAAAGTTAGAGAATTTGCAAGTTATATTTTGAAACATTTTACTCTCTTATCATTTTATTTTCTTAATTTCTATATATTAGCTGTATATAGACCCTAAAGCAAATTATGAGGTTTTGTCACGTGTGACTTTGAATTACTTAAAATACAATTGTATTTCTAAATAATTTAGCATTTTTAAAGGAATTGCCCTAGGCTATGTTAACAAATGATTTTCTTGTATTCTTATATTCATATATTTATATCTAATTAGTGATGCAGTTTCTGCATGTACTACAGCCCTACTCCACACTCTTAAAACTAAAGTGTTGAATCAACCTTTTAAGAGTTCAGTGAGTGACAACACTTTGTAAAGTTAAATTCAACTCAAAGAAAGTGTTGAATTAACACGAAGTCAAGTTAAAGTCTAACTTTATCAATGTTAATTCAACACTTTTAAAAGTTTAATCCAACTTTATAAAGAGTTAAAACTTGTAGCTTTGCATGGTGAAGAGGATAAGTAAGACTAATTGCGGTGACACCATGTGAAATTCTCACTTGAGTAGTAATTAGTTCTGAAAAGAACTGGAGGTTACAACTCGACGTTTCGATCAGTATGCTCTGATCGTCCTCAGGAGAATGAGAATTTCTACTCAATTGAGAATTTCACATGGTGTCACCGCAATTAGTCTTATTTATAAAGAGTTGTCATTGACCAAACTCTTTAAAATGTTGATTCAACACTTTAGCTTTCAGAGTGTAAAAGCTTGTTACACCAACCGTCAAAGTGTGGCAAGTCTTTATAAGTGTAAATTAACTCAGAAAGAGTTGAATTAATTAAGTAATTGCATTCTTATTAGCCCATGAGCCTACGATCTATAAAAGGTTCAGATTTCAATTCACTGTAATTGATTGCAATTTTAGGGACAAACTATGAAAGATTTGTCCCTTGTTTCCGAATCAGTTAGTGTGAATTTCAATCCAAACTAATCACAGAGTATACTTCATGATGTTATTAATGAATAGATTATATTTAAGTTGGATTTAAGACATAATACTAGTGTTAAATATATATCGCCCGTATTTTCCGCTATTTTACCGGCACTTTATATTTATCTCTTGCCGATAAAATAACGACAAACACGGGCGACACATCTTTAAAGATTCATTCTCGTCATAATGTTCGTGAACTTATAAGATACATAGTCTAATTATTTTACCGATATTTTGTCTCCGATATAAAAGAATACTGTGTCACGTGTGTGCAATCAATCATTGATGCACCCAATCCGACGACGCAAACTGACTGCAAGCTCTCTAGCTGCTCCAATTTCATAGTTGCCAACTTCACAAGTTTGCTGAGTACAGAACATTTTGTGCTTTGCAAAAATAGGTTACCAGTCAAATTGCCATGGAGGCCTAATATTTAGGTAAAACTTGTAGCTTTGCATGGTGAGGAGGATAAGTAAGACTAATTGCGGTGACACCATGTGGAATGCTCAATTGAGTAGTAATTAGTTCTGAAAAGAACTGGAGGTACAACTCGACGTTTCGATCAGTATGCTCTGATCGTCCTCAGGAGAATGCTCTGCTCGTCCTCTCCTGAGGACGATCAGAGCATACTGATCAAAACGTCGAGTTGTACCTCCAGTTCTTTTCAGAACTAATTACCACTCAATTGAGCATTTCACATGGTGTCACCGCAATTAGTCTTACTTGGCCTAATATTGATTGCTTCTGGCTGGTTCTCTGCCTAGCAGATAAATTTGTTAAGCAATAATTTCTCTATGAAAGCAGTCCCTCTCTGACTGTAAGTTCTCTGACCGTCAGGTCGGGCGCGCTAGCGTATTTTTTTCCAGGACGAACGTGGGCAATTTTTGAAAATAATTCTTTTTAAAAAACGTTTTGTTAAAAGACAACAAGTTTTTTAAAATGGGAATTTCATAGAAATTGCCCACGTTCGTCCTGGAAAAAAATACGCAGCGCACCAATGACTGCGCATCACGTGCGCGCCAGCTGTGTTTTTTTTATCCGGGGTCCGATATCGGTTGTACTGTACAATAATAGCTCACAAAAACCACGACGAGTTTGTATCTTAAAATATTCTTTTAAACACTAAAGTTGTAAAGTAAAATGCATGATGGCGAGGTTTTGCTTGCGCAAATCGTTAGTAGATTATATGCCAAATTAATGTACACTGAAATAACTCAGATTGATTATCCGTGTATAGAGTGTATAATAACGGTATCTTTCCAAAATCTAGTATAATCTTCGAGAGTACGTTGCTTTTTAATTTTCAGCATTCACTGTGGAAATCGTAGTTGAACAATGGTTGAAACAGCTGAGACAATCTCTCAGAGCTGCTAAGCAGAGAATTTTGCTGAGCAAATATTTTTGCTAAGCAACATAACACAGACTACCAGCCAAAATACACACATTTAAAGTGCAATTTTGGCTGATAACCAAGACAATCTGCTAACCAATTATTTCTGAGAAGCATTTTTTTTCTGTTAATTAAGCAGCTTTATAATTATGAAATTGGCAATTAAACCAGTAGGTCTAGCCAGTAGCCAATATTTCGCAATCGTCGAAGTTTCCCATAAAATGAACTGTGTAGGCCTACTCACAGTCTGTGTGAAAAGAAACTTTGTTTTGATTCACCGGGTGTAATCAAGAAATTCTCTGAGCCCAGCTCCTAGGAAGATGCAGTGGGACTAACATTGGAGTAAACCCCCTCTCCCCAACCCCCGTTTTGGGTTTTTCTTGTTTATTTCGCCTTTCAACATCCACTGTAATTAACGAATCAATGTGATAGATATACCCCGCCCAAAATGAAAGGGCCGTGCGAAGGAAGGGCACATGTAGCCTGAACTAGATGCGCGTGAACTACGCCAGATCCTGGCCGTGTTGCCGCCATATTTTTCCCGATGCTCAACTTTGACCTTGGTTGGTAGCTAGCTACTGTCAGTATAATAGAGATCAGTGTAGCTAGCGCGCGAGCCTGGAAACATGACGTCAGATCTTCAGCACAATGTATCCAATGAAATCTTTTGAATGGTACACCTGGAGCCTGTGTATATCACATGCAGCCGCACCGGTGTCACGTGCGATGTCGTTTCCATAGAATTACCATGTTTTTTCATTGCTCAAGTTGGGAATTTCCCTTCAGTCTGCAATGTCATTTTCCCAGTTGTTGAATCAAACGCTCATTATTTGGGAAGGGACTGGATTTCATGGAAAACGTATTTCATGAGACACGTGACGTGTTCTCCTCTGAACTTTTGACATTATCACTAACGGCGTGGATCAAATTCAATTAAAAAATTAATATTTAAAAAAAAAGTAATAAATAAAAATAAAATAGAACATTATTTCCAAATATTTATTATCCGCGGATGGAGCCGTGTAGGATCAACCCCTACCCTCACATTTAATATTATTTCCCCCTGAATTTTCTCAAAGAATAAACGAAACAACTTTTGACATTATCACTAACGGCGTGGATCAAATTCAATTCAAAAATATTTTTTAAAAATAAAAAATTAAAATAAAATAAAATATTATTTCCAAATATTTATTATCCAGGGATGGAGCCGTGTAGGATCAGACCCTACCCTAACATTTAATATTATTTTCCCCTGAATTTTCTCAAAGAATAAACGAAACGATTTAAAAAAAAAGAAAGATTAGATTAACCGGTAACACCGTGTTATGTGTAATATACTACCGGAATAAAGTAACTGTGCATCATTTGAAGTTATGCTATTTTTTAATGAAAAAAGATAATACAATGATTTGTGGTGTTCTGTTAAATCACTGTTTAACTGTTAACAGGATAATCTCGAAATTTGTATGCTTGGACACTAGGCTTCGTGACACGTCCTTGAAGAGATGTGGTGTCAAAAGTCAGTTCACAAACTCAGTATCGTGTGTGTCCACCATTGGCGTTGATGCAGGCTTGACAACGACGACGCATAGACGACACTAAGCGATTGAAGAAAGCTTGGGGAATGTTGTTCCATGTCTGAACCAACGCTTGTCCCAATTCAGCTAACGTCAATGGCTGATTCTGGGCTTGACGTAAACGTCGCTCCATTTCATCCCAAGCGTGCTCGATAGGGGGCAGGTACGTCCGGAGAAACAGCTGGCCAGGGGAGTACCGGAATGTTCTGCTGTCTCAGGAAATCTGTCACAACACGAGCGACATGTGGACGGGCATTATCTTGCTGAAGCGTGATGTTACGTCCTTGTCTTTGAATGAACGCTTGCACATGAGGCCCAATGATCTCGTCCCTGTATCTCAGACCTGCATCAACGCCAATGGTGGACACACACGATACTGAGTTTGTGAACTGACTTTTGACACCACATCTCTTCAAGGACGTGTCACGAAGCCTAGTGTCCAAGCATACAGATTTCGAGATTATCCTGTTAACAGTTAAACAGTGATTTAACAGAACACCACAAATCATTGTATTATCTTTTTTCATTAAAAAATAGCATAACTTCAAATGATGCACAGTTACTTTATTCCGGTAGTATATAAAATAATCTTTCTTAGAAGAAGTGTGGTAACTTATTAGGACAGGATGCTAGATTCGGGATAGTCAGTGGAATTAAACGAGGTGGTGAAACTATTCTGATCATAAGTTTGGGGACAATATTTGAGTGCACCATGCCCACCAGCTGAAAAAGGTGCAAGTGTCCTCTGAATTCTAGGTTGACCTGTTTGCCCGTCGCATCAGCTTTTGTGATCGCGAAGTGAAATCGCTCTTCCTTGAGCACCGTTTGATATTTACGGGGGCGCCCTCTTCCGGCTTGAGAGTAAAATTAGATAAAGTTCACCGCCTGAGTTTTTACCCGTCTTCGATTTAGAGAAAAATTTTCAATATAATATTTTTACTACCTTCATTAATTTGTTATTATTATTGCATACATTATTTCTGGAAACATACATAAAACATCGAAACCTTGGATGAATGTAAAAACATTTAGATATGTAAAAACATTTAGAAAGGACTGGTAAAAGTTTATCCAAAGTGTGTCAATTAGATGTAGTCTGATGCACGGTCGATCGTTGCATATCATCTTGTATACTAAATGTCGAGTCGGGAACCACATCACGAAAGAGGTTTAGTTGAGCAAGCGAAGAGGACCAATACGGTACGCAATTTGTAAACAACGCCCAAAATTGCCACTTGGAACACCACACGCCTGAAAACACCCGTTTCTTTCCATCGATTTTGGTGCTTTTAAAGGGAGATTTCGGAAGAAGGAATCCATTTTTATCGAGGACAAAGATTCACCGTCAATAAGGAGCTGTGAAGTCGGTAAGTCATGTTATTCTTGGTGAGATATTTTGGTGAGAAATCTGGCGACAGGTGGATACAGTAAGCGGTATGCGACCATGAGCAGTGAGCCGTGTGAGCTGTGAGCCGTGACTCGTGACGGACATTGTTTGGAAAGGGAACATAATATTAATAAAGAGATGACAGACGTGGGAACGATTTGAATTCATTGGCAGAATATGATTGATAAACAGACAAACCACCGGATTTACTGGAAAATATTGACACGTCACATAAATAGCCCCATTCTAGGACCAAAACACTGGACTCGAGGGAGTCCAGTGTACTAAACTACTATTGCCTTTTATTGGCCCTAGAATGGGGCTAGTGACATAATGACCATGGAGGTACATATACATTGTACATAATTATGTGTAGAAATATATTTCTCCATGGTAGGACCAGGGAAATAATGTAGAATTCAACCGGCACTTTTCTATCCAAATATGACAAATATCACAGATTTCCCTTGAAAAGATGATACTAGAGGACACACATAAGGAGAGGAAAGTGTAGTCAAGTGAGGATTGGAAATGATATTTTGAGAGATTTTGAGCAAAGAATGTATGCACATCCAGTGAGATGTTGGCCATTTTGTCATCTGCTAAAAACACGTTTGACAAAGTGCACAAGTGGCAGTTGGTTCAATATTCTTTCCGTATCAGGACAAACTGTATTAAAGTCATGTAAAAATATTACTAATAATAATTAACTGAAGCCTTTAACATGATATATTTCCAAAAATAGTTGTCAAAACTCGGAAGCTTGGTTTAACAGTAAAAGCATCAAAATTAATTTATTATGGGACCAACCATAAATTCATTTAGGTATACAGTATAAATGTAAAAATATGCTTTTCATGATTATTTTGAGATGTATCATTTTGAAGCATAATTTGTTTTTACTTCAAGTAAAATAGTAATGTTCTGATGTTCGGAAATGTCCATTAACCCTAACCCCCCCTAGGTATTCTGGCTAGGAACCTTCCTGAATCCTCCAAAATCTATCAGTGCCCTTTTGGAAACATGCCCTTATCTTTAAAATGCACCATGCATTTTCGTTGATCTTTCATATTCAGCACTTATGGCCTGTACTTCTTGCCAGGTAGTAATTTTGTCCCATTTGAAGAGGTGAAAGTACCAGTTTCCAACAGTGCTGAATTTTTCCCAAAAAAGTGCCCCTTGGAGGATTTTGCAGGATATGGGGTGGTTAGGGTTAAATAAGACAAGAAAGACGTAGCATGTACATGAAAATCTTTTTTATTAAGTCATGAATTATGCTGGGTTTTAGCCCAAACATCTTAAACCAATGAATTTTAAAAAGAGTGTGGCAATGACGTACTGTACATAGCATTCTTGAATAATCGTTTAAGAGTTCAGAAATCTGGACTATGGATACTGAAGAGTATGCTACAACTTAGTGATGGAAAATGGAATTTACACTTATGTATCATCGTAACCAAATAATGGTTATATTGGCATTGTCTTGTTTGCGGCATGCAAATAATATCAGACACACCTGACATTCTGACATTTTGACCTTGTATATTTGTACACGTGTATACTACATGTACATTGTACATGTACATGTCATTGATTCATTTGTGTGTGCTGTACGTGTTTGCATTACCAGAGAGAGTTGGAAAGTAGATGACACAAAACATTTGCTGTATTATGTTTCGCTTTTGTAAAAAAAAAATATGGCGTCCCATCGCCCCTGTTGCCTAGGGGAAGTAATGAAAAAAAATAATGGATTCAAGTAATACGGCAAACAATCGTCAGGATGGAATGTGGCCACCGCAAAGAAAATGAATCCATTCATATCCGGAAACACTGCAAACCAATACAGGAAGTTGTTATGAGATAAACACATAATTCAAATTTCTGATATTGATTGGAATCAAGCAAGTTTGCATTTTTTCAATTTGCTAAATTACCTCCAATACCAGTATTTGATTAACTTGATTTTAATAGTAATAAATGTACTACTATTCTTTAAAACCCCAAATCCATCAAAATCCTCCAAAGGGCACTTTTTTGGAAAAATTCAGCACTGATTAGAAACTGGTACTTTCACCTCTTCAAATGGGACAAAATTACTACCTGGCAAAAAGTACAGGCCATAAGTGCTGAATATGAAAGATCAACAAAAATGCATCATTTTGAAGATAAGGGCATGTTTCCAAAAGTGCACTGATGGATTTTGAAGGATTCAGGAAGGTTCCTAGCCAGAATAGGGTTTAAATTTAAAGATGCATCAACAGTGATTCCATTCACTGGCCTGGAATTTCATGTAGGCCATGCCATCTATTGCCCTGGTCTTTGTTTTATTTCTTATTTAACCCGGGAGAACTTTCAGTGAAACTTTCAGTGTTTTTCAAAGGTGCCCAGGGGAGACAATTTACATCTAGGCCTTGCCCCTTAACCCTAACTCCCTAGCTATTTTGGCCAAGAACATTCCTGAATCCGCCAAAATCCTGGCCCCATGTATCCCTGTCTGGGCTATACAGTACTGAGTCCATCAAAATACAACACCATGCAGTAACACTACCACCCAACTGTTGGACTTAGCTGGAATTGGGACACCCAGCCCCATGTAAAGTATCCCTGTCTGGGCTACATGTATCCTTTCTCTATGCATGTATACAGTACTGAGTCCATCAAAATCAAACAAACCCTGCTGTTGGAGTTTGAATGGTTTGTGGTGGTTAGGGTTAATTTTTTTCTAATAACTTATACTTGGGAAAAGTTGCCCCTACAATAATGAAATTCTAGGACTGTATTACTGGCAAAGAGCTTTGTAATCTAATAATTACTATACTCCTTGTAATTTACCAAGGCAAACAAAAATTTTAAAATTAAAAATTAAACATTTCACAAATATTTTCAAAATCCTTAATTTTACAGGGCCCTGCTTCTTTTTGTAAAGAACATTCACAAGGAATAATACATTGTGCATGTAGGTTTAATCTTTGGTTCTCATTAATTACATGTTTCACAACATTTTATTTACTGAAGTACTATGGTTCCACTTTTCGACTTATCAGTGTGGAATATGACCCCTTGTCAAATAAATTAAACCACCTCAAACAGTCATCGACAAACACTTCATTGTCTATCCATACCACCTTTTTTCACTGGGAACCAAACTTTCGAGGTATGCGACTCTGTAAATATATTATTTGTACAGCATGGATTTGGGTCAAAGCAAGAATGACTACTGTTTGCATTCGGACATACAGTAGGTAAAAATCACGGGATCACGGGAATCACGGGATAAGGTGGGTTAACAGTGACTCTGGGTGGAAACGCAAACACTCAACTAACTGTGTCAGAACTCAGAAGAAACAATTTAATCTAGATGCATGACAAATTATTAATTTCTTTTAGTGAGTGTGATGAAATTCCAACACATTTAAACAGCAATTGAATTTTTTTGTCGATGTCCAGACGGGTTGATGTTTCAAAGATTTCATATAAATTGTTAACAAACTTAAGTTAAATGCTTCACTTCTTGTTGACCTTAACCAGTTCACGTCGGGAATAAAAAAGTTTTTCTGGGCCCCTGTGCGGGTTTCTTTTTCCCACACACACGTTAATGGAAGCTTCCACAGCGCGTGGCCACGTCTTCCAAGCATGTCACCGTACACACGTGGCTCAACCGAGCATGCATACAAATATATCGGAGTTTCCTATGACGTGTTTAGACGCTCTCCGATCTGTGGTGCAAAAAAAATTCCGTGTATACACGGCCTCCGACTCAAACTGGTTTTAAAGATAGGACAATGTACATGTACGTCTGTATTTTAAAAGTTATACTTACATGTGTACATGTATAACCAGCAATGTTCCTTTTAACCCTCCTACACATTGAAGCCACTCCCAACCACTAAATTCCGTTCTTAAGCAACTTTCAGTACATACATGTACATGTACATGTACAATGTACAAGCCTGCTGTCCTTTCCGAGTAATCTTACAAAATCAACTGTGTGCCACCCAAGGCCACTGTAAATGTTTGAACATATTAGTATGGCCTGCAATGTATCAATGGGAGACCACTTTACCCTGCAATCTCAGTGGTGTGACAGTGCACAGAAGGGTAACCATAGGAGGCCACTGGCAACAGCTAATGGCTTGGAGTGGCCTGAATGGGTTGTTTCAAAAATTACACTGGTTGTACATGTAGGAGGGTTAATCAATTGGTATTTTAGATGTAGAAAGGAATTAAATTACTTCCAAAAATATCAAGTATGTCGTTTCTCAAAAAAATTCCCTGTTTTGACTAGATCATTGGTAGAAAAGAGTAAATACATGTAACTGACTGTATATTAACCCTCCTACTGTTTGACCATTTGAAACCATTCAAAATTTCCACTTACCAAAATGCCCATTGGTTTTGTACACACATGGTGATACCATTTGAACAGTGTTGGTAGCAAGCTTTACTACCATTCAAATCCATTCAAATGCATAGAGGGTCCATTGATTCACCACTTAGAAGTATCCAAACAAGGTTTTGTATTAGCTGACCTACCATTCAAAACCATTTGGGGGAATCAATATTGTACACAGTTATTTCACCATTCAAAACCACAAAAGCGAATGGTTTCAAATGAAAAATTGGCAATCTCAAAAGAAATAAATTACACAGATTTCCATAAAACTTTAAAAAACTTGTGTACTTTCATGATGGTAATATCAAAGATCCCTTGAAATATTTCTGTCACTTTAAGTATAATTAGTCAAATTATTTCCTGCCGTAACTGCAAATTCGTATTCTATAAAAGGCTGTGCGTTTTCAGTTATTTCGGGAACCGGATACCTGGAATTGGAAATCGTTGGATACCCAGGTACCCATAATTTGTTTTTAAAAAACACATAAATATTCCTGAATGTATTTAAATAACCAATATGAACACAACTTTCTCTAGTTTTATTAGAGTCATAATAAATGTGTTAACCCTCCTATGGTTTGACCTTTCAAAACCTTTCAAAATCTGCTTACGGGCCAAAATGGCTATCAATTATTATGAACCCTTTAAAACCCTCCAGAATTTGTTGCTACTGAACAACCACACCTTTCAATACCCTTTGAAAGGTATTGAAACATTTCAACACCAGTTTGTTCAGAGAGTTGTTACACCTTTCGAAACCTTTCATAGGTCCCTTTTGTCAGACAGTTTTCTCACCTTTCAAAACCCTTCAGTACAGCAAACTTGAAAGGTTTTAAAAGGTCTGACAATTCTATGGCAACTGCACTGTATATAGGAGAGTTAATGGATTTATAATTTCCTGCCTCTATATTAAAAACAACTCGTAACATTCTCAAAAATTAGAGACTTCCGTTTGTGTGGCTTACATGTTCAGTGTAAATTTTCAAGTCGTTTACAGGTCATTGGAACCGAAAAATGGATCCAAGTAATGACAGTTTGGGTCGGGTATCTGGATACCCATAGGGCTGTGCGTTTTCGGATATTTTTTTAACCGGATACCCGAAATCAGGAAACTTCGGATACCCGGATACCCGTTTCATTTTTGTTGAAAACATGCCTCCGGTGGTGAACAAATACATGTACTGTAAATGGTAACAAATTGACTTTTATAATACAGAGGATACCATACTATCGATCTTTTTTTTATTGGAGTGTAATTTCTTGAATTTAAAGATAATTCTCTGCACAAGTGCATTGTTCAAGAGTCACAGATTTCTGTTTGCACCGCTCAAATGTTAAGTCCGAATTTTAAAAAGTCGTTTACGGGTAATTGGAACCTAAAAATGGAACCGGGTAATGACCGTTTTGGTCGGGTATCCGGGTACCCGGCACAGCCTGTAATAATAAGCGTATTAAAGAGTTTTGTCAACATTACCAATACATGTACATGTACAAATGTACATGTACATACATACAATGTACCTTCCCTTTTCATCCAACTACATGTATGAAACACATTTGGTACAATCAACCCTTGCTTAACGGATAATCTTGCTGAAGATTAAAACGATAACAGCGATGAGAAATCGACTTTTCTTCATGTTGACAATAGCTATTTCTGCAACTACACAATGTATTAGACCTTGATCCTGATTGCGCATAAAGGACACTTAATTATTCTGTTATCACTATAGTCACTGCAGTCACTATGCACTGTATCTTAGTTCCAGCTGTCAAATTAAAAATAAGAAGGAAAAAAAATAGTTATGGTTGCCAAGACTAATCAGGTTTTGTTTGTTTTTACGTTTTGTTATTTCCTTTTCATATCATTTTCAGCTCTTACAATGTAGAATCTATTGGACAGATTATACCTTTGGGTGTCTTTTGGACGCCCGGTCTGCAAAGTGAACACGCTCTTTTGTTTGTGCAAAAATATAAGTAAAACATTTGGGTTAGGGTTAGGGGGTTAGGGTTAGGGTGAACACCCTCCTTTGCAAAAATATTATAAGTAAAACATTTGGTCACCCAGTTTTTCAAACAATAACAAATGGGATGCCCTATTTTCAGATCCCGGCTTTACCCTAACCTTCCCAAATCCTCTGAAATCCTCTTTGCCAAAGTGAAGGATTTTGAAGGATTGAGGTTACATGCTACATGCTCTTTGCTAAAGTGATGGATTTTGGAGGATTGAGGTTATTAGGCATACTTGCCTTTCCATGGTACATGTACATCCATGTTTGTTGTAGTGATTGCAAGGTCAGTGCTTGGGTCAGTGGACACTGTTTATTGCTCCATGCATGCAGGGAGGGTCCCTGGCCATGTACATGTATCACAGATTAGAAACACATGTGTGCATACTGTACATGTCATGAGCCTAGGGAGTTAGGAAGGATTCAGGTTACATGTATGTGTAAGCAAATGGGCCTAGGGAGTTAGGAAGGATTCAGGTTATGTGTAAGCAAATGGACCTAGGGAGTTAGGAAGGATTCAGGTTATGTGTAAGCAAATGGACCTAGGGAGTTAGTCAGGATTCAGGTTATGTGTAAGCAAATGGGCCTAGGGAGTTAGGGTTAATACAATGATAGAATTACATGTAGGAGCCCATGTAATACAATAAATTTTAGTCATAAGTACATGTACACTGTATGTTTTTAATCAGGATACAAAACTATAAACCTTCCAGTTTGACAAAATGAGGACCAAAACACTCCAATTTATGTATCAAAAAAGGTTATGAAAGGTAAAAATTACCATGTGTAGTGGTTATATGTTGGAATGAATCATACATGTTAATATCCGAGAAATTTTCAAATTAACAACAAATCATCAAAATCATGTAAATTAACAATTAACAAATTAACAAGTCATGAAAAAAATCTTCAAATTATCAAGAATTCATCAAATCAACTTTCAAAAAACTACCAAACTGACCCATTAAAACAGGATGGGTCACCCTAACTGACCTTTGCTAACCCCACCCCATTTTTACCAAAGTGTAAAGGGCTTACAAAAACTCCACCCATCTGTAAAAACTGACCTTTCCACGTGAATGAAAATGTATGGGATCCTTTTGTTGCCCAAAATAATTAGAACCGATGGTGACTATCGGTTCTTCTCAAAATTATAAGAGCGTGTTATAGCGTGCTACTACATACATGTACACTCCTAAAACAGGACGTCACCATCCTGTGATTAGAAGAGCAACCCGCAGTAGTCTGTCAATGCCAAGCCAGGCACTCACTGTACCAGTCTCTAGAACCTACTCCACCGGCAGGACCTTCATCCATACTGCGGTCCATGTCTGGAACAGAATCCCAGACAATGTAGTTGGAGAGATCAGTAATAACTTTTCAGCTGATTAGCTGACTTCTTCTTTTTTAAAAGTATCCGAGTGCCATAGAAAACTTTAAAACACTGTACAAAGTTTTTTGTGCCTAGCTATTTCCTCGTTTTTTATGATTACAAAAATGCCTGAAGAGTTGTCTGCATCAATATTTCTGTTTTAAGATGTTTAACCCGCCTAGTCCTACTGTTTGACCATTTGAAACCATTCAAAATTTCCACTTACCAAAATGCCCATTGGTTTTGTACACACATGGTGATACCATTTGAACAGTGTTGGTAGCAAGCTTTACTACCATTCAAATGCATAGAGGGTCCATTGATTCACCACTTAGAAGTATCCAAACAAGGTTTTGTATTAGCTGTACTACCATTTGGAAAGATCCAAACAAGGTTTTGTATAGCTGACCTACCATTCAAAACCATTTGGGGAATCAATACTGTACACAGTTATTTCACCATTCAAAACCACAAAAGCGAATGGTTTCAAATGGTGCATCAACTTGTATGAAAAAGGTACCAGAAGTAGGAAGGTTAAATTCCTGAAGTACATGTACACATGTACATTTAGCATAGAAATCTTTGCCATTTTCCTAAGCTGCTGTGAACCACCGATTGGCCCATGAGTGCTTTATTGCCTATATGTGTGACCTGTTACAACGAAATGAGCGTAAAGTCACACTATACCATTTCACATTACAACGGAAAAAGTGAAAAATCGGATGGGAGGTCTAATTTTTTGTTGTTATTATTTGCAATTTGTAAATCTCCTTATATCGAATTCCAAATTTTCAGTTCGATCAGACAATTAAAAACCTCAATTTCAGGCCAATTTCCTTGGTAGCTTTTATCGTATTCTGACAAACAACTTGAAAAAAGATAGAAACAAAGCCGCAAATCCCCCTCTGGTGGTCTGGGGGATCGCTGTAACCCCAAGTGTTATATATCATTGGAAAGCTCTTGTTCTACTGAATCCAGAAATACCAATAACTCAATTATTTAAATTTCCGACTTTAAGCTCATTTTGTGGTGACAGGTCACATGTGTGCATGACCTGGTCATACACGTACATGTACCTTCATGTAATTGTGGCTATTGTTCACCTTAACACTTTATTTAAAAAAAGTCCTGCTCCCCTGAAACAGGACATTAGCCCTCGTGGCCTTAGTGACCACACCCCTTTTTAAAAACTAAAATTTACCTCCAGGCATGGACTCCATTCTCTGTGGACTATGAATAGTATTGCCCAACCAGCTGGGCATAGCTTTATATTCAAGTCAATATTTTCTATGTAAATTTCCCATTGTGTTCACTAAAGCATCATAATGGTCCTTCTCTATTACCTTGTGAACAGTGACTGTATGTGTGCAGTCATGCATGGCCTTGCCCCTGTACCCAACTCCCAGTATTTGGGCTGGCCCTGTGTGGCCCTGTGCAGATACCATTTCTTAACAGTGAGTCATGGGGTACATGTACATGTACATTTATGTATGTGCTTCAGCAACACCCATTTTGGCTGTTCCTAATGGACCCTGAAAATGTCAACTCCCTTCAAATAAAAACGCTGGCTGTTTGGTTAAAAGTTTAGTGGAGATTTATTTTAGATTTTATTTCAAACATCATCCAACTAGCGTAAGCACCAATGACAGGATGGATTAAAGAAACATTTCTAAAATTCTCAATAAATTACACTAATAGCCAGAGTCCTGAAGACAATCAGAGCATACTGATTGAAACGTTGAGTTGTAACCACCAATTCTTTTTAGAATTAATAACTACTCAAAAGAGAATTTTCACATGGTGTCACTGCAAACAGTCTTTACTTATAAATCCTTTTTCACCATGCAAAGCTTCATGTACAGATATTATTTACAAACATGTAACCATGGATGATGTCCATGTAACATGACAATTTTCCCAGCTTTGCCCAAACGAGTTTCCCTGCCAAATTCCACACCTCCAAACGTGTGTTCAGTTATCATCCATTCAGTTCAAATGTTTCTGCAACAAATAATATTGATCGGAAAGAACCCTGTCAATATTGTGATGCCTCGGGCGCAACACCAGCCCAGAGCCTGCCATACTCGGACAACCACAGATATATTGATTATTCATCTCTATGATTGGCCATCCAGGAAGACAGAAGATTTGCTGTTATTGATTTCCTGTATTGATTAGTGTTGCTTTGTGATTTATAACACATATTATTTCACTTGTTTGATTTCAAAGAAAAAATTGGCTTTTGATTGAACTGACAATAACGATGTAAACAGACACTGCTAAAATATGGAGGCTACACAAAAACGATGGATAATAATTTGAACATCGTCCATTTTGCCTTTGAGAAAGAACCTGCTAGGTTTAAAATGTAAGGCCAATAACTCGAGCCTCGAAAAAATTTTTTTTGTCACTTACCCAGCACTTACCCGCCGTTTACCCACCCTTGTATTTTCACTTAGCCATTTCCAAAAGTCACTTGTACCCGATTTCAGTGTCTGGCCATGTTGTTATGGGACATGACATAAAAACATCGATAAATCCACTTACCAAGCAACTTGCCCACTTTTTAAAATCCACTTACCTCCTGAAAAATCCACTTACCTCCTGAAAAATCCACTTACCTCCTGAAAATTCCACTTACCTCCTGAAAAATCCACTTACCTCCTGAAAAATCCACTTACCTCCTGAAAATTCCACTTACCTCCTGAAAATTCCACTTACACTGTACCTCCTGAAAAATCCACTTACCTCCTGAAAAATCCACTTACCGGTAAGTGGGTATGTGGGAATTTTGAGGCTTGTAATAACTACTATTTGGGATTTATACTACAGGTTCTTTAGGTTGGTAAACAGTTTGCAACAGCTAATTTTCCGTATTTATTAACCCTAATTTACATGCATGGAGGAATCATGCTCCTCCCCCCCACTTGAATCTGCTAATGAAAGTGTAGACTACATGCAAAAGATGTTTTCTGAAACTGGTTTATTTTCTCTCTACAGGATAAAAACCCATCAAATTCAACCACTTGTTGGAGTCCTTTGAAAGCTAGATTAAAGTTCCTGGTAAGTTAAATAATTTGTACTTGATAAAAACCTGTAAAAAATCAGAATCATGTATAATCAGAAATTATTATAATTTCAGACATTTTCTAAAAATAGTCAGATTAAAGTGTGTTGGTTCATGTTTACTAAATATACATACTTGTTTACTCAAAATTGGAACAGGGTTGACTTTTTACTATAAATGTTAAGGCTGGGTACCCGGATACCCTACCGAAACTGTCATTACCCAGTTCCATTTTTCGGTTCCAATTACGCGTAAACAACACTTTAAAATTCGGACTTAACATTTGAGCGGTGCAAACAGAAATATATGACTCTTGAACAATGTAATGTTTACACTTTCACAGACAATTATCTTTAAATTTAAGAGATTGCAATAAAGCCTTTGTAGTATTTTAGGACATTTTCCGTACATTTTTCTCCAACTGTTTGTGATACATTGTATTGAATTGTTAAGACTGGATGGGCTGCTTCAAACAACTTATCAAATCAGCAGCACAGGAGGGAATGTTTGCCTAATTGTTTGATTTAACCCTAACCCCTTGGGTATTTTTACTAGAAAGTATCCTGAATCCACCAAAATCCACCATTTTTGTCACACACAAAATGCTGGTGTCCTGAATCCATCAGAATCTGCCAGTGTAGATATTGGACATATCCTGAATCCGCCAAAATCCACCACTAAATTTCTGGCGGATTTTGGCGGATTCAGGATACCATGCTCACATGAAAATTTGTACATACATGTACAGTGTAGTATGTTGCTGCATAGAATCCATCAAAATCTAACACATACAAGTGTTGGCTGTACATGTACAGTACATGTAACTATAATCCATCAAAATACATGATCAACCAACATGACCAAGCAGTTAAAAACTATTGAAATCCTGAATTCATCAAAGTCCGCCATATGCTCAATGTGGAGATATCCTGAATCCGCCGAAATCCTCCAAAACAGGGGGATGGATTTTGATGGATTCAGGGTGGTTAGGGTTAATAAAAATGACACGGTAAAGAAAAGATAGATTTAAGTATGGTATGATCTGTCTTACAAAGATCAATGTTGCATTTACAGTACAATGCACATATATTTGTACACCACTGGAGGCTTGTTTTCAACAAAAATGAAAACGGGTATCCTGATTTCGGGTATCCGGTTCCAAAAATATCCGAAAACACACACCCCTAATAAATTTTATATTGAACTATAAATCCTTCATTTATGTATTCCATTAATTAAAAGAAACAAAGAAAAATTTAGTAGGGTGGGACTTGGACCTGTGATCATGAAATGCAGGTGTTCTACCAACTGAACTATGTTTTTGAAGGGAGATAAAACAGAGAGACAGACATATTAGATCCAAAATCAGACCGACAGACCGCAAGCCAGAGAGCCTTTTGTCCAGCCAACAAAGTGGCTAGCTAGCCAATTAGTTTGGCCAGTGAGACAACTAACCAACCAACCACCCAGCCAGCCAGCCAGCCAGCCAGCCAGCCAGCCAGCCAGTCAGCCAGCCAGCCAGCCAGCCAGCCAGCCAGCCAGCCAGCCAGCCAGCCAGCCGATACTGACAGACAGACAACCAGCTAACCAACCAACCAGCCAGCCAGCCATCCGATACTGACAGACAGAGACAGACAGCCAGCTAACCAACCAACCAGCCAGCCATTCGATACTGACAGAGACAGACAGCCAGCTAACCAACCAACCAACCAGCCATTCGATACTGACAGAGACAGACAGCCAGCTAACCAACCAACCAACCAACCAGCCAGCCATCCGATACTGACAGAGACAGCCATCCAGCTAACCAACCAACCAGCCAGCCATCCGATACTGACAGAGACAGCCAACCAGCCAGCCAACCATCCAATCAACCAGACTGACAGACACTGACAGACAGCCAGCCAACTGACCAACCAGCCAGCCATCCGACCAACCACCCAGCCATCCAACCAGACTGACAGAGACTGACATACAACCTGCCAAAAGACAAACAGAATAAACAGCGAAAATAAACAAAAATGTAAAAAAATCAATAAAAAAGGTAAGTCTGCAGAATTTCATGTATGAAGGCGGTGCATGTACTTTACCTGTAAATGAGCAGGTTTATTTATGCTTTCAGTTTTATTGACTTTAATTTCACAATTTAACCCTCCTACTGTTTGACCATTTGAAACCATTCAAAATTTCCACTTACCAAAATGCCCAGTGGTTTTGTACACACACGGTGATACCATTTGAACAGTGTTGGTAGCAAGCTTTACTACCATTCAAATCCATTCAAATGCATAGAGGGTCCATTGATTCACCACTTAGAAGTATCCAAACAAGGTTTTGTATTAGCTGTACTACCATTTGGAAAGATCCAAACAAGGTTTTGTATTAGCTGACCTACTGTACCATTCAAAACCATTTGGGGGAATCAATACTGTACACAGTTATTTCACCATTCAAAACCACAAAAGTGAATGGTTTCAAATGGTGAATCAACTTGTATGAAAAAGGTACCAGAAGTAGGAGGGTTAATTTCACTTTATCACAGCTTAACATAAATGAATGCTGTAAATAAATAACAGTCCATAGAAATAAACCGAAAAGTTCAAAACAGCTTGGCATATCATACCACAGTAAACCATAGAAAGTTAAATCTAAGAACACCCTATCCCAGTTTCCTTCCATTGTGTAACAGTTTTATGAACTTGTGATAATCCCATAATCCATCCGGCACTGTAGTTTACAGGGTATTGTACTGTTGGAGATATTTTAAAACCCCTTTTTTTCTGCTTCTTTGAGAAAATTATTTGTTTGGCGCTGGTGATGTGAGGGAATGTAGCACAGTGGTTTGAACTATGTCGCCTTAACTACATGTAGAATTCAGTTCTTTATTCAGTCATGCTCTTTGTATAACACTTGTTGGATTTCTGTGATTGGAGTACATTGTACATGTATACATTTATGCAACTGGGTTGTACTGGACAAAAAACCTGTTTTTTTTATTTTATTTATTTATTTTTAAATGGCATCCTTTTTTATATACATGGCTATTGGAACCAGACCAAATTTCCCAAACACAAAGAATTGTGGTTAAGAGAGGCAGAAAATGGAAATATACCCCTACAATGTATGTGAAAGTTGTTTAAAACACAGCGTGTCAGAATTCCAATTTTGGCTGCAATTGGACATTGTTTCATAGCAAATAAAAAGAAAGCTAAACATGCCAATGAGCGGATCTGAGGCATACATGGAGACCAGAAACAAAAAACGTTTTGTTTTGGCCTTAACCAAAACTATACATGTACATGTAATTATCCAAATATGATACATATTTAGAGGAAGTTCTTTTTCACTTTCTTTGCAAGAGGTAAAAAAGCAAAAAGCTTTAAAAAATAAATAAATAAAAATGTTGACGCACGGGTCTGTGTTGACATGTGGGGACCATAAACTGAAGACTTTTTAGGGGACCTTACATGTAGCTGCTCCTGTAAAATCAGGGGCGTGTTTTAGCGACCGTAACCAGAAACATGTTTGCGCTTTGGTCGTTGGTTAAGCGTTTTCGCGAGTTCGTTTGTGCTGCGATGACCAAACATGAACCGAAGTTTGTGATCGGTTACACTTGGTTTCAAGATGGCGGATTGTAAAAAGTAACGAAAGTTTTGTTAATTATTTGTTAAAACATGATGAAATGATTGTTCGTATACCAGTATATCTTTCAAGTTTATTACTAGCACTCTCGAGTTAGTTCTATTTTGCAAAAATTTGAATTACACCATATATTTTGAGAAACGTTGATGATTGAACACATCGCAAACTGAAAACAATTTTCTGGTTACGTTCGCGTTTTCACGTAGCTATGCCGTGTTGTTTCTGGTCAAGAATATGACGTCAGAAACAAGTTTCTGGTTAGGGTTGCGAAAACGTGCCCCAACCGATGGAGTGATATATGTCATGTCAGTTTGCCCAGAGGTCACACTCTCTGTCACCAATCAATTAAGGAAGGCACTAACAGGTTGATGACTTCCTATTCACCAATCCAATCAGTATTATTTATCAAGACACACACTTCCTTGATCCATGAGGGACCCATTTTTCGAATTATATTTTATCATGACAGAACACTAAAAGGGACAGTATCGTTATGATCAACAGTGCGTGGAATTAGAATACTAGTTTTAGATTACATGTAACTCAGTGACTGCCATAATACCCCCACATGATAAGGTCATATTACCGTTGCTGCTGCATATGTAAATGAGCCAGTAATTTTCAATTACTGTGTTTATTTTAAACTAGGGCATCGATTCCATGTCCTGTCGAAAGTCTGCTCTGATTGTGACGATACTGCTCCTTTAACATGACAGAGAAGGCAAGCCGCTAATTTTCATTGGTCAATTACATTGAAATTATCTGCCTAAATGTACAGTACATGGTTACATACATGTAGTTTGCGGTAAATAATCTCATAGTAGGAGATGTAATAATTGTTCTACCAGGCAGTCATCTACATCCCATCAACATACAGTTGTTATTCCAAAAAATTTTTTTAAGGTTTCCTGGACACCATGACCACCAATCACATGATAACCAAGTTTTTACGTTGTTGTTACTTATGATCCATTTTTATTTTTGTCTTATTGCAACTTATTTATTGATGTTTTCACCAGGTCCCTGAATTCAAGTTTAAAAAAATAAAAAAATAAAAAATATCTCGTGCATGTACCTCACAGCATCAGAAGTCCATTTTAGCTTCTTATGCCAGGCTCTGGAACTCTTTACCTGCCTCTGTTGTGGATGTTCCATCTGGTCAGTCCTTCAAATCTAATATTCATCATCATCTGATTAATCTGCCACCTGCTCAGAATAAATGAACTTTAGCTTGGGTATCCCTCATGCTTCTTGTTCTCTTGGTAGTGTTTAAATAAAAAAAGAAATGTTGATGAGAAACTGTACATTTCGTTTAGTATATTCTGATGCTCTGAATGTCTACTGTAACATTCTCCTGAAGACGATCAGAGTATACTAATGGAAACGTTGAGTTTCTTATCACCGGTTCTTCTCAGAACCAACAATTATTACATCTCCTAAGAGATTGTTTACATGTATTTGGTATTAACTAGTCACATCAGGATTTGTATTGTCCACCATGAACACCTATAAATTTATGTTTTTTAAATGAATTTTATGGACAAACCAATTAAAAATACACTAATAATAATAATAATAATAATAATAATAATAATAATAATAATAATAATAATAATAATAATAATAATAATAATAATAATAATAATAATAATAATAATAATAATAATAATAATAATAATAATAATAATAATAATAATAATAATAATAATAATAATAATAATAATAATAATAATAATAATAATAATAATAATAATAATAATAATAATAATAATAATAATAATAATAATAATAATAATAATAATAATAATAATAATAATAATAATAATAATAATAATAATGATGATGTAGACTTATATGGCGCACGTATCCACCAAACTGGTGCTCAAGGCGCATTACATTATTACCCCTGCTCATCAGGCTCATAAATCATTCCTGAAACCATCTCAGCTCCCTGGGGAGTATACAGCTCAATTGCTGCCATTTCAGCGCATATGGGCTAATCAAACACATTAACCAACTCTGCCCTCACAGGTACCCATTTACCCCTGGGTGGAGAGAAGCAATTATGGTAAAGTGTTTTGCTCAAGAACATAAGTACCCCGGTCGCGGTTGGGATCAGAACACAAATCCGATGCTCTAAACCACTCGACAAAATTATTTATTTTTACAATTTTCTAGCCATACTACAGTACAAAAGTATGATGCCAATATTGTCGACATAATGGAACCCCCCAACAAATAAATAAATAAATGAAAACAATAAATAAAATAGTATTACTTAATTTTCCTTTGTTTTTGCAAAACCAGAGCACAAATTGTGATGAACATTTGGTAGAAAGTTACAGCAATAACTAAGAATATTTGTAAGCAAAAAAAAAAAAATAAATAAATAAATTGTAACATGCTTTTTTTTTTTGGGTCATCATTGCAGTATCAAGGTTTGTGGGAATATGATGACGGAATGACTCATAATGGCCCATATTGTAGCTGAACCCTAAACAAAAACACAGAGATATAGCTAGTAAAAACATACTGCTGTATACTGGGTCCAAGGAATACAGACTTCCATGAAAACATAGCATTCATAGGAAGACAACTCAACCTTGATGGGTGTAAAACCTAGAATAATATTGTATCTTGGGCATAGAGGGTGTTTCCCCATGTTCCCAGATAGCTGGGAATTAACCAGTTCGCACCGGGAATAAAAAAGTTTTTCCGAACCCCATGGCGGGTTTATTTTTACCGCACAAACACGTCCAATGGTGCTCAGCAGAGCGTGACCGGGGAGACCGCGTCTTCCACCGTATGCTTATGGCTCGTTGCCACGTCCACCGGGAATCTATACAAATATTCCCGAGAATCCTGTGGCGTGTTTAGATGCTCTCCGATCTGCTGTCCAAAAAAAAATTGCGTGTATATACGGCCTCCGACGCGAACTGGTTAAATAGACAGTATTGTCACGAGCAACAGGGCATGTTGGTTTGGTGGACACTCATGTTATCCATCAAAAACATTTGAAATTGGTAAAACGTTTTTTATACAATCCTTGCTCCCAAGCAAAATTATGCACTGTGATCCATCCAGCATTACTGATCATTGGGGGGCTCTCATACAGAGAAAAAGAAGTTTCCCCCACCACAAACAGTCACAAATCAACCTCGTCTCCTTTGATCAACAACTCGGCCAGAATTTTAAACAAAAAAACTCAAACAAATATTACCCTGAAGATGATCAGAGCATACTGATTGAAACGAAACTGATCGAAACGTCGAGTTGTAACCTCCAGTTCTTTTCAGAACTAATTACTACTCAACTGAGATTTTTACATGGTGTCACCGCAAATAGTCTTTACTTAAGTATTACCCTCTTTTGGCTGAACCTTGAACCTTGAACCTTGAACCTTGAACCTTGAACCTTGAACCTTGAACCTTGAAGCCAATGTGAGTGACAATAGCAAGAACACCCAAGGGAATACACTGTACATATCAGGCAGTATTTATAAAAAAAATTTATCCTGTTTCAGCTGACGCCCGAAATGATTGATAATAGTTTGAATATATACCCAATGGAATGGACCTTTTGGGTGCCATAAATAGCCACTTGTAATAGCATTGTTTTGTTTTATGATTGATCAAACCTTGAAATTCCCACTGACCCACTTACCAGAGGTAAGTGGATTTTCAGGAGGTAAGTGATTTTAAAAAGTGCGTAAGTTGCTGGGTAAGTGGATCTATCCATGTTTTTATGTCATGTCCCATAACAACATGGCCAGACACTGAAATCAGGTAAGTGACTTTTGGAAATGGGTAAGTGAAAATACAAGGGTGGGTAAAGGGTTAGTACAAGTGTAGGGTAAGTGACAAAAACATTTTAATTTCAATGGTTGTGATTGATGATAATGCAATGATCATTCATGAGTAGATCATGTGTGAAGGAACGCAGTTGACTGTCCAGGAGGTTGTACATGTCCCCCCAGGGAATCGATAAAATTCCAGGAATGATTTATTAATGCCAGACAGACCAGAGTTTTGTTCCAACATAGTAATAAAATTCCTTCAGTTATGAAATGTTGTTCTCAGAAATGAGTTGGAAAATCCTACTGTTCCTTCTCAGAAAGCTATAGAAACAAAACATGTTTACAAACTCAAAAGATAATTTCTGTGGTGCTATAAACCTTCCTAATGACAAAAATACTTTTTATTATACAGTGTATAATGGCTGTCCTATTTAATAATCAGATAATTCTTATTTTAAGCTTGTTTATTTTTTAGTTTGAGGTGCACAGTGTAAAAAGCAAAGGTTTTGTATTTTAATAACATAATCCCCCTTTGCTATATAAGAAACAAGTTTATGTGCCCACATGGCCTGAACTCCATTCTTTCTAACAATAACTCAGGAAAGCCTTTTGTGCCTAGACAAGAAAAATTTACTTGCAAATGAGTTTTGAGTTGAGGGAAAACCCAGAATACATGTAGGTCAGTAGGCAGGCAGGTACATGGAAGCAATCTGTGGGTACAGTGTAGGGGTACACGTACCCCTGATAGATCCTTTCATAACCACGGTCTCCGTATGAAATACTTTTACTTTTTAGCAGTCTTGGAGCTTCTCAGTTACATGTACTTGCAAATTGGAATACTAAAATTATTGCTTGATATAATTGAAGTGGAATGTTGGAACTTATCTGGATCAGTCAGATGATGTGGTAAGTATGCCTTAGTTACTCTGATCTTAAGCATGTTTTTGTTTAGCCTGGTTTCGTATGGCCCTTCCAGGAAGCTATCCTTCCCTGAATATCTTGATTATAACTTGATCACATACCAACCTTAGACCTGTACATGTATGTTTGGTTGTGTGTTCCTGATTGCATGGCACCACTAGCAGAAAAACCCCAATCCCCAAGGTGGCTAAATAGGAGGAAACAAAGAAAATCAGGGGGATACACTGGCAAAAAAAGGTAGGGCACACTGCCAAGAACATAATCACTGCAAGAACATAACACAACATAAAAAAAAACCAAAAACCCAAACAAACGGTGATAAAACACATGGTAAATTTAATAATGGGGCTATGCCAGGTATCCGGATACCCGACCGAAACTGTCATTACCCAGTTCCATTTTTCGTTTCCAATTACCCGTACACGATTTTTTAAAATTCGGACTTAACATTTGAGAGGAGTGACAGAAATGTGTGACTCTTGAACAATGTAATGTTTACACTTTTACAGACAATTATCTTTAAATTCAAGAGATTACACTCCAATAAAGCCTTTGTAGTATTTTAGGGACATTTTCCATTCACTTTTCTCCAACTGTTTGTGATACATTGTATCGAATCGTTAAGACTGCAAAGGGCCTGGCAGTGGCAGCGGCTGCTTCAAACAACTTTTCAAACCAGAGGCACAGGAGGGAATGTTTGCCTAATTGTTTGCCTAATTGTTTTAATAAAAACAACACAGTAAAGAAAAGATCGATTTACATGATAGTATGGTATCCTCTGTAGGTCAATTTGTTACCATTTACAGTACATGTATTTGTGCACCACCAGAGGCATGTTTTGTACAAAAATGAAAACGGGTATCTGAAGTTTACTGATTTCGGGTATCCAGTTCCAAAAATATCCGAAAACGCACAGCCTTTTTAATAATAATACATGTATATCACATTTATATTGCACTTACATTGTAAGCCTCCTACTGTAGCTGAACTTTTGTGGCAAGTACATGTACATGTAGCTATAGAGGTCAAAATCAGTCAACTAACTGTTTTGACCGTTGACTCAAATGTGCACACAGGGGCAATACCAAACAATGCTTTTGCCAGTCAAAAATGGTTGACTCATTTTGACCTGTAAATGTACAAGATACTACATGTAAGGTTTGACAGTGTATCCACATTTTGACTGATTTTGACCCTTGCAGTCACAGAAGGGTTAATACAGACATGTCAAAGTACATGTAGTTGTGGATTAGGGTTAACTAGATTTACCATTACAGCATTTCAATGTACTTAAAAAAGGAGTGCATGGTGTTAATAAAAAACAAAAGGGGAACGTACATGTACATGTACATGAAATTCTGTCAATGAATTTGCCACTGAATTACACTTGTATGTACATGTAGATGGAGAGGTCTTGTGCACTTCCAAAACATTTGTGACTGGTTTTTACCATTATTTTGACCACCCTGAACAATATTTTTTACACGTAATTCATCTCCCTTTCTTTATAAATCTGTCAATGAATTCACCACTGAATTACACTTGTACATGTACATACATGTAGAGAGGTCTTGTGCACTTCCAAAACATTCAGTTCTGTATATAAAAATAATAATAATAATAATAATAATGTGGACTTATTATAGCACACGTACATGTATCCACCAAACTGGTGCTCAAGGCACATTATATTATTACCCCTGCTCATCAGGCTCATAAATCATTACTGAAACCATCTCAGCTCCCTGGGGAGTATACAGCTCAATTGCTGCCATTACAGCGCATATAGGGCTAATCAAACACAACAGCTAATAAAACTCAATTTATCCCTGGGTGGAGAGAAGCAAAGTGTCTTGCTAAAGGACACAAGCACCCCAGTCGTGGTTGGGATTCGAACCCACATTCTGATGACTCAGCCATCAGAACACAAATCCGATGCACTAAACCGCTCGACCATGGCACTCCATATACATGTACATGTAGTGACATTTGTGACTGGTTTTATGGTTATTTTGACCACCCTGAACAATATTTTTTACATGTAATTTCTCTCCCTTTCTTTATAAATCTGTCATTGAATTTGCCACTGAATTACACTTGTACATGTACATACATGTAGAGAGGTCTTGTGCACTTCCAAAACATTCAGTTCCGTATTAAAAAACCATCATCTAATGTATCCAAATGATAATCTTGTTTATGGATCTGAAGCATGTGATTTATTCCTCCCTGTGATATCACCAGAAGTTAATAAATTAACCCAGATTGTGCATGTAGTCTGTGGTTGCTATAGCAAACAGCCCAAACGATGTGGGTCTGTGCACATTGGCTGTGAGCGAGCTATGGTTCCAAAGGTCAACGTACATGTACATGCATGCAGCTTGTATGTGGATGAAAGTACATGTACAGGGAGGTAGTCAGCGACTTGCTGGTTCCCACGGAGAGAGATCATTTGGTGGCAAAGTCTACCATTAGCAATTGTCACCAAATGCATTTATACTGATATTAATCATTTATTATCATTCATGAAATTATTTTATGCTTAGATAAAGCTTGCCTGTCACTGGTCCATTGTGATAGCCATCCAATGAAAAACACTTTTTCTCCCAGGGGTTCCAGTAAAACATTTAGGACAAACATTAACAAAAAATAAGTGACAGGGCAGTTGGAGTGACGGGTTTGAATTTAAATCAACCTGATTTTAATCACAGGATGATTTATACAGATAAATTAAGTCAGATAAATTTTCATATTAAAAACATACATAAACATACACTGGATGTTGTTGTGTGCCCAGAAGAAGGTCGTAAGGCTCTGCGACCACCTTCCAGGCACACAAAGTACAACTTTTTGTTCCAGCAGAAGGTTGTAAGCATAAAATGGCTCCTTTGAAGAAAAAAACTAGGGCATTTCTGTTATGTATTTGTTGCTAGAATTACTTCCAAGACATGTTTTTCCATTCCCATGCGGAATATAACTTTTCTACAATGACTTATAAATGGCAGAAAAATGACCAAACTTTCACACTCGGTTTTCTTGAAACACAATTTTGCACATTAATTGCTTACAACCTTTTGCCGGTCACACTTTCGTTACGTCCTTCTTCCGGGCACATGACGATGTAATTTGTTAATTTGATAATCTTATTCTTACCAATGTTGTTCAGGTCTTACCTTTAAAAGTCATCTTAATAAAATGAAATTATCAAAGAGATTTCCAGACATTCACCTAATCCGATTTGGGAGATCCGATGTCAAATACCTTAAGCTGTGATCAGTGGTAGTTGGCAAGTGTCAATATTTGTACTGTCTCTTTTAATGTTGATATTGCTTATGAAATTTCTCAATCTGTAAGTCGTAATCATGGAACGTACGTGTACATGTATGTAGGTGTGAGTGGAAAATTCAGACAGTGATTCTAAAAAGTGTTAAAATTACAATGTACACTGTGTCTGGCTGTAAATTGTATTTTATTTTCATAATGACAGTATGACTTTCTCACACATGGTCTTTCTTTCTTAACCATTTTTCCTGAAGACGATCAGAGCATACTGATCGAAACGTCGAGTTGTAACCACTGAAAGCACTGAGGGTACATTGCTATATACACACATTGGTGTAGGGCAAAATCAAATCAATTGAGTTGTAACCACCACTTTTTTTCAGAACTAATTACTACTCAAAAGAAAATTTGTTCACATGTTGTCACAGCCTTTACTTAACAGTCTTTACTTAATCAATTCCCCCTGCCCCCCCTCCCCCCCATCAATTTCATATCCCCTTTTTATTTATTTAAACTTTCCAGTAAAGGAATTTCACTCTTTAAATACAATGTACAACTGTACCCCCATTCTCTGCATAAATGTCAAACATGTTATGAATTTCCTTGTACCCCACCGGAAGGGGGTCGGTCCCAGTATTTCCCTTCCAGTTAATCCAACCTTAAAATGTAATGAAATGAATTCCAAGTTTTTTTTATTGATCGCAATTGAATGAAACAAATTTGCAGTGTTTGCGTTTATGGCATACACCCAACTTTTTGTATCTCAGTAACCTCTGATGAAAATCGAAAATATTTGAAACCTTTTGTGTTAAATACATTCCATTTTTGCACTTTTCATCACAAAAGAGATTTTATTTTTACAATGAACTCAGGTATGTTTGGAATTTGAATGAAAAGAGGTCTGTACGTAAGTCGTTCATAGCTAATCGGTGGTGCAGAACAATATATTGCAACCAATTTTTAAAGAAATCAGTTGGCAAGTAAATTTGAGTTTGGCTTGTAAAATAGAAAATGTTGTTTGCTGTTTAAAAACACAACATGATAGAATTTTGATCGATCAGGAATTTGTTCAGGCCTGTGATTATTCAGGATTTTTCTTGATTTCAGGATTTTTTTTACAAATCTCCCTTTGCCTCAAAATTTGCTTGATAAAAGAGAAGTAGCCTGTATTGTGACCAAACCTCCATTTTCTTGTTTGTGGAGATGTGGAGAGTCTGTAAATCCTCCAAAATGAAACATTCAGGAGGTTCAGGATTTGTTACTTTTGTCAAATCACACCCCTGTTTGTTTCATAGCAAAACAAATAAAACTGCCGATAGGGGCGTGTCTGAAGCAACGTGCATGGAGACCAGAAAACAGAGACTTTTTTTTTGGCTTTAGGGACAAGGACCAATGTCGTGGTACAGCCAAGTCTTTTAGAAGCCTGGCCAGGCCTAGGCTTCCCCTGCCTACTGCCCATGCCTATGGACCTATATTATCCCCTAGCTGAGCACAAAAGCCCATTCACTAATGAATAGATCTCAAATAGCTCTTATTGTTAACGCAGACTTGACTGACACCTCAGCTGTCTTTTGTTTACAACTGCAGCCATTATAATGAGCTCTGCTTGCCTGGGTTAGGCCCTCCAGAAGCCCAGGTTATGTTGATTGGCATGTACTGTATTGTTACAGGATCAGGACTCACAAAAGACAATTAGGAGGCCAGGTAGCCTAGGCCTGGCTGGGCTTCTCAAAGGCTTGGTTGTACCATGACTCTGGCCCTCCTCCCTTGGAGAGTCACAGGCAAAGCCTGGGCCTGGCTGGGCTTCTCAAAGGCTTCTCAAAGGCTTAGCTGCACCATGACTTTGGCTCTCCTCCCATATATATTGTACATGTAGATGATGTTGCTCTTTTTAGACAAGGGCCACTTTAGCACTTGTAATATACAAACATGTAGTACAAGTACGCTGTATTTATTTCTAAGTTACATGTACATGTACACGCACCAGTATTCTGTACTTCCTGCTCATTGTGAAAAGAAGGAATCGGTGAAGCATGAAAAACCACCTCTTAATTGTGGTTCCTATTCAGTGATTTTATAATAGTGGTCAATTGTGGGAGTCTTGCATTGTCCCCAATTAGTCGTAAGGTCGGAGGGTCACTGACAACCCTTTGATGTTTTAGATGCCCATTGTATATTGACAAGGCTGGGTGATGTTGTTGGTTTTGACCTGTCGCTGCAGAATCATGGGAGTGCAGTTAAAAGTACAATATCGTTACGATCAGAGCTGACTTTAAACAGGGCATGGAATTGGTGTCCTCAAGGGGTTAGCCAGGATTTAGAACTGTTGTTGTTTGTAGGTATACGTCACAGATGACGGTGAGCCACCATTGCAGCTTCCACACACCTTCCTCCTCCATGCCAACTTGTCATTTGTTTCCCTCACATTTTCCACCATGCTGTTGCCCGTCCATTGTTTGATGTTGTCAGCATACTGCAGTCTTGGTCTCCCTTTCTTACTCTGTCCTGAAACTGTTCCCAGTAGAGTACTCTTCACCAGACTACAACCGTGCAGTCTACAGTGGTGCCCAAAGAAAGTGAGCTTATGCTTCACCACCGAAGCCAGCAATTGGCCTGGTTCCTCACCAGCTTCCTCCAAGACGCTGGTGTTTGTCGTCCTCCTGCATCGAACTGATGTGGAGCATTCGCCTGTATTCGCTAGAGTTTGGCGGAGTTGACCTTTCTCTCATTCATAGTCCATGTTTCTAGAACTAGGGTGTCCAAATTTGCTGGAAATTTCAAAACAGGGTGTCCAAATTGTTCAATTACAATACTTTTTACATGTACACTGTAAATGACAGATGAAATAGGGTGTCCAAAAGACACCCAGACACCCCTCTGGCTAACACTATAGGTGTCCTAGTTTAAGATGAACACAGTGACTGAAAATTACTGGCTCATTTATGCAGCAGCAATGGTAATACATGTATGACCTTATCATGTGGGTATTATTTTTCAGTCACTGAGTTACCGTAATCTAAAACTACAACTTTGATTCCATGACCTGTAGATCGTGATGATATTGTCCCTTTAATTATTTTCCTTTCATGAAAAACATTCTTCTTGTGATGATTTTTCTCAAATAAAATAGCTATTTTCCGATGAAAAGTAAATTAAGATTTGCATGGTGGAGTATTGATATTGTTTTGGTTTGGGGGAACACCATGTGTTTATCTTAACTATTGCTATCGCTCTGTTTATTGTGATGATATTGCCCCTTTAAACAATCCGATTGCTTCCAATTAAATGGGCAATATGGGAAAAACTTAGACATGAAAAAATAATTGATATGTTATCAGTTATTGATATTAGTTTTATGATTTCATACCCAGCACCTGATGAAGAAAAAATGATTCAGTCCAATGCACAATTCTAAAATGCTTGCTGTTTGGCAAGTTCCTAAAAGCCAAAGGTACTCAAATACCATAGTACGATGCACTACTTTTATATACAGACAAATGGATGTGTACATGCTTTGTACGTGTAGGTCCATGCGTATTCAATTAAATGGATATGACATAAAACACAATAAAGGGGGCCACTTTGCATCCGTCACGTTAGCAGTTTTTCCAATGGTTGTTATTTATTTTTAAGTACCTGAAACCGACCAAAAAGTGTTTCAACATGTGAATGGACATGCAGGCTTATACTAGAACTAATTTGAGTTGATTTATTTTATTTATTTATTTTTTATTTATTTTTTTACCCTCAAATTTCCATAAAAATTGGACGGAAAAAGTTACCTCACTTTTCCGTCCATTTGTTGATGGAAATTTTAGGGTAATTAAAAAAATAATAGTAATAATCAACTCAGATTATCTTTAGGATAAGCATGCATGTCTATTCAAATGTTGAAATTCTTTTTTGGTGGTTTCAGATATTAAAAAAAAAATTACAACCATTAGAAAAACTGCTAACGTGACGGTAGGAAAGTGGCCCCCTTTATTGTGTTTTGTGTCATATATATGTACAGCATTGGTAAGGCTTTTTTAATAACCAGGGCCCAATTTCATTGCGCTGCTTACTGTTAACCAGTTCGCATCGGGAATAAAAAAGTTTTTCTGGGCCCCTGTGGCGGGTTTCTTTTTCCCACACACACGTTAATGGAAGCTTCCACAGTGGGTGGCCGGCACTTCCGAGCATGTCACCGTACACGCGTGGCTCAACCGAGCATGCATACAAATATTCCGGAGTTTCCTATGGCGTGTTTAGACGCTCTCCGATCCGTGGTGCAAAAAAAAAATTGCGTGTATACACGGCCTCCGACGCGAACTGGTTAAGCAAACTTTTGTTAAGCAAAATTTGCTTTATTAAAAACATAAGCGTATTTCATACATGTAGGTTAGCAAGAACATTGAGAGCGGCGTGTGCAATTCACATGGATTTGTATTGTTGCGTCACTCATTTGCTAGCAATAACGGCCGGCAAGTTAGCATGCTTTTCTCTATGCTTAACGGCTAGCAGCGCTATGAAAAACGTACAGTAAGCAAAAAAATCGGCTGCTAAGCGGCTGTATGAGATTGGGTCCTGGAGTAAGATTTGCCACCCAAAAATCTCAGTTTGTAATAGGTCATGCTTGTGATTTCTCATGATTTTTCCTGATTTCAGGATTTTTTTTTATAAATCTCCCTTTCCCTTCTTGAAAGAGAAGTTAGCCATCAAGGAAAGAAAGAAGTAGCCTACATGTATATTGGGTACAAACCTCTAGTTAGAGTCTGTAAATCCTCCAAAATTAAACATCCAGGAGTTTCAGGGGGCTTTGTCCTCTAGACCAAAGGGAGACCCAGGCCTGCTACCCACAGGAGGTTCAGGGGGGTTTGTCCTCTAGACCAAAGGGAGACCCAGGCCTGCTACCCATTTTTTTTTTTATAGGATTTTTTACTTTTGTCAAATCACACCCTTTCCGTTTAACATGTCAAACATTCAGTTTGTTGCTGTGGTACTGCGTGTTTACAATCATAGAGAACAGTGGGTCATATTGGGTCACATGCATCCCTGCATTTGGGTGGATATTTTGCAATCATTGTATGCTTCACTGAGTCCTTTTGGGAGTACACTGTATACAGTGTATGCAAAAGGGTGTGGGTGAATTTTAGGAAAACCAGAATCTGTACTAAGTTACAAGTTTGCATAATCGGCAGAACCACTCGGCATTCATGGAACATGTGGTTGGACAGCACAGTATACATATAGATCATCTGGTTTTTGAGAGGTTTGCGAATACTTCAAAGTCCTTTTGGGAGTACACTGTATACAGTGTAAAAGGTGTGGGTGAATTTTAGGAAAACCAGAATCTGTCCATGTACTGACTACAAGTTTGCATAATCGGCAGAAACACTTGGCATTCATGGAACATGTGGTTGGACAGCACACTATACATGTACATATAGATCATCTGGTTTTTGAGAGGTTTGCGGCAACATTTCTTCCGCAAAACTGGAAACTTAAAGTTATAGCCTTCAGCTTGACTGAGGAATGTTTGACATGATACATGTAATGTATACAGATAGTGGATAGCAATTGCAGTGATTAAACATTCATGAACATGGCACATGCATCTAATGTTACAGCGTATGGATAAATCTTTTTGACAAATTGAGAGATTTAGAGAACATCTGAATTGTGGCTACTTCAAGATTTGTTGCTCCATGTGAATATTTCCTAGATTATCTTGGATTACATGTGGTCTAGTGACATCGGACATTTAGAGTATTGTGGCTACTTCAAACTTGGCTCTGTGTGAATATTTCCTAGATTATCTTGGATTTACATGTGGTCTAGTACATACACGTACATGTAGAGTACATGTACATCTGGATTGTGGCTACTTCAAACTTGGCTCTGTGTGAATATTTCTTAGATTATCTTGGATTACATGTGGTCTAGTGACATCGGACATTTAGAGTATTGTGGCTACTTCAAACTTGGCTCTGTGTGAATATTTCCTAGATTATCTTGGATTTACATGTGGTCTAGTGACATCGGACATTTAGAGTATTGTGGCTACTTCAAACTTGGCTCTGTGTGAATATTTCCTAGATTATCTTGGATTACATGTGGTCTAGTGACATCGGACATTTACATACAGGTACATGTAGAGTACATCTGGATTGTGGCTACTTCAAACTTGGCTCTGTGTGAATATTTCCTGGATTATCGTTGATTTACATGTAGTGATTTTACTTCTGAATTTCTTCTACATGTACAGTGTATGTTGGATTATACATGAACAGTAAGTGAGAACTTTTATGTACACGTATGTACCTGTCAGTCTTGTAAATTTATTGTTTAAAGGGAAGATAGGTGTACATTACAAAAACTGCATGGTACGAATCGTAACGCAGTGACACCATGTATTGAAATAAACTCTTTGAGTAGTGAGGGTTCTGAGAAGAACCTTTTTGTTAACTTGACATTTAACTTGAAGGTACACGTACAACATTGGTTTCATGTATGTCGGCAAAATTGCATGCATACAATCATGTACATTGTAGCTGTGCAAGGCACATGCACCAAAGTTATTGTTAAGTTACGTGTTAACAACCAAACTGGAAATTTCAGTTCATTATGGAGTCTGAAGGCTGCTTCATAATTCACGCGAAAGTGAATGCGAAGTGAAATTTGTGACGTCGTCAATGGTTCACAGCAAATATTCGCGAAAGTTTACAAAAGTTGAACACATTTCAACTTGCGCGAATCATTCGCCGCAAATTTGATGATGTAAAATTCGCTTCGTATTCGCTTTCGCGTGAAGTATGAATCGGCCTTTAGTTGTGAGAAAAGTGTGAAAATTCATTTACAATTTTTACAGAAAACACTTGGAGCAAAAACCCTAACCCTAACCCTAACCCTAACCCTAACCCTAACCCTAACCCATGGTGTACAATTCTATTAGAAAGATTACATGTAGTGTTTTGTATTGTTTGTAATCGATACAAACATTTCATTTTGGGGTATAGTCGTTTCAGAAGTCTTTGCGTTAATGAATTAAACAGTATGTTACCATTGGATACCTTTCTCATAAAGAACAAAACAGTATTAGAAACTCATAGATGTTTGTTGATATCAGTAACACATAACACGACTACGGTCTTGTCAACAATTGAACACCGTTCATATCTTGTATTTTATTATATGCCTTGTACAGTGATCGTATACCAGGCCTGTGATTACTCAGGATTTGTCCTGATTTCAGGATATTTTTACAAATCTCCCTTTGCCTCAAAATGTTCTTGAAAGAAGAGAAATACACGTAACATGTCTACATTGTGTAGGTTCTTGTCAACACTTGAACACTGTTCATATTTTATCATACACCTTGTACAGTGATTATACACCAAAGGATTAAAAGAAAAACCAATTGTAATATTATAGTGATTTGAGATTAAGGCTGTGCGGGGTACCCGGATACCCGACCGTAACTGTCAGTTACACATGTACCTGGTTCATTTTTCGCTTCCAATTACCCAGAAACAACTTTTTAAAATTCCGATTGAACATTAACCCTAACCTTCGAGGTATTCAAGCTAGGAACCTTCCTGAATCCTCCAAAATCCTCCAGTGCACTTTTGGAAACATGCCCTCATCTTCAAAATGCACCATGCATTTTCGTTGATCTTTCATATTCAGCACTTATGGCCTGTACTTCTTGCCAGGTCATAATTTTGCCCCATTTGAAGAGGTTAAATACCAGTTTCCAACAGTGCTGAATTTTTCCCAAAAAGTGCCCCTTGGGGGATTTTGGAGGATATGGGGTGGTTAGGGTTAAGTCACACCAAAAGTCTTGGATTGTTTTGTTAACAAAATTTGTGTGGTGAATGGGGATGCTACTAGTCAATATACAATGTGTAGAGGCAGGAAATTATTACAGTAAGTCCACATTTATTATGACTCTAATAAAACAAGAGAAACTTGTGTTCATATTGGATACATTCTGGAGTATTTGTTTTTTTTACAAAATTGTTTACGAGTACCCGAGTATCCGAAGATTTCCAAATTCGGATATCCAGTTCCAGAAATAAGCTTACATACATGTACATGTAGTTTGTTTGGCCGTCGGGTGCTGACTTTTGGTTAACTGGTTAACCAACCGTGGCAGATTCGGTTAAACGGTTAGTAAACTAACTATTAACTCCCAGCACAAGTACATACATGTACATACATGTACATTGTGTAATATGTATGCTCACAACATGATTATCTGCACACCAAATTTCAGTTACCAAACGTAGAGGCCGGTAACTTGGATGTCTTACACAAGCCTCGCTGTGAAATGCCAGGTCTTCAGATTATTGGACACCCTGCTTTATTTTAAAAACATTTTATTTGGTATTCCTTGTTCAAATAATGTGTATTTACTTCTCTGGAAAATTGCATACATGTAACAATGTATGTTCTCAAATCTTTTTTTTTTTCACAGGTTAACGGCAAGTGGCTATCAGTGAACCTACTCTAGAGCACTAAGTAGTCAGAACCCCTTCTATTTCTGGTGTGGTCACCATGCCTATTCCAGTTGGGGTACAAGACCACTACGGAGAACGAGCTTACAATCAGGCTAGCACTTCATACAACAAGTGAGTAGCTTTCAAAGTAATGAAATCCTGTGATTTATCAGGATTTTTTCCTGATTTTAGGATTTTCTACAAATTTCCCTTTGCCTCAATATGTTCTTGAAAAAAGAGAAGTAGCCACCAAGGAAAGAAAGAAGTAGCCTGTATTGTGTCCAAACCTCTAGTTTCTTGTTTGTGGAGAGTCTGTAAATCCTCCAAAATTAAACATCCATGAGGTTCAGGGGGCTTTGTCCTCTAGACCAAAGGGAGACCCAGGCCTGCTACCCACAGGAGGTTTAGGGGGGTTTTGTCCTCTAGACCAAAGGGAGACCCAGGCCCGCTACCCACAGGAGGTTGAGGGGGCTTTGTCCTCTAGACCAAAGGGAGACCCAGGCCCGCTACCCACAGGAGGTTCAGGGGGCTTTGTCCTCTAGACCAAAGGGAGACCCAGGCCCGCTACCCATATTTCAAGATTTTTTACTTTTGTCAAATCACACCACTGGAAATCAATTTGATATGTAGACTTGTCCCGTGTCTTTATCCTATAAAAAAAAGACAGGTTCCGGCTGTACCATTCAAGGGATTTCATTGGATACATTGTGCAGAAGATCTGAGGTCACGCTTCGAGGCTCGTGCGTTAGCTACCACCCAAGGTCAAAGTTGAATCTCCACAAAACTGAAAGGCCAGTATCTGACATCTTTCACAAGCCTCGAAGCGTGACGTCAGATCGTTGGGCTATTTGATATGCAGCAATTCCTGAGTTTAACTCATGCCAACCAGTTCCACACTTTTGTATAACACAGAGCACAAAAATGTAGTTGCCCAACTGAATTTATTTTGTAGGATCTCGTTTCGGTTTGCGGTAACACTATGTGTTTATCTCAACTAACGTGAATGATATCGATAACGAAACGATATCGATATTCCACCATGCAAAGCCTCAAAACTTATATTTGTAGGATCTATTGAATAAAAACCTCAAATCTTTTCTTTCTGATGATAAATCATACTTTGTGTGTTTGTTTTCTAGTGGAATGAACGATATGGATAGAAATGGTATGAGCAATGGTTATGGTCCTCGACCGTCCAACTACAGAAACACAAATGGGATTAGCCGACCCTCAAATGGTAACACCTTCAACTTATTTACATAACAAACGGTTCAAGGAACAATATTGGCACAATCAGACAAGACTTTCAACAGGGCATGGAATCTGTACAAAAAGATTTTACCAAGATTGTCATTTTGTATCAGTTCATGTTTAAATTGGAATTCTTTAACCCTCCTACAATCAGTGCAATTTTTGAAACAACCCATTCAGGCCACTCCAAGCCATTGGTATGGTAGGAAGTGGCTCCTCATAGCTATACTGCATAGTAACATAATGCCTCATATGTCTGTTGGTTTTATAGTGGTTTGTGATTGACATATTGCAGGGCATATTACTTTGTTCCAGACTCAGTGGCTGGTGGTAGGTTACTTACTATGGAGAGTCTGTAAATAACTGCTGAAAATCCCAATGGATGATGGAGGCTTGGTATGGTTTATTGGTCTCAGTGGCTGATGGTGATTTATTATTGGGAGTTTGGTTACAGTATAACCTGCTGAAAATAAGGTCAACTGTGGTATACATGTGTCTTTATATGCATGTATGTACATTGGCGATTACTTCAAAAAGATTGTACCAAGATTGCATCAGTTCATGTTTAAATTGGAATTCATTAATAGGCGTTAAAAACACATGTGTTCAGGCATGCAGCTTTTCAGCGGATCAGCTGATTTCGTCTTTTTTGGTTTTTCAGCTGTGCCATTGAAAACTGAAAAACAGTGTATGAATTCTTGCTGTGCCTGACATTTTCCTCTTTTTTGTTGTTGACAAACTGCAGTTGCATGCCTGTGTGTTTCTTGTTTTTAAACTGAAATACATTATCATCCCCTTAACCCTCCTACAATCAGTGCAATTTTTGAAACAACCCATTCAGGCCACTCCAAGCCATTAGCTGTTGTCAGTGGCCTCCTATGGTTACCCTTCTGTGCACTGTCACACCACTGAGATTGCAGGATAAAGTGGTTTCCCATTGATACATGTACATTGCAGGCCATACTAACCCTCCTACAATCAGTGCAATTTTTGAAACAACCCATTCAGGCCACTCCAAGCCATTAGCTGTTGCCAGTGGCCTCCTATGGTTACCCTTCTGTGCACTGTCACACCACTCCTACAATCAGTGCAATTTTTGAAACAACCAATTCAGGCCACTCCAAGCCATTAGCTGTTGCCAGTGGCCTCCTATGGTTACCCTTCTGTGCACTGTCACACCACTGAGATTGCAGAGTAAAGTGGTCTCCCATTGATACACTGTAGGCCATACTAATATGTTCAAACATTTGCAGTGTCCTTGGGTGGCACACAGTTGATTTTGTAAGATTACTTGGAAAGGACAGCAGGCTTGTACATGTATGTACTGAAGGTTGCTCAAGAACAGAATTTTGTGGATCGGAGTGGCCTCTATGTGTAGGAGGGTTAAAATGAAATAAAATACAAATAAATGAATAAAAAAGAAAATTGATAAAATAATAGTAGTAACAATAGATATTTCAAACTATATAACAGACCAAACAAATTTAAAAACAAAATATTTAAGAAATGCAAATGACATATACAAGTACATATATTATTATATTAAAGAAATCACACCTGTACAAACATTATGTCTGTAATTGCAGAAGGACTTTGGCCTTATGAAGACATTTATTGACGAAATTTTTTACACATGTTATGTTACAGATTCACCATTTCAAGGGGCCAAAATTAACACTAGTCCGCTAGTCCCAGGCTAGTGGTTTTAGCAGCGGGACTACTAGCTGCTGGGGTTTGGGTAGAGTCTGATGAGCTAGTGAAAAAAAAATGAAACAAAAAATGAAACTATATTTGTATGCAAGTACAAAATACAGACTCCATGTTTGCACCTTTTTTCAGGACTACTAAAAAATGAGAAGGACAAGTAAAATTTGGACATAACTAGTCCTGTGGTCTACCATAAAAATCAAGTTAATTTCAACCCTGGATTTCTTTTTTTCAGGCCAGTACAATAACTCTGGTTATGGTGACCCTCGTGAAGACCCTCGTGAAGACCCTCGTGAAGACCCTCGTATAGCCGTCAGTGCCGACGTGCACAGACCCCCAATGGACACACAGATACCCCCGATGGAGACTCAGAGACCCCCACAAAGAGACCCCGGCGCACCAGTGTACAGAAACCCCAGGGCCATGATGAATGAGCCGAATAGAGAGCTACACAGAGAGATAAGTAGAGAGGGGCAGAGAGAACCCATGAGGGAGCCAGTCAGAGAACCCGCGATGGAAGCAGAGAGAAACCCACAGATGGAAGTAGAGAGAAACCCACAGATGGATGTCTACATACAGCAGAAGAGATTTCCAATCGAGGTACACAACTACATTTAGCAGAGATGCTACATTTCCGGATTTTTCCGGAATTCCGGTTTTTTTTTTAAACCTCCGAAAAGTTCCGGAAAAAAATTTATTATAAAAAAAAATAAATAACAAAAATAAATAACAAAAAATAAATTTAAAAAAAAAAATGGTAATAAGGCAGACTGCAAATAGAAAGAGGCATGCAGAGCAGCAGACAGCACCCAAAAAACTTAAAAAATGAACTTTTACTTCTATGCAACAGGTAAGCAATGGTAAAATTAACTTCCAAAAAGCTTGAACTCATGCATTTTCTGTCTTAATTTGTATGTTTTATCCTGTGAAATATATGTTCTAGAAGGGCCTCCTAAGGGTTTATTAAGCCTAGAAACCCAGGAGCTAACCTAAGGGCCCCTGGACCCCACGCCGTGAGGGGCGAGAGCTCCGCTCGCTTTGCTCGCTACGCTTCGCACAAGTTTACTTTCAGGATTTTTTTTGGTCTGCCTGTAGCATCTCTGATTTAGGATTAATTGATTTAATTTTGCCCTACACCGACATGTGTATAGCACTGCATACTCGGTGCTTTCCGAGTGTCTGTGAAAAAACTTCACAGGCGACTTGGGCGGGATTCGAACTCATGAATCCCACCCGAGTCGCCTGTGCAGTTTGTTCACAGACACTCGGAAAGCACTGAGTATGCAGTGCTGTACACACGTTGGTGTAGGGCAAAATTGAATCAATTGTTTATCACCCAACCTATACATGTATAGGATTGGTGTGATTTTTGCCCTTACACTGACTTCCGAGTGTCTGTGGAAACGAATGCAAAGGCAGGATTCGAACCCACGACCTCCTGCTAACTAGTGCAGACATCTTAACCTCTCGACCACCGAGCTTGCCCGATGACAATCGGCTGGCTAGAATCCTATATCAGCTGGTACCGCAATTGTGTCCTCGGGAGATGTAAATTCCGTGTTGAATGAATACGCTTCTTGTCAAATTTGAGAAAATATTTGAATAAAAAAATATACCTATGATAATGTCTTGAGTATAGTGCAAGTTATCCTACTTTTGATTCTTTCCAAACTCTAGCATCTGTCCACATTCACCATGGATCGGAAGGAGGGATTAGTGACAGTTGAGGATGTGATTCGTAAGATCCAGAGATTGGACGCTAAGGGACAGATCTGGTCTCAGTTTGTGATACTGCAGATTGCAGACAGAGATATCAAGGTCATTGATGCAGCATCCAGGGTGAGTAGAAGTCAAGGTACTAGACATTTTTGTGGCAGGGGGAAAAGTTAGCTGTTTTTTTCCTTTCATAAAAAATGTTAATTTCTCAAACCAATTTTGGATCGCCAAATTGCTGAGCTTTTGTGGGATTCGTTACCTGAATTCCACATCATAGAGCTGCTTACCAGAAAAATTTTCTTAGCAATTTTCTTTGGTTACCAGCCAAACTTTCATACAAAATGTATGCATTTTGGCTGGTAGTCTGTTTTATAATGCTTAGCAACATTCTCTGCTTAGCAACTCTATGAAATTGGCCCAGCGTGTTTTGTGTCTCAACCCTGTACCACAATGCTTGCTCATACTTGCTCACTTAACTCCAGAAATTTACACAAGAAAGTGAACCCCCTGGTAACCTGCATGCAATGGTGTAAAAAAAATCAACTAAGTACCAGTTCATATACATGTATGATTGAAACATGAACGGTGAAACAAAATTTGTATGTAAAAAACACAAATCTAAGTACGTGTCGTTTCTGTTATTTTTATTTAATTAGATCATTTTACAGGCAGTATACAAAAATCTAAAATTCATAAATAATTTAAATATACATAATAATGTTTCCAAATGGTTTCAATCTTATCTTACTGGTAGGACTTGTAGAGTTAAGATTGCCAATAATTATTCTGATCCGCAAACTCTTGATTATGGTTTACCACAAGGTTCCTGTGTCGGACCTCAGATGTTTTCTTACTACACACACCCACTCTCAGATATTATTAAGCATCATTCTGGTGTCAAATTCCATTTTTATGCTGATGACACCCAATTATATATGTGTGTTGATCCCCGGAAACCTGGTGAAACAGATCGTGCACTTTCAACTTTATCTGCTTGTGTTTCTAACATCAAGGCATGGATGTCACAAAATATGCTCCTCCTCAATGATGAAAAGACTGAATTTTTTGTTGCTGCCAACCATAGACTTTTGAAACATTATCTGACGTCACCATTACAATTGGTAATACAGTTATCAAACCCTCCTCATGTGTAAAAAACCTTGGTGTTATTTTTGATAGTACTATGAGTATGTCTAACCATGTATCTTCAGTATGCAAAACCATTAACTTTCATTTAAGAAATCTGTCCCAAGTTCATATCTTTATTGATGAAATCACTTGTCATCATGCAGTCCGTGCTCTGGTCACATCACGTTTGGACTATGCAAATTCACTTCTCCAAGGATCCTCTAGCAAAGAGATCAAACGTCTTCAACGGCTTCAAAATCGTGCTGCAAAATTAATTTTCATGGCTAAAAAGTATGACCATGTCTCCCCTCTCCTACGACAGCTTCACTGGCTTCCCATTCAAGACTGGATTGATTTCAAAACATTGACTATTGCCTATAAATGTGTTACTGACTCTGCGCCATCCTATCTCTGTGAGCTTATTATACCATACCAACCTAACCACAGTGGACTCCGTTCACTGCGGCTAACAAGGGTTTCTATACTGCTGCACCCAGCATTTGGAATGAGCTACCATCTGGTATCCGTCATGCTTCTTCATTGAGTCAATTTAAAACATCTCTCAAGACTCATTTATTTCAGGCACTGTGTATTTTTAAATTGTACTTGCATCTCACTGTAAAGCGCTGTGATACCGTTTGTGTAAGAGCGCTATATAAATGCCTTCATTGTATTGTATTGAATTGTATACATCACAATTCATAGAAATTTATACATATACATCAAGATAGCCTTTTAACTTAGATTAAAGACAAAATACAACCCAAATACTACAAAATGAGACAAAGAAACTGTTGTGATGTTGGAAACTGCTATTGGGAGATCAATATATTTTTGAGTTGTTCACAAAAATAATTCTTTTTTAAATGTATATGGTTTGTTTTTGTGAAGGGAGAGATTGAAAGTTTCCCCATGAATGACATTAGTCTCGTCTCGGCTGAAATCAACCAGTGTAACTACAACAGTATTCTCGTCATTCAGTTTAAATTCCTCGGCGAGAAAAACCCACAGACGTACGTCTTCCAGTGTGACCAAGTTCCGGTAAGCAAAACATTTTGTTGAGTTAACAAGACCCCTACTCAATTCCCTCCCCCCTCCCCCCCCCCAAAAAAATAATAATAATTAAATAAATAAAATAATAAAAACAAAATTGTTAATGTAACGTTGAGTTGCTGTTTAAAAGTAACAGACATTTTTGGAAAAAATGTTCATTTTACCCACCATTCTTGAATAAACTTGTTTTCTCATTTTTGTGTGCGTAAAGACTGCATCTTTAACTATTTATTTCATGAATTATCTTATTTATATTCATTTATTCGTACATGTATATTCAGTCTGATTGAGCTTCAGAGGAACATAGATTATTCAAAATATTAATGTATTCATAAATTACCTTATTTATATTCATTTATTCATATATTCAGTCTGATATCATTGCCAAGGAGCTTCAGAGGAACATAGACTATGCACAGGGCAGACGAAAGAGAACAACAAGGTAAAGTTTAATAGCATTGTTGCATATTGATTAAATAAACATTCTCTTATACATTGACTTGTGGCGACACGGCTTTTTTACTTGTCTGCGGATTTGTGTTTGTTTTTGTGAATTTTTACCCCTTTGGATGTGATATTTTGTACATTTTTGCTGGTCAAGATGACTCAAATACCGTGTCTCACGTTGGGCTTGTTTTTCATCGTTTTTTTGACCTTCGTGAGTGTTTAATTTGTGTGCCACCAACAGTATCGAGGGTGAGTCTCCGCCATTAATTTCTTACAAACGGAATTCCTATTGAGCCGGGCGTGCTTTCGACACAGCCTGATTACGTAATACCTGAGGAATGCAAGCCCATTGACACAGACACACACAGAGCACGAAAACGAGGTAGGAAAGGTGGCGTTAGGAACCGATTGAACAAATCCAGATTTAGAACTCCACTACCAACGTTAATACAAGGGAACGTTCAAAGTATCAGGAACAAATCTGGACGAGCTGAAAGCCAATATTCAGTATCTTTCAGAATACCGCCAATTCAGCCTGATATGTCTGACCGAAACCTGGTTAACTGATACTGATCCCAACTCAACAGTCGACATAGACGGGGTATACTTTGCTCAGAATGGATAGAGACAAAACTCCGGTAAAGCAAGGGCGAGGGTCTGCATGTTTATAAACGAAATATTGTAGCCCCTCACACATTACTGTTAAACATAAAATCTGCACACCAGATATCGAACTTGGGGTCTACCTGCGGCCGTTCTACTTACCAAGGGAAATCAACCAGATAATGATTTTCTTGGTGTACATCCCTCCTTCAGCGAACACAAAGACGGCAGCCGATATAATTCAAGGAATTGTTTCTCAAACTGAAACCGATTCACCAGATGCCGCAAAGTTTATACTGGGCGATTTCAATTTATGCAGTTTATCCGAGGTTATGCCTACTTTTCATCAGTATGTCAATTGCCCCACCCGCCATGCTGCCTGCTTAGACCTGTGCTACGGGAACATTACTGAGGCATATCGTGCAAAATCACTACCTGGATTGGGCTGTTCTGACCATAACATGATCCAGCTTATTCCAGTGTACCAGGCCAAAATCCGGAGGGAATCTGTAAGGAAAATTCAACTAAAGGTGTGGTCAAGTGAAGCCATCGAGACACTGCAAGGATGTTTCACCTGTACAGACTGGAATGTCTTCACTGACTCAGCTGACAGCCTTGATGAGTCAGTGGAAGTAATATCAGACTATATCCGGTTTTGTGTGGACATGGTGATCCCTCAAAAGACCGTTAAGATTTTTCCAAATAATAAACCCTGGATCACAAAAGACCTGAAGAAACTTTTAAACGAGAAAAAGAGACTGTTCTACACCGGTACAAAGGATGAACAAAAGAGATTCAAAAAGAATAAAACACAAAATTAAAGAATGTAAATGGCTTATAAATGTAAAATTGAATCTTTTATTTCAGACGAACGACAAAACTCGCTTTGGAAAGGACTTCAAACCATCACAGGCTATAAACCTAAAAACTGGTATATATGTGGAAAATGAATCCCAATATGCTCAGAACTTGAATTGTTTTATAATAGGTTTGATAAATTTGATTTCAGTGTACAACAGGGGTAATGAACGCATATACAGGAAAACCTTAAAGAAAATACAAACATTCATGTCTCTGAGCGTGAAGTTCGTAATCTTTTTAAGAAACTAAATTCTCACAAAACTCATGGGCCTGACTTTATCACTTCTAAGATGTTAAAGGTGTGTGCAGATCAACTAGCGGTCCATTCAGAACATTGTTTCAAGCTTCGATTGATAATACCTGTGTTCCAGCACTGTGGAAAAATTCACGATTGTACCTGTTCCAAAACGACATTTTAAGGAGATGAATGATTTGCGCCTAGTGGCTCTTACATCGGTACCGATGAAGTGTTTTGAAAAATAATTTTGAATAGATTATTGCCTTCTGTCACTGAATCCTTAGATAAATACCAGTTTGCTTACCGACCTCACAGGAGTGTTGAGGATGCTGTACTTACTTTATTGAATGGTATCTTTGAACACTTGGAGAAAGCAGGTGCCTTTGTTAAAGTTCTCTTTGTGGATTTCTCAAGCGCCTTTAACACCATTCAGCCCCATCTTCTGGCCCAAAAACTCATCAATTTGAATGTAAACCCTAGACTTATTTTATGGATAAATGATTTTATGTTAAACAGAAGTCAATGTGTTAAAGTGAATTCCACCCTTTCATCTGTTCAACATACTTCCACAGGTGCCCCCCAGGGGTGTGTTTTGTCACCCGTCTTGTACACTTTGTATACCAATGACCTTACTACTATAGAACAGACTCATAAAGTCATTAAGTATGCTGATGACACTGCTATTGTTGGGTTTTTTGATGGAAAACAAGAATCTCTGGATCGTTTCACACATAAGGTGACACATTTTATTCAGTGGTGTGATGATAACTATCTAAAATTAATGTCAATAAAACTAAAGAGATGGTATTTGACTTTAGGAAAAAGAAATCTCCTTGTTATGCCAGTTGTCATCAAGATGAATGCAGGAAACAGTGTCCGCTATTACAAATACCTTGGGTTGAAATTGACAACCAATTGAAATTTGATGCATGCCAAATCTAAATATAGTAAGTTGCAACAATCGTTTATTTTTCTGCAAGTTCAACTCTTTTATGTAGATAAGACAATTTTACAATTGTTCTACCAGTCTATTGCACAGAGTATCCTAACTTTTTGTCTTGTTTGTGTTTTGGAAATATCTTGGACCAATGACCGGATTAAGTTGGAAAGAATTGTTAAACAAGCCAGTAAAGTAATTGGTCTGCAACAAGAGTCTCCAGAGGCATTATACAAATTTTATGTGCAATAGAATTGAATCAGTTCTTGCTGACTCAAGTCACCCATTACATGCCGAATTCCAAACCAATTCAAGGAGCCATCGCTTTTTACAAAGAAGGATCAGGACCCACCGTTACGGCAGTTCATTCATTCCGACTGCTATCAAATGGTACAATGAGCAGTTGGAGCGATGAGCTGTCGAGTGGTTGGCTCTGATCCCTCACCATGTACTCTATATCCTCATACAATTTTTGTAAATTTATAATATTGAATTGTAGTATATTTTTATGAAAAGAATTGTTCTAAATGTTTGTGTATTTAATAAGTAAGTTTTTTTTAATTTTTACCAGCTTCTTATTTATGTCTAGTCTTTCTTTGTATCTACTTATCGTTTGTATTGTATTGTATTGTATTGTAAAGGCCATTTTAATTTCCCCGTGAGGGACAATAAAGTTTTATCTAATCTAATCTAATCTAATTCTCCTGAAGACCATCAGAGCATACTGATCGAAATGTCGAGTTGTAACCACCAGTTCTTTTCAGAACTAATTACTACTCAATTGAGAATTTCACATGGTGTCACTGCAAACAGTCTTTACTTATCCTTTTCACCATGCAAAGCTACAAATCTTACTACACGGTGTCACCGCAAACAGTCTTTACTTATCCTTTTCACGGTGTCACCACAAACAGTCTTTACTTACCCTTTTCACCGTGCAGAGCTACAAATCTTACTACACGGTGTCACCGCAAACAGTCTCTACTTATTCTTTTCACCGTGCAAAGCTACAAATCTTACTACACGGTGTCACCGCAAACAGTCTTTACTTATCCTTTTCACCATGCATAGCTGCAAATCTTACTACATGGTGTCACCGCAAACAGTCTTTACTTATCCTTTTCACCATGCAGAGCTACAAATCTTACTACACGGTGTCACCGCAAACAGTCTTTACTTATCCTTTTCACCATGCAGAGCTACAAATCTTACTACACGGTGTCACTGCAAACAGTCTTTACTTATCCTTTTCACCGTGCAAAGCTCCAAATATTACTTGTTACATGTACATGTATGTACCTCACCCTCATGAGCAGTAACTCAATATTTCTGGACTAACAAGTACATGTATTTGTGTACATGTGATGCACTCCTTCAAATATTTATGTTGTTTTGGCTGGATTTAATAATAATAATAATAATAATAATGTGGACTTATATAGCGCACGTATCCACCAAACTGGTGCTCAAGGTGCATTATATTATTGCCCCTGCTCATCAGGCGCATAAATCATTCCTGAAACCATCTCAGCTCCCTGGGGAGTATACAGCTCAATTGCTGCCATTACAGCGCACATGGCTAATCAAACACAACAACCAACTCTGCCCTCACAGGTACCCATTTACCCCTGGGTGGAGAGAAGCAATTATGGTAAAGTGTCTTGCTCAAGGACACAAACACCATGGTCACGGTTGGGATTCGAACCCACATTCGAACCCACATTCTGACGACTCAGTTGACTCAAAGAGCTGCTATCTTGGTTTTCATGGGTGTTTTGTTTTGGTTACAAAACCTTTAAAACACTATGTATTTAGTAATGAGTAACATAGACAAAAAGCAAAATGATATGATATTCCTAATCCATTAGTTTGATCAATATTTCCATTGTTTTAACAATTTTCTGTCGTCATTGACCCCGCATCCTCTTGTAAAAATGGAGTGTTGGCAGAAAAAAAAAATCTCTATGTATCAATGATGAGCCGCATCGATGAAAAGCAAACTAACATTCCTGATGCATTTGCTTTATCAACAAAAAAGCTATTCTAGTCTTAATATATTTTTCTCCTTTTCTGATCCTCACTAGGTCAGAGGTCAAGTCAGATTACAGAAATACCTCCCAGTATGAGGACAGACAAATGTACATCCCACCTCCCCCTGACGAGCCAGCACCACAACCGCCGCAAGAGGGTAATGTCCGCAACAAGGTGGCAGCATTTGCTGCTGCAGCCGCTATGGCTCAGGGTAAGTTGATTTCTAGTAGATAAGGGGTCAGTTTCATAGAGCTGCTAAGTTGATTTCTAGTACACAAGGGGTCAGTTTCATAGAGCTGCTAAATTGATTTCTAGTACACAAGGGGTCAGTTTCATAGAGCTGCTAAATTGATTTCTAGTACACAAGGGGTCAGTTTCATAGAGCTGCTAAATTGATTTCTAGTACACAAGGGGTCAGTTTCATAGAGCTACTAAGTTGATTTCTAGTACACAAGGGGTCAGTTTCATAGAGCTACTAAGTTGATTTCTAGTACAAGGGGTCAGTTTCATAGAGCTGCTATTTTGATTTCTAGTACACAAGGGGTCAGTTTCATAGAGCTGCTAAGTTGATTTCTAGTACACAAGGGGTCAGTTTCATAGAGCTGCTAAGTTGATTTCTAGTACACAAGGGGTCAGTTTCATAGAGCTACTAAGTTGATTTCTAGTACACAAGGGGTCAGTTTCATAGAGCTGCTATGTTGATTTCTAGTACACAAGGGGTCAGTTTCATAGAGCTACTAAGTTGATTTCTAGTACACAAGGGGTCAGTTTCATAGAGCTGCTAAATTGATTTCTAGTACACAAGGGGTCAGTTTCATAGAGCTGCTAAATTGATTTCTAGTACACAAGGGGTCAGTTTCATAGAGCTGCTAAATTGATTTCTAGTACACAAGGGGTCAGTTTCATAGAGCTGCTAAATTGATTTCTAGTACACAAGGGGTCAGTTTCATAGAGCTGCTAAATTGATATCTAGTACAAAAGGGTCAGTTTCATAGAGCTGCTAAATGTTGATTTCTAGTACACAAGGGGTCAGTTTCATAGAGCTGCTAAATTGATTTCTAGTACACAAGGGGTCAGTTTCATAGAGCTGCTAAATTGATTTCTAGTACACAAGGGGTCAGTTTCATAGAGCTGCTATGTTGATTTCTAGTACACAAGGGGTCAGTTTCATAGAGCTGCTAAATTGATTTCTAGTACACAAGGGGTCAGTTTCATAGAGCTGCTATGTTGATTTCTAGTACACAAGGGGTCAGTTTCATAGAGCTGCTAAATTGATTTCTAGTACACAAGGGGTCAGTTTCATAGAGCTGCTAAATTGATTTCTAGTACACAAGGGGTCAGTTTCATAGAGCTGCTAAATTGATTTCTAGTACACAAGGGGTCAGTTTCATAGAGCTGCTAAATTGATTTCTAGTACACAAGGGGTCAGTTTCATAGAGCTGCTAAATTGATTTCTAGTACACAAGGGGTCAGTTTCATAGAGCTGCTAAATTGATTTCTAGTACACAAGGGTCAGTTTCATAGAGCTGCTAAATTGATTTCTAGTACACAGGGGTCAGTTTCATAGAGCTGCTAAATTGATTTCTAGTACACAAGGGGTCAGTTTCATAGAGCTGCTAAATTGATTTCTAGTACACAAGGGGTCAGTTTCATAGAGCTGCTAAATTGATTTCTAGTACACAAGGGGTCAGTTTCATAGAGCTGCTAAGTTGATTTCTAGTACACAAGGGGTCAGTTTCATAGAGCTGCTAAGTTGATTTCTAGTACACAAGGGGTCAGTTTCATAGAGCTGCTAAATTGATTTCTAGTACACAAGGGGTCAGTTTCATAGAGCTGCTAAGTTGATTTCTAGTACACAGGGGTCAGTTTCATAGAGCTGCTAAGTTGATTTCTAGTACACAAGGGGTCAGTTTCATAGAGCTGCTAAGTTGATTTCTAGTACACAAGGGGTCAGTTTCATAGAGCTGCTAAGTTGATTTCTAGTACACAGGGGTCAGTTTCATAGAGCTGCTAAATTGATTTCTAGTACACAAGGGGTCAGTTTCATAGAGCTGCTAAATTGATTTCTAGTACACAAGGGGTCAGTTTCATAGAGCTGCTAAATTGATTTCTAGTACACAAGGGGTCAGTTTCATAGAGCTGCTAAGTTGATTTCTAGTACACAAGGGGTCAGTTTCATAGAGCTGCTAAATTGATTTCTAGTACACAAGGGGTCAGTTTCATAGAGCTGCTAAATTGATTTCTAGTACACATGGTGTCAGTTTCATAGAGCTGCTAAGTTGATTTCTAGTACACAAGGGGTCAGTTTCATAGAGCTGCTAAGTTGATTTCTAGTACACAAGGGGTCAGTTTCATAGAGCTGCTAAGTTGATTTCTAGTACACAAGGGGTCAGTTTCATAGAGCTGCTAAGTTGATTTCTAGTACACAAGGGTCAGTTTCATAGAGCTGCTATGTTGATTTCTAGTACACAAGGGGTCAGTTTCATAGAGCTGCTAAGTTGATTTCTAGTACACAAGGGTCAGTTTCATAGAGCTGCTAAGTTGATTTCTAGTACACAAGGGTCAGTTTCATAGAGCTGCTAAGTTGATTTCTAGTACACAAGGGTCAGTTTCATAGAGCTGCTATGTTGATTTCTAGTACACAGGGGTCAGTTTCATAGAGCTGCTAATTGATTTCTAGTACACAAGGGGTCAGTTTCATAGAGCTGCTAAGTTGATTTCTAGTACACAAGGGGTCAGTTTCATAGAGCTGCTAAATTGATTTCTAGTACACAAGGGGTCAGTTTCATAGAGCTGCTAAATTGATTTCTAGTACACAAGGGGTCAGTTTCATAGAGCTGCTAAATTGATTTCTAGTACACAAGGGGTCAGTTTCATAGAGCTGCTAAGTTGATTTCTAGTACACAAGGGGTCAGTTTCATAGAGCTGCTAAGTTGATTTCTAGTACACAAGGGGTCAGTTTCATAGAGCTGCTAAGTTGATTTCTAGTACACAAGGGGTCAGTTTCATAGAGCTGCTATGTTGATTTCTAGTACACAAGGGGTCAGTTTCATAGAGCTGCTAAGTTGATTTCTAGTACACAAGGGGTCAGTTTCATAGAGCTGCTATGTTGATTTCTAGTACACAAGGGGTCAGTTTCATAGAGCTGCTATGTTGATTTCTAGTACACAAGGGGTCAGTTTCATAGAGCTGCTATGTTGATTTCTAGTACACAAGGGGTCAGTTTCATAGAGCTGCTAAGTTGATTTCTAGTACACAAGGGGTCAGTTTCATAGAGCTGCTAAGTTGATTTCTAGTACACAAGGGGTCAGTTTCATAGAGCTGCTAAGTTGATTTCTAGTACACAAGGGGTCAGTTTCATAGAGCTGCTAAATTGATTTCTAGTACACAAGGGGTCAGTTTCATAGAGCTGCTAAATTGATTTCTAGTACACAGGGGTCAGTTTCATAGAGCTGCTAAATTGATTTCTAGTACACAAGGGGTCAGTTTCATAGAGCTGCTAAATTGATTTCTAGTACACAAGGGTCAGTTTCATAGAGCTGCTAAATTGATTTCTAGTACACAGGGTCAGTTTCATAGAGCTGCTAAATTGATTTCTAGTACACAAGGGGTCAGTTTCATAGAGCTGCTAAATTGATTTCTAGTACACAAGGGGTCAGTTTCATAGAGCTGCTAAGTTGATTTCTAGTACACAAGGGGTCAGTTTCATAGAGCTGCTAAGTTGATTTCTAGTACACAAGGGGTCAGTTTCATAGAGCTGCTAAATTGATTTCTAGTACACAAGGGGTCAGTTTCATAGAGCTGCTAAATTGATTTCTAGTACACAAGGGGTCAGTTTCATAGAGCTGCTAAATTGATTTCTAGTACACAAGGGGTCAGTTTCATAGAGCTGCTAAATTGATTTCTAGTACACAAGGGGTCAGTTTCATAGAGCTGCTAAGTTGATTTCTAGTACACAAGGGGTCAGTTTCATAGAGCTGCTAAGTTGATTTCTAGTACACAAGGGGTCAGTTTCATAGAGCTGCTAAGTTGATTTCTAGTACACAAGGGGTCAGTTTCATAGAGCTGCTAAGTTGATTTCTAGTTCAGCATGTGTGAGTTTCATAGAGCTGCTAAGTTGATTTCTAGTACACAAGGGGTCAGTTTCATAGAGCTGCTAAGTTGATTTCTAGTACACAGGGGTCAGTTTCATAGAGCTGCTAAGTTGATTTCTAGTACACAAGGGGTCAGTTTCATAGAGCTGCTAAATTGATTTCTAGTACACAAGGGGTCAGTTTCATAGAGCTGCTAAGTTGATTTCTAGTACACAAGGGGTCAGTTTCATAGAGCTGCTAAGTTGATTTCTAGTACACAAGGGGTCAGTTTCATAGAGCTGCTAAATTGATTTCTAGTACACAAGGGGTCAGTTTCATAGAGCTGCTAAGTTGATTTCTAGTACACAAGGGGTCAGTTTCATAGAGCTGCTAAATTGATTTCTAGTACACAAGGGGTCAGTTTCATAGAGCTACTAAGTTGATTTCTAGTACACAAGGGGTCAGTTTCATAGAGCTGCTAAATTGATTTCTAGTAGACATGGAGTCAGTTTTATTGAGCTGCTTTGTTGATTACTAGTAGATGTGGGGCAAATTTGACAAGGGGTCAGTTTCATAGAGCTGTTAGTTGATTTCTAGTAGACAAGGGGTCAGTTTCAGAGAGCTGCTAAGTTGATTTCTAGTAGACACGGGGTCTATTTCATAGCTTGCTAAGCGGACAAAAAGGCTCAGCAGTAACATTTACTTAGCAGGATTTGTTGGTTACCAGCCAATCTTCTATTCAAAATGTACAGACCTTAGCTGGTTGTCTGTTTCAAAGAAAGATTACTGCTTAGCGAAATTGTCTGCTAGATAGCTCTATAAAGTTGGCCCCAGTCAATTGTTCATGTCATTCATTGAAGTGGTTAATTAAATTAGTATTTTTATGAACTATATTTACTAGGATGGTTGTTTTATTATTTCAACAGCGAGTGGCAGCGCCTTGAATCATGGATTCCCACAGTATCCCAAGTCAACACCGATGCGTAGCTCAGACAATGATGAACCCTTGGAGCTCCTTGCATTGAGAACAGAAAGAGATGTGGTGAGTTGAGCAGAGTTAAGCCTTAACCCTCCTACACGTGGAGGCCACTCCGATCCACAAAATTCTGTTCTTGAGCAACCTTCAGTACATACATGTACAAGCCTGCTGTCCTTTCCAAGTAATCTTACAAAATCAACTGTGTGCCACCCAAGGCCACTGTAAATGTTTGAACATATTAGTATGGCCTACAATGTATCAATGGGAGACCACTTTACCCTGTAATCTCAGTGGTGTGACAGTGCACAGAAGGGTAACCATAGGAGGCCACTGGCAACAGCTAATGGCTTGGAGTGGCCTGAATGGGTTGTTTCAAAAATTGCACTGATTGTAGGAGGGTTAACATAGATCATGCAAGTTTGCAAGAGTACAGAACTTCAGGGTTCCTTGCAGATGAACTTCAATGCTTGCCACGATCTTGTATTTATAAAAAGATTCAGACTTGGCTTAGCCGAAAAAAAATGTTTAAAAAATAGTTTTGTGAAATTAAAAATGGCATCGAACACAGCAATGTAATGCAACCTGACTGCTTGAAGCCATCAGTTAAAGGGACAGTATCATCACGATCAACAGGGCATGGAATCAGAGTGCTAGTTTTAGATTAACTCAGTCACTGAAAATAATACCCCACTTGATAAGGTCATATTACCGTTGCATAAGTGAGCCAGTAATTTTCAGTCAATGTGGTGTTCATCTTAAACTAGGACACTGATTCCATGTCCTGTTGAAAGGCTGCTGACTGTGATGATATTGTCCCTTTAATCTGATTTGGTCTGTGATTCAACATGATGCAATTGTTGGCCAATCACACTAGATTGAACATGTGTTATATGTTGCGACATTAAATGAAATATTTACTTGAGTCAAGTCTATATTTAATCATCGCGTTTATGTAAGTCTGACTTGTTTTCCTTCATCTCTTTTATAGGAAATTCTGAATCACTGTTTCGATGAAATCGAAACATTTATCGGTCTACTACAGAAGGCCGCTGAGGCTTACACAGAACTCGTCCGTCGACGCAAAACACGTAAGAGCAAGAAACGTGAGCCGGGAGATGGGCTCCTCCTTGCCCGTTCTCGTCCCCCTCCAGAGACAGAGTACATCGAGTGCTTCAAGAAGTTTAAATTCTGCTTCAATTTGTTGGTAAGTTTCTTTAATAATATTATCCTGATCGAAACGTTGAGTTTCTTACCACCAGTTCTTTAAAAAAAAAACAATTATTACAACTCCTAAGAGATTACTTTCTTCTGAAAATATTATCATTAATAATTATTCACATATAAGCGAGTTGATCCACTAATTCCACTTAATTTTCAAACAGGCCAAGTTGAAGAACCGTATCCATGACCCCAACGCTCCAGATTTGATCCACATATTAGCTAGTTGATCCACTAAATCTTCTTTCTTAATTTTCAAACAGGCCAAGTTGAAGAACCATATCCATGACCCCAACGCTCCAGATTTGATCCACATATTAGCTAGTTGATCCACTAAATCTTCTTTCTTAATTTTCAAACAGGCCAAGAACCATATCCACGACCCATCCACTCCAGAATTGATCCATATGTTAGCTAGTTAATTGACTAAATCTACTTCCTTAATTTTCACACAGGTCAAGAACCATATCCACGACCCATCCACTCCAGATTTGATCCACATATTAGCTAGTTGATTGACTAAATCTTCTTTCTTAATTTTCACACAGGCCAAGAACCATATCCTACGACCCATCCACTCCAGAATTGATCCATATGTTAGCTAGTTAATTGACTAAATCTTCTTTCTTAATTTTCAAACAGGCCAAGAACCATATCCACGACCCATCCACTCCAGAATTGATCCATATGTTAGCTAGTTGATCGACTAAATCTTCTTTCTTAATTTTCAAACAGGCCAAGAACCATATCCACGACCCATCCACTCCAGAATTGATCCATATGTTAGCTAGTTGATCCACTAAATCTTTCTTAATTTTCAAACAGGCCAAGAACCATATCCACGACCCATCCACTCCAGAATTGATCCATATGTTAGCTAGTTGATCCACTAAATCTTCTTTCTTAATTTTCAAACAGGCCAAGAACCATATCCACGACCCATCCACTCCAGAATTGATCCATATGTTAGCTAGTTGATTGACTAAATCTACTTCCTTAATTTTCACACAGGCCAAGTTGAAGAACCATATCCATGACCCCAATGCTCCAGATTTGATCCACTTCCTCATGGTACCCCTTGAGCTGATCATCAAGAGTTGCCAGAGCACCGAGTTGGCGTCCAACATTGTCTCTCCACTGATGACCCCTCAAGCTGTTGACATTTTACAAAACTGCCTGACGTCCCGTGAAACTGACCTCTGGAGGTCACTGGGTCGTGCTTGGACTATACCCTCGTGAGTTCATTGTTGAAATCTAAACACAAAAATAAAGTAAACTGCACAATGTCATTTCAAATTACATTAACCCTAACCCCCTAAGTATTCTGGCTAGGAACCTTCCGGAATCCTCCAAAATCCATCAGTGCACTTTTTGAAACATGCCCTTATCTTTAAAATGCACCCTGCAATTTTGTTGATCTTTCATATTCAGCACTTATGATCTTTCATATTCAGCACTTATGGCCTGTAGTTATTTTGAAGAGGTGAAAGTATCAGTTTCCAACAATACTGAATTTAAAAAAAAAAGTGCCCCTTGAAGGATTTTGGAGGATGTGGGGTAGTTAGGGTTACTTTTTTTAAGAGACAATGATCCTTATTTATTTCTTTAGGAATTTTTTTTACAGAAAAAGGTGAAAGTCCAGAAAAGTTCTACTTTTGAGAGCGAACAATCTAAATAAAAATATAAAAATTACTCTTGAGGAATGATATTAATTTAAGACATTAATTGCAATGATTCATGTTTTGTAAATGCTTGAACTTTTTTGTCAAATGCAGAACGGAGTGGCCAAAAGACAGACCGGTTCCCCGCTATTCTCCTTACTTCCATGATGGATGGACACCACCTGGGCTACCTGAGCATCAAACGAGTCTTGAAGTGAATGCTGTCGTCGCAGCTAATGCTGCCGTCGCAGCTAATGCAGCCGCCGTCGCACGTGGGGAACCAAGGGATCGCGTTCCTAGTGTATGTAGCAATATTTTCTCTCTTTAGTCTGGTCCCAGGACCAGTACCTGAACCTGCTTTCTGTATCTTTTTCTTTTGTGTTCATTTCACACCTGACTAACTTCTGCTCACTCTTGTGTTATTGTATGAATGTATGTTTGTATTCCGTCTCATTTTGCCTTTGAGAAAGAATCTGCTAGAGGTTCAAAATGTAAGGACAATAACAATTATTTTGTAAGCAATATTTTCATTTACTTAGCTATCTTTAAGAAAGAAAAAGAAATGCTTTGACATGGTTTCACAATGTACCAATAAAAATTACGTTTCTGGGATTTCCGGAACATGGTTGATTCATCTTTTAATATAGGAGTAAAAAAAATAACAATTTTTAAGATGTTTTAGTCATGATTTTTTTTTAATTGTAGGGTTCCGATTATTCAGATGGTGGTTACCATGGCAACAAGAGGAACAGTAGCAGCAGTGGAATGTCAGATCAGCGTCCGAGCACATCAAGGTTAATATTTGGATAATTCTTAAATTAAATTTTTTTTAAATTTCAGAATGAGCAGAAATGCAGTAGTTAAACTTTTCAAACTGAAAATCACTCATTTCCTTCATTGTTTTCTTCCTCTTTTTTTTTCAGAAGTGCTGATATCCCACCACAAGTATCACCCAAACCGACCATGGTCAATATCCCACTTCCACCTGGGGTCAAAGGTTTCGTCAAACCACTCTTTGACTTTGTGGCACGCAACATCAAAGAGCTGACCATCATGTCTGGAGAGAGACTTGAGGTATGAAACCAATTTGATTTTAAGTATAGCTTTGCGTGGTGAAAAGGATTAGTAAACACTGTTTGCAGTGACACCATGCAGTAAGATTTGTAGCTTTGCATGGTGAAAAGGATAAGTAAAGACTGTTTGCGGTGACACCATGTAGTAAGATTTGTAGCTTTGCACGGTAAAAAGGATAAGTAAAGACTGTTTGCAGTGACACCACGTAGTAAGATTTGTAGCTTTGCACGGTGAAAAGGATAAGTAAAGACTGTTTGCGGTGACACCATGGAGTAAGATTTGTAGCTTTGCATGGTGAAAAGGATAAGTAAAGACTGTTTGCAGTGACACGGTGTAGTAATTCTCTTTTGAGTAGTAAATAGTTCTGAAAAGAACCCGTAGGTTCGACGTTTTGATCAGTATGCTCTTAGTCTTATCGTCTTCACAAGAATTTGATTTTATTATATTTTTGTAGTTTCTTTATATATTTTTATATGAAAGCCATTTTAACTTATTTTGTAGTATCTAAAAAAAATATTTTAACAACAAACAATGTAGAGACAAAAACGCCACTTTTACTTTGGCAATTCACACCGTGTATGAGCTGTAGAGGGCACATGTTGTTAGATCACTGTGTGGGCGAAAGGGCATTTATAAGTCAAAATGAGTCAAGATCTGAGGGGTAAGTATTCACACTGTGTATGAGCTGTAGAGGGCATATGTTGTTAGATCACTGTGGGCGAAAGGGCATTTATAAGTCAAAATGAGTCAAGATCTGAGGGGTAAGTATTCACACTGTGCATGAGCTGTAGAGGGCATATGTTGTTAGATCACTGTGGGCGAATGGGCATTTATAAGTCAAAATGAGTCAAGATCTGAGGGGTAAGTATTCACACCGTGTATGAGCTGTAGAGGGCACATGTTGTTAGATCACTGTGTGGGCGAAAGGGCATTTATAAGTCAAAATGAGTCAAGATCTGAGGGGTAAGTATTCACACGGTGTATGAGCTGTAGAGGGCATATGTTGTTAGATCACTGTGGGCGAAAGGGCATTTATAAGTCAAAATGAGTCAAGATCTGAGGGGTAAGTATTCACACCGTGTATGAGCTGTTGAGGGCATATGTTGTTAGATCACTGTGGGCGAATGGGCATTTATAAGTCAAAATGAGTCAAGATCTGAGGGGTAAGTATTCACACCGTGTATGAGCTGTTGAGGGCATATGTTGTTAGATCACTGTGGGCGAAAGGGCATTTATAAGTCAAAATGAGTCAAGATCTGAGGAGTAAGTATTCACACCGTGTATGAGCTGTTGAGGGCACATGTTGTTAGATCACTGTGGGCGAAAGGGCATTTATAAGTCAAAATGAGTCAAGATCTGAGGGGTAAGTATTCACACCGTGTATGAGCTGTTGAGGGCATATGTTGTTAGATCACTGTGGGCGAAAGGGCATTTATAAGTCAAAATGAGTCAAGATCTGAGGGGTAAGTATTCACACCGTGTATGAGCTGTTGAGGGCACATGTTGTTAGATCACTGTGGGCGAAAGGGCATTTATAAGTCAAAATGAGTCAAGATCTGAGGGGTAAGTATTCACACCGTGTATGAACTGTTGAGGGCACATGTTGTTAGATCACTGTGTGGGTGAAAGAGCAGCGATAGTGCTTCGCATTTGGCATATTTGGCAGTTGATGTGCGTACGCGCGGAATATCTCCAGCGATCATTGGCTGGTAGAAGTATACGCATGCTTATAGTGGCTATCATCAAAGACACTGGGTGCAAATTCACCGCTAGAGGGCTATGATGTGCACTGAGCGGATATGGTGAAGCTATCCACTGCTATTGATTTGGAAATAAAATACTTCATTTCTTGTTTGCGTCCAGCTTCTTGAAGACAACCGTAAATGGTGGAAAGTCCGCAACTCCTCCGGTCAGTACGGCTACGTACCCTCAACAATCCTTACCAGCATACCGACCACTCAACAACAGGCTCCTCAACGTAACCCTAACTTCAACTCAAACCACCACGCCCCGTCCCCTCAGACACCGCCAACACCCCCTCTGCTGGGCGCTACCACTTCATTTGACCAGTCCTTCAACAGTAGCAACTCTGTGAACCAGGTGAGTCCATTGTACTATAGGGGAGTTCTCAAGATTGCAGCCTCACATTAGGTGGCTGTCAATCTTCTTGAAATTGTGAATTTAATCTACTCAATAAGTTTTATTTTTAATGAAATATCTTAATTCATCTCGATATTTTTTACTTTCACAATTTTGTCATGCTTTGGGATGATTTCTACCATTTCTGAACCAACAAAAATCACCATGGTGAAATCAGAAGAAGACCCCTGCTGCAAACACTGTTAAAGTTTCCACCAATGGGGAGCCTGGACATATTCCACCAGTAATGAATATGCATATTGTTATTGAATATTCATATATGTAAATATCAATACATGAACATGTACACCTGGCCATATTCCACCAGTAATGAATATAATTATAATAATAATAATAATAATAATGTGTGGACTTATATAGCGCACGTATCCACCAACTGAGTGGTGCTCAAGGCGCATTATATTATTACCCCTGCTCATAAGGCTCATAAGGCTCATAAATCATTCCTGAAACCATCTCAGCTCCCTGGGGAGTATACAGCTCAATTGCTGCCATTACAGCGCTAATCAACCAACTCTGCCCTCACAGGTACCCATTTAACCCCTGGGTGGAGAGAAGCAATTATGGTTAAGTGTCTTGCTCAAGGACACAAGTGTCACGGCCGGGATTCGAACCCACATTCTGCTGCTAACACCAGAACTTGAGTCCGGTAAGCTAGACCGCTCGGCCACGACACTCCACTTCAATAACAATATGCATATTGTTATTGAATATTCATATATGTAAATATCAATACATGAACATGTACACCTGGTCATATTCCACCAGTAATGAATATGCATATTGTTATTGAATATGCATATTGTTATTGAATATTCATATTTGTAAATTAACCCACCTGTGCTCACTTCTGTGCTCAATATGTAAACATGTAAACTATCAATACTTGTAAGAAATAAATAATCTTTTATTTCAAGTGAGTTTCGCCTCTACAAACTGATACTTTATTAGAACGTGAGTCCAGTCAGTCAGTCAAACTTAAAATGTGTTTAATAATGTTTGACGTCCTTTGTTATACATACATGTAATTGTAGTTTGAAAAAACAATAACATTGTACATATATCTGTACATTGACATTTGTAAAAGTAAAAGGTACAATATTGTTATAACCAGATTATCAATTTAACACATTGATATTTGAACTGTAAAGTTGGTACAAGTATCAATAATCTTGAGAAATTATTTCATCTGAATACTTGTACCTCTTATTTGATATAATTATTGACAATGAATCTATAATTTATTTCAGGCTCCAACCCCACCCCCTCCTCCCCCTGGGCCAGAACTCGCACCTGCACCATTACGATGTAAGTTGTTGAATCTTCAGAGTTTAATGTCATCATTCCATTTATAAATCTCATTTTGGCCAACACAAATTTTTTGTCTTCTAGTATTTACTTGTTTTTGTTTCATTACAAAAATCTTAGTGAAATGACTTTATTTATTTTCTTTACTTTTGACAAACCAAAATAGCTGCAAACAGCAGCCTAGACTTTGCCACCCAATTAAAGAACACACTCCGCAAAAAAGAACTACAGAGGAAAGGAATTAATGGTAAGTTAAACCAGTTTAATGTGAGTCAATGGTCAGTTAAACCAGTTTAATGGGAGTCGATACTAAGTTAAACCAGTTTAATGGGAGTCAATGGAAAGTTAAACCAATTTAAAGGGGGTCAGTGGAAAGTTAAACCAGTTTAATGAAGTCAATGGTAATTTAACCCTCCTATGCCCAGGCTGAAATTTGGCCCAGTAAGCACTGCACCCACAGACAGTCACTTGAGTATTTTTGGTTGCATTGCCAATTGGTAGGTCAAACAACAGAGTCACACAGAGCTGTGTATGTACTGTCGAGTGGTTTTGGTTTGACCTATCCTAGCCACATGTCCTTGCACTTATTTGAGCGCACTGCACAAAGTCAATGGGTTGGGAGTTACATACCAATTTTGAGTGTCTTTGATTGGTTTTGGTTTGACCTCCTATCACAGCCACATGTGCTTGCATGTATTTGAGTACACTGCACAAAGTCAATGGGTTAAGAGAGACATACAAATTTTGAGTGTCTTTGATTGTTAAACCTATAGGAGGGTTAAGCCATTTTAAAGGGAGTCAGTGGTCAGTTAAACCAGTTTTATGGAACTCGGTGGAAAATTAAACCAGTATGAGTGTCAATTGTTTTTACCCCAGTTTTTGAGAGTGTAAAAACCAAACATTTACTTGTTGAGAAGTTAGTGATGGTACCTCTGGATTACTCAACCGGTGCTCTGCTAACTGTGTTAACCAGTGCTAACGGTAATAATAGTTAATTCCTCACGGTAATCATTTTACAGAAAACAAATTTCAGTGGAAAAAGAGAGAGTAATAAACTTGGGTTTTGAAATCTAACCATTTAAAAAGTGGGTTGTTTTAATCAATTTTACCACACTGAACCTTTATCTTGGCTTTTAATTCCATTATTATATTGAGTTCCAATCCTGAAGATCTAGTTTTATAAACAGTAATATTACTTGGGTTTATAAAAAGCTTGCTTATAAACCCTGTCCATTTGTTGTCACTTGTAACTTTTAATTCCCTTGAAATGGCCTTGTGATTTTAGCAATAAAATATTTTCACTCTTGCTTGTAACTGCTTTGAAATTCTTGAAATGGTGTTATGGTGGTGTCCTTCTAGCAATTATGAAACCCAAATAATGAAATCTTAGTTCTCGCTTGTAACTGCTTTGAAATTCCTTGAGATGGTGATGTCCTTTTAGCATTGATAAAATCCCTTAATAATGCTGTGCTAATGGTTCCTGGGCACTAACAAATATGCTTTTTTCCCTTTCTAATCTTGCTGTCATTGCTCACCCCGCCCCCCCCCCCCCCATCTATCAATCCTTCTGCATCCCATGTATTGTTCCCCACCATCATGTCTTTCTTCACTCATTGCACGCTCTTCTCTTTTTGTCTGTCCAAATTTTCTCCATTCTTTATTAACACCACACCTTCTCTCCTTCCACTTATTCCTTATGATCTCCTTTATATTCCCTCTCTCCATGACTCTTTCATCTTCCAATTCCAACATCTTATCATCTTATCATCCACTCTGTTTTCTTTGTGTGTATTCCCTGTCTCCATAACTTCTTCATCTTCCAATTCCAATATCTTATTCTATCGTGCACCCTGTTTCCTTCGTGTGTCTTCTGTGAATTACATGTATATTCTCTTCCTTCCCTCTGTCATCTCTTCTCTTTTTGTCTCATTCATATTCTTTATTTCTCCATCTCTATAATTTATCCATCATCCCATTCTGACATCATGTTCATTCTAAAACCCTGTTTCCATGTTTCTCTACCTCTCCATTTTGAACATCTCCTAATTTCTTAATTTTCCCGTCTTGATTTCTTGTTTTTTCATAAACCCCGTTTCCATAACTCCTCTACCTCTTTATTTCCAACATCTCCTAATTTCTTAATTTTCCAATCTGCTTGTTCTTTCATAAACCCTATTTCCATAAACCCTGTTTCCATATCTTCTTCACCGCCTCATCTCTGCATTTTGCTCATCCTAACACCCTCACCGCTGCTGCCATCACCTGTCCCCCCCCCTTACATCCATCACCGGCCAAACAGTTGAAGATTTAATCCCACAACGTGCAGAGAGAACTCATACAGATCTTCACGAGGAGCTCATGAAGCGAGTTAACCAAGGTCCTCCAAGGAACTACAACATCCGCCGTAGTAGCAGCTCCAACATTAAGATCAACTACATGTCATCTGCTGATGATGTCACAAAATGGCTGCAGAGCAAAGGATTTAGCAAATTGTAAGTAATCAAAAAAATCATTCTATAAGGCCAAAAAACACTCCAGTTTCTAGGTCAGCATCCTGTCCCATTGTGTTCGTCAGTTCTTATGAAGGATAAACTTAAATGCTACTCTCAGTTTTGTTCAAATCCCTCAGTGACCAACCCAAATGTTCTTAATTGAATTATATACAATTCAATGATTTTTGTTGTTGTAATACTTCACAATTGTGAATTAGTATTTGTACATTTTGTATGTGACTGAGATGGAGTTGACAACATAAAACAATAAAAAATAAATAAATGTTCAGGAGTCATGGTCTTTTTAATTCTGCTATAAATTATTATTCACTTTGCTTTTGTGGTTTTGTGTATTTTTATCACGAGGATGAATGAAGTATCTATTGTATTCTATTTGATGGCACTATTGAACAATTGTTTGGTTGTCAGGACGGTTGATAGTCTGGGTGTTCTCACTGGTGCCCAGCTCTTCAGTTTGACCAAGGAAGAGTTACGTCAAGTTTGTTTTGATGACGCTAACCGTATTTACAGCCAGCTGATGGTTCAGAAAGCTGATCTAGAGGTGAGTCATAAGTCATTTCCCTAACACTGACATTGTCAAGAAAAATTGAATCTCAGTTTTGACTGGATTTGAATAATTTGTCGTTTCCCTAACACTGACATTGTATACCAAAATTAATCTCATTCTTGACTGGATTTGAGTAATTTGTCGTTTCCCTAACACTGTTGTTGTAAACAAAAATTGAATCTCATTCTTGATTGGATTTGAGTCATTCTTCGTTTCTCTAACACTGTTATTGTAAACAAAAATTGAATCTCATTCTTGACTGGATTTGTCTGGTTCTGGCTGGTGCCAACCAGTGCCTGTCAGTACAGCTTGTTCTCTTGGACGTTTAAACTGGTTCTAACTGGTTCTTGTTATATTCGTGTACTAACCTTCACCATGGAAAATGCATTATTTATCACAAAATGCACTCTTAAATTTAAACAAAAACATATGAAAAATACAAAGTATTGTAATTTACTTGATAATTTGTTTTCAGAGAATAGATGTTTGAAAACATGTAATTAGCAGGGTTGGTTTAGAGGGCGCACTTTCACCCCCTAGGATCCACCATTTCCCCTTCCAGACCAATCTGTAAGGGGTGATGTTTTATGTTATTATTATAGGAATCCACTGCTACCTCCTCTGAACTCAAGGCTATTATGGATCGACGGAAAGTTCGGTCGGACTCTGACAATTCCAACGATCAAGAGAACCAAGTGTTCAGCTCACCCCCGCCCGATTTCACTCCAGCGTCCCCACCCAGTTTGGAAGGCACTCCTCACGGTTACGGAGGTAGCTAATTGAGTGATTTTCCAACATTGTTCATTATAAGCCTTGTGTAGATAGAGGGCAGTATACATTGATAATGGGACACACTTGAGATAATGTAGATATTACATGATAATGTCACATCAGTGCAACAAGGTCGTATCACAGTTATGACCTTGTTGCAGACATGGATTTTGCTCAGTGCAACAAGGTCATATCACAGTTACGACCTTGTTGCAGACATGGATTTTGCTCAGTGCAACAAGGTCGTATCACAGTTACGACCTTGTTGCAGACACGGATTTTGCTCAGTGCAACAAGGTCTTATCCTTTTACAGAGTTCCGGATGAACACGAAAAACCTATGGAAGAAAATACAATGTTGTTGCACTCAATTATTTAATGTATGTAAATTTATGCACTATTGCACCTTATTGCACTGATGTGACGATAATATCCATTCCATGTACATTGTAGCCCTCTTGTGGTGAAATTACATCCAGTGTCTGACAATAGGGCACTGTGGTTACGGATTGGCTGCTGCCCATACATTATATGAATGGTATCGATAACTTAACAGCCATGTTCTTTTAACACCCAATAATCTCAGCTTCAAAAATACACTCAACTTAATGGTGCTCTAATGGTTAACAGTGATATAAAAACATACGCCCTCAACAGTTCATGCACGGAGGATACACTTACTTTTAACACAGATTCCTAAATGGAAACATAAATTTACTAACATATGAAGCAAATGTAAATTTAACTTTGTACAAAGTAAACTAACCCATCTTAAAGGGACAGTATTGTCACGATCAGAGCAGACTTACAACAGGGCATGGAATCGGTGTCCTAGTTTAAGATGAACACAGTGACTGAAAATTACTGGTTCATTTATGCAGCAGCAACGGTAATATGACCTTATCATGTGGGGTATTATTTTCAGTCACTGAGTTAATCTAAAACTAGCGCTCCAATTCCGTGCCCTGTTGATCGTGACAATATTGTCCCTTTAATATTAGATAACCATTATAAAATTCAGTTAGCACCCACCACTGATTGCATATAATAACCAACTAATTTTTGAAAATTATTTTAATTTATGTAAATATTATTGAATATCTTAGTTTTTAGCACTTATGCATGACCCTGTCCCATTTTTAGGAAATTGATTTGTACTTTTAATTTGATTTCAATAATATTGTGGAGTGTCGTGGCCGAGCGGTCTTACCGGACTCAAGTTCTGGTGTTAGCAGCAGAATGTGGCTTCGAATCCCAGTCGTGACACTTGTGTCCTTGAGCAAGACACTTAACCATAATTGCTTATAGGGGCAGAGGCAGTTTAACAACTGCCTTGTTCTGGACTAGTTACCCCCTCCCAGTCCTATTCGCACTGTGAAGAGGCCGGTTATTAACTTGTCTTGTTTCGGTGCAAGGGGCTGGTTCTTCAGTGTGGAGTCGTTGTAAGAACTCAATGACTTAGTAGCCCCACCTTGGCGTGGCCATTGGCCTTGTGTGGAGCGATTTGCATTAAAAAATATATATATATCAGAACTAAATGAATTCATATTTTTGTTGTATTAATTCTAACATGGAATTAAGGAAAGAGTCCTCTTTCCTAAATTTCAACTGGAAATTATTCCACTTTTCTGAAAAGAAATGACTGCAATTCAGATAAAAATTATTTCTAGGGAAGATTGATACCATCATCAACTTGATACAATTAAGTTTGACATTATTAATTGGCCATTTGGTTATTTTTCAGCTATACCTTTAACCTTAACCCCCTAGGTATTCTGGCTAGGAACCTTCTTTAACCCAACCCCCTAGGTATTCTGGCTAGGAACCTTCTTTAACCCTAACCCCTTAGGTATTCTGGCTAGGAACCTTTATTAACCCAACCTCCAAGGTATTCTGGCTAGGAACCTTCCTTAATGCAGTGAAAACCCTTCCCTGGTACAGGGAAGGGTCCTAAGTACACAATAACTAGACTGGTCCCCTGTCTTTATCCTATATCAAGGATATAGACAGGCTCCAGGTGTACCATTCAAGGCGTCTCATTGGATACGTTGTACTGAAAATATGATGTCACGCTTTGAGGCTTGCGCGCTAACTACCAACCAAGGTCAAAGTTGAGCATCGGGGAAAACATGGCGGATGCACGGCCAGGAATCAGGTGTAATTCACGCGCCTCTATAGCTAGCTCAAAGCGTGACATCAGATCTTCAGGTTACATGCTAACCAGCTTCTTGGATAAAAAAGCACCCTCAACAGGGTCATGCACGGAGCGGATACACAGCTGTAGATTTAGTCACTTTGCATAATCACCTTTTCAAATCACTTTTTATTTGCATGCTCCAAACTAGATTCTTAGACTTGGGCTGGGCCAAATGTCATTTATGAATATTCATTGCAACTACTTATTGTTATGCATGTGAATGGGTAGGGCAAATGTCATTTATGAATATTCATTGATGATATATTTAATTTGTCTCCATTGTCTTGCATGTGAGTAGGCAGGGCCAAGTGTCAGTTTTGACTATTCATTGCAGATACTTATCAAACTGCAGCCATCTTTGTCTGATTCCCTGCATACACAATGATAATGATAGTACTAATTCTCATTTCATAAAAAGGTGCCAGACTATTTTCCTTCCAGCCTTGGTTTGGTTACATTGATTTGAATGGAAGAAAAAACAAGATAGCTGTACCATGATAAAAGTCTGTTTGATAGAGTTGGTAGGCAGAAGAAAATGCTTACCAGAAAAAGTTGCTTAGCAGTAAAACATTCCATACAAAGTGTGTGCTTTGGTAGTCAGTTCATGATGCTTAGGCCAAAAACAACAAAAAAGTGTCCAGTTTCTGGTCATCGGTCGGCTTCAAAATCGGTGCGGTGACGCATTTTTTTTTTTCAGCAACTTTTTTTTTTTGTGAACAGGGAAATACGTGATACATTGTATACGTGGGGACCAAATTTCCCATATACAAAGTATGGCAGCTAAGAGAGGCCTCACAAATCAGGCAAATGTTCATACCCGTATGTGAAAAAGTTGTTTAAAGCACAGCATGGCAGAATTCCAATCGATCCAGCAATTTGGGCTGCAGTTGGACATCGTTTCATAGCAACAAAAAAAAGAAAATTAAAAATGCTGACACGCGGGTCTGAGGCGACGCGCGTGGAGACCAGAAATTGGACTTTTTTTTTGGCCTTAGACAAAATATTTGCTAAGCAAGATGCTCTACATAGCATCTATATAAGACTTGCCCTTACGGGATAATTTCATAGAGATACTAAGCAGAAACAGTTGCTTACCAAAAAAATTAGCTTAGCAGATTTTTTTGGTTACCAGCCAAACATTCATACAAAATGTAAGCATTTTGGCTGGTAGCTGTGAAATTGGCCCTCGTAGATCTCGTACGTAGTATGCATGCTATCCATCCATCACATCTTCTTTCCATCCTCCTTTCATCACAGACTCCGTCTACTATTGGTAGTATCATCACTCCTCAAGAATCTTTTCATGGTAGACAGCAACCGACTGATCTCTACTACTGATACCTATCCCTCAACTTCATCAAGTCCCCTCACTGGTTGCTTCCTTATGGTAGATGATAGCCTCATATCTGTTTATTAAATTGGTGCATGTTTTTTGTTTGTATTCATGTTTGTCTCTGCTCTGCATTTTGACGCATACCGGTAAAAGGGCATGTAAGTCAATGGTCTGTTATGCAGTTGCCACATTCTCTATACTAGTGAGATGGTCTATACTTTTTGCATACTAGCAAAGGGGCTTTAAATATTCTGTATCCTAGCCAGAGTCCACACATTCTGTATACTAGTCAAAAGCTCTATACATTCAATACTTCCAAATCTGTATCCAAACCAATGGGTCTATATATTTTGTACACTAGCCAAAGAGTCTACACATTCTGTATATTAGGCAGTGGGTCTATACATTCTGTACCACATCTCTGCCTTCTCAAGTGTATATAACCATGTGTGTACAGTACTATATAATTTTTTAGATAATCAGGAATAACATGTAAATATTTGGAGACGGAATATGATGTGCAGGATAAAAATGACATATTTGGTGTACTAACATTTATTTTCTTTGAATGGGCCAATTGTAACCTGGATGAGTTTATAGATAATCATGAATATGTATGTTTAAAACTAATGAATATTCATTCTGTGTTGGCATATGAATATATTTAGTTTTCAGAGTTTTTAATTCACGTTTATTTCTGATGATATTTGCGTCAATTTTTCAAGTGTCTTCAGAGTTGCAAACCTTTTTTTTTTATAGATTGTTTTGATATTTATAAATGAAATTATTTTAGATCATGGTGAAATGAGAGGTTTGATGCAAGAAGTCGGTTGTATAAATTTTATGACAGATTATGTATATATTCAATTCATAGGTCACTGACCTCATTTATATTCATAAATATCATAATTAGCTAGTTTGTATTCATGTATTATTCATTTTAGTTACAACTTTCAAATGTTATTTTTTATGTTGGTGTAACATCTCTATATTTAAACAGATATGTGATTGTTGTAGTAAACAAAATAATTTTGAGAGTATTTCTTTATAATCATTTGTGGTATACAAGTAATTCTGTTCTTATATATATGCACATGCTTAAAGTAACCTGCACTTAAGCTTGGACGATAATATCGAATATCGCGATAGCTTTTTTATTCAATTATGATACCAAGATTATCGGCAAATCGCGTTTAAAAAAATATATCATGATAAAAAAAACTGCCATTGTGAGTCAAGTCAGACATTCCATGGAAACAAAATTGCGACAGTCTTTAGCTTTCGGAAGTGACAAACAAAAGCGAACTACTTCAGAAGTACATACACGCTATGCAAATGAATTTGCTATTTATTGTGACGCTTGTAGAGGGGTACATACCTGTGGTTATCGGCTCTAAAGCAATCATGCATGAATGAAAAAAATAATCGTGATACTATTGAAAATTGCGATATATGTTTGCCGATATATCGTGGATGAAAAAAATTGATATCACCCAAGCTTACAAGCTCTACATGTTTGTACTCTTGGGTCTCTAAATTGGCCAATCTTATATTCAACCGACCAAAGTATAATCATTTTTATTCATCATACATGTATATTATGAAAAGCAGCTTGAAAAAAGACTACTCATTTAGTGCCTCATAATTTTAATATGTAAATATTCATAAGCTATGTAAATTGGGTGAAGAGTCGGCGAGTCTGATTTAGTGGTTGATTAAATTAGAACAAAAAGGATTGCATTATTTTTTGAAATGTAAAGACAAGAGATCTACTTTGGTCAAACATTTTATTTACGTGTGGGGAAATACATATTCATCATATTGTAAATATGAATATTCATTACTTCAAATAATAGTAACTACAGCGTTATTGGTGTATTTAAATACTTATAAGCTCATGATTATTCAGTAATAGTTTTTGTTTATAAATTCCACTATAAAACAAATAATCTATGCATTTTTTCTTTTTAAAAGTGAATGTTTTAAATAAATCATGTAATAACTGAATTAATTTTAAAAACTTGACATGACCATAATTCTAGCTGGGATCCTTCCAGTGTGCACTTATGGCCTGAACTTTATACCAGATAGTAATTTTGTCCCATTTCAGGAGGTGAAAGTCTCTTATTTTTTTGGTTAACTATCCCAGCACTAAGTGAAGACTATCTGTGGTGACACCATGTGAAATTCTCAAAACGTTCACTTGTTAACCTCCAGTTCTTTTCAGAACTAATTACGAATTTCACATGGTGTCACCGCAAACAGTCTTTCCTTATCCTCTTCACCATGCAAAGCTACAAGTTTTGCTTCTCCCAGCACTAATCAGTACCAAATGATGGCACTCTAAATGCTACAAAGAGAAATTTTCTAGGAAGCCCGAAAAAATGTCAGTGATTAGTCAAAGCATAGAATAAGAGTTTTATTTCAGTGAATTGTTTATTTTTCACGCACAGAGCAAATAAGAGACACAAAGCCACTAATGTTACTCAGCCCATTTCAAAATATGCATAATCATTAGAGTGATTTGCATGTAATTACCTTTGACCTTGTGTTCTCCCATCAGAAGTATTGTGTGAGTCTGTATAATATCAACCATATTTTTCTAAATCATTGTATATTCAAAATTGTTAGTCTAATTACTCAGCAGTGTATGTATCAGGTTGTTATTCAATATTAAAGAGTCATAGATTTTTTTAAATGACGGTTGTTTGCCTGAATTTTTATATATTTCCATCTTTGACAAGTCACACACACTTCACCAATCACAGCAGCTCCAACACAAGATAAAACCAACCAGCTCTTCTCACAGCCATCAATACATGGTGTACCAGAAATAACTTAACAATTTGACAAGTCAGTTACCAGGTAAACCGCTAACCGTTTTGCTAAAATTACCGATAATGGCTATGACTGACAAATATAAAATATCTGATGTTTAATTAATGTACAAGTAAGGTTTTCACTAGCACCATGTAAGCAATCTTGTAGGAATTGTAATTATTGTTGGTTGTGAGAAACTCAACGTTACGATCAGTATACTCTGATCATCTTCAGGAAAATGCCTACAAATTACTCAATCCAGATGTTTTTTGGTAAAATTAATTTTATTTCAAAGGTTTCCTTCGCTTACATGTTTACAAAACTTAAGGGAGAAATACAATTAAAAATTCTGGATGCTTAAAAGTGTTGACAAAAATTAAATAAAAATTGCTTTATAATGATACAATACCCCTAAAGTTATTAAAATTGGCCTGTTTCTATTATGAAAAAATGCCACTACAGGACTTTCCTGTAACCAACATCCCAGTACAAACGACATAACTATTGTCCCACTTTAATAAGTTCACATGAAAATTGGTTGTAGGTGATTTATTGAAGGGAAGGTACAACATTGGTAATGTTGCCCAAACTGCTTCTATGAGACTGCTTACTCTCTTTGAATCAAGATGTACATTGAAGGTAATGTTGGCAAAACTGCTTCTATGAATCAAGATATACACGTACATTAAACCAATGTAGTGTGAAAGTGTTGGCTCAGTGTGGAGTCTATGTCATCGTACTGATGAAAACAAAATTGTCGTGGTCTTGTGTTATAAGCCTTTTTGCCTTGATGAAATTATATAGCTTGAATTCCTCAAAACATTCCGACCCTAATCCAGTTATTTTCACTCCTCAAAAGGCACGATTTTCTTTCATAATTCCAAAGCTAGTCCGGTTTTGTTTATTCGTCGCTTAAATCAAACGGCTCAAATTTCTTGCGGAATTCTGATGCTTGTCTGGTTTCCTCGTCTTTCTCGATGCTACAGGCTTTCCAGTTGGCCCTGTCTGGCATGTCAAGCAGTTCCTCACAAGCCATAACTTCCCTGTTAAAAAAAAGAAAGATTTGAAGGTGAAAATACGATAATAATATACAGACATAAAACTTTGTACAGTGTTTTTCAGTTTTCTATAGCACTATTATTAAAGAAAAAGAGGAAATCAGCTGATCAGCTGCATGCCTGAATATATAATTGTGTAACGGTTTTAAATTGCAAAATAGCTTAGCAACTTTTACTGACCTTCCGAACTGGAGTGGGAAAAAGACATCCTTTTTTATCCGATGCAATAATTTCTCGCCGTTGTCCAACTCTACATAAAAGTACGGTGTGTCCACAGATACCACCTGTAGATTGACAAGAATGAATGAAATTAAATAAGCTGGTAATCTGCATCATGATCATAGCCGGTATTAAATCTGACTTATAATTATAGCTGGTAGTTGACATACCTGCTTGAGGTCAGTGTGTCTTGGTATCTCATATAACTCAAGCTTCTGAGCTTCTGCTTTCTCCATGAATACCTCCTTGATGTCATCACAAACTGATTGGTCGATTGGTATGACCTACATGCCAAAACAAAACACAAAAAAAAAAAATAATAATGGTTATTGGCCTTACGTTTCGAACCTAGCAGGTTGGAAATGTAAGGTCATTTAGGTTGGTAAGCAGTTTGCAAAAGCTAATTCTCTATTTATTTCAGAAAGAAATTTACTTTTTCTTATCAATATTTTTTGAATCAAGAAAGACCATGAAACAAATTATAACACCACATGAGTCCTGAATTAATTCCTTCTTTCGAGTTGCACATTGTCAGGTTAGTTAACACTCAATATCTTTGTTCGGCATTTTTTTTTCACATCTGTATCAAATTATAATTTTTTTTAAATCCAGCTCTTTCTCTCTTATCAGTGAATTATTACTTTTTAGCTTGTCAAAGGTCAGTTGGAAGAGAAGGTCATAAGTCAGTTGGAGTCAATTTATATGTACCTGCAACTGAAGATGTTGTGTTCTGTAGTTTCTCTCAAAGATAACGCATGTCTTCCCAATTGTCTTGAAGTACTTCCTTAATGTACTCTTATATTGCTGAAGCTCTGAGATAACATCCTATGGAAAAAACAAACTGATGTTTAAGATGATTGTACTTGTAAGGAGGAGGTTATGGGTTAGATTCCTGCCTCAGCTGTCTGTGGATTTATTTGAACAGAGATCACGCCTGTGATTTATTAGGATTCTTTACAAATCTCTCTTTGCCTCAAACTTTTCTTGAAAGAAGAGAAGTACCCCACCAAGGAAAGAAAGAAGTAGCCTGTATTGTGTCTAAACCTCTAGTTTTTTGTTTGTGTGGAAGTAGAGAGTCTGTAAATACTCCAAAATTAGTTTGGAGGTTGAGGGGGCTTTGTCCTCTAGACCAAAGGGAGACCCAGGTCAGCTACCCATTTTCCCGGATTTTTTACTTTTGTCACACTCCTGAGAGATGTTTACAAACATTACAGGCAATTAATAATGGAATGAACTTCAAAAAAAGTAGAAATGTATGGTTTTAAGGCAAATAACATCATTGATGTAAGAAATTCATCATAAAGTGATAAATACTTTGAACTTACCTCTGGAAGATTTACTATAGACTGGTAGTGTCCTATTGGAAGGATAAGAACATGGTCTGGTACCAGGCCTCCTTTCGCTAGAGCCATGTATGTCTGCAAGATTAAAGAATGATTCATTAAAATTAGCACCAGTCTTTTAATTCGAAAATTGTGAGATTTAGAACTTATTTCATAAACAGTTGATGTGTTGATTTGATTTGATTTGATTTTTTAGTTGTGACTAACAATTTCCTAAACATGTAAACAAATTGCACTAGAAAAATCTCCAATTTCACAAAGACAGAGGTGAAAGCATTCCCAAAATGAGAAGAGAGAAAACATTTCAAGAAACAAGCTTACCGTTGTTCCTACGCTTACAACCAGGTGTTTCTCGACCTCTGGACTGCCCAGACAAAACCAGCAAGGACCCCTTGGTTGAGCTATGTGGATAAAAAATGAAAAGTCAATAACATTAATAAAAGTGAAATGTATTATGATGTCATTATGGGCACAATTTCTTTTTGAAAATGAAAAAAATTATGTCGGAACATAGAAAAGAGGAATTTTCAGCATGATGCGTGACCCCCTCCTCCCCCCACAACCTTTTTGGCATTGCACCTCCTTTTACTCCTTTTAATTTCAAATACAACTGCCACTTTTTCTATCCAAATATGACAAATATTACAGATTTTCCTTTAAAAGATAATGGAGGACACACTTAGAGGAAAGTGTAGTCCTGTGAGGAATGGAAATGATATTTTCGGAGATTTGCAGCAATGAATGTATGCACATCCAGTGAAATGTTGGCCATTTTGTCGTCTGCTAAAAACACGCTTCTAAAGACAATGTACACAAGTTGGGTTTGACGTTCTTTCCACTGGATCCATCCTCACACATTTCCCAACATCCTCTAAACTAACCGATGAGTCTATAAATTTCTCCTTTTGACTTTTACTCAAAGTACTGCAAAGAAAGGCGACCTTACGTGGTTTTCTTTGCCTATCGTGACCACTGTGTTGACCTCGTGACCTCTTCTGACCTCTGCCCCTCTGTCCTCCACTCTGGGAAAAGAAGTACTGGTTCGACATGTCAGTCTGTGGGAAAGACAAGAAAAGAAAGAAAAATCAGTCCATTTGTTGTCACTCATCAAGGATTTGACTGTACAATTGACTGTACTTTGTTCTGCATCTGGTAATGAACTCATGTTACTTGTCTTGTTTCAGACTCAACTCAGGTCTCTGTTACTGTTGTAGACCAGCTGTACAGGCATTTGTTACTCGTCTGGTTTCAGACTCAACTTAGATGTCTTTTACTATTGTAACTAACCTGTGGTCTGGTTCTGGACCACCTGTACGGGCATTTGTTACTCGTCTGGTTTCAAACTCAACTGAGATCTCTTTTACTACTGTAACTAACCTGTGGTCTCTGTTCTGGTCTGGTTCTAGACCAGCTGTATGGGCATTTGTATCTCGTCTGGTTTCAGACTTAACTCAGATGTCTTTTACTATTGTAACTAACCTGTGGTCTGGTTCTGGACTAGCTGTACGGGCATTTGTTACTCGTCTGGTTTCAGACTCAACTGAGATCTTTTCTACTATTGTAACTAACCTGTGGTCTCTGTTCTGGTTTGGTTCTAGACCAGCTGTATGGACATTCCGTCACATCTTGTGGTTGTTTCACCAGCTCCTCTCTCTCTATTGACTTCATAGGGACTATATTGAAGGCGTATAAATACTGAAAATAGAGCAGTAACAGGGCATCCGTCATTTCATCATTTAACCCTAACCCCCTATAGGTATTCTGGCTAGGAACCTTCTTTAACCCTAACCCCCTATAGGTAATCTGGCTAGGAACCTTCCTTAACCCTAACCCCCTAGGTATTCTGGCTAGGAACCTTCCTGAACCTTCCTGAATCCTCCAAAATCCTCCAGTGCACTTTTGGAAACATGCCCTTATCTTCAAAATGCACCATGCATTTTCGTTGACCTTTCATATTCAGCACTTATGGCCTGTACTTCTTGCCAGGTAGTAATTTTGCCCCATTTGAAGAGGTGAAAGTACCAGTTTCCAACAGTGCCTGAACTTTTCCAAAAAAGTGCCCCTTGGAGGACTTTGGAGGATATGGCATGGTTAGGGTTAAAAAACAAATTTTTGGGAAGAGAAATCATTGCTTGAAGTGTTCTCATAAATTTATCAAAGTTTTGTAATTTTTTCCATGAAAAACAAGGTCTAACTACAACTAATCTTTCAATTTGATTTGAACAATTTGTGCAAACTCCATCAGCGAACCTTTCTCTTTTCTGTATTCCCTACTTTTGCGAGACCCAGGAACCGTGTCGCGTGCTTTGCAGACTCGGCAAGCACTTTGTGGTTTCGGTATGGAAGGCGTTCATAGTAGATGCCCTCTAGAGCTGAAAAATGGTAGCGAGGTCTCAGGGCAAGGGTCAAATCTGCTACGAGACTAGAGCCTATTGTCTCGGGGTTAAGTCCTTCCTGAAAACAATAGAAAAGAATACCAATTGTTTAACGTAAGCATACTTCAATGCCTCAAGGAATTTCTTCTTGAGCACACTCCTACTCTCAGTCTATTTTGCCAGCAGGATGACAGACCCACCCAAACTCTTTGTCTGTCAGTTTTTGAAAGGTGGAATTACTGTGTAGAACATATTACTATGTACAGTATACATGCATTCCCACACAAAACCACTACACATTGCTGGCAAGTACTTATTACCTTTCAAAACTTTTCCAAAGGTTTTGAAAGATTATGGGTTAAAGGGACAATATCATCACGATCAACAGGGCATGGAATCGGAGTGCTAGATTTAGATTAACTCAGTGACTGAAAATAATATCCCACATGATAAGGTCATATTACTGTTGCTGCTGCATAAATGAGGCAGTAATTTTCAGTCACTGTGTTCATCTTAAACTATGACACCGATTCCATGCCCTGTTGAAAGTCTGCTCTGATCGTGACGATACTGTCCCGTTAAACGCAACCAAGGATTATACTCACAGGGGTGCTGGTATACTTAAATACTCCCCTCGGCCATGGTGATGTCAACAGGACATCAACACCTTTGAACTTGGAGTCTGATATTAGCGGGACGGCCAGTGCGTCAATGTCAGCTTTATTGAAATTATTTGGTTCCAGAATGACTGCATCAGTCTGTTCTGTACCACTCAGGTATGCAATCTGCAGCCCAGATGCACCACTAAATATACCTTTTTTACCTGAAAAAAGAAAGAAAATTTAATCAATTTTTAAAATAATGTTATTATGCTGACAAACTTGAAGGAAATGTTGACAAATGTCTTACCCAAGTAAGTGATGTTTTCACAGAGTTCGCAACCTTTGACATCTTTAACGAATCTCATGTTTTCTTGTTTATTGGGACCAAGGATGTATGTCGGCATGGGTGCTAAAGAAGAAAAAAAATCCAAAATATTATTGACACATATAAACCCAAAACAAGGTTTTAAAGTTTACAATAAATTTTTGATAGATATGATGAGCGGTGTCAATAAGTTTAAATAAAATGAAAATAAACTTTTAAGAAAGTGATGAGATGCTTTGCTCAAGTGCTGACCTGTCTCCTCTCCATTCTCGTACCTCTTCCATTCTGCCTCATTGTCTCCAAAGAATTCTCCAATGCACATAAGCATCTGCAAAATTATATGATAAATTCCATTAAAAATTTATATAAACGCAAACTACATTTTTATATTAAACAGAAATACAAAGTATGCATTTGCAAAATAGTATTTGATCATGTTTACCTCAAACGGTCCAGCTTTTTTGTTGACATTGTTTACTCTCTTGAATAGTTGACTGAACTGACCTTGGACATCCCCACAGACAAGACTGCCAAAACGAAATATTTTTAAAAAATAAATAAAATAAACAATTATTACAAGGCTATTACTAAGTATTAGTTAATAGCATTGTCCTAATTGAAACGACTAACATTAAATCAACAAAAAAGCAATTCATTTCCAATATCTATAGACGGTCATTTTGGTATTGCCTTGGTTTTTTGTCCAATATTTAAAAAGACTAAATGCAAAATAACATTAAACGTTAGTTAACAATTTTTAACATATGTAGGCCTATTGACAATCTTCACTTTTTAAGTTAATTTGTCCAAGTACTGACACGAAACAGTAACCGGATACTAGGCCTACCGGAAACCGGGATACCATGACACCCAGTTTCATGTTCTCCAACAAGAAAAACATTGGCATCTGGTGACTGTTTCATGTCACCTCCTGCCCTCTAGTCATCCTGGACTAAACTGTCTGTGTTAACTTAACGTTTGCAAACAGAGTGAAGAAAATCTCGGTGAATTTACTTACATTTTTAGAGGTTTCGCAGACATAATGTAATGCGTCCTTGTTCTTTATGCAGTAAACTACAGTTACTTTTTACAAAATACTCACAACTATTGCTGCGATCACTTTAATTGTGGTTTAAATTAAACCTGACCGAATGTTTACAATATTTTCAGTTACATGGGCGCATCCATTTTTAATATTGCATTATGGGATAGATAAAATCTCGTTCTGACATTGGTGGCGCTCTTTATGTTGGATCCAACTCATGATTTTGTATGGACGGTAGTAAAGAGAGCGTCTTCGTTTGAGTTAATTTTCGCCTCACGGGAGAAAGAATAAACGTAGAAATATTGGTGAATATGTTTCTCTTTAATATGAATGAGGGTTGGGAGAAATATTGCTCTGGGGAAACTATTGTTAGTGTTGTAAATAAGGCCAAGAGAATGAAAGTCATAGATTTGCGTCCGGGAAATTTCGAAAACACATGAAGCTTTTTTTCATTATTCATTATTCATTATTTCCATTGATCATTAATAACACTACAGCGCAATCACAAGATGTTTCTTCTAATCTGTGTACGTACGTGCATCATTATACGTGCAGGCTGCACACACAGGCATAAGAATGGAAAGGCTCAACAGCAAACGTGTTGTGCATGTGAAGGCGGTACAGTTGCAGGTGCGGATCGGAGTTTACCATACAGTTTTAGCGCGATGTGAACGAAGTACGTGGGACTAAGACTGTAAAAATAAGAGAACATGTACATGTACTAATGATTTATAATGCACATACTGGTGGAAATTTGGTAAAAACTTCGTTTTACTGATGTGGATGATTTGGAACTAAATTTGTTTGGTGGAAATACCTTTTTTGTGCAAATAATGATTTTTTTGGCAAATAATGAAAAATTTAGGCGGTAGTTTCGGGACATGCAGGCGGTGGACGCAAATCTATCACTTTCATTCTCATGGCCTAATGTATAAACTAACAAATGCTTGTATGATTGAATTTAAATTTCGCTTGCAGCACGGCTTGTGTGGTGAGCAAGCGAGTCACACTTACTCACCTAATGTCAGACAATAGAAGGACATCCCACTATGTTGTAAGAGATATCCACTATCAGAAGACATGATAAACCGTTACTGTGCATAAAAACTTCCATATAACTGCCTGATTCGGTCCTACTAATTGCCGACCCCTGCCGACATCTACCGACAACTCTTAAATGCTCGAGATACGACATGGACTGTACCATTATACACGAGGGTGATGGTAATCAAGGAGATTGTTAAGTTGTGACAACAGAGGGCTTCTATAAGTGAATATGGAATGAGATGTCGGTAGGTTTTTAAGAGTTGTCGGTAGATGTCGGCAGGGGTCGGCAATTAGTAGGACCCGCCTGATTTGGTAGGCTAAATAATAATAAACCAGTGCAAACTTACCGCAGCCATGCCTCCTAACCTTTCTGCATACAATCCCATTGTCATGCAGTTGACGTGCTGTGTGCAAAACATGTGCAAGCGATCTCCAAAAATACATAAGTTACTGGTAATTGTTATAAATCCTAAGATAAGTAAAATGTACTTAAAAATATGAAAAAGAAAATATACATATTACCTCCTAAAAACTGAAGTAAAATGTTTGTATATTCTATGGGTGTTTCAATAGAAAACAAGAAATTGTAAATATTATTATTATCCCAACCCGAGGTAAGCACCTGCCAAGATCAGCCTAGGGGGTCTTTTCAAGCTGAACACGATAACGCTATTCACATCACGCGAAACTGGATCGTTTTGGCCGCAGAGCTTGCCAAATAAATATTGTCTCAGTATTGTAAGATTTTACCACTATGAGAGGACAATAATTTCCGATCATAATAGGAAATCCGACTATTGAAGGACAGGTAAGGATGTCTGGTAAAAAGTCTATGCACCCGTACTGCCATTCTAGGGCCAATCCTCCATGGGCCAATACACTGGACTCCCTCCGTATCCTTGATATGCTAATTATTACAACCTAAAACTTAGTGATTTGGTAACCTTACCCAAGCAGACACTTTTGGCATAAAATCCAATATTCTGGGATAGCTCAATTTCATGAAATTCGAAACATTTTTGAAATTAAAATAAAAACAACAATAAAATTAAAATTTCACCAAAATTAATAATTTCACAAAAGTGAATGTTATGCCAAAAGTGTCTGCTTGGGCAGGCTTACCTACTCACAAAGTTTTAGATTGTAATAATTAGCAGATCAAAAGTTGAAAAATCGCTCCTTTTTTGTACATGTGGAGCTAGTGCCAAGGATATGGAAGGAGTCCAGTGTATTGGCCCTAGAATGGGGCTAACGTTAACGTTAAGTTAATCAAATTTAACAGCATTCAAACACGCAAACATATTTCTGCTCCAAAATTTGGCTATAACATCACATATTATTTTTTTATGAAACCATTCCCTGAATACGACCAGTGCTAAGTTGCTAACCATGTACACAAATTGTGACTTTTATTTTTCTTATCCACAGCATAGTAGAACACACATCTAAGAATCACAATGGCTACGTCATCCGAGATAGCAGCCGCTAAGAATGCACTCATCCAGTCAACAGCCGGTGCCATCCCCTTCATGAATGAGAAGGGTAAGATTACAGTTCCTTCAACCCCGGCCACCACCTCCCCCCCCCCCCCCCCCCCCCCATATCCCCAACATGGTTACTGCTTCAGAGATCTCATTTGCTAAGAATACTCTAGGGCTGTGCCTTTTCGGATATTTTTGGAACCAGATACCCGAAATCAGCAAACTTCGGATACCCGTTTTAATTTTTGTTATAAACATGCCTCCGGTGGTGTACAAATACATGTACTGTAAATGGTAACAAATTTACTTTTATAATACAGAGGATACCATACTATTGATCTTTTCTTTATTGGAGTGTAATCTCTTGAATTTAAAGTTAATTGTCTGTACAAGTGCATCATTGTTCAAGAGTCACAGATTTCTGTTTGCACCGATCAAATGTTAAGTCTGAATTTTAAAAAGTCGTTTACGGGTAATTGGAACTGAAAAATGGAACCGGGTAATGACCGTTTCGGTCGGGTGTCCGGGTACCCGGCACAGCCTTAGAATACTGTCATTCAGTCAATGGTTGGTGCTGTCCCTGAGTAACCCCAAAGTTAAATGTATCAGAGGACGCTATTATTAACATGGTATGTATTGCATCAATTTAAAGGGACAATATCATCAACGATAAACAGGGCATGGAATTGGAGTGCTAGATTTACATTAACTCAGTGACTGAAAGTAATACCCACATTACCGTTGCTGCTGCATAAATGAGCCAGTAATGTTTAGTCACTGTTTTCATCTTAAACTAGGACACTGATTTCATGCCTTGTTGAAAGTCTGCTCTGATCGTGACAATACTGTCCCTTTTATTCAATTCAAATTTACTTCCATTTTTCATGTTGCATTTTTTTTCCAGGTGAGATGAGCATGCAGAAAGTGAAAGTAAAGAGATACGTCACAGGAAAAAGGTACGGAAAGAATGTCGTATACCAACCGCCACTTACTTTTTAAGGGTTTTTGGAATTTTTTTACAACAGCTAACCAGCTAAAAAACTATTCCATCGATTTTTGGGGGTACAGAAAGAGAAAACTATCTTTAAAATCAACTTTTATGATGGTTTTCGGACTTGATTTCCCTTCTAAAAAAATCCTCCCCTTCAGAAAATAGAAGGATCCTATTATAGTTGCCACTGTGCATGTACAATGACCGTGTTGGTCACTTATGGGGGAGTTGACAAGATGAAACTGACATGACTGAGGAAGTCATCGTATACAAAAAATGCCTCATTTTTCATGAAATAAATATCCTGGAATAATTTGAAGTATATGTCCATCATCATCCATATGTTCTCCACCTTACTGGGTAGGTAAGATTACATTATTGGTTATATTTAATGAGAAAAAGTGACGGTCGGATACGACATTCTACCCAAAGGTACAGTCACAAGAGATTATATTAGTGTTGGGGGGGTGGGGGATTATATCAACAGGCGACCTGGACAAAATATCTTAACCTCATGATTACTAAGCTTGCCTGATGATAAAAGACTAGTTATATTCCTAGCAGAGGTCATCATTATTCTGTATTTATTCAGGCATGAAACTTTTCAGCTGATCAGCTGATTTCCTTTTTTTTCTTTAATAATAGTGCTATAGAAAACTGAAAAACACTGTACAAAGTTTTGTGTGCTCAGCCATTTCCTCTTTTTTTGCAATTACAAAGTTGCATGTCTGATTTATTACAAACATATTTTGTGTATTTTGCGTATTTTGCCTTTGAGAAAGAACCTGCTAGGTTCGAAACGTAAGGCCAATAACTACTCTTTTGCACAAACATGTCTTGTTAATATAGGTTGGTGAAATTTAGGTGATAAACAATTGATTTAATTTCTAGCCGGCCAATTGTCATCGGGCAAGCTCGGTGGTCGAGAGGTTAAGATGTCTGCACTAGTAAGCTGGAGGTCGTGGGTTCGAGTATACAGTGGTATACACACGTCGGTGGAGGGCAAAGTTAAACCATATCTTGTTAATGTTTTCCCCAAATGTTTGCCACTGTAGGCCAGACTATGCCCCAGACAGCAGTGATGAAGAAGACAGCGAGATTGAGGTACCCTTTGTACGTAAACCCAAACCTACCACAGTGACCTCAGTAGTTTCTAAAGGAGCTAATGAAGAGGCAGACTCCAGACTGAGACGACTACGGGAACATGAACAAGAGATCGAGGCAGATGTCGTTGAGAGGTAAGGGTACAAATTGTCAAGATTTGTAATTCTTCTACTTTTAGATGATTGGTGAAAATGGTTTTGAATTGATAAAGGTACTATGCAAGGAATTGTTTTAGTGCTGGAAGAAAAAAGAAAAGTGGGGGGGGGGGGGCTGTAGGCACGTGATAATTGTTGCACACGGCATTGCATGGCTGGACGTACCTGTGTCTGAGGACTTTAATCCCATAACACAGAATGGGGGCGTTATTTCAAGCTATCCACTATGGAACAACCTCCCCATGCAAATCCGCCAATCCACTTCAATCTCAACCTTCAAGAAACTGCTTAAGACTGAATTGTTTATTAGATCTATTTAGAGTTTTCTCTTCACTCTGTACAGCGCCTTGATCTAGTCGCTAGGATATGTGTGCTTTATAAGAATCGTGTATTATTATTATTAGAAATGCTTCAATTTGTACTGGTAAAGACAACATCTGTCATCTTTTATTGATAATCTGTGAAAGGAAATAGGCAAGTTGGAAAATGAGTGGTGGTCGGGAAAACACTAAATTTTTGCCAGTGGTGGTCGTGGGATCCTGAGTCCTGGTTGGGGTTTTTGGCGCCGACCGCCGTGGGCAGAACCCTGCTATGCCAGCATGTGTAATGCTTGACAGATGGTAATGTACTGTGTGGTGAATGCATCTAAACTGTACATGGTACTGTTATCTACACAGCTTGTCCATCATTCATAAACAGGCAGTTGTCAAATGGTACTGTGTGGTGAATGCATCTAAATTGTACATGGTACTGTTATCTACACAGCTTATCCATCATTCATAAACAGGCAGTTGTCAAATGGTACTGTGTGGTGAATGCATCTAAACTGTACAAGGTACTGTTATCTACACAGCTTATCCATCATTCATAAATAGACAGTTGTCAAATGTTACTGTGTGATGAATGCATCTACACTGTACAAGGTACTGTTAGCGACACAGCTAATCCATCATTCATAAACAGAGAGTTGTCTAGTTTTTAATGGTCAGTAAAAATCTACTGAAATTGAACGGATAATACAGAGCACTTGGGCAGGGATACAGTATTCAAAACTGAATATTTACATATGATTCTATTGACAGAATTGCTAGACATCGTCGCGTCGACGGCCCTGAAGTCTTAGACGAAGGTGAGATGGAACAAGAAGAAGAAATGGATGAAGACAGCGAGGAAGAGTACGTCTCCCGCCGTCACCGTCACATCATCCATCGCATGGAAGCAGAGGAGAGCAGCTCAGATGAAGAGGAAGAACTCGACGAAGATGAGATCGAGAGACGGAGATCATTGATGAGGGAGAAAGCAAGAGAGCGCACAGTCAGAGAGGATGAGGAACTACTTGGAGTTGAAGAAGATGAGAAGTCCGATAAGGAGGCAGGAGATGATGAGGGTGAGGAGGAATCATCAGAGTATGAGGAGTATACAGACTCGGAGGAGGAATCTGGTCCGAGGTTAAAACCGGTGTTTGTCGCAAGGTTGGTTCAAGACCTTTTTTTTTTTTTTTTTTTTTTTTGCAAAGTGGCCGAAACTAAACTTGAATTAATGATACAACTCTATTCATTGGCGTGAAAGATTTGAATAAAAGTCAGCTCATTTATCTAGCAGCAACAGTAATATGACCTTATCATGTGGGTATTATTTTCAGTCACTGTGTTAATCTAACATTATTATTAATGAATATTAACATTTCCTCCTCATGATTTCAAGTGGTCTTGTGGCCCAATGGATAAGGCATCTGACTACGGATCAGGGGATTCCAGGTTCGAGTCCTGGCAAGATCGGAAGATTTTTTTTTTCAAATCAATTGCTTTCATTTATGATTTTATTTTCATAAACAATTTACTTTGTATGTTACATTTGCTTTTACTGAATCTCTTTTGTGAAGATTTCTCCAATTTCAACCTCAATTATTTCAAGATCAATTAACATCACAATCCACCAGCTGTTCAAAGCTGTGAAAGGTGAACAGCGCCCTCTTGGGATATAAATTAGTTAACCTTTTCTTTGAAATAATTATTTAATCTTGAATAATGGGCACAATCTATATTTTATAGGTGGGGGTGGAGGGAAGAGTGATGGCCAATAAGTATTTTGCATTTATACTACAGGTCCTTTAGGTATGTAGTTTGCAACAGCTAATTCTCTATTTATGATATTAATACAGTATAGAAAAAAAAATCACTGACTTCTTTTGACGGACTCCACTGGCTGTAAAATAATTTGACTTTGTATGTACTACTGGACTGTGTTTTCTTTTGCAATTAAATTTTTTGCAAGTATGTTTTTGATTGTAAATTGCTCTTACAAAAGCCAATGCCCTGACTGAAATACATGTTTGTCTAATGAATGAAAAATATTTATAAATTTGTACATTTTGAACGATAGGAATACTTTATTTACAAAATAGTTTTAACCAGTTCGCACCGGGAATAAAAAAGTTTTTCCGAACCCCGTGGCGGGTTTATTTTTACCGTACAAACACGACCAATGGTGCTCACCAGAGCGTGACCGGGGAGACCGCGTCTTCCACCGTATGCTTATGGCTCGTTGCCGCGTCGACCGGGAATCTATACAAATATTCCCGAGAATCCTGTGGCGTGTTTAGACGCTCTCCGATCCGCTGTCCAAAAAAAAATTGCGTGTATACACGGCCTCCGACGCGAACTGGTTAATGGAGAATCTGAATTCTGTCTGTTTGTATAAAGAAACAAATATAAAAAAATCCAAAAGTAGACCTGTGAGGGGTTCCTCTGTCACAGGACACAGGAGTGTTATGGTAGTTACTGAGTTAATCTAACACTAGCACTCCGATTCCATGTCCTGTTGATCGTGACGATATTGTCCCTTTACCTCAAATCAATGATACGATTTTATTCATTGCCTTGGAAGACTTGACTTAAAGCCAGTATGCACTTTGGGTAAAATGTCTGTAATAGCATCCATACTTGATAAGAATCAAGAGATATGTATAGAAACCAACCAATGTCTGTAAATGCATCCATACTTGATAAGAATTTTTTCAAATTTAATGTTTTGAAATATTTTAATTTTACAGAAAAGACAGAGTTACCGTTCAAGAGAAGGAACTAGCGGCACAGAAGGAAAAAGAAATAGAAGAAATGAACAAACTAAAGATGGAGGAAAGACGGAAAGAAACACTTAGAGTAAGAGCTAATTATTATTCATAATGAATTATTCATTCAAATTATTCATAATTATTCAACCATTCATAATTATGCGCCTTTATACCAGTCATCTACAATATTAACATTCATAAACATGAATTTCTAATGACAATTTTAAAGGGATGTTTCGTCGCATCAATGCAACAAGGTCGTATCATAGTTACGACCTTGTTGCAGACGTGGATTTTGCTCAGTGCAACAAGGTCGTATCATAGTTACGACCTTGTTGCAGACATGGATTTTGCTCAGTGCAACAAGGTCGTATCTTTTTACAGAGTTCCATGATGAACACAAAAAACCTACATGTATGGAGGAAGATGCAACGTTGTTGCACTGTTGCACTCAATTGTTTTACTGTATGCGAATTTATGTTGCACGCAATTGTTTGAAAATGAAAGGATTGAAAATAACTTATGTTTCCAATCACTAATGTTGTACCTTCCTTTGAAGGCTACTGAAACAAGTGCATATGAGAAACATTTTTCTTTGGATTATTGTCTTACAGTTAGTGGAGAAGACAAATCGACACGAGCTCGAGCTGCAAGTTGAGTCTTCAGTCAAGGAGCTGAACCTCAATACGGTCAACACGGATGATGAGAATGATGAAGAGGAATATGAGGCATGGCAAGTCAGAGAATTAAAACGAATCAAGAGAGACAGAGATCTTAGAGAACAGTAAGTCTGGATGGCCAAGCCGGGCATTGGTGAAAGAGGGAGGGAGGAGGTTTGAGGGTGGCAAGTCAGGGAATTGGTGAAAGAGGGAGAGAGGAGGTTTGAGGGTGGCAAGTCAGGGAATTGGTGAAAGAGGGAGAGAGGAGGTTTGAGGGTGGCAAGTCAGGGAATTGGTGAAAGAGGGAGGGAGGAGGTTTGAGGTTTGAGGGTGGCAAGTCAGGGAATTAAAACGAATCAAGAGAGACAGAGATCTTAGAGAACAGTAAGTCTGGATGGCCAAGACATCTATTGGAGGAAGGGTGTTTTGAGGGTGAGGCTTTGAGGGCAGGGTCTGGAATTTGCAGATCAGGGAGTTGTAACAAAGACAGGAATCTAAGAGAACAGTAAGTCTTGACGGCCAAGTCAGCTGAGGGAACCAGAGAGGGTGGATTGGGGGAACCAGAGAGGGTGGATTGGGGGAACCAGAGAGGGTGGATTGGGGGAACCAGAGAGGGTGGATTGGGGGAACCAGAGAGGGTGGATTGGGGGAACCAGAGAGGGTGGATTGGGGGAACCAGAGAGGGTGGATTGGGGAACCAGAGAGGGTGGATTGGGGGAACCAGAGAGGGTGGATTGGGGGAACCAGAGAGGGTGGATTGGGGGAACCAGAGAGGGTGGATTGGGGGAACCAGAGAGGGTGGATTGGGGGAACCAGAGAGGGTGGATTGGATCCCTTTGCTAGATCATTTTGTTCACTTATTTTGTAATGAAAGAAGTATAAAGTTTTGAAAGGAATTAGGATAGTTTTGATTTGAATTTGATTTCAAATCATATAGATATTATAATGTAAATATAATACAAGATTTATTTTGTTTGCATTTTCAGAATCCAGAAGGACTTAGTGGAAGCGGAACGCTTACGTAACATGACTGAGGAAGAGCGTCGTAACGAGCTTCGTATCAATCCTCGTATCATCACCAACAAAGCGGTCAAGGGTCGCTACAAGTTCTTACAGAGATACTACCACAGAGGAGCTTTCTTTATGGTAAGAATACGTTCAAACCTGGACAATGCGGGCACCTGCTCAATGTGGGCACCTGCTCAATGTGGACACCTGCTCAATGTGGACACCTGCTCAATGTGGACACCTGCTCAATGTGGACACCTGCTCAATGTGGGTAGCATCTGACGGTCCTAACAAACCTGCTACTGTGGACACCTGGACAGTGTGAGCACCTGGATAAAGCAGGCACCTGCTCAATGTGGCCAGCCTCTGACGGTCCTGACAAACGGTATACACTCAAACCTGCTACTGTGGGCACCTAGACAAAGCAGGTAACTGCATAATGTGGGCAGCCTTCGATGGATCCATCAGATTGCATCCAGTCAAACTTGCTACTGTGGGCACCTCGACAAAGCAGGCACCTGCATAATGTGGGCAGCCTCCGATGGATCCATCAGATTGCATACAGTCAAACCTGCTACTGTGGGCACTTAGACAAAGCAGACAAAGTTTGATATGCCTGACCCGTTTAATAATAGCTTTCCTAAAGTTTTCTTTAACGGCAGTCCATATTTCTTTGATTTAGGATGAAGATGCAGAGGTGTTCCAGAGAGACGTCGCCAAACCAACACTGGAAGATCACTTTGACAAGACGGTCTTGCCCAAAGTTATGCAGGTAATGTTTGCGTTTTTACTTCATTTTGATTAATTATTTAATAAAGCACAGGGGTACATTTGTCTTGCTTTTTTTCCCTCTTGCAAAGAAAGTGAAAAAGAACTTCCTCTAAATATGTTCAAATATCTATCTTTTATTTGGATAATTATTGTTTTGGGTAAGGACAAAAAAAAGTCTTCCAGATTCTGATCTCCGTGCGCGTCAACTCAGACCCACTTGTCGGCATTTTTGGTTTTCTTTTTATTTGCTCTTAAACGATGACCAACCGCAGCCAAAATTGGATCGATTGGAATTCTGTCACGCTGTGTTTTTTCACATAGGGGTATGAACGTTTGCCCGATTTGTGAGGCCTCTCTTAGTCACCATACTTTGTATATGGAGTGTCGTGGCCGAGCGGTCTAGCTTATCGGACTCAAGTTCTGGTGTTAGCAGCAGAATGTGGGTTCGAATCCCGGCTGTGACACTTGTGTCCTTGAGCAAGACACTTAACCATAATTGCTTCTCTCCACCCAGGGGTTAAATGGGTACCTGTGAGGGCAGAGTTGGTTGATTAGCCCTATATGCGCTGTAATGGCAGTAATTGAGCTGTATACTCCCCAGGGAGCTGAGATGGTTTCAGGAATGATTTATGAGCCTTATGAGCCTTATGAGCAGGGGTAATAATATAATGCGCCTTGAGCACCACTTAGTTGGTGGATACGTGCGCTATATAGGTCCACACATTATTTATTATTATTATGGGAAATTTGGTGTGGTTCTAATAACCATGTATACATGTATCGTGTATTTCACTGTCTAATAACCATGTGTACATGTATCGTGTATTTCACTGACTAATAACCATGTGTACATGTATCGTGTATTTCACTGACTAATAACCATGTGTACATGTATCGTGTATTTCACTGACTAATAACCATGTGTACATGTATCGTGTATTTCACTGACTAATAACCATGTGTACATGTATCGTGTATTTCACTGACTAATAACCATGTGTACATGTATCGTGTATTTCACTGACTAATAACCATGTGTACATGTATCGTGTATTTCACTGTCTAATAACCATGTGTACATGTATCGTGTATTTCACTGACTAATAACCATGTGTACATGTATCGTGTATTTCACTGACTAATAACCATGTGTACATGTATCGTGTATTTCACTGACTAATAACCATGTGTACATGTATCGTGTATTTCACTGACTAATAACCATGTGTACATGTATCGTGTATTTCACTGACTAATAACCATGTGTACATGTATCGTGTATTTCACTGACTAATAACCATGTGTACATGTATCGTGTATTTCACTGTCTAATAACCATGTATACATGTACATGTATCGTGTATTTCACTGGTTGACAAAAAAAAGATTACCAAAAAAAAGAAGAAGAAAAAAGCGTGTCACCGCACCGATTTTGAGGCCGACCTGTAACCAGAAACCAGAGCCTAAGAGGAGAAGGGTGATAATCAATGACCAGATTAGGGAAGACATCGAATTCTAACCTGCGGTTAAACCTTGGGGTACCTCGAGGTACCACAAGGTACATGCCTACTGAAAAGTAAGGAGCTCATTATCTACGGATCACTGCACATTCTTGGTTTCATCATGGGCATCTTCATGGCCAGTGCTGGAGCTGGCTCATCCAGCCAGCACCACAAAGGACCATGATTTATCTCACGATAATCCCCGACTAATCCGTCCTTTGTGTTTGGATTTTGGGAGGGTTGTGCCTTTAATCCCATAATCAGCAGTTTGACTTCTTCCATTATTGATTATTCATGGCTCCAGCTCTTCCATTCATAAACTCTGGAGACCCAAGTTACCTTGAGGTACCTCGAGGACCCACAAGGTTTACCTCGTATTAGAATTCGATGTCCTCCCTTACCTAGGATAAAAATATAACTATGCCCCTTCGTTCTGCCTTTGTCACGTTTTGGTTGTTTTACCTCAAAGTTTTGTAACCTTTACATTCTCTCCATCTTCCAGGTTAAGAACTTTGGCCGATCTGGCCGGACGAAATACACACATCTTGTGGACCAAGATACGACAGAGATTGACGCACCATGGATGCAGGATACGGCTGTAAGTCGTAAGTTTCAGACTAACGCAGCCGGTGGGATGAAACAGAGTTTTGAGAAACCGACGTCATCACGAAAACAAACTTCTACGTAGTTTGTTTGTTTGAAATGAGACAAAGTTTGGAGAACATTACTTCACACTTGTAAACAGCAAGTCTCTTTCTAGTACAAAGTTTTGAATGTCTTTTATAATGAACCATTCCTTGAGCAGAGCTGCTGAGCAGAAAATATCAGTAAGCAAATATTTGACTCGCTCTATCGTAATGAGGAATGTCCCCCAAATATGAAAAATGGAGATATGCATACATCATAACGAGCATTTATGGGCTTTCCAATGAAGCCAAACATAAATGTGTCCCTTTTTCTGTTCCAAAGTTATTACACAAAGAAGTTGAGATACTGGTGGGATTGCTACAGAAACGTTTTACGAGAAAAGCGGGTTTTAAAAAGTACGCTGCGAACAAAAACAAATGTTTGAACTTACGCTGCGTGTATTACATATGGGGCGCCGCTGTACATAGTATCTGAACTTGAACGAAATAACTTACCGTGGCAATAGTAATCTTTCGGAAAGGCTAGAATCACAAAATTTAACAGGCGTATGGACCATGTCTTTAAGAATACTCTGTGAAAGTTTAACGTCAATGCTCAAATTACTTTAGAAGTTCTGGGTCTCTGAATGTTTGATAAACAAACACCGTCAAACAACGATCATGCGTGTACATGAAGAACGTAACGTATACTACTATACAATGCATGACCGGTCGCGGTCGCTACGATCCCATGCCCAGTGCATGTGCCGTGCACATGTACATGTACACTGACATATGCAAGGTACGCGAAAGCACACAGTACAATCAGGCCGGCAGGCTGCGATTAAACCGCCCACTTTGGCGCTTGTCTACGTCCATTCGAGGTAAACATCCAAACTGCGCAAGCTCAGTAACCCGTTGACGCACTTTCGTCCAATCAGCTCGCTGGAACCCTATGACATAGGCTTAGACTTAGCAACAAGGAGACTTTCTGTATTAGGTTTTTGGGCGCTCATCTTATTATTCAGTATTCAGACAGTGATGTCATTGCTACAGTTACAGAGGTCACCTTTCTAATAGTACCAAACATGCATGTTAAATGATAATGGCGCGGCTCGATATGGCGCTTACAAAAGGAGTTCAAACTCGTCTTTTTGGAGCTAACGAGGACGATTTGCAACAAAAATGGACACAGACACGCTTGAGAAAAGGTCTTTATTTTCTACTTTATTGATATTTTTCTCAAAAAGTAAAATAACACACACAAACTTTTGATATTTAATGTACCTTAATACACAAAAATCTCAAAATCGATTTCAATGCGATTTTTTACGTTATGTGAACTTCAGAGCTTGTTTACGTGGGGGACATTCCTCATTACGATAGAGCGGGTCACATATTTTGTTTTGCACTAAAAACCAGAGGACCAGCCAAAGTCTGTTCAATTTGTTTGTCAAATTTGCTAAGCAGAAAATATCAAGTAAAACTTCTAGCTTTGCATGGTGAAGAGGATAAGTAAAGACTGTTTGCAGTGACATCATGTGAAATTCTCATTTGAGTAGTAATTAGTTCTGAAAAGAACTGGAGGTTGAGTTGTAACCACCAGTTCTTTTCCGAACTAAGCATATATTTTTGTTTAGCAATAAAACCAGAGGACCAGCCAAAGTCTGTTCAATTTGTTTGTCAAATTTGCTAAGCAGAAAATATCAAGTAAAACATCCAACTTTGCATGGTGAAGAGGATAAGTAACGACTGTTTGCGGTGACATCATGTGAAATTCTCATTTGAGTAGTAATTAGTTCTGAAAAGAACTGGAGGTTGAGTTGTAACCACCAGTTCTTTTCCGAACTAAGCAAATATTTTTGTTTAGCAATAAAAACAGAGGACCAGCCAAAGTCTGTTTAGTTTGTAAGTCAAATTGGCTGGTACATTCTGCAATACATTCTGCTAGAAAGCAAATTGTTCAGGCTAAACATTGTTTTCTGCTTAGCTGCTCAGTGAAAATCAGCTTGACGTCAAGGGCCAAGTTCATAATGATGCTTACAATTTGCAAATTGGTCTGCTGTGCCTAATAGAATATAATTGGCTAGATGTTATTTAACCTTAAAAACCCCAACTCCATCAAAATCAACCCCCCTGATTTTGCTTGATTTTGGTGCATTCAGTACTGTACTTGTATAGCCCATCAAACTCCACCAGCTGCTTTTGTTGGATTCAGGACTGTGTATAGCCAAGCCATGGATGCTTTGCATTTGCTACTGTACCAAATCCATTAAACTCCACCGGCTGCTTTTGTTGGATTCAGGACTGTGTATAGCCAAGCCATGGATGCTTTGCATTTGCTACTGTACCAAATCCATTAAACTCCACCGGCTGCTTTTGTTGGATTCAGGACTGTGTATAGCCAAGCCATGAATGCTTTGCGTTTGCTACTGTACCAATTACATCAAAGTCCAACAACTGGGAGACTGATTTTGGTGTCTTGCCAAATTTCTATGGGGTTAGATTTAATTTACAGTTAGCAAGAACATGAGGGAGAGCTTTATTTCTGGTAATTCAATACAGATCACTGTTTTATTAAAACCATGTAATATAATCATTCATTGAGCTGAATGTTGAGAAAATTCAGGGTGGGAGAAAGGGGAATATCCCTCTTTTTCATATCATTTATGTAAATTTCCCATACTTTTTGTTTTTCTCCACCCCTCTTTTTACCCTAAGCCCTTCCCCCAAGCCCCTCCCCTTTTCTCACCCTGAGTCTTCTCCTGGAGTTGAAATCTTCATAAGAGAATTTCTGTACAAATTGTTTAATTCTTGAAATAAAATGATGACATTTTACTAAAAAATGATTGACTATTAATGGATTTGATTTTGTAACCTTTAAAATTGTGTATCTAGAAGGTGTACATTGGATGAATTGATTTTTAAAGATGCACTTTAGGCCAAAAGAAAATGTCTCTAGTTTCTGGTCATCAGTCGGCTTCAAAATCGGTGCCATGACACGCTTTTTTTTTTGGCCATCTTTTTTTTTGGCCAACAGGGAAATACATGTAATATGCGGGGACCAAATTTCCCATATACAAAGTATGGTGGCTAAGAGAGGCCTCACAAATCAGGCAAACGTTCATACTCCCATGTGAAAAAGTCTTTTAAAGCACAGCATGGCAGAATTCCAATTGATCCAGCAATTTTGGCTGCAATTGGACATCGTTTCATAGTAAAAAAAAAAAGAAGAAATTTAAAAATGCCGGGTCTGAGGCGACGTGCGTGGAAACCAGAAACTGGAGACTTTTTTTTGTTTTGGCCTCATGATGTTTTGCTCCCTGATCCCTGATCCCTGATCCTTGATCCCTGATCCTTGATCCCTGATCCCGTTTATGATTGTACCTTTATTTTGCAAAAGTTACTTATTTGAAAGTAATTTACTTTTTCTTCTCGGAAAAGAAAGTTTACCAAATTCAACAAAAAATTATGAGAAAAATAAGGATTCATATGGAATATACATCTTTAAAGATGCACTCCCATCACTCTAGGAGAGAGGTTAAAGGGACAATATCGTGATGATCAACAGGGCATGGAATCAGAATGCTAGTTTTAGATTAACTCAGTGACTACCATCACCCCACATGATAGGGTCATATTACCTTTGCGGCTGCATAAATGAGCTATTAATTTTCAGTCATTGTGTTAATCTTAAACTAGGACATCGATTCCATGCCCTGTCGAAAGTCTGCTGTGATCATGATGATACTGCCCCTTTAATGTGTCCTGTGACAGGAACCTCACAGGTCTACTGTGAGATTTAATTATAATATTTGCTTCATACTACAAACAGACAGAATTCAGATTCTCCATTAAAAATATTTTTTGTAAACAAAGTATTCCTATCGTTCATGTGGTTTTATTGACTTTGATGTACAAATTTATAAATAATATTTTTCATTCATCAGACAAACATGTATTTAAGTCAGGGCATTGGCTTTTGTAAGAGCAATTTACTTCCCAATCAAAAACATACTTGCAAAAAATTTAATTGTGAAAGAAAACCTAGTCCAGTCGTAAGTCAAGTTATTTTACAGCCAATGGAGTCCGTCAAAAGAAGTCAGTGGTTTTTTTCTTCAATACTGTATTAATATCATAAATAGAGAATTAGCTGTTGCAAACCTAATGGACCTGTAGTATAAATGCAAAATATTGGGGCGTCACATTTCCCTCCACCCTCCCCTTGTAAAAATATAGACTGCGACAATTATTCAAGATTAAATAATTATTTAAAAGAAAAGGTTAACTCATTTTTAACCCTAGAGGGCGCTGTTCACATTTTACACTTTTGAACATCTAGGGACTATATGGCGGATTGCGGTGTTAATTGATTTTCAAATAATTGAGGTTGAAATTGGAGCAATCTATACAAAAAAGATTAAGTAAAAGGAAATGTAACATAGAAAGTAAATTGTTAATGAAAATAAAATCAAAAATTTAAGCAATCGATTTGAAAAAAAAATCTTCCGATCTTGCCAGGACTCGAACCTGGAATCCCCTGATCCGTAGTCAGATGCCTTATCCATTGGGCCACAAGACCGCTTGAAATCATGAGGAGGAAATGTTAATATTCATTAATAATAACTCTAAAATAATTATTCAACATTTAACCAGTTTTGTAAAATAAAATACATGTATTTCAATGATTACACATGATCAAAAAGTAGTTTAAGTAAAATACACATAGAAATCTTGTTTAAAAACATTAATGAACTTATTAAGCAAGTTTCAACGCGAAAACATTATTATTGGCTATTTAAAAACTGTGCACAAAATTTGTTTTAGATAATCAAAATATGTTTATTACTTTAAAAGCTAAAAAATATTATATGAACATATAAAAAATTTATAAATCATGTGGTAACTCTATTTTAAAATTTCATTTATACATTTTATGAAACGAATTTGTACTTTTTTAATGGTAACAATTAGCTTTAATTAACCAATCACAATCGTCGGTACATATTGTAACAAATGCGGAAGTCGTTCACGAATTGATTGCTAAACATCAGATTTTGTAGGTAGATTGTTTCAAAATGTTGATGTGGTTATTTTAAAGAAATATCATCCGCTATAAATCATAAAGCGGACATTTATCATATTATGATGAAAAACGTAGGATTTAGTGAGAAATAAAATTTTGGGCGTGGTTTTCGTCGGTACTTCAGAAATCAACTTCTGCCAAAAACAGCGCAGGCTGCTGAATTTCGCTGGTACACCACCGCGTTATTATCGTATATCACTGTACTTAATGCAGAAAACCAGCTATCTAAAGAAGCGAAAAGGCAAAGTAACATGATTTTCTTCCATGTAAAAATAAAATTGTTGTAAGTTTTACTTCCTGGTAACATCAAAGAAACCGTGAGCTTGGAGGCAGTATTCACATGTAAGTATTGAATTATTCTTTCAGTATCGTAAGAAAGCTTAAAATGGAACTGAAAATGGTTAAACGTCTGTCTGTTTTTCCGAGCTGAGAAACAGTTAACTGTGTTATAAAAAGTGAAAAATGTCATGCCTGTAACTGTTAATTAACAACGATCCATTACCAAGATGTGGAAACTGAATGACAGACAGGCCTATAGCCAGGTCCAATTCACAGCTAGGAGGTGTGATATTATTGCAATGTTAACCCTCCTACTACTACAAGGGTCAAAATCAGTCAAATTTTTGATATAGGCCTACTTCCCATTCCCAAGGTACGTACATGTATTCTACTCTAGTGCACTTTAAAAGTGAGTTGAAAAATTTTGACTGGTAAAAGCATTGTCTGGTATTGTTCAGGGTGGTCAAAATGACAACAAAAACCAGCCAAAAATGCCCCTGTGTGCACATTTGGGTCAACAGTCAAAACAGTCAGTTGACTGATTTTGACCAAGCAACTTCCCACTAAAGTGCAGCTATGTGGGTTTTGAACTCAAAATGGGAATATGAGATTTATTGGCTAGTTAAAATTTGCAAGGCCAAGCCCAAGGCAAGTCCAGAGGGAAAAAAAGATGTGAGTTATTATTAAAATATTAATGTCAACCAGGTAATGTTAGGGCTTAAAATAAAAGTTGTATTAATTCACACACCAAGAGTCTGAGGAAAGATTAGGACGACTATTTTAGTTATACCTTTGATTTAGGAAGACTAGTTAAAATGTAAAGCCACTAACTATTATTTTTTAAAGTTTAGATACTGTTTAAAAGTTCTTTTGTAAAACAAATTGGCCATCTGCAGACCAGGCATTCAAAACAACATTCAAGATTACCGCTCAAGTTTATTTGTTATTTTACAACTCAATTTCCTTTTTCCTTGGAACATTGCCATTATATTTTTAGGAAAAGGAAATAAATGGTTTAAAATGACACATTGACATGTGAATTTGAGATGGATAGGTTTGCAGTAAATATGTACCAAAATGACTTTAACCGTAACTCCCTTGGCATTGTACTAAAACAATAAAAATCCTTCAAATAGGGTTTTCAGTTTGTACATGCTTGACCGAAGCCCGCCACACGTACAGCACATTGCCCGCAACAAAAAATATCAAAATTTTAAATCAAATTTTGTTAGTACTTTTACCTGTCAAAATCTTACATGTAATAGCTCATTGGAAAGCTTATAGTTTCAGCTATCCAACAATGTACATAAAATAGAAATCGGAAGTACGTGCGAAAGCCTATGTTTTTATGAATGAACCACTCTCGTCCCGCCCAGCCTTTCGCGAAGTGTTCCGAGATTGGCCGCATTCGGCGCGTTAAATTTGCCGCGCTCTGCTGAGGGCATCCACTTCGGAGCTGTCTCCGCGCCCAAGTACATTGTGATTGACATGAAAATGGGTTTCCCTATTGAGTCAAAGGGCTCCTTTACATACCCATGCTTGCGCGATCTCCATAACTACTCTACAACCGAAGTTACGAAGAGATAAAAAGTAAACACCGTTTTTTCGAGGTGAAATCTTCAAGTTGAAAGGTAAGAGCAGTGTCTGAATGAATTTTACACCTCTTTTCTATCATGTGAAAGTTTTGAGCCGTAATTTTGTTTAGTTTTGAGCGGAGAGTGTATTTTTTACACCCTTTCAAAAGCTCTTATGAGGGAAACGAGCACGAATGCTGTGCGTGTGTATCACGGTGTGTGTAGGCTGATTCAACGGTTTTGGTGTCATTAGGGATGTACACAGTGTATGGACAGTCGCGCTTCATCGAATGCTGTATATTTGATTAAATAAAACAGGATTCCTCAAAAACTACTCGTCCGATTTTCTTGATTTAAAAACCATTGTATTTCTTTCATCAAGACCTTTAATTTGATATAAATATTGAGCATATTGGTTTAGGAATAATTTTTCACCTGAAACCCTACTTCAAAATCCTCCAACTGGCTTTGTTGTCTAGGGAGTTAGGGTTAAGGTGGGTCCCATCATAAATTAATTTGGACACATAATAACTTCTAAACCAAGTTACTGACAATTAGTTATAAAATATAAATCTCTTTCCATTTCTTCAAAGAAATGATCATCGATTTGATGAAAACAAAAATGTCTGTAAATTGCTGGTCAAAAAGCACAAAGACATGGTTTTTGGTCTGTGCTCATCGCCTCAGACCCGCTCGTCGATATTTTTATTTTTATTTTCTTTTGCTATGAAACGATGCCCAATTGCAGCCAAAATTCCTGGATAAATTGGAATTCTGTAACACTGTTTTAAACGACTTCTATGTATGAATGTTTTTTAGGCGGGAGAAACCTTAGTATCAATCTTCCCTAGAATGAAGAAATCATTTTTGTTTGAGGTGATGTAACTTCAAAGAAAAGTTAAATAATTTCCAGTTGGAATTTAGGAAAGATTACTTACACTTTCCTTGACCCTTCTGTGACTACAAGGGTCAAAATCAGTCAAAATGTTGATATACTTGCCAAGGTATATCTAGTGCACTTAAAAGTCAAACACTGTCAAACCTTATGTGTAAACATTTACAGGTTAAAATAAGTTGACCATTTTTTACTGGTAAATGCGTTGTCTTGTATTGTTCAGGGTGGTCAAAATGACAGTCAAAACCAGTCAAAAATGCCCAGTATATGCACACGTAAGGTTTAACCCTCCTACTCTAGCTGCGCTTTAGTGGGAAGTTGCTATAGAGGTCAAAACCAGTCAACTGCCTGTTTTGACTGTTGACCCAAATGTGCACACAGGGGCATTTTTGACTGGTTTTTACTGTCATTATTGACCACCCTGAACAATACCAGACAATGCTTTTACCAGTCAAAAACGGTCGACTCATTTTGATCTGTAAATGTACTTACTACACGTGAGGTTTGACAGTGTTTGACTTTTATTTTGCACTAGATATACCTTGGCAAGTATATCAACATTTTGACTGATTTTGACCCTTGTAGTAGTAGGAGGGTTAATAATAATAATAATGTGTGGACTTATATAGCGCACGTATCCACCAACTGAGTGGTGCTCAAGGCGCATATTATTACCCCTGCTCATGAGGCTCATAAGGCTCATAAATCATTCCTGAAACCATCTCAGCTCCCTGGGGAGTATACAGCTCAATTGCTGCCATTACAGCGCATATAGGGCTAATCAACCAACTCTGCCCTCACAGGTACCCATTTAACCCCTTGGTGGAGAGAAGCAATTATGGTTAAGTGTCTTGCTCAAGGACACAAGTGTCACGGCCGGGATTCGAACCCACATTCTGCTGCTAACACCAGAACTTGAGTCCGGTAAGCTAGACCACTCGGCCACGACACTCCACACTCCAGGTTTGACAGTGTTCGACTTTTAAGTGCACTACATGTAGATATACCTTGGCAAGTATATCAACATTTTGACTGATTTTGACCCTTGTAGTAGTAGGAGGGTTAAAGTGTAGGTCGAAGGGTTAGTTCCACGTTATAATGAAGTAATGAACACACAAAACTATATTGTGTATCAACTTTACATCAAATAAGTTTTAATAAATCAGAATTGCAATTTCTCAGAATTTTCCTGATTTAAGGATTTTTTTACAAATCTCCCTTTGCCTCAAAATTTACTTGAAAGAAGAAAAGTAGCCATCAAGGAAAGAAGGAAGTAGCCTGTATTGTGTCCAAACCCCTAGTTTCTTGTTTGTGGGGATGTGGAGAGTCTATACATCCAGGAGGTTAAGGGGGCTTTGTCCTCTAGACCAAAGGGAGACCCAGGCCCGTTACCCATTTCTCAGGATTTTGTTTTTCACTTTTGTCAAATCACACCTCTGATTTACTTGTTAATTTGATAATCTGGTATTAACCCTCCTACATGGTGTCACCGCAATTAGTCTTACTTAAATAAACAAATATTAACCAATGTTAAATTTTCCCTTCAAATTTGATTGATATCTTGATGCATATATTCCTAATTTATTGCAATTATTCCATATGGTATCATTAAACGGAGTGTCGTGGCCGAGCGGTCTAGTGCATCAGATTCAAGTTCTGGTGGCATCAGAATGTGGGTTCGCATCCCGGCCTGGCTGGTCATGGTGCTTGTGTCATTGAGCAAGACACTTCACCATAATTGACTTACATTGTATGTCGATACATATAAACATAATATACTGCAATTATTCCATATGGTATCATTTACCAAATAGGTTTCCAATAATCTCCTTGTTTTCATGGTAATACCAGTAATCTGATGAATCATGCTTCAATGAACAAATCATAAGTCATTTCTGTGCACTGAAGCAGAAATACATATAATACGTTCATATTCTTCCGAGCAGACATCCATAAAGATAAAGCGTTAAAGAGAAGGTACAGCTTGGGTTATTACCGGATTACAGGTGTGTGATTTCTCAGGATTTTTCCTGATTTCAGGAATTTTTGTTGACCCAAATGTGCACACAGGGGCATTTTTGACTGGTTTTTACTGTCATTTTGACCCTTGTAGTAGTAGGAGGATTAAAGTGCAGCTGTAGTCGGAGGGTTAGTTCCACGTTAGAATGAAGTAATGAACACACAAAACTATATTGTGTACCAACTTGACACCAAGTAAGTTTTAATAAATCCGGATTGCGATTTCTCAGGATTTTCCTGATTTCAGGATTTTTTTTACAGATCTCTCTTTGCCTCAAAATTTTCTTGAAAGAACAGAAGTAGCCACTGATAAAAGAAAGAAGTAGCCTGTATTGTGTCCAATCCTCTATTATCTTGTTTGTGGGATGTGGAGAGTTTGTAAATCCTCCAAAATGAAACATCCAGGAGGTTCAGGGGGGCTTTGTCCTCTAGACCAAAGGGAGATCCAGGCCTGCTACCCACAGGAGGTTCAGGGGGCTTTGTCCTCTAGACCAAAGGGAGATCCAGGCCTGCTACCCACAGGAGGTTCAGGGGGGCTTTGTCCTCTAGACCAAAGGGAGATCCAGGCCTGCTACCCACAGGAGGTTCAGGGGGCTTTGTCCTCTAGACCAAAGGGAGATCCAGGCCTGCTACCCACAGGAGGTTCAGGGGCCTTTGTCCTCTAGACCAAAGGGAGATCCAGGCCTGCTACCCACAGGAGGTTCAGGGGGGCTTTGTCCTCTAGACCAAAGGGAGATCCAGGCCTGCTACCCACAGGAGGTTCAGGGGGCTTTGTCCTCTAGACCAAAGGGAGATCCAGGCCTGCTACCCACGGGATGTTCAGGGGGGCTTTGTCCTCTAGACCAAAGGGAGATCCAGGCCTGCTACCCACAGGAGGTTCAGGGGGCTTTGTCCTCTAGACCAAAGGGAGATCCAGGCCTGCTACCCACAGGAGGTTCAGGGGGCTTTGTCCTCTAGACCAAAGGGAGATCCAGGCCTGCTACCCACAGGAGGTTCAGGGGGCTTTGTCCTCTAGACCAAAGGGAGATCCAGGCCTGCTACCCACAGGAGGTTCAGGGGGCTTTGTCCTCTAGACCAAAGGGAGATCCAGACCCGCTACCCACAGGAGGTTCAGGGGGCTTTGTCCTCTAGACCAAAGGGAGATCCAGTCAAGTTGGTAGAGGTATATCAGTCATCCTGAGAAATGATTTTGTCTTCCATCAAGTGCTTCCATCTTTGAGAAAACAGGAATTGTTTTGTCAAATTTTTTGTAAAACATGAAAAGGACATGTTTCAAAAGTGGTCACCCTGGGGTTAAAAAATAAACGTCCCTAAAAATAACGATATATGCATTGGATATTCAAAGCTTATACCCCAAATTAACATGAAGAATTATTGTTACTCTTGTTGATATGTTACCTTTAACTTTTTACTCCTTTAAGTGTTGATAAAATTAAAATGTCTTCTTCAGATTCCTGGAAAAACTAATTTCTATCGATTCTGTCCGACATTCTGACATTTTCAGCAAGAAAACACAATTAAATAAAATTGAGGGAAAAAATAATGTCCTGTGCCATTATTGATAGTCTGTGCTGTACACTGAATAAAAAAAATTACAACATTTAATCCTGGTATGATTGTGTATTTATATGTTGATGATGACATCTTGTTTTTTCAGTGATAACCAATTTGGACACCTTGGCCAAGCTCAAAAAAGGGTTTGTTTCTGGTTATGCGCTGCTGCCTTAAAATACCATTCCAACCCTTATAATTGGTTTATATATAAATTAGTAAAGCTTGGAACTAATATTCTTAATTAACTAATTTTGTGAAAATAAATGTACACCATTACTTGTATGTGATAGAAATAAAATAATTTCCCCCCCCCAAAAAATAACTCTTTCTCTCCGGAATTAATTGTTTTCATTATTGTTATTTGACACTGTAAACAATCAAGGTCAAGTGTGGAAATTATTAATAATTTGTTTATCTTTGGACTTGAAGAAGAGAGTAAGGTATCAAAGTAAAGGTTATGATTCGAATTGGTCAATTGTGTGTCAAAACAAGATCCAGTTGTCAGTTGATGACGTCAAGCCTTTTTAAAATGCTCGTTGTCAAAACGCAACGGGCGCGCGAGCCTTTTAATAGGCTTGCCATCCAGAAAGAGTTGAGTCCAGTTTAGAATGAATGAATGAATGAATGAATGAATGATTGTGTTATTGTTAACGACACAGTAACCCTCCTACACATGGAGGCCACTCCGATCCACAAAATTCTGTTCTTTAGCAACCTTCAGTACATACATGTACAAGCCTGCTGTCCTTTCCAAGTAATCTTACAAAATCAACTGTGTGCCACCCAAGGCCACTGTAAATGTTTGAACATATTAGTATGGCCTACAATGTATCAATGGGAGACCACCTTACCCTGTAATCTCAGTGTTGTGACCGTGCACAGAAGGGTAACCATAGGAGGCCACTGGCAACAGCTAATGTCTTGGAGTGGCCTGAATGGATTGTTTCAAAAGTGGCACTGGTTGTAGGAGGGTTACTAAAGCTAGAACATTCACAGATTAGATTTTTTATATCTTTGTTCATAGGTGTATACAAGTCTAAAAACTTTTGCTGATTTTTAATATCTTTGTTAAAAGAAAGTAAGAATACGCATAGAAACAGTTTTGCCATCATTATTTTCTGCTTGCTTCTAAGATCGGTTTATTTCCCTTTAATATTATTCCCCCTAAGGGCAGTTTCTATACTTGCCAACACACACATTTGTTATTCTCATCTTTGGTCTACTGCTTCCAAAGATTTACATGTACATGTAAATTCCCCACGGAAAAAAACACTGTTCTCAACATGGACTCTACTGCATTGAAATTGATTACAATTTCATTATTCTATCCATGCGCACAATGATCCGGTGCCGGTGAATGTAAAGTCTGGTGAGCAGACCCGAGGGGGGTTTTACAAGCCATTATTTCTAGCACTCTGTAATCATGTATTCCAGTGGGTCGTGTTGGTTCGTGTTAAGCCGCACAGATAGGATTATCTGGGGCGGTGATTTGTCCAAAATTTAATGAGTTTTTAATTCTTGTTAACCCTCCTACAATCGGTGAAATTTTTGAAACAACCCATTCAGGCCACTCCAAGCCATTGCTATGGTAGGCAGTGGCTCCTCATAGCTATACTGCATAGTAACATAATGACTCGTTTGTCTGTTGGTTTTAGTGGTTTGTGATTGACATATTGCAGGGCATATTACTTTGTTCCAGACTCAGTGGCTGGTGATAGGTTACTATGGAGAGTCTGTGTTTATAAAATAACTGCTGAAAATCCCAATGGATGGTGGAGGCTTGGTATGGTTTATTGGTCTCAGTGGCTGATGGTGATTTATTATTGGGAGTTTGTTTACAGTATAACCTGCTGAAAATAAGGTCAACTGTGGTATACATGTGTCTTTATATGCATATATATGTACATTTGAGATTACTTCAAAGGGGCAGTGTGGCTTATATGCACAAACAATGTGTGTACAACACATTGGACATTTAGTGGTTTACAGTGGCCTCTATGGCCGCGTTCACACTTGATCCGGCAAGGGCGATCAAAGGAGGATCAGATCCTGCAAGGGCGATCAAAGGGCGATCAACAGCTAGTGTGAACGCAAGAGCGATCAGGATCTGATCCTCCTTTTTGATCCCCCTTTATTGCGGGATCAAGGAGGATCTGATCCTGCAAGGTGGATCAAAACGTGGTGTGAACGCAACGCAGGATCAGACCCGCACTGACCCACCGACTTCCGGTCTAATCAAACAGACTGGAGCGCGAGTTGAAAAAATAAACCATGAAGCTTGTAAACAACCAGTGTTGGTTATGCAATGAGAGCGTCCCCTTATTACACTGGTTCCAACACGTAACACAGCATTTCTGTGCACAAAAGAACATTACACGATTTGAATGGTACTTGGCATTTGCATCCCTGTTCTGCATGCAACAACCGTGCGTGACGAACCACATGCTTCGACCATTTCGACCATTTCGACCATTTCTACCTCTATGCATCGACCAGTTTCCTTCTCATCAGGCTTTCGTGTTTTTTTATCATAATACCACGGTTTTCATTAGTATTTGAAAATCATTTTGTATATCCATATTTTGTATTTTCTTGTCGCAGTATTATAGTACACTTAAGGTTTAGTGTTGTTGGTGGTTGTTTACGTTATTTCTTATGCGACATGGCGAAACTGTAATTTATTGAGGAAAAATCAACGTAAACGGTGAAAGTGAGTCGGTCGAACTGTGTCTGTAAAATTAGCGAACGAAGCATAAGCTAAGATGGCGGCATGCATCACCCCGGGCAACGCGTGTGCCTGCGTGTGCGCACAATCAATGACCTTGCTCAGTTGACCTGTCACACGAGCAGTGTGGAACTTCCGTTGAACCGACGGTCGGGCTAGGGGGATCAATGCACGATCAGACTCAAGTGTGAACGCGTCCGCGATCAGTTTATCGCCCTTGCAGGATCTGATCCTCCGTTGATCGCCCTTGCCGGATCTAGTGTGAACGCGGTCTATGTGTAGGAGGGTTAATCTGCTTAAAGCCAGTGTACAGTATGGGTAATCTTGATAAACCTGTAAATGATCACACTACATAAAATTACCATTTGGTGTTAAGTTGATGATTATTATGATTATTATGATTATTATTATACATTTCTGGTAATGAAACCAAGGATTCCTCAAAAGCACACTTTTTATAAGCACTGTAGCTTGGAAACCTGAAGAAACCTGTAAACAAGGGCACTTGCTATGTGAACCAGAAACACCGGGGTAAACCCCTACTCTTCCACAGTATGTGGGCCTAACATGTCCAAGGCAAGGTGTTAGCCAGCATTTAAAAATAGGGTGTCCAAATTTGCTGGAAATTTCACTAACAATACTTTTACATATGATGGATAAAATAGGGTGTCCAAAATTGAAACTGGGTGTCCAAAATTGAAACAGGGTGTCCAAAATTGAAACTGGGTGTCCAAAAGACACCCAGACACTAAGCTTGGGCGATATCGATTTTTTTCATCCATGATAATATCGGCAAACATAGATCGCAATTTTCGATAGTATCGTGATTATTTTTTCATTTATGCATGATTGCTTTAGAGCCGATAACCACAAGCATCACAATAAATCACAAATTCGTTTGCATAGCGTGTATGTACAGCTGAAGTAGTTTCTCGCTTCCAAAAGCTGAAAAGACTGCTAATTTTGTTTCCATGGAATTTCTGAATTAACTCAAAATGGCGATTTGTTTTAATCGCGATATATTTTGTTTTGCTGATATCTCGATAACTTTACCATAATTGCTTCTCTCCACCCAGGGGTGAATGGGTACATGTGAGGGCAGAGTTGGTTGTTGTGTTTGATTAGCCCATATGCGCTGAAATGACAGCAATTGAGCTGTATATTCCTCAGGGAGCCAAGATGGTTTCAGGAATGATTTATGCGCCTGATGAGCAGGGGTAATAATATAATGCGCCTTGAGCACCAGTTTGGTGGATACGTGCGCTATATAAGTCTACATTATTATTATTATTATTACTCTTAGTGCTACCCAAGGAAGAACGTACAGTTTGTGCAGGAAATGTGTCCTGACTAGTTTAATACACATTCTATATTAAACTCTCCTACATGTAAGATGATACGACATTGCTATAGTAATAATAAACAAACTACAAGACTACAGGATTTCCTTATGAAAAGGTTGCCCAAAACTACCACAGAATTGCAGGGTAATTGCTTGTCACTTGTCATTTGTTGAAATGTACAGTAACATGTACATGTATGTACAATGTATCAGGCATGTAATTTCTCAGGATTTTTCCTGATTTCAGGATTTTTTCACATATTATTTATAGCTTTGCATGGTTTTGCTGGCTAACACTAGATGCTTTCTAACATTTTTTTACAAATTTCCCTATGCCTCAAAATTTTCTAAAGAGGATGGGAAGCTTAACATTGGGAAATTTAGTGAATTACAAATGGCGTGACGGGGGTGAAATGGGCGTGACAGGGGTGAATTCTCCCTGTTTAGGATGTCATTTTTCCAAATAAACAAATGGGTAAAACTTTGCATGGTGAGGAGGATAAGTAAGACTAATTGCGGTGACACCATGTGAAATTATCAATTGAGTAGTAATTAGTTCTGAAAAGAACTGGAGGTACAACTCAACGTTTCGATCAGTATGCTCTGATCGTCCTCAGGAGAATGGATGATCAGAGCGTACTGATCGAAACGTTGAGTTGTACCTCCAGTTCTTTTCAGAACTAATTACTACTCAATTGAGAATTTTACATGGTGTCACCGCAATTAGTCTTACTTAAATAAACAAATATTAAGAAATCTTTTCCGACCCCCAAATATGATGCTAGAAAGCAGAGTGCTAGTCAGCCAAACCTTTGGGTGTCTTGTATTGGACGCCTGTTGTCTAAATGGACACCCTGTTTTTTTTTTTTTAAATCCCTCCTACTACTACAAGGGTCAAAATCAGTCAAAATTTGGATATACTTGCTAAGGTACATGTACATGTATATCTGGTGCACTTAAAGGTCAAACACTGTCAAACCTTATGTGTAGCAAGTACATGTACAGGTAAAAGCATTGTCTATTATTGTTGAGGGTGGTCAAAATGACAGTAAAAACCAGTCAAAAATGCCCATGTGTGCACATTTGGGTCAACAGTCAAAACAGGCAGTTGACTGGTTTTGACCTCTATAGCAACTTCCCACTCAAGTGCAGCAATAATAGGAGGTTTAACACATGCAAAAGTATTGTAACTTAAATATTTAGTGACCCTGTTTTTCAAAGAATAACACAGTTGAACGCCCTGTTTCCAAATTCTGGCTTATACTCGGTTAGAAAGGGAGTTATGCGACTCATTTCTTGGTAATTTTTGGGCACCAAAGACAGGATGTGTCACTCTGTTGACCAAATTTTGGATCCATTTCTCGTATGGGCTCTCTGAATATTTCTGAAAGAGATTCTTATTAACCCTAACCCCCTAGGAATTTTGGCTAAAAACCATCCCAGATCGGCCAAAATCCACCAACATGCAGTGAAAAGGTACCCCAATTGTTGGACTTAGATTGCTGGGCTATTCACAGTCCTGAATCCAACAAAGCACTGCGCACATCATAGCCCTCTAGCGGTGAATTTGCACCCAGTGTCTTGATGATAGCCACTTTTGCGTCAAGTGCGTATTGTACGTACACTTTATGCGCGTGTGTTATGGTACTACACATCCGTGTACTTCTACCAGCCAATGATCGCTGGAGATGTTCCGTGCATACGCATATCAACTGCAAAATACCCCAAACGCGACGCACTATCGCTGCCCTTTCGCCCACAGTGGTCCAACATGTGCCCTCAACAGCTCATGCACAGTGCGAATACTGTGAAGTACTGATTCCATCAAAATCAGGGTGGATTTTGGAGGTTTTGGGGTAGTTAGGGTTATAGGATCTAGGTAATGCATTTAAAATGCAGATTTTAGCAAATAGCCATGCTTCTTGACATAATGTAATGGGAAGTCTACATATATTTTAGATGTAAAGATTAAACATTTAACCCTCCTACTATCCGCTCAGTGCACATCGTAGCCCTCTAGCGGTGAATTTGCACCCAGTGTCTTGACGATAGCCACTTTTGCGTCATGTGAGCGTTGTGCGTGCACTCCATGTGTGTATGTTATGTTACTACACGCGTGTGTACTTCTATCAGCCAATGATCGCTGGAGATATTTCGCGCGTACGCACATCAACTGCAAAATATGCCAAACGCGACGCACTATCGCTGCCCTTTCGCCAACAGTAGTCTAACAACATGTGCCCTCAACAGTTCATGCACAGTGCAAATAGCTGCACTTTAGTGGCAAGTAGCTACTGTATAGAGGTCAAAATCGGTCAACTGCCTGTTTTTCCTGTTGACCGATATGTGCACACAGGGGCATTTGTGATTGGTTTTTTACTGTCATTTTGACCTCCCTGAACAATACAAGATAATGCTTTTACCAGTCAAAAATGGTGGATGCATTTTGATCATTATAGTAAGAACTTCTTCCATACTGTTTATTTTGGAATGGTGAATTTCCCATTTATTGATATCCTGTGATTCCTGGCAACTTTCATTTCCGGTCTGTAAAAATTTCCACCTAAGTTTGAAAGGAAACAAATGTCGCTTTCACTTTGACCGATAAAAATATTCAGGGACAAATGCACCATTCAGCGGCTGAGCCTGTTATTGGGACCCAATTACATAGAGCCGCTAAGCAGCTGATTTTTTTTGTTTACTGGATGTTTTTCATTTTATAGCGCTGCTAACCGTTAACCCTAACCCCCCTAGGTATTCTGGCTTGGAACCTTCCTGAATCCTCCAAAATCCATCAGTGCACTTTTGGACACATGCCCTTATCTTCAAAATGCACCATGCATTTTCGTTGATCTTTCATTTCATTTCATTTCATTTCATTTATTTCATTTCATTTATCATTTCTGGTAATGAAACCAAGGGATGCCTCAGAAAAGCGCACTTAAGCACTGTAAGCTCGAAAGCCTGAGGAAACCTGTAAACAAGAGCGCTTGCAATGTGAACCAGAAACACCGGGGTAAACCCCTTACACTTCCACGATAAGTGTTCTGGGTTCTTTTACGTGCACTTATGGCCTGTACTTCTTGCCATGTAGTAATTTTTCCCCATTTGAAGAGGTGTAAGTATCCAACAGTGCTGAATTTTTTCCCAGAAAGTGCCCCTTGGAGGATTTTGCAGGATATGGGGCGGTTAGGGTTAAACATAGAGAAAGGCATGCTAACTTGCCAGCCGTTATTGCTAGCAAATGAATGATGCAACAATACAAATCCATGGTAAACGCGTATACGCTCTCTATTTTCTTGTTAACATTTAAAATATGCTTATTGCTTAAAAGCACATTTTTCTGCTATAGTTAGCAGGAAAAGTTGCTTACCGGTAAGCAGCGCTATGAAATTGGGCCCAGATGGCAAAGATAAACAAATTGAACTAAAGGGACAGTATCATCACGATCAGAGCAGACTTTCAACAGGGCAGTGAATTGGTGTCCTAGTTTAAGATGAACACAGTGACTGAAAATTACTGGCTCACTTATGCAGCAGCAATGGTAATGTGACCTTATTATGTGGGGGTATTACGTGTATTTTCAGTCACTGAGTTTTAAATCTAAAACAATTCCAATTCCATGCCCTGTTGATTGTGACGATATGGTCCCTTTAAAGATTTCCAGAAACGACATGTAACAAGACCATGTCAATTAGGATACCTATAGGTCTGGTATAAAATGGCCCATGTTTTCTTCATCTAGTGCTGGGAGTTAACGGTCAATTCACTAACCGTTAAACCAAATTTGTCACAGTCAGTTAACCAGTTATTCGAAAGTTGGCACCTAACGGTCACACAAACTGGACCATCGGCAAATGACACAATATGTATAAATTTTAAATCAAATTTAGCATTATTAACCCTAACCCTCCTAAATCCTCTATAATCCTCCGGAGGATTTGGAGGATTTTGGAGGAATGAGGCACGTTCGAAAATCACCAATTGGAGGATTGAGGAGGGTCGTGCATTTGATAGTGGAGGATTGTGGAGGATTGAGGAAACATGGTTCAAAGAGATCCTGGAGGATTGTGGAGGATTGAGGGCATAATGGAAATTTACTTTGGATGAATGTGGAGGATTATGGAGGATTATGGAGGATTGTGAAGGATTGACAGAAACATAATCTTGTATCCTTTGGAGGATTTTGGAGGAATGAGGCACGTTCGAAAATCACCAATTGGAGGATTATGGAGGATTATGGAGGATTGAGGAGGGTCGTGCATTTGATAGTGGAGGATTATGAAGGATTGAGGCAGTGAGCTTCATGCATAAACTCAAGTTGGAGGATTATGAAGGATTGAGGCAGTGAGTTTCATGCACAAACACATTTCGGAGGATTATGAAGGATTGAGGAGGGTACCTGGTAATTAAGGCTAGGGAGTTAGCGCACCGAACTCAAGTTCTGGTGTTGCCAGCAGCAGGGTGTGGGTTCGAGCCCCGGTCGTGACACTTGTGTCCTTGAGCAAGGTACTTAACCATAATTGCTTCGTCCTTCGGATGGGACGTAAAGCCGTAGGTCCCGTGTGTTGTATAATGCACGTAAAGTGGATTGTCGTGCGGTCTAGCGCACTGAACTCAAGTTCTGGTGTTGCCAGCAGCAGAGTGTGGGTTCGAGCCCCGGCCGTGACACCTGTGTCCTTGAGCAAGACACTTAACCATAATTGCTTCTCTCCACCCAGGGGTTAAATGGGTACCTGTGAAGGCAGAGATGGTTTGTTCTATATGCGCTAGAAATGGCAGCAATTGAGCTGTATACTCCCCAGGGAGCTGAGATGGTTTCAGGAATGATTTATGAGCCTTAAGAGCCTTATGAGCAGGGATAATAATATAATGCGCCTTGAGCGCCACTTAGTTGGTGGATAAGTGCGCTATATAAATCTATACATTATTATTATTATTATTAATAAACTTCCCGCAATGATTACCTCGTAAAAATGTTGCAAAAAGGAAAAAAAAAAAAAAAAATGGGCAGTAAATTCTTCCAAAATTGTTGGTCGTATTTTGAAAATATTGGTTTCAGTTAGGAAATGGTCAGTGCATTTATGTGCAATGGTCAGTGCAATGGTCAGTGCAATGGTCAGTTAACTATTACAACAAAACTCACAATTTACATGTGGTTTTGTCTGGCAGTTGTATGCTTGCTCTAAGAATTTCACCAACCTATATACATTGCGGAACCCGCTGCTATGGGATTCTAGCCGGCCAATTGTCATCGGGCAAGCGCGGTGGTCGAGAGGTTAAGACGTCTGCACTACTAAGCTGGAGGTCGTGGGTTCAAATCCCGCCCGAGTCGCCTGTGTAGTTTTTTCACAGACACTCGGAAAGCACTGAGTATGCAGTGCTATACACACGTCGGTGTAGGGCAAAATTAAATGAATTGTTTATCTCCCGACGCAAGAATTTCACCAACCTACATGTATGCTTGCTCTATGGTTCAAGTGAGCACGTGAAACTTTATTGAGAAGGAAAGAACTTGTCCAGTTTAAAAAAAAAAACATTTGACGCCTGGGCCGTGATACAATGTTGATATCTCCGCCTTGAATATCCTATCACAAGAGTGCAAGCTGGTGATAGATCTTTCACTGTTTGTGCATCCAAGCTATGGAACAATCTTCCTGTTTATATGTAATATAGATCCATGTATTTATTGCTTGAGTATGTGACATTTCAATTGATTTGTTGTTCAACATACTGAAGGACAGAGTACAGAAATGTCTAGATTTACCTGTCCTGTACGTAAAATATGCGTAGAAAGCAAAATAAAAATTAGTATGCAAGTTAGACCTTTACTAGCACTGTGGAGCAGACTTGTAGTAGAATATTTTTTCACAAGTATTATTTTATAAAAATGTACAGAGTGCATGTACATGTATGTACATACGTGTACTACAAACATTTGATTTATTTTATTTATTTTTAACCCCCCTGTAGCTGAACTTAAGTGGAAAGTACTGTAGCTGCATGTATAGAGGTCAATATCAGTCAACTGACTGTTTATGACTGTTGACCCAAATGTGCATGCACACAGGGGCATTGTTGACTGGTTTTGACTGTCATTTTGACCACCCTCAACAATACAAGACAATGCTTTTACCAGTCAAAAATGTTCAACTCATTTTGACCTGTAAATGTACTTACTACATGTAAGGTTTGACAGTGTTTGACTTTTAAGTGCACTCGATATAAACCTTGGCAAGTTTATCAATATTTTGACTGATTTTGACCCTTGCAGTCATAGAAGGGATTTATAAGGCACTAACATTACATTGTAAAATCTTTTTCATCTGAGAATTAAAAAAAAAAAGTTTTATGTTATCTGGAGAAGTACAAAATGTACCAATTCTGCATACAAATACACACACTTTTGCCCGGCTGAAAATCACCCTGGTACTCTAAAGGTCACACAAAATGTGAAGAAGTCACATGGTCTATATATAAAATTTCATAAATATTATGATTGATTTAATTTTACCCTACACCAACGTGTGTATAGCACTGTATACTCAGTGCTTTCCGAGTGTCTGTGAAAAAACTACACAGGCGACTCGGGCGGGATTCGAACCCACGACCTCCTGCTTACTAGTGCAGACGTCTTAACCTCTCGACCACCGAGCTTGCCCGATGACAATTGGCCGGCTAGAATCCCATATAGTAGCGGGTTCCGCGATATATATAGGTTGGTGAAATTCTTGCGTCGGGAGATAAACAATTGATTTCATTTTGCCCTACACCGACGTGTGTATAACACTGTATACTCAGTGCTTTCCGAGTGTCTGTGAAAAAACTACACAGGCGACTCGGGCGGGAATTAGAACCCACAACCTCCTGCTTACTAGTGCAGACGTCTTAACCTCTCGACCACCGAGCTTGCCCGATGACAATTGGCCGGCTAGAATCCCATATAGCAGCGGGTTCCGCGATATATAGGTTGGTGAAATTCTTGCGTCGGGAGATAAACAATTGATTTCATTTTGCCCTACACCGACGTGTGTATAACACTGTATACTCAGTGCTTTCCGAGTGTCTGTGAAAAAACTACACAGGCGACTCGGGCGGGATTCGAACCCACGACCTCCTGCTTACTAGTGCAGACGTCTTAACCTCTCGACCACCGAGCTTGCCCGATGACAATTGGCCGGCTAGAATCCCATATAGCAGCGGGTTCCGCGATATATATAGGTTGGTGAAATTCTTGCGTCGGGAGATAAACAATTGATTTCATTTTGCCCTACACCGACGTGTGTATAACACTGTATACTCAGTGCTTTCCGAGTGTCTGTGAAAAAACTACACAGGCGACTCGGGCGGGAATTCGAACCCACAACCTCCTGCTTACTAGTGCAGACGTCTTAACCTCTCGACCACCGAGCTTGCCCGATGACAATTGGCCGGTTAGAATCCCATATAGCAGCGGGTTCCGCGATATATAGGTTGGTGAAATTCTTGCGTCGGAGATAAACAATTGATTTCATTTTGCCCTACACCGACGTGTGTATAACACTGTATACTCAGTGCTTTCCGAGTGTCTGTGAAAAAACTACACAGGCGACTCGGGCGGGATTCGAACCCACGACCTCCTGCTTACTAGTGCAGACGTCTTAACCTCTCGACCACCGAGCTTGCCCGATGACACTGAGTATACAGTACTATACACATGTCAGTGTAGGGCAAAATTAAATCAATTGTTTATCTCCCGACACAAGAATTTCACCAACCTATATTTTTATATTATGATTTGTTTTTTATTGTTAGTTTGGCTTTAAAGTGTGCACAGTAGCTACATATACCAATAATTGCCTGCTACTATTTTAACAGTCTCCAAACCAATTAATAATCATAGATAACCATGAGAATTATTTGTGAACCCTCTGTGTAATGTTTGCAGTCATGAACAAGAATATCGCTGTGTACACAATGTACTCGGTTATTAGCCAACCCTCTGATCACCTGTGTTCACAAATACATGTACTTAGGGTTTTATGATGCACTAGATCAAAGGTTGCTACAAGCTACATGTAGGACCCTGTGTAGTGAGTAGAGGGTGCCGGGACCCTCTAGAGAGTGGAGGGTTCATGCTGTGTAACCAATAGACCATTATCATGCTGTGGCCATCTTTGTCAGGTTCTCTGTATACACAAGTGAGATTATAGTGCCAACTCTCAATGCATGAAAAGGGACCTGACTATTTTCCATCCAGCCTCGGTTTGGTAACATGGACTTGTATTGAAAATAAACCAAGATGGTTCTGCTGTTTATTTCCTGTGCTGTTATTGTACATGGAAAAGTATGTTTTAAATTACCCCTCCTACAATCAGTGCAATTTTTGAAACAACCCATTCAGGCCACTCCAAGCCATTAGCTGTTGCCAGTGGCCTCCTATGGTTACCCTTCTGTGCACTGTCACACCACCGAGATTACAGGGTAAGGTGGTCTCCCATTGATACATTACATTGTAGGCCATACTAATATTCAAACATTAACAGTGGCCTTGGGTGGCACACAGTTGATTTTGTAAGATTACTTGGAAAGGACAGCAGGCTTGTATGTACTAAAGGTTGGTGAAGAACATACATTGTGTTTGAAATTTAGTGGATCGGGGTTAAAAAAATTTTTGCATAGTACATATTTTTTTCAAAATATATTTTTGTGTGTATCATGCAGGGAACATATTTTTCATTCAAGAAATTTGCATGGCACACATGTTTTTTTTCTGGAAAATATTTGTGTGTGTATTTACGTGTATGTAAATATTGATTTTGCACATACTGAAGTCTGATGAAATGTGAATTTTGTGTAGCACTTTGCTGTTAGCGATACAAGCGAAATTGTTCACTCTTGTGAAAATGATGGCAAATTTACTAGGGCTGTGCCGGGTATCCGGGTATCTGGATACCCGACCGGAACGGTCATTACCCGGTTCCATTTTTCGGTTCCAAGTACCCGTAAACGACTTTTTAAAATTCGGACTGAACATTTGAGCGGTGCGAACAGAAATCTGTGACTCTTGAACAATGTAATGTTTACACTTTTACAGACAATTATCTTTAAATTCAAGAGATTGCACTCCAATAAAGAAAAGATCGATTTAAGTATCCGGTATCCTCTGTATTATAAAAGCAAATTTTGTACATGTATTTGTACACTACCGGAGGCATGTTTTCAACAAAAATGAAAACGGGTATCCGGGTATCCGAAGTTTCCTGATTTCGGGTATCCGGTTCCAAAAATATCCGAAAACGCACAGCCCTAAAATTTACACTAAACAGCTATTTGTAAAATTTACATATTTATATATACACAGTACTTATATGTAACAATTACCCTTTTCTGTAAGATGAATTAACTTTCAGATGAAATAGTTTCCCAGGATAATTGGTAAATTATGTATGCATATGGTCATTTCACCAGGTTTGTGTCCGAAAAATTGATGTCGCTCAGGTCTACTTCGATTATTTTTTGCATATGTGCAATTTTAGTGTTTTTTTTCCCCAGTACTTCTGTGTATGTGCCTTATCTAAATATTTGGTACTTTCTTTTATTGCTTTCTGTATAGTAATTTTCAGTGTTTTTGTCAATTTCTCCTCCCCCTCCCCGATTTAAATTCTACAAATGTTTTTGTAAATGTGCAATTTTATTGTATTTTAAATAATATATACATACTGTACATTGTACATTATGTAAGTTTTAATGATAATTATTGTAACATTCATGCAATTTGGCTTTTTGGCCACAAGATGAATGAAATAAATTCAATTCAATTCAAAGTTTGTAGGTAAATGTATTTAATGTACATGCACCATTTATTATCATTTACAAACTGTACATAATGTATTATGACTCCTAATTAACATTGTTGTACATGTAACTCTATTCAAGGCACAGAGATTGATTTCATTCTAATTTGAAGAACAACTGAGAATGTGCACTCGTACATGTACATGTAATAAGAATAATGACTGGTACATCTGCTGTAGTTACAAGGATACCATGTCACAAAGCTTGCCCTATCCTGGTGGAATGACTCACCTACATGTACAGTGTACATGCATGTAACAAGGACACCATGTCACAAAGCTTGCTCCAACCTGGTGAAATGACCCAAGAATGTACACTCATAATAAGGATAATGAATGGTACATCTACCTACGTAACAAGGACACCATGTCACAAAGCTTGCTCCAACCTGGTGAAATGACCCAAGAATGTACACTCATAATAAGGATAATGAATGGTACATCTACCTGTGTAACAAGGACACCATGTCACAAAGCTTGCCCCAACCTGGTGGAATGACCCAAGAATGTGCACTCATAATAAGGATAACGAATGGTACATCTACCTACGTAATAAGGACACCATGTCACAAAGCTTGCCCCAACCTGGTGGAATGACCCAAGAATGTGCACTCATAATAAGGATAATGAATGGTACATCTACCTACGTAACAAGGACACCATGTCACAAAGCTTGCCCCAACCTGATGGAATGACCCATACAAATATGTACACCATTTTACCACTAAGTACTGGAACCTACATTGTAATTTTGACTCTCCCACACCATATGGCCGTATTATCAGGGAACGATTTTGTTCATAAGTTTGCATACATGTAGGTAATAATTGGTGAATTTGATAATCTAGTTAAATTACCAATGTTGTACATGTGTACCTTCTCTTTAAAATATCATTACAATCAGAGCAGACTTCCAACAGGGCATGGTTTCCTAGTTTAAGATGAACTCAGTGACTGAAAATTACTGGCTTAAAATTACAGCAACAGTAATATGACCTTATCATGTCGAGTATTTTTTTCAATCACTAAGTTAACCCTCCTACTGATAGACCATTTGAAACCATTCAAAATTTCCGCTTTCAAAAATGCCCATTGGTTTTGTACACACATGGTGATACCATTTGAACAGTGTTGGTAGCAAGCTTTACTACCATTCAAATCTATTCAAATACATAGAGGGTCCATTGATTCACCACTTAGAAGTATCCAAACAAGGTTTTGTATTAGCTGTACTACCATTCAAAACCATTTGGGGGAATCAATACTGTACACAGTTATTTCACCATTCAAAACCACAAAAGCGATGGTTTCAAATGGTGCATCAACTTATGAAAAAGGTACCAAAAGTAGGAGGGTTAATCTAAAACTAGCATTCCGATTCCATGCCCTGTTGATCATGACAATACTGTCCCTTTAACTATTTTCAGGGTAGGGTATTTTCAACTTTCACGTACACCGTTAATGTACACCTGACTTGAGATAATCTGCACCTGTCCAATGTCTATTTGAATACACCTGTACCCGTACCTGTACAAAGTACCTCCATGTACACATGTTATAGTTAAACGCTGACTTCATGGTGACAATACAAACATGTACATGTATTACAACTTGGACAATATCCAAAAATGTTTGGTCTATTAAACATGAATGAATTTGGTAGAACTGTGACCTTAATATAATTGACTGACTATACTTCTAACCAGCTTGTATTTATGCATTACTGGTGTATTTTGTCAGGAATTCAAACCTTCCTCCATACTAAATCATGCTGTGTACATGTTGTTGTTGTCCTCTTTCGGCTGCTCCCGTTAGGGGTCGCCACAGCGGATCATGATCCGCATATTTGATTTGGCATAGTTTTTATGCTGGATTTCCTGACACAACCCTCCCATTTATCCGGGCTTGGGACCGGCACTAAGCATGCACTGGCTTGTACATCCCCAGTGGCTGGGTTCAATTCGGCCCTCGCAGCAATTATGGTAAAGTGTCTTGCTCAAGGACACAAGCACCATGGTCGCGGCAAGGCTTCGAACCCACACACTCTGACGACTCGGCCATCAGAACACAAATCCGATGCACTAAACCGCTCGACCATGGCATTCCACATGCTGTGTACATTTACGTATTCATGGACATCTACGTATTCATGTACATGTAATTCCCAGCAAATTTGGACACCCTATTTCTAAGCATTTACATGTAGATTACATTCGAGTTTGAACGTGCGCAAAAGGTCGTATCTCGCTTAAATAGCCCGGATGTACACACAAAAACAATAGGCGCAGAGATACGACGTTTTTGCACGGCGCGTTTTCGTGTGAGATACGACGTTGCAAAATCGACATACAACGTTTTTGCACTGACACGATGATATTGAAAATTTAGTGGATCAGAGTGGCCTCCATGTGTAGGAGGGTTAAGCAATGCTGATGTATGTGTATCATGTGGTAGTGTATTACATATATACATGCATTGTATCACCGGCCCACTTATACCATGACCAGAAGGTATCATCTTCCCCGGTAATTACTAATGATAATAATAATAATAATAAAGATTTGTAGCGTGCACATACCCACCCTGCTGGGCGCTCAAGGCTCGGAAACAAAGAAAAAACATGAATACAAACGATATACAATGATAGCATAGGACAAATTTTTTTTTCTGATGACTGGGAGTTGCATCGATCGGTGCTCTTACTCATGAAAAAGTACACATTTTTTAATAAATTTTTTATTATTATTTTTTTAATTTTTTTTAAATTATGATTTTGTATAAACATGCTCAAAAGAGCACCCCAGAAAACAAGCAACTATCCTGAGGGGATAGATAATATAAGGCAGGTTTCTCCAACCAAACCCAAATCATATACATCGTAAATTCTCCACCCTGCAAAACCCCAAATACATGTACATTCAGCATGATGAAAGTATTTATAATATCTGGATTTCCCCCCTTGGCCATAGAGGTGCATACATAGTAGACTGGCCCCCAGTCTTTATTCTCAAGTCTTTATTCCTAGCGCACCATTAAAATGATTTCGTTGGATATGTTGTGTTGAAGATCTGATGTCATGCTTCGAGGCTCGTGCTAGCTAAAAAACCAAGGTCAAAATTAAAAATGTCAAAATTAAAAATGTCCGAGGCGACACGTATGGTGACCAGAAACTGGATTTTTAATTTTTTTTGGCAAAACCATTAATTAATTCAGAAACTTAACGGGCTCCTGTCGCACCATGAAAATGATTTCATAGCATATGTTGTGTTGAAGATCTGACATCAGGCTTCAAGGATCGCGTTAGCTACCAACCAAGGTCAAAGTTGAATCTCCAGTGACCGGGAAACGAACATTGCTGCCAGTACGGCCAATATCTGTGGTAATTTACATGTACGAGCCTCAAAGCGTGATATCAGATCTTCAGGTTACATACATTGTACATACAGTATGTGATGTGATCTGGGAAAACCCTTCACATGGTGAAATTTGTCATTTTTGTGTTATATACATCAAATTAACGAGGACACTGTGCTGTTTTCAAAACTGTTTTATTAATGATTCTAGGTTGTCTATAACTTGAGTTATGCTCTCGGGAAGTTATAACCGCCGCTGTCCAAAACAATGGCGGAAACGAAAAACAAAGACGGCTTTTTAATTATCTATCATCATATGTTTTTACATCTAAAACGATGGAATTTTTATTAAATATTTTCAAGAATGATCATTTAGATATTAACAGTTTAAAAACTCAAATTGTCAACAACAAAAATTGGGTGGGGGGGGGGACTATTTTGCCATTATCTTCAAAACAAGTTTGCCGACATCCGACGGGTTTTCCCAGATTGCATCACATGTACATGGACAGTGTACATGAACATTGTATACACGCATCAGCTGTCTGTAGAGCTGTGATAATAATCAAATTACATAGTGTACGTTGTACATGTAGTTATTGAGAATCACATCTTGTGTTGACATTACTGGCAAAGATCACACTTGTGTATTCCTATTATGCATGCAGGTGTGTGGTTCACTGTACATAATATACATGTACATACTGTGTACATGTAATAATAATAATAATAATGTGTGGACTTATATAGCGCACGTATCCACCAACTGAGTGGTGCTCAAGGCGCACTATATTATTACCCTTGCTCATAAGGCTCATGAATCATTCCTGAAACCATCTCAGCTCCCTGGGGAGTATACAGCTCAATTGCTGCCATTACAGCGCATACATGTATAGGGCTAATCAACCAACTCTGCCCTCACAGGTACCCATTTAACCCCTGGGTGGAGAGAAGCAATTATGGTTAAGTGTCTTGCTCAAGGACACAAGTGTCACGGCCGGGATTCGAACCCACATTCTGCTGCTAACACCAGAACTTGAGTCCGGTAAGCTAGACCGCTCGGCCACGACACTCCATGTACGTGTAAGTACATTAGGCTAACCCTCCTACTATTGATGCACTTTAGTGGGAAGTTGCTATAGAGGTCAAAACCAGTCAACTGCATGTTTTAACTGTTGACCCAAATGTGCACACAGGGGCATTTTTGACTGGTTTTTACTGTCATTTTGACCACCCTGAACAATACCAGACAATGCTTTTACCAGTCAAAAAGGGTCGACTCATTTTGACCTGTAAATGTACTTCATGTAAGGTTTGACAGTGTTTGACTAGATAGTGCACTAGATATACCTTGGGAAGTATTTCAACACTGACTGATTTTGACCCTTGTAGTAGTAGGAGGGTTAGCTAACTTAGTTTTGTACTGTCGTAAACCCCTCATACTGTAGATGAACTTGCGTGTCAAGTAGCTACAATTTTTGGTCAAAATCAGTCAGATAACTGTTCTTGACTGTTGAACCAACTGTGCACAAGGGGGAATTATTGACTTCATTTTGACTGTCCTCAACCAGGGTTCTGCCTGGGACTTTTTTAACCCTAACCGCCCCAAATCCTGCAAAATCCTCCACTTTTTGGGAAAAATTCAGCACTACATTGGAAACTGATACTTTCACCTCTTCAAATGGGGCAAAATTACTATCTGGCAAAAAGTACAGGCCATAGGTGCTGAATATGAAAGATCAATGAAAATGCATGGTGCATTTTGAAGATAAGGGCATGTTTCCAAAAGTGCACTGATGGATTTTGGAGGATTCAGGAAGATTTCTAGCCAGAATACCTAGGGGGTTAGGGTTAAAGAAGGTTCCTAGCCAGAATACCTAGGGGGTTAGGGTTAATGCCAGAAAAAAATCAAAAAGCAGGAGGCACTGTATGCATGTGTTAATGGTTGCACATGGCGTTGTATGTCCGGACGTACCTGTACATGTATTTGTGTCTAGGGCTGTGTGTTTTCGAATAATTTGGTAACCGGATATTCAAATTTTGATTTTGATTGAACACTGTTGAATATTCGAAATTCGAAGGCTGCCGATTGTAATTGTGATACAATGAGCATGCACGATAGATAAGGCCTGACATAGCCTGGCCTACACCACGCAAATAACATTGTGAATATGATGGGCTTGCAAATGTAGACGAGAGGATGATTTGGGGGGGGGGGGTGTTAATGATGGAAACTCCAATAAGAAAAAAACAAAAACAATTTAACATAAACTTTATTTTCTGCAGAAGCTGCATTTTTTTCTTTGAATATTCGAACTGGAAAAAAAACCAACTGGATATTCAAACCATCGTTCGAATATTTGAGCGTTTGGTTATTCAGCACAACCCTACTTGTGTCTCAGGACTGGAATCCCTTAACACAGAATGGGTCATCGTTTCGAAAAAAAATTACCGGTAAAGACAACATTTGTCGGCTTTTATTGATAATCTGTGAAAGGAAATAGTGGTCATTGGAAAAAACAAAATTTTTGCCAGTGGTGGTTGCAGGATCCCGAGTGCCGATTGGTCGGGGTTTCCGGCAGCATAGTGCACTAGATATGTGTGTATACTGTACATTGGCATGTATGGAGTACCATGGTCGAGCGGTTTAGTGCATCGGATTTGTGTTCTGATGGCTGAGTCGTCTGAATGTGGGTTCGAATCCTGCTATGGTTACCCTTCTGTGCACTGTCACACCACTGAGATTGCATGGTAAGGTGGTCTCCCAGTGATACATTGCAGGCCATACTAATATGTTCAAACATTTACAGTGGCCTTGGGTGGCACACAGTTGATTTTTGTAAGATTACTTGGAAAGAACAGCAGGCTTGTATGTACTAAAGGTTGGTGAAGAACATATTGAAAATTTAGTGGATCGGAGTGGCTTCCATGTGTAAGAGGGTTCATTAACCAGTTCACGTCGGAGGCCGTGTATACACGCAATTTTTTTTTGCACCGCGGATCGGAGAGCGTCTAAACACGCCGTAGGAAACTCTGGAATATTTGTATGCATGCTCGGTTGAGCCACGCGTGTACGGTGACATGCTCAGAAAGCTTCCACTAACGTGTGTGTGGGAAAAAGAAACCCGCCACAGGGGCCCAGAAAAACTTTTTTATTCCCGACGCGAACTGGTTAATTTACATTGTACGTGGTAATATGCTCAACCTGCTCTCAGAATGGACTGAGAATAGGAGAGAGAATAATAGTAAGATTTATAATGCATTTTTTTCCTTCAGAAATAAAATAAAATGCAGTAACCATGGAAACAAGTAAATAAGGATGTAACAGGCCTATGATTTCTCAGGATTTTTCCTGATTTCAGTAGCCACCAAGGAAAGAAAGAAGTAGCCTGTATTGTGTCCAATCCTCTAGTTTCTTGTTTGTGGGGATGTTGAATAAACATCCAGGAGGTTCAGGGGGCTTTGTTCTCTAGACCTACACACACAATGTACATGTACATGTAAGCCCCGCTACCCATTTTCAGGATTTTTTACTTTTGTCAAATCGTACTCCTGATGTACATGTACTGTAAATGAAAACAAAATGTGGTTTTATTTTTTAAATTAATTGAGTGAATTGAAGTTATGGATATTGTATGATAAAGAATTCCATGATCTGTGTCAGCAACTGAGAAGACCTGGTCTCCATTTTTAAAAATTATTTTATTTTATTTTTTTATGCAAATTAAGGCCAGAGCGAAGACCACTTACATCAGGAATGTTTGTATTTATGTAGATCAAGTGATTCTATTGTACTGGTAAAATATTTTATAAGCTCCAGTGGAGTTCAAAAGGCCTTGAATAATTTCAGCCCAAAGAGATTGATACACATCCATCCAGCAGAGAGCCATGGTGTCTTCTCCATTCTAGTTTTTTTTTTAATTTTTAATATTACATGTATATCATCCTTGTCAGCTGTAGCGTAACATTAAAAAAAAAGGTTGTCTCATGTTCAGAATGTTGATCACAATGTACATGTAGATACTTAATGTATACATTGACATGAACATTGTAGTTAAATTTATCATTGAAATCCTGCTTTTCGTGTAGTGCCATGGTTGAGCGGTTTAGTGCATTGGATTTGTGTTCTGATGGCTGAGTCGTCAGAATGTGGTTTCGAATCCCAGCCGCGACCGGGGTGCTTGTGTCCTTGAGCAAAACACTTTACCATATTGCTTCTCTCCACCCAGGGGTAAATGGGTACCTGTGAGGCCAGAGTTGGTTGTTGTGTTTGATTAGCCCTATATGCGCTGTAATGGCAGCAATTGAGCTGTATACTCCCCAGGGAGCTGAGATGGTTTCAGGAATGATTTATGTGCCTGATGAGCAGGGGTAATAATATAATGTGCCTTGAGCACCAGTTTGGTGGATATGTGCGCCATATACATGTAAGTCCACATTATTATTCTTATTATTATTCTGATTCATCTCTAGTGTAACGTACTATTTTATTGTCATGATATTGAATTGTCTACATGTATGTTAAACCAACTGTGAATTAAGAATGAATGCAGTAGTGTAAGGGGTTTTCCCTCAATATTTTCCTTGGTGATTTAATTTTGTGGATGCTTATCCTCTCTGCACTTTGTAACCTTGAAAAGACACTTTACAAATGCTTGTTTTATTATTATTTTACAAATCTCCCTTTGCCTCAAAATTTTCTTGAAAGACTAGAAGTAGCCACCAAGGAAAGAAAGAAGTATGTGTCCAAACCTCTAGTTTCGTGTTTGTTGGAATAAGGAAAGTCCCGAAAAATTATCCATCCAGGAGGTTCAGGGGGGGTTTGTCCTCTAGACCAAAAGGAGACCCAGGCAAGCTACCCATTTTTCAAAGATTTTTACTTTTGTCAAATCACACCTCTGCTATATAGTATCAGCCAGAGGGGTGTCTGGGTGTCTTTTGGACACCCTGTTTCAATTTTGGACACCCTATTTCATCTGTCATTTACATGTACAAGTATTGTAAGTGAACAATTTGGACACCCTGTTTTGAAATTTCCAGCATATTTGGACACCCAATTTCTAAATCCTAGCTAGCACCTTGTACCCCTGGAATATACAGGTACATGTACATCCAAATACTAATGTACCTCCCTGAAGCTTGGGCAATAACACGATAATATCGAATATCGCGATACATTTTTTAAAATTCGATTACGATATTGAGAACTTCTCAAGTTATCGAGATATTGGTAAATCGCGATTAAAAAATATATTGCGATTAAAACAAATTGCCATTGTGAGTCAAGTCAGGACAAAATTAGGACAGTCTTTTCAGCTTTCAGAAGTGATAAACAAAAGCAAACTACTTTTTAGAAGTACATACATACACGCTATGCAAATGAATTTGTGATTTATTGTGATGCTTGTAGAGGGGTATATACATGTACCTATGGTTATCGGCTCTAAAGCAATCATGCATGAATGAAAACAAAAAATAATCACGATACTATCGAAAATCGCGATATGTTTCCCGATATATCATGGATGAAAAAAAATCAATATCACTCAACCTTAACCTCCCTTTAACCCTTCTACCCTTCTCTGATCAAACTGATGATGTGTATGTGAGCAATTGACATTAATAATAATAAAGATTTTTAGCGCGCACATATCCACCCTGCTGGGCGCTCAAGGCGCGGAAACAAAGTAAAAACATGAATACAAACAATATACAATGATAGCATAGGGGAAAAAAAAAAAAAATGCATATCAACCTTCAGTCATGATGTCTTCAATCATGTTCATGTACACTGTAGTTTCGTTACTCGACGACGAAGACACAATCATAGTGCATTCATGCGGCAAGGATTTTTGTGAAATGTCTCAATAATTGCGCTTACCATCAGACCATCATGTGCTTCATGAAATGGTTCACAAGATAAGATGTTTCACAAGATCAGATGTTCAGCAAGTTGATTGACTTATCAAAACTATTAAATCAATCAGGTTTTTTTTTGTACATCAGGTCTGTGATTTCTCAGGATTTTTCCTGATTTCAAGATTTTTTTTACAATTCTCTCTTTGCCTCAGAATTTTCTTGAAGGAAGAGAAGTAGCCATCAAGGAAAGAAAGAAGTAGCCTGTATTGTGTCCAAACCTCTAGTGTCTTGTTTGTGGGGATGTGGAAAGTCTGTAAATCCTCCAGAATTAAACATCCAGGAGGTTCAGGGGGGCTTTGTCCTCTAGACCAAAGGGAGACCCAGGCCCGCTACCCACAGGAGGTTCAGGGGGCTTCGTCCTCTAGACCAAAGGGAGACCCAGGCCTGCTACCCACGGGAGATTCAGGGGGCTTTGTCCTCTAGACCAAAGGGAGACCCAGGCCTGCTACCCACAGGAGGTTCAGGGGGCTTTGTCCTCTAGACCAAAGGGAGACCCAGGCCCGCTACCCACAGGAGGTTCAGGGGGCTTTGTCCTCTAGACCAAAGGGAGACCCAGGCCCGCTACCCACAGGAGGTTCAGGGGGCTTTGTCCTCTAGACCAAAGGGAGACCCAGGCCCGCTACCCACAGGAGGTTCAGGGGCTTTGTCCTCTAGACCAAAGGGAGACCCAGGCCCGCTACCCACAGGAGGTTCAGGGGCTTTGTCCTCTAGACCAAATGGAGACCCAGGCCCGCCACCCACAGGAGGTTCAGGGGCTTTGTCCTCTAGACCAAAGGGAGACCCAGGCCCGCCTACCCACAGGAGGTTCAGGGGCTTTGTCCTCTAGACCAAAGGGAGACCCAGGCCCGCTACCCACAGGAGGTTCAGGGGATTTGTCCTCTAGACCAAAGGGAGACCCAGGCCCGCTACCCACAGGAGGTTCAGGGGCTTTGTCCTCTAGACCAAAGGGAGACCCAGGCCCGCTACCCACAGGAGGTTCAGGGGCTTTGGCCTCTAGACCAAAGGGAGACCCAGGCCCGCTACCCACAGGAGGTTCAGGGGCTTTGTCCTCTAGACCAAACGGAGACCCAGGCCCGCTACCCCCACGTGTTTTACGGGGCTTTGTCCTATAGTCCAAATGGTTACCCAGGCCCGCTACCCACAGGAGGTTCAGGGGCTTTGTCCTCTAGACCAAAGGGAGACCCAGGCCCGCTACCCACAGGAGGTTCAGGGGCTTTGTCCTCTAGACCAAAGGGATACCCAGGCCCGCTACCCACAGGAGGTTCAGGGAGTTTTGTCCTCTAGACCAAAGGGATACCCAGGCCTGCTACCCACAGGAGGTTCAGGGGCTTTGTCCTCTAGACCAAAGGGATACCCAGGCCTGCTACCCACAGGAGGTTCAGGGTGCTTTGTCCTTTAGACCAAAGGGATACCCAGGCCCGCTACCCACAGGAGGTTCAGGGGCTTTGTCCTCTAGACCAAGGAGACCCAGGCCCGCTACCCACAGGAGGTTAAGGGGCTTTGTCCTCTAGACCAAAGGGAGACCCAGGCCCGCTACCCACAGGAGGTTCAGGGGGCTTTGTCCTCTAGACCAAAGGGAGACCCAGGCCTGCTACCCACAGGAGGTTCAGGGGCTTTGTCCTCTAGACCAAAGGGAGACCCAGGCCTGCTACCCACAGGAGGTTCAGGGGCTTTGTCCTCGAGACCAAAGGAGACCCAGGCCTGCTACCCACAGGAGGTTCAGGGGGCTTTGTCCTCTAGACCAAAGGGAGACCCAGGCCTGCTACCCACAGGAGGTTCAGGGGGCTTTGTCCTCTAGACCAAAGGGAGACCCAGGCCTGCTACCCACAGGAGGTTCAGGGGGCTTTGTCCTCTAGACCAAAGGGAGACCCAGGCCTGCTACCCATTTTCAGGATTTTTACTTTGGTCAAATCATGCCCCTGATACAGTTTACATGATTGCATAGTTTTGTTATCCTTCAAAACTATTTGAATGATATCGTTTCGGTTTGCGGTAACACCATGTGTTTATCTCAACTAACGTGAAGCTGAGATACAGGTTCTGAAAAGAACCGTATCGCACAATCGTATCTCAACCTTCGTTAAGTGAGAAAGGTTCAAGGGAGAACCAATTTCGGGCAACTCGTTTTTCTCTACTGTCGCTATAGTGCGATACGGTTCTTTTCAGAACCTGTATCTCAGCTTCACGTTAGTTGAGATAAACACATGGTGTTACCGCAAACCGAAACGATATCGATATTCCACCATGCAAAGCCTCAAAACTTATATTTGAATGATATTGTCAATATTTTTGTTTGATGAGACAAACCAGCCAACGTTTTCCCACAAAATAATTGGTTTTTTATTTTATATATTTTTAAAATTTTATTTACTGTCAGTCACCCTAAAGAATGCCAATAGCCACTGGAGTGTAAGGGGTTTTGTTGCTATTATTTTAAAGTATTTTATTCCAGGAAATATTGTTTTGATACAAAAATATTTGATAGATATTGAAAACCTTTAATTGCAAGCAATTGAAAGTATCGATCAAATACATGTACTTCCTGAAAGCAATCAAACCAATTTCTGTTTCATTCTATTTGGCATTTAGTCAGAAATTTGCTGTATGTATTGTATTTGATCAATGTTAGTTTCTAAAAGAGTACCAGGGTTTTAAAATTTTACCAATGTGCAATATTTTCAATTCTTTGCAATCCTTTACAGAACATGGCAGTGAAGTGACAGAAGTAATTACAAAGGATGAGTTTTAGCATCAATTTACTAAAAGCTGTGCCAGGCAGCATTACCCACCGAAGATCATCCAGTCTATATCCCATCTGGCAACATCACCTCTGTTGATAGAATCAGGTTGCATCATTCTTCATGTTAACTGGAACAGTATTTAACATCCCTTTGTGGTAAACTTTGGCTGAATAATTGAGAGATTAAACCACAGTTATTGTGGTCAGTAAAACCATCGCAAGTTTAAAATCACTTCAGAAATAAAGTGCCGTATACTCATTCTGTAAAACAATTTCTGGCCAAACAATATCAGTAAAACTCAAATCATAATGCCCATTGAACTACATATACCCTCGTGAAAATTTTCAACAACGAATCTTTCATAGCCCAAGTCTGTCATTCAGACCGTCCTGTTTCATCAACGATGGCAGGGAAGAAAGTTATCGACCGGACCTTCCGTATTGCAGTCATAGGTCTCTCTGGCGACGAGCGAACCAAAGGATCAGTAGGGGTTGGCAAGTCATGTCTGTGTAACCGTTTCGTCCGCCCGCATGCTGACAACTTTTACAAAGATCACATATCGATTATCAGCCAGATTGATTTCAGTGGTCGAGTAATTAACAATGACCATTTTCTATATTGGGGAGAGGTAAATAAATACCTAGAGGATGGAACATCGGTGACGTGCAGCATTCTAGAGTTAACAGAGTTCATAGACGATCAGTCTTTTCAGCCGCTGAGGGGGCACGGAGACAAGGACTACAAGAAAAGATGCAAAAATCATCTGACGTCTGCAGAAAAACTGATGTACATATGCAAAGATCAATTAGGTGAGTAGATACAAATAAAGTAACATAAATAAAGAAACCTTTTTGAAAAGCAAAACTTAAAGAAGGTTCCTAGCCAGAATACCTATAGGGGTTAGGGTTCAGGAAGGTTCCTAGCTAGAATACCTATAGGGGCTTAGGGTTAAAGAAGGTTCCTATCCAGAATACCTATAGGGGGTTAGGGTTCAGGAAGGTTCCTAGCTAGAATACCTAGGGGGTTAGGGTTAATTTTGTTGTTGTGAGTCCATTAGGCCAAAAATAAAAGTCTCTGGTTTCTGGTCTACGCGCGTCGGCATGTTTAATTTAATTTATTTTTTTTGCTAGGAAACAATGTCCAATTGCAGCCAAAGTTGTTGGATCGATTGGATTTCTGCTGTGCTATGCTTTAAATAACTTTTCCACATAGGGGTATGAACATTTGCCCGATTTGTGAGGCCTCTCTTAGCCATTATAATACTTTGTATATTGGACATTTGTTCCCTGCGAATACAATGTACATGTATCACGTATTTCCCTGTTGGCAAAAAACAAAAAACAAATTATTTAAAAAAAAGAAAAGAAAAAAAAAAGCGCATCACCGCACCAATTTTGAAGCCGACTGATGACCAGAAACCGGAGACTTTTGTTTTTGGCCTTATAAATTGTCATGAAACTTTTAGCATATTTTAGCATATTTCTTGAAATGACAATGATGTCCATTTACATTCCCTTTAAAAACAATTTTTTTTGGATTTTGACATGCCAAAGATCATGTTTGTTTGGGGAATTTTGTAATCATTCATTTGACCTGACGGATTGTGTTCATGAAGCGGAAATAAACGAGCAGGCCCCACGATAGGAATAACCTGAAAACTAATACCTGTACATGATTAGAAGGAAGATACGATATAAATAGCAGGATTTAGGAATGTAGAAAACATCTGTTAGATTTGGGCCATTAGACATTCAAGCAAGGACTACTAGTAATAACATATTGCTGCCATTTGAATACATATACATTTTGTGTCATAATTCAGTGGACAGTTTCAGAGTAATGCTATGAATTCACACTCAAGAATTGCCGTTCAAATTTAACTTTACATTCTCACTCAAGAATTGCTATTCAAATTTAACTTTACATTCTCACTCAAGAATTGCCATTCAAATTTAATTTCACATTCTCACTCAAGAATTGCCATTCAAATTTTAACTTTACATTCTCACTCAAGAATTGCCATTCAAATTTAACTTTACATTCTCACTCAAGAACTGCCATTCAAATTTAATTTTACATTCTCACTCAAGAATTGTCATTCAAATTTAACTTTACATTCTCACTCAATAATTGCCATTCAAATTTAACTTTACATTCTCACTCAAGAATTGCCATTCAAATTTAATTTTACATTCTCACTCAAGAATTGTCATTCAAATTTTAACTTTACATTCTCACTCAAGAATTGCATTCAAATTTAACTTTACATTCTCACTCAAGAATTGCCATTCAAATTTAATTTTACATTCTCACTCAAGAATTGCCATTCAAATTTAACTTTACATTTTCACTCAAGAATTGCCATTCAAATTTAACTTTACATTCACACTCAAGAATTGCCATTCAAATTTAACTTTACATTCTCACTCAAGAATTGCCATTCAAATTTAACTTTACATTTTCACTCAAGAATTGCCATTCAAATTTAACTTTACATTCACACTCAAGAATTGCCATTCAAATTTAACTTCACATTCTCACTCAAGAATTGCCATTCAAATTTTAACATATTCACAAACAAAATATTTCTGCCTCGGAATTAAGCTACAGTGTATGCAACATTTTTGAATGATATAATTCTTTGTATGGTACATGTACATAGCCCTATATGAAACATGCATGTATGTGTGTACATAATTGTTGTAAATATACTTTTAAAGTTTAACCCTAACTCCCTACATGTAGGCCCACTTGCTTACACATAACCTGAATCCTCCAAAATCCTTCAGTAGTAAAGCAAGCACATGACATGTATGCACACATGTGTTTCTAATCTGTGATACATGTACATGGCCAGGGACCCTCCCTGCATGCATGGAGAAATAAACAGTGTCCACTGACCCAAGCACTGACCTTGCAATCACTACAACAAACATGGATGTACATGTACCATGGAAAGGCAAGTATGCCTAATAACCTCAATCCTCTAAAATCATTCACTTTAGCAAAGAGCATGTACATGTACATGTACATGTACATGTACATGTACATGTACATGTACATGTACATGTACAGTGTACATTGTAACCTCAATCCTTCAAAATCCTTCACTTTAGCAAAAAGGATTTTGGAGGATTTGGGAAGGTTAGGGTTAATTAAACAAAAATGACAGTATTGTGTATCATCTGGCTGTATGTACAGTACATGTACTCTGTGAACTCATTTTTATCCACTCAGTGCACATCGTAGCCCTCTAGCGGTGAATTTGCACCCACTGTTTGGATGATAGCCACTTTGGTGTTATACATTTGTATGTGTGTAGAGTTGTGCGTACATTTTGTGCATACATGTACATGTATGTTATGGTAATCTGGCGCGTGTATTTCTACCAGCCAATGATCGCTTGAGATATTCTGCGTGTACGCACATCAACTGCAAAATACGCAAAACGCAATACACTAGCGCTGCCCTTTCACCCACAATGATCTAACTAAGCTTGGGCGATATCTATTTTTTTCATTCATGATAGTATCGCCAAGTCGCGATTTTCGATAGTATCGCGATTATTTGTTTTTCATTCACGCATGATTGCTTTAGAGCTGATAACCACTTCTGAAGTAGTTCACTTTTGTTTCTCACTTCCAAAAGCTGAAAAAAACTATCCCAATTTCATTTCCATAGAATTTCTGAATTGACTCACAATGGCAATTTTTTTAATTGTGATATATTTGTTTAATTGCAATTTTCCGATATCGCGATAACTTGAAAAAGGTTCTCGATATCGTAATCGCAGAAAAAAGGTATCTTGATATTCGATATTATTGTGTTATCACCCAAGCTTACATGTAGATCTAACAACATGTGCCCTCAATGGTTCATGCACGGTGCGAATAGACCATGTGATTTGTTTACACTTTGAACTTTGAACTATACAGGGTGTCCCAGAAAAAGGTAATTCTGACAATAAGGGTTAATTTTGACAAAGATATGCTTTTTATGGCTATTAATCATGTTTTACCATAAAGTAGGAGCAAAATGCTTTCCAGTGGTATCTTGATTGCATTCCTCTGGTCATGCATCACTGAGCACCATTGTTTGGAAAATGCTATGTGAAAACCCTTTTGGGACAGTTTATGGTCAGACATGAGCAGCACATTCAGATATGGCCCGAGGGAAATCTAACCGTTTGAAAGCATGTGATATGTACAAGATGTTTATCAATTGGTGATATTTATTCAGTACTGAATTATGCACCAACACCTTCCACGTGCCCACCTCTTTCGATGCAAAGTCCACAACGGCGGCGCATGTCAGCCACAGCTCGTCTCACCATTGCAGGATCATCGCGTAAGATTTCGACCTCATGTTGAATGCGGGCTTGCAAATCCTGAAGGTTACGTGGTGGACTGGTGAACACTTTGTTCTTCAAATACCCCCACAAGAAAAAGTCACAAGGAGTGAAATCCAGTGACCTGGCCGGTCATTCCACAGCATATCTGACCATGAACTGTCCCTAAAGGGTTTTCACATAGCATTTTCCAAACAATGGTGCTCAGTGATGCGTGACCAGAGGAATGCAATCAATACCACTGGAAAGCATTTTGCTCCTACTTTATGGTAAAACATGATTAATAGCCATAAAAAGCATATCTTTGTCAAAATTAACCCTTATTGTTAGAATTACCTTTTTTCTGGGACACCCTGTAGAGTACAAGGCAGATTTCCTGTCTGGCAAAAGTGTGTATATTTTCACATTGTTTCTAATAACTACACTGTACATGTACTCATATAAGGTTTTACATCAGATGTCATACATAAGTAATTTTCATCAAGGCTTAGACATATCATGGAGGTAGAAAACAGAAGGAGTCACAACGAAGGCATATCAAAGGTTCAATGTCTTTTGCCGCGGTCGTAAAATTTCTAAGCCAGCGCTAATCGTTTAATCCGATTATCGAGGAGAACTACAGCCAGGCTTTCTTTGCACATGCGCATTTCGCGCATTGCTGACGTTGTCCTATTGCACTACACGGAAGGCTGGCTCCCGATCCAACTCGACCTCGAATCCAACGCTGCAATATCTTCAGTGTACAGCATCGCATATATATGAGGATTGAAATGATAAAAGCTAAACAACACGCCTTTGAATTTGACACTTGTTGGCTTCCGGAGATCACCGAAATAACCTTAAAATAAGTTGCTAAAAGACACTTTATTGTAACATCTGAATGTTATATTTACCGTAAGTCAGCTTCGATTCGCCAAATTGACGATCAAAACACCAAATACTCGTGTAAAAATCGCTATTGAAGACAATGAACTGCGCAATATAAAAAGCCCGCGAAAAGTAGTGCGCATACGTTTTGTGTTTATTCGTTTGCTACAGATTTCTACCCTCCAATTATGTATGCTGGTCGTGAGCGGGCCGAGCGGCAAAAGACATTCTACGCAAGGGGATTATCGCGGTCGTTAAACTTGTAAGCGCAGCGGGTGGCCGTAATGTATTTCCAATGGGCCACTCCGAAGTGCTAATTGGTTATGAGATAAGAGGCTGGGCGATGTGACTCCTTCTGTTTTCTTCCTCCTGTTTTCTTCCTCCATGGACATACATTGTAGCTTACAATTATTGAAAATTTTTTGCAATCATTACAAATTTTTTTCAGGAATTACGAAAGTATTGATTTAAATTGATTTACGTACATATACGTAGTAGGTTTTTTGTTTGATTTATTTGCAGTTGGTCATCTTGACCATTGTTTTACTTTTAATACAAATTGTTATGTCTTGGTCGGTTTCATTATGAATTGGAAATTTGAAGTGTTGGCAGCTACATGTACATGTACATGTATGCTTAGGTTTTAAATATGTACATCTTTTCAAATGGTGCAATGTGTACAACTGAATAATTTTCCTTTTGTTGCATACAATACAATGAAGGCAGAGCAAAATACCACTCAAAATTTACAATTTCCTAATCAAAATTCAAGATTTTCTTTTCAAAATTAGCATTTTATACATAAACACATATTTCAGCCTATATTTTCAGGCCTGGAAATTCATTCTTGAGGGCAAGGCACACGGGGAACATTTTTAAGGGGCACCAAGGCCAAGACCAGGGCAATGGAGGTCATGACCTCTGGTTTCTGTGAAATTCCTGAATTTTGAACTACACTACTCAAAACAATTTAGGGAACAAAACAATTTAGGGAACACCGGATTTACTGCGAGAGGTGTTCACACCCGTTATTGGAATGTTCCATGAACCGGGATTTTCATTTGCAACCCCCTCTCTCTTTCAGTAGTCATGTCATGAAATGTGTAATCACTACATGCATCCTTTATCATGAGATTATTCCCTGTTCCCTAAATTGTTTTGTTCCCTAAATTGTTTTGAGTAGTATATATAGTTCCCTGTTGTAAGCCATTGTATTTGTATCTCTTCCTGTTCCTGGTTCAGGTACACGAAGTACACATTGCATTATACATGTACATGTAATACATTGTAATATATTGTATTACATTGTAATACCTTGTATTACATTGTATTACATTGTAATACTACATGTAATGACTCTATGATGTAACAATGGTAGATCTAAATTTATAGAATTGTCATACATGTAGGGGTAGTCCACTTATCCAAAGGCATTGAGTCCAAATACTACATGGGGTGTGTTGTCACGCCCCTTTTACCAGAGTCATAGTCACAGTGGGTTAAAAACCCAATGGTAATTGGTACATGTACACTGTTGTGTTATATTTTTGGTTAAAATTGAAGGTGTAAACCAAGGACCCTCTTTTGTTCCTCTCTACAGACCTTGGTCATGGTTTAAACTGGGCATAACTGTTTAATATTTGTTGCTAGAATTTTTCCATTCTCATGCAGAATTTAACTTTCCTACATGTATAATGACTTATAAATGGCAGAAAAACGACCAAACTTTCACACTCAGTTTTCTTGAAACAAAATTTTGCACATTAATTGCTTACAACCTTTTGCCAGTCACACTTTTGTTACGTCCTTCTTCCGGGCACATGAATGATTTTGATTATATTAAAGATTTATTTATATTTCTCCTCAAAGGTGATGAATCAAACTATGACAGAAAAATCATGCCAGATGGAAAATTTGTAGTGGATGGTTACCTTGTCGTCTATGACGTCAGCCATGTACAAAACCGACCACCAAACAAACAGTACAGCTTTATCTTAGATCTTCTCTCCGGGCCCTTGTCCAAGAATAAAAAACCCTGCGTGCTCGTTGCGACAAAATGTGAGGAACCCGAAGGCACTGCTTTTGATGAAGTCAAAGCGATTAAAGACAAGAAAAAGGTGACGTTGGTCGAGACGTCGGCATTTGAGAATGTCAACGTTGATTTTGCTTTCCTAACTCTTGTGAATCTCATAGACAAAACCAAGAAGCTTCCCAAAGAAGTCCCCTTCATCAGTGGAATTAAGAAACAAAAGGAACTCTTGGATAAGGTTGAGGAGGCCTACATGAGTGTCTTGAATCAGACAGTTAAAGATTACCACGACGTTTGGAACAAAACAAAGAAGAAGCTAGTCGGGGAGGACCACTATCTCTCATACTTGAAATACTTTGGTTCGGAAATCGCTGCTAAGAAGTTCAAGAGTCACACAAAGAAGTTGAAGGAGGCACAACAGCAATGGAAGAAGCAGCAATGTCTGGAGACGCTCCCGAAAGCTCTTGAAGACATGCTTCCAGATCTTAAATCCATAGATGGAAGGTTAGTGGCTTTATCATAGGCCTGATTGAATAATAAACTTGCATTACCCATGTAATCCTGACAATTTCCCAAATTTTGTGTTTTTCTTCAGATCATTTTTCTGACATATTTCCTGACAACGTTGAGAACAAACCAACTGGCTCTTCTCAGAGCCATCACTTCTTCCAAGAAGAGATTATTACATGGTGTCACCCGAAAGAACTCAATTATATCTATCTCCACCATGCAAAGCCTCAAATCCTACATCATGTTTCATGACAATTTCCGAAATTTTGTGTTTTTCTTCATAACATTTTTCTTGACAATTTCCGAAACTTTGTGTTTTTCTTTAGAACATGTTTCCTGACAATTTCCGAAATTTTGTGGGTTTTTTTCAGAGCACATTTCCTGACAATTTCCGATATTTTGTACATGTATTTATCTTCAGAACATTTTTCCTGACAATTTTCAAAATTTTGTGTTTTTCTTTAGAACATGTTTCCTGACAATTTCCAAAATTTGTTGTTTTTCTTCGTAACATTTTTCTTGACAATTTCCGAAATTTTGTGTTTTTCTTTAGAACATGTTTCCTGACAATTTCCGAAATTTTGTGGGTTTTTTCAGAGCACATTTCCTGACAATTTCCGAAATTTTGTACATGTATTTTGTACAAAATTTTGTGTTTTTCTTTAGAACATTTATGACATCCTATTTAATAGAGAAAAAATAAAAATATATAAACTATGAAGTGAGATATTTCATAAAATAATTGAAAGATAGTGTAAACTTTACAGGCCTGTGATTTCTCAGGATTTTTCCTGATTTCAATTTTTTTTTCAAATCTCCCTTTGCCTAAATATTTTCTTGAAAGAAAATAAGTAGCCACCAAGGAAAAAATGAAGTTGTTTGTACTTTGCTGTAGTGTCCTCCGAGTTGGCAGCCAAGGCCAAAGTGGCCGTGCCCTCTCAATCCTTAAGGTCGAGGCCTGGTGTGTATAAACCTCTAGTTTCTTGTTTGTGGGGATGTGGAGAATCTGTAAATTAAACATCCAGGAGGTTTAGGGGGCTTTGTCCTCCAGACCAAAGGGAGACCCAAGCTTGCTACCCATTTTTCAGGATTTTTTTACTCTTGTTAATTCACACACCCCTAATAGCGCCTTGAGCGCCCAGCAGGGTGGATATGTGGGTGCTACAAGTCTTTATTATTATTATTACTTGATATGTTTTATATATTGTCTCCCTAATTCTCAAAATGAACTTTTTATGATAACATATTGACCTTTGACCCTTGACCTTTCCACCACTACCAGGGACTGGAAAGCATGCAAGGAGATCATCTCTTCCCACCACAACTATCAAGATTGGTTCGTGAAGCTAGAGCGAGGAGAGTCGTGGCGATACAGCGAATACATCGACAAGACCGACCATCAGATCGCTGTCGACTTCCTGGAGACCAATGCTGTGGATTGCGAGAAGTGCTTCAAGGCTCATGAGAACAGACTCAAGGAAGCTCTTAAAAAGGAGAGGTAGGGGATGATTGCTTGGCCTCACAGGGGGCTTTTGATTAAGTTGGAGGGGGTGGGGGTGGGGGTGTTGGGCTGGGCTGAGGTTGAGGTTGGAGGTGGGGTTGGCTGAGGGCGGGGGTGGGGTTGGCTGAGGGCGGAGGTGGGGTTGGCTGAGGGCGGAGGTGGGGTTGGCTGAGGGCGGAGGTGGGGTTGGCTGAGGGCGGAGGTGGGGTTGGCTGAGGGCGGAGGTGGGGTTGGCTGAGGGCGGAGGTGGGGTTGGCTGAGGGCGGAGGTGGGGTTGGAAGAGGTCGGAGGTGGGGTAGGCTGAGGGATGAGGTGGGGTTGGCTGAGGCGGAGGTGGGGTTGGCTGAGGGCGGAGGTGGGGTTGGCTGAGGGCGGAGGTGGGGTTGGCTGAGGGCGGAGGTGGGGTTGGCTGAGGGCGGAGGTGGGGTTGGCTGAGGGCGGAGGTGGGGTTGGCTGAGGGCGGAGGTGGGGTTGGCTGAGGGCGGAGGTGGGGTTGGGTGGGGGTGGGGTTGGTTGAGGTGGGGTTGACTGAGGGTGGAGGTGTGGTTGGCTGAGGTTGGCTCTTTGTAATACCTTTGCCCCAATTATGCTACTGTGAGTGAATTATGCTAAACAAAAATGTCGCATCAATGCAACAAGGTCTTATAGTTACGACCTTGTTGCAGACATGGATTTTGCTCAGTGCAACAAGGTCGTATCCTTTTACAGAGTTCCATGATGAACACAAAAAACCTACATGTATGGAGGAAGATACAACGTTGTTGCACTGTTGCACGCAATTGTTTTAGTGTATGCGAATTTATGCACTATTACACATATGACAGATTATCTGGAACCTTTCCATCCACTCCTTGTCCTCGGTAGATATTACTAATTCATTCATATAATCAAATTACTACAAAGTATTTCACTGAGAGTCACTGACATAAATGTTGCTACGCAGTTTTAATTGTGGACGTATAATCCAAGCCTTTGCTCAAAAGATCTTTATTTTTACATGTAGATTGTTCTTATCAGAATCACAATCTCACTTAGCGATAGTTGAGACAACCCACTGGCTCGGGTGGGATTTGAACCCACAACCTCCTGCTAACTAGTGCAGACATCTTAAGGCATCTTATCAGAATCACAATCTCACTTAGCGATAGTTGAGACAACCCACTGGCTCGGGTGGGATTTGAACCCACAACCTCCTGCTAACTAGTGCAGACATCTTAAGGCATCTTATCAGAATCACAATCTCCCTTAGCGATAGTTGAGACAACCCACCGGCTCGGGCGGGATTTGAACCCACAACCTCGTGCTAACTAGTGCAGACATCTTAAGGCATCTTATCAGAATCACAATCTCCCTTAGCGATAGTTGAGACAACCCACCGGCTCGGGCGGGATTTGAATCCACAACCTCCTGCTAACTAGTGCAGACATCTTAAGGCATCTTATCAGAATCACAATCTCCCTTAGCGATAGTTGAGACAACCCACCGGCTCGGGCGGGATTTGAATCCACAACCTCCTGCTAACTAGTGCAGACATCTTAAGGCATCTTATCAGAATCACAATCTCCCTTAGCGATAGTTGAGACAACCCACCGGCTCGGGCGGGATTTGAATCCACAACCTCGTGCTAACTAGTGCAGACATCTTAAGGCATCTTATCAGAATCACAATCTCCCTTAGCGATAGTTGAGACAACCCACCGGCTCGGGCGGGATTTGAATCCACAACCTCCTGCTAACTAGTGCAGACATCTTAAGGCATCTTATCAGAATCACAATCTCCCTTAATAGCAATAGTTGGGAAAACCCACATGGTGTTATGACAAACCGAACCGATGCTAATTTGTTAATTGATGAAAATCTTGAGTTGAGTGATAAAACAATTGATTTTACCCTTACACCGACGTATGTATGAAGCACTGTAGACTCAGTGCTTTCCGAGTGTCTGTGAAAAAAACACAGGCAACTCGGGCGGGATTTGAACCCACAACCTCCTGCTTACTAGTGCAGACATTATAACTCTCGACCACTGAGTAAAGCGCCTATATTACCTTGGTGTAAGGGCAAAATCAAGTCAATTATTATTTGTTAAAATACTTTTAGAATGAAGGTGGAATTCCGCAAGCTTCTGAAGGCACTAAATGATGTTGTCCTCCCTGGCCGCCCCCTGGAAGACACCCTAACGCATCTTGTTGATGAGGAGAGCTACCAGTATCTGAACGAGGCAGAGAGGAAGGAAATCTACGATACCCACCAGATGGAGATAACCGAGCAAGCCAAAAAGGACTTTGTAGAGTTATTGCTGGAGAACATTGAGACGTTTGAAGATTTTGATATGGATAACGTCAACTCCCATATGGAGGCTATTATTAAGCATAAACTACTGAAGGAACCAAGGTGAGGGGTGAAGGTTATGTCAGGGGTAGGGGTGCAGAGGTTTACGTAGGGGTGCAGAGGTTTACGTAGGGGTGCAGAGGTTTACGTAGGGGTGCAGAGGTTTACAAAGGGGTGCAAAGGTTTACGTAGGGGTGCAAAGGTTTATGTAGGGGTGCAAAGGTTTACGTAGGGTTTGCAAAGGTTTTTCGTAGGGGTGCAAAGGTTTTTCGTAGGGGTGCAAAGGTTTTTCGTAGGGGTGCAAAGGTTTTTTGTAGGGGTGCAAAGGTTTACATAGGGGGTGCAGACTTCTGAAGGAACTAATAATGTAAAGGGTGCAGGTTGGGTCAGGGGTACAAAGGGGTCATGTAGGGGGTGCAAACTACTGAAGGAACCAATGTGAGGGGTAAAGGTTGGCTCAGGGGAAAGGGTTTTGGGTCAGGGGTAGGGGTGCAATGGGGTCATGTATGGGTGCAATGGGGTCATGTAGGGGTGCAAGCTACTGAAGGAACTAAGGGGAGGGGTAGAGGTTGGGTCAGGGGTAGGGGTTGGGTCAGGGGTAGGGGTTGGGTCAGGGGTAGGGGTTGGGTCAGGGGTAGGGTGCAATGGGGTTATGTAGGGGTGCACACTACTGAAGGAACTAAGGGGATGGGTAGAGGTTGGGTCAGGGGTAGGGGTGCAAAGGGGAAACAGAGTATCAATAATGAAAGGAGCCAAGGTGAAGGGGAAAATAACTACTGAACCCAATGTTTGGACAATTTTGATGGAATTCTGCAAACCTGCAAGCAAATTCCTCTTAAATGTTCTCCATGTGTACCATCAATTTATTGTAAATGTATGCTGACCAGGAATGATATTCTTCCTACTTTTGTGGGAAATTTTTGATTTTGAAAATCCTACCATGAAACCAGGTTCCGACTAACTTCAGACCATGGAAACTTTTTTTCGTATATCATTTTATTGTAAATTCCGAGATAAAAAACGGTTTCCTTGCTATGCAAGGCTATAGAAGTCAACCACTTTTGGCTAGCATATGCCAAACGATAATGGCAAACATTTTTCCTACCTTTTCACTTTCTCGCATTATATCATCCTTGATGCCAACTTTTTTTCACAGGTACAAGAATTTAGAGGGTTTGAACCAAGAGAGAAGACTATTACTGATGAAACACGCTGCATTTGTTGACAATCCTTGCAGACAAACATGTCCATCTCAAATGCGATGTATGGATGAATTGATCAACCAGCTTCTGGAACAGAAAGTCGTCAAGTAAGTCTTATGATTTCGCAGGATTTTTCCTGATTTCAGGATTTTCTACAAATCTCCCTTTGCCTCAAAATCTTTTTGAAAGAAGAGAAGTAGCTACCAAGGAAAGAAAGAAGTAGCCTGTATTGTGTCCAAACCTCTAGTGTCTTGTTTGTGGGGATGTGGAGAGTCTGTCTCCACAATTAAACATCCAGGAGGTTTGGGGGCTTTGTCCTCTAGACCAAAGGTAGACCCAGAACCAGGCTTCTGTCATGAGTATTTAGATATGTTTTGAATGTCTAGATTTTGTAATATTTTTGAAGGACTTCACCAATTTATATTTATGTGGTCTAGTAAACAAAAATATATTTATAATTTGTTCATTTCAGATGTCAAGAAAGAGAACTCCCAGACAGATGGTCAGAGCCAAACAGTAAACTTAGCCTCGTTGTCTTAGGAGAGAATGGTCTAGCCGACGAACTAGCCAATGAAATAAGGGTAATGCTTTCTTTCAAATTTAGGACGCAGAAATTTATTTAAAAATATACAAGTTCTTGGTTACTGATCAACATTTCTGAATTTCAGTATCACTGTTTTCTCCAACCCTAACAATCCTGAGTTCATCAAAATCCATCCCCTGGTTTTGCTTGATTTTGATACATGTAAGTCCAAATATTGGGGTACCTTTTTACCGCATGTTGATGGATTTTTGATGATTTAGGATTGTTTCTAGCAAAACGTCTCTACTGGGGGTTAGGGTTATAATGTTTAACCATAACTACCCTAAATCCTGCAAAATCCTTCTTGTTTTGCTTGATTTTGATGGATACAGTACTCCACAGTATAGCCCAGAGAATAGAGCATGTAGCCATGTGTACCAAATCCATCAAACTCCACCGGCTGCTTTTGTTGGATTCAAGACTGTGTATAGCCAAGCCATGGATGCTTTGCATTTGCTACTGTACCAAATCCATCCAACTCCACCGGCTGCTTTTGTTGGATTCAGGACTGTGTATAGCCAAGCCATGGATGCTTTGCATTTGCTACTGTACCAATTCCATCAAAGTCCAACAACTGGGTGACTTTTTACTGCATGTCGATTGATTTTGGTGGATTCAGGAAGTTTTTTTAGTGACAATACTGTCTCTTTAAATTTATATCACGGAGCCCAAGAAACAGAAATTTTTGTCTGAGCAGTATTTGATCAATGGTGCAGCCATCTTGTTTTCATCCAAACCGAGGCTGGAAGGAAAATAGTCTGGCACCTTTTATGGAATGAGAATCAGTACTATAATTGCTATTGTATATGCAGGGAATTACACTAAGATGGCAGCATTTTTTTAAATATCAGGCACAGTCTGTACAGGAGGAGTATACACTAGACAATGTCATCTACTCGCTGGAGCTCAGACCAATTGATGGTGACTTAGCAAGACCACAAAATTACCTCTCCACCCCCGACTTCACTCCACACGGTACGTAATAATAATAATAATAATAATAATAATGTGGATTTATAGAGCGTACATATCCACCAAACTGGTGCTCAAGGCGCATTATATTATTACCCCTGCTCATCAGGCTCATAAATCATTTATGAAAAAATCTCAGCTCCCTGGGGAGTATACAGCTCAATTAGGGGTAATCAAACACAACAACCAACTCTGCCCTCACAGGTACCCATTTACTCCTGGGTGGAGAGAAGCAATTATTGCTCAAGGACACAAGTACCACGATCGCGGTTGGGATTCGAACCCACATTCTGATGACTAAGCCATCAGAACACAAATCCGATGCTCTAAACCGCTCGACCATGGCATTCCATACATGCCAATGTACATTACACACACATATCTAGTGCACTTTGCTGCCGGAAACCCCGACCAACCGGCACTCGGGATCCTGCAACCACCACTGGCCAAAATTTTGTTTTTTCCCCAACCACAACTATTTCCTTTCACAGATTATCAAAAAAAACCTGACAAATGTTGTCTTTACCAGTAAAAACAAAAAAACTCCATTAGAAGACTCAGTCCTTTTTATTACTATTATTTGTTTGACCTCAACAAAACAAAACGGCAAATAATACAGAACCATGGAAACGGCTCGGAATAATTACAAACTACATCAAGACAAAATACAAAAACAAAAAGGTTATAGATTTTGATGAAATTCTTGAAACTTGTTATAAATAAATAATTTGATTTTTTTTTTTTGCTCTTACACCGACGTATGTCTAAAACACTGTACATTCCTCATTTTGAGTCCCATACAAATGTGCATTAGAAAACTGCATAAGATGAAGTCCAATGTGAAATAATGCACTCTATGTGAAAGGTGAAAAAGTTATTGGTTAGGACAGAATGTTGTTGGGTCAACACATTTTCTTATATTCATGTACATGTAGTCCTGATGAGTGCTAACATATCTAATTCAACTGTTTGCATTTGTCATCACTGGTAAAGTCATAAATCCAAAATATGAATTCCTTTTGTTGTAGGATTTAAGGCTTTGCATGGTGGAGATAGATACTTGAGTTCTTTCGGGTGGCACCATGTAATGATCTCTTCTTGGAAGAAGTGATGGCTTTGAGAAGAGCCGGTTGGTTAGTTCTCAACGTTGAGAACAAAACCAATCGGCTCTTCCCAGAGCCATCATTTCTTCCAAGAAGAGATCATTACATGGTGCCACCCGAAAGAACTCAAATTCCTTTTGAATCATTGGAGAAGATCTAGTCAAAAAAAAAAAAAAAAAATTGGAATTTTAAAAGTTCCTTGTGACCAAGTAGGATTCCTTGATCAAATGGTTTGAATCTTTGAAGACAGAATTAATAAAAAAAAATTTCAAAGGCCTTTCAATTTCAACAATGTTTTATTTTTGTTCAGAATTTCTTTTGAACATCACAAGTCCAATTTGTTGAGATTTTACGTGACATTTTGTGTTTAAGCAAACTTTTCTTTTCTTTAGGTTGTATATGCACATTCAGCTCCCCCGAAGATCTGTCCTACATAGCCAAAAGTCTAAAGACGAGTTGCTTAGCGTTAACGGAGGAGAGTAAGAATGATATCTACGCCACCTTGCAGCCAGACATCCCCGTTATTCTCTTGTTTGCTCGGGACCTGTCCGTCCCTGAGTCGGACATCGCCCAGATGAAACAAGACATCAGTGAGCTGTCTGAGAAGTAAGGAACTACAATGAATTTTATAGATTTTATTTGGGTGTAAAATTGAAATGATTCTCAAAGTCAACAATAGCATTGATCGCTATTAATTTGCTAAAAATGTATTAGTAAATACTGTTTTGCGGTGATACTGTGTAAAAATGTCTTTTGGGTAGTAAGTGGATAGAAAGTTCAATGGATATTCCTTGTACTGAGGGAGGAAGGCCAAAGTTGTGGTACAGCCAAGCCTTTGAGAAGCCTACATGTAGCTAGGCCCAGGCTTTGCCCAGGCCTAGAAGCCTATATAATCCCCTATCTGAGCGCAAAAGAACCTTGACTAATGAATAGATCTCAAATGGCTCTTATTGTTAAACACAGACCTGACTGACACCTCAGCTATCTTTAGTTCACAACTGCAATGGTTTTGGCTAGGAACCTTCCTGAATCCACCAAAATCCAACACCATGCAGTAGTAACACTACCACCCAACTGTTGGACTTAGCTGGAATTGGGACACCCAGCCCCATGTAAAGTATCCCTGTCAGGGCTATACAGTACTGAGTCCATCAAAATACAACACCATGCAGTAACACTACCACCAAACTGTTGGACTTAGCTGGAATTGGGACACCCGGCCCCATGTAAAGTATCCCTGTCAGGGCTATACAGTACTGAGTCCATCAAAATACAACACCATGCAGTAACACTACCACCAAACTGTTGGACTTAGCTGGAATTGGGACACCCGGCCCCATGTAAAGTATCCCTGTCAGGGCTATACAGTACTGAGTCCATCAAAATACAACACCATGCAGTAACACTACCACCAAACTGTTGGACTTAGCTGGAATTGGGACACCCGGCCCCATGTAAAGTATCCCTGTCTGGGCTATACAGTACTGAGTCCATCAAAATACAACACCATGCAGTAACACTACCACCAAACTGTTGGACTTAGCTGGAATTGGGACACCCAGCCCCATGTAAAGTAGCCCTGTCTGGGCTATACAGTACTGAGTCCATCAAAATACAATACAACCAGTTGTTGGAGTTTGATGGGTCTGGGGTTGTAAGGGTTAAGAAGTATTCTTTTCTTTTCCAGGCTAATGGACTGCACCATCATCGAAATGCCCACCGAGGAGACCACGCTGTGGCACGGCAAGAAGTTCCATGAGTCTCAGATCCGAAGATCAATCCGTGCCATTGCCAACAGCCGACGACGCTCCAGTCATGACAGAGACGATGACGTGTCTCACGACGGGAGCCAGTATGATCCGGATATGAGGTATGAAGCAGATAACCAGTCCCTATACGACGAAATCGTCTTCTCCAACAACAAAGTCCAGAGTTTTATGGGTACCAGCGGCAATGACACTCCTCCTAGCCGTGGGTCGGATGACCTAACGGCAAAGGGGGAGTCTCCCATGGGGGCTGGTCAAAAGGTTCAGAAAGATTTAACAGAGTCAGAATCTCAGTTTAAATCCCACAGTGCGTTTGCACAGAGAAAAGCATACGTTGGACCCTCGGTGACCGGTAATGGGACGGGTACTGATCACCCGTCGAGCGAAGATGATGAGATTGATGGTGATGATCCGATATTGAGGTATTTGACATCCCTCAAATTTCTCTTCTGAGTGCTAACATCTGTCATGGTGTACTAAAGAGAAACAAAAAAAAGAAGAATTATCATGCAAGTTTTCTTGTTCACTCCTGAGGAAAAAACTTTTTTAGTATTTTAAAATTAATTTATTTTGTTTTTTAATGTAAACATTTAATGTTAATTTTGTGATTTGTAAAAAAAAAAAAAAATGAGCAAATTTTCCATTTTGTTCAATGTCTAGTTTTATGACAATGGATATATGACATAAAACACAATAAAGGGGGCCACTTTCCTACCGTCACGTTAGCAGTTTTTCTAATGGTTGTAATTTTTTTTTAAATATATGAAACCACCATAAAAGACTTTCAACATTTGAATAGACATGCATGCTTATCATGAAGATAATTTGAGTTGATTATTACTATTATTTTTTTAATTACCCTAAAATTTCCATCAACAAATGGATGGAAAAGTGAGCTAACTTTTTCCGTCCAATTTTTATGGAAATTTGAGGGTAAAAAAATAAATAAAAAAATAAATAAATAAAATAAATCAACTCAAATTAGTTCTAGTATAAGCCTGCATGTCCATTCACATGTTGAAACACTTTTTGCTCGGTTTCAGGTACTTAAAAATAAATAACAACCATTGGAAAAACTGCTAACGTGACGGATGCAAAGTGGCCCCCTTTATTGTGTTTTATGTCATGATACATTGCCGATGAAATGAACTTTCAGGGATATTTTCTTCTTTTTTTAAATCACAAATTGCAGCAAGAGAGGCAAATTGCATGCAAACAAAAAGAAATTACACAAACATTAAAGAGGGGCTCTAAGGTCAAATTTAGTTTTGTGATTTTCCAATAACTAGAGTCCTTATTAAAGTGTGAAAAAATTACCAAAAAAATGAGTCTCTAACCTCACGTTAAAGTGATGTAAAATGTCATTTTATTTGATAACCTTCCTGTGTGAAATTTGTTAACATCCAAAGACAACAGTGATGTCACATTTCAAATAAATGGATCTCTACACTTTTGTACGGTGAATTTGCAGTTCATTCCTGAATCTCCACAATATTTGATCAAATCGGCGTTGAAATTGACTTTTTGACAAACAAAAAATTCCTGTATGGAATGTTACAGACTCATTTACCGTAAGAAAATAGTGACGTCATGTTTCAAATATCGCTCTGATAGGGTATCAAATAAAATGATGTGTTACACCACTTTAAAGTGAAGTTAGAGACGTAATTTTTTTCACACTTTAATAAGGACTATCTATTGGAAAATGAGTGCATCACAAAACTGAATTTGACCTTAGAGTGCCTCTTTAATTACTTGCTTGAAAATTACTTCTGTAATATTTTCTGACTGACGCTGGTGAAGGACAACTAATTAATTTACAAAGGGAAGGTACAAAAGAATAAAAATATGAAAATATATACAGTATGTCCCCAAAAAAGTGTCACTCTAACTATTTCTGAAAATATACCAAAACCACAAAATAAATTTTGGAACTTTTTCAATTGCACAGATACTCCTAATCCTTGGCCTAAACACCTGTGATTACATAAAACTCACAGGTGTTTAGACCAAGGATTAGGAGTATCTGTGCAATTGAAAAAGTTCCAAAATGTATTCGGGGTTTTAGTATATTTTCTGAAATAGTTAGAGTGACACTTTGTTTGGGACATACTGTATATATATATACACTGAACAAAATTATAAACGCCCCATGTGGCACTTTGAAACTTTTATTAGCCTTAGAGGTTGCAAAATCATACAAAATTCATTTTGTTGTTCAATATGCTACAGATTACTGTCCGTTAGAACACGATAGTGGCGTCTGGCAATCATGGACATGCATGTGGACACGGTGGGGGTCATGTTGAAACATGGGGCGTTTATATTTTTGCTCAGTGTATATTGTTTAACATTACACAGTGTAATAAGCTGAAACTTTCATAGGTTGGTTGTGTAATCCCGCCAAAAAACAGGTTTCTAGTCTCTGTCCGCGTCGCCTCAGACCCACACATCGTCATTTTTAATTTAATTTTTTTTTTTGCTATGAAATGATGTCCAATTGCAGCCAAAATTGCTGGATCGATTGCTGGAATTCTGCCATGCTGTGCTTTAAAAAACTTTTTCACAAAGGGGTATGAACGTTTGCCCGATTTGTGAGGACTCTCTTAGCTACCATACTTTGTATATATGGGAAATTTGGTCCCCGGGTATACAATGTATCACGTATTTCCCTGTTGGCCAAAAAAAAGAAAAACGATGGCCGAAAAAAAAAAAAAAAAGTGCGTCACCGCACCGATTTTGAAGCCGACTGATGACCAGAAACCGAAGACTTTTTTGTTTTGGCCTAATGTAAGCTTGGGCGATAAGCTGATCATATTGAATATCGCGATACCTTTTTTTTTATTCGATTATGATATCAAGAAGCTTGTCAAGTTATTGGAAAATCGCGATTAAAAAAAATCGCCCTTGTGATTCAAGTCGGAAACTCCATGGAAACAAAATTAGGAAAGTCTTTTCAGCTTTTTGAAGTGAGAAAAAAAGGTGGGCTACTTCAGAAGTACATACACGCTATGAAATGAATTTGTGATTTATTGTGACGCTTGTAGAGGGGTACATACCTGTGGTTATCGGCTCTAAAGCAATCATGCATGAATGATAAAAAATAATTGCGATACTATCAAAAATCGTGATGTATGTTTGGCGATATATCGTGGATGAAAAAAATTGATATCGCCCAAGCTAATGTATGACATAAAACACAATAAAGGGGGCCACTTTGCATCCCTCACATTAGCAGTTTTTCCAATGGTTGTTATTTATTTTTAAGTACCTGAAACCGACCAAAAAGTGTTTCAACATGTGAATGGACATGCAGGCTTATACTAGAACTAATTTGAGTTGATTTATTTAATTTTTTAATTTTTTAATTTATTTTTTAATTTATTTTTTTACCCTCAAATTTCCATAAAAATTGGACGGAAAAAGTTACCTCACTTTTCTGTCCATTTGTTGATGGAAATTTTAGGGTAATTAAAAAAAATAATAGTAATAATTAACTCAAATTATCTTTAGGATAAGCATGCATGTCTATTCAAATGTTGAAATTCTTTTTTGGTGGTTTCAGATATTTAAAAAAAAATTACAACCATTAGAAAAACTGCTAACGTGATGGTAGGAAAGTGGCCCCCTTTATTGTGTTTTATGTCGTATACTGATTCAAAGATAGTAAGCATATCCATAGAAGGAGTTTTGTCAATATTACTAAAGTTGTCCCTTCCCTTTAATGATAATAAGCTTATTCATTCAGAGACTTATCTTCCATAGTTTTTACATACTCCATGTAGTAACTTTTTGCCAGCTTTCGCAGATCAAGGATAAGTCAACAGGTGGTGTCGCCCCTGTTTACTCTGGACTAGGTTCAGGCCTGTGATTTCTCATGATTTTTACAAATCTCCTAATGCCTCATAATTTTCTTGAAAGAAGAGAAGTAGCTACCAAGGAAAGAAAGAAGTAGCTACCAAGGAAAGAAAGAAGTAGCCTTTTATTGTGTCCAAACCTCTAGTTTCTTGTTTATGGGAATGTAGAGAGTCTGTGAATCCTCCACAATTAAACATCCAGAAGGTTAAAACTTGTAGCTTTGCATGGTGAGGATGATAAGTAAGACTAATTGCGGTGACACCATGTGGAATCTCAATTGAGTAGTAATTAGTTCTGAAAAGAACTGGAGGTACAACTCGACGTTTCGATCAGTATGCTCTGATCATCCTCAGGAGAATGAGGACGATCAGAGCATACTGATCGAAACGTTGAGTTGTACCTCCAGTTCTTTTCAGAACTAATTACTACTCAATTGAGATTCCACATGGTGTCACCGCAATTAGTCTTACTTATCCAGAAGGTTCAGGGGGCTTTGTCCTCTTGATCAAAGGGAGACCCAGGCATGCTACACATAAGGATTTTTTACTTTTGTCAGTTTACAGCCCTGTAGGTTATTACATGACTGGCACACTGAATGCGTAATAGGCTAGTTCATACTTCACGCGACAATGGTTCATGGTAAATATTTGCGGCGAAGGTTCGAACACATTTCAACTTGTGTGAATCATTTGTCGCAAATTTGGTACGTAAAATTCGCTTCGCAAACGCTTTCGCATTCGCTTCGCACGAAATATGAACTGGCCTTTACTCGTACCTTTAAGAGCTTTCCTATTGGTGGAACTATGGGGTGCCTAACATCACCCAATTGTAGCTTACGTAGTTGTGTTCTTTAAACTATCCTAATTATCCTTCTTCATGCAATCGTCATAAATTCGCTCATTTGAAATGTGTTCAATTTTTGTGTATCATTCACAAAAGGTTTTGATGTCACATTTTGCTTTGTGTTTGCGTAAAGGACATGTTTGTATCATTCTTCATGCTGGTGTGAGGATTGATCAGGGTAATTTGAAATGTGTCCAACTTCTGTGAATCATTCACAAACGTTTTTACGTCACATTTTGCTTTGTGCTTGCGTAAAGGACATGTTTGTATCATTCTTCATGCCGGTGTGAGGATTGATCAGGGAACTGATCTCTTTACCTGATCTCTTATCGCTTTACCTGTTTGCTTTAACCCTAACCACCCAAAATCCTGCAAAATCCTTCAAGGGTCACTTTTTGGGAAAAACTCAGCACTGTTGGAAACTGTACTTTCACCTCTTCAAATGGGACAAAATTACTATCTGGCAAGAAGTACAGGCCATAAGTGCTGAATATGAAATATCAACAAAAATACATGGTGCATTTTGAAGATAAGGGCATGTTTCCAAAAGTGCACTGATGGATTTTGGAGGATTCTGGAAGGTTCCTAGCTGGAATACCTAGGGGGTTATGGTTAACGTATCTCCCCTCTGATGACTGATTTTGACCTCTATAGCAACTTGCCGCTGAAGTGCAGCTAGTGTAGGAGGGTTAACACATGTAGCTCTGTATAATACTCATATCGTACATGCAGCTGCTTCAGGAAGTATAACAGTGAACTCTTATAGAAGAAACTCAAACATGTGGTTATAAAATAAAAATTATTTAAATTTCAAATATCCAGTCCACCTGTTTCTTTGGTAGTCTGGGTCCAATTTCATAGAGCTGTTAAGCAGATAAAATTGCTTAGCAAAAAATTTCGCTTACCAGCTTTAGATGGTTACCAGTACATTTTTCATACAAAATGTACAGACCTTGGCTGGTTGTTTGTTTCAAATTGCTTATCAACAGTATTTGCTTAGCAACATTCTCTGCTCAGCAGTTGTATGAAATCTTTTGAATGGAAGTGTTAACACTTATTGCTATCCTTCAGGATTGGTATGGCCTTGATGTGTGCGGACCCAAACCTCCCTGATCTGGTGCTAGGACCAATTATAACGAATGACACATGTTGTCGAGACTTGGACCTGAAGCAGACAGTCAACGTCGACATGTTTCTGAATACGGTTAAGAGGCGCGTCAGCATTGAGATCACCTCCTTCCATCAGGCCAAGCTTTATACAGAAGATGTCCATCATGGCTACATCTTAGTTTACTCTACAAAGAGAAGAGCTTCCTTTGAGACACTGAAGTAAGTTGATGATGTTCAAATGATTGAAAACAACATTCTGCTTCATTTATTAGCTACTTGCTTTCAAATTAGACAGCTTTTCACATATCAGTTGATGGCCTTAAAATGTAAAAAGCCCTCTCTCATATCAGTTGATGGCCTTCAGATGTTAAAAGCCCCCTCTCAAATTAGTTGATGGCCTTCAAATGTAAAAAAGCCCTTTCTCATATTAGTTGATAGCCATTAACCCTAACCCTCCAGGGTATTTTGGCTAGAAACCCTGCCAGACGCATCAGATTGCATCGTTTGTCAAAGTGACTTGGCTGCAGAGTGCAGCAAAGTGCAGCTGTGCATTTTGCTGCGTGGGCAGTCAAGGGTGTGTAGTGTATATCAGTGGTGGTACAAGTACCATGCAAATTCCATCAGTATGCACCCGTAGATGCATCAAAAGTTGCTGGGAGGGTAGTAGGTTTTCTTGTTTGCTGGGAATTTAGTTGCTGGGAAGGTTTTGTTTGGCTTTGAATATTTGAAACAAAATATCATCACTGCCTGTTCTTTTTTATGTTTTCCTTTTGTTTACATTCTTTTCTGGGTTTTCTGCTATTGAACTCAAATTTTTATTTTATTTTTATGGATTTCTTCATTTTCTCCTTTTCTTCTTTATTTTCTACTTCTTTCTTTTGTTCCTCTTATTTACATTTTGTTTCTTTTTCAAACTTTTTCTTTGGGCCATACATGTACAATGTATCATCCCAGACTGCACTATGAAAGTAGAGTGAAACCCGAGACATACCCTTCAGACCAGGGACCCAAAGTGGTTTGCCCAATTCCCCAGCACTTAGCTGGTTTGACCTCAATTTCCATCAGTATTGCTACAAAGTTCACAGCAGTTAGTGGTTGCATTTTGCATCAAAGTGCACCAGACTTTTCCACCTGATGCACTGTGCTGCGTCTGGCAGGGTTAGGGTTAATGTTGGCATCCTTTTTAAATATTAGTTAATTGCCTAAAACTGTTGAAAGCCTTATTAGTTGATGGCTTTCAATTGTTGGCAGTCTTTTACATAATAGTTGATGGCCTTCCAATTTGACAGCTTTTCACATATTAGTTGATGGCCATTAATGTCTGCAGTCTTTTAAGTATTGGTTAATTGCCTAAAATTGTTTGAAGCCTTATTTTATTAGTTGATAGCTTTCAGTTGTTGGCACTCTTTTACGTATTAATTGATGGCCTTCCAATTTGACAGCTTTTCACACATTAGATGATGGACATCAATTGTTGACAACTTTTCGCATATTAGTTGATGGCGATTAATGTCGGCAATCTCTTAAGACATGGTTTATTGCCTAAAATTGTTGGAAGTCTTATTTTATTAGTTGATGGCTTTCAATTGTTGGCAGTCTTTTACATATTAGTTGATGGCCTTCCAGTTTAACAGCTTTCATATCAAATGTTAACATTTTATCCACAATTATTTTTGTACAGATTCTTTGTAAAGAGTGTTACCCCTATTCCAGTGGAGATCGTTGCTGTTTCTGACAGTGAGAAATTCTCCTCAGACTACGAGATGCAATCACTGATAGCAGAGGGTAATAAATTAGCGGACGAGACCCAGAACTGCTCCTTCATCACAGCAGGGGCTAACTTTGGCAACCAGTGTAAGTTTTGTGTTAAAGAGACAATATCGTCATGATCAGAGCAGCCTTTCAACAGGGCATGGAATCAGTGACTGAAAATTACTAGCTCATTTATGCAGTAGTAATGGTAATATTTCCAGTCACAGAGTTAATCTAAAACTAGAATCCTGATTCCATGCCCTGATGATTGTGACGATATTGTCCCTTCAGAATTCACCAAGCACCCAAAACTATAGCAATCCTTACATCTCTGTTATGGATATCAGCTCTTTCTGACACTTTTATGTTCACCTTATAATTTATTGTTATGTTATTTGTCTCACGATCTGTGAATTTGTAGTTTAAGTTATGAGTGGCAGTGAACCATTTGATTGGCCCATTGGTGTTCCTTTTTTAGGGATTGCTGTCTTTATCAGCTTATTAACCTTTGTAGTTAATAACATTTGCACTTTATATAAAGAATTTAAAAAATAATCACATTTTTTATTTATTATGAGACAGTAAACAATAGATCATTATCACCAAGAAACCATCTTGTTTTTTTTTCTAATACACAAGTCTATGTGAACCAAAGAGAAGTTAAAGTCCAATTAGACTGGTGCTTTTCAAACTGTAATTTCTTCAGCTGATTTTTGTATCTGTGGTCAGGTAACCAGTGGATTATCAATACAACATGGTCTAGTTTGACTACAGATGATACCGTCGCATCAGTGCAACAAGGTCATATCATAGTTACGACCTTGTTGCAGACATGGATTTTGCTCAGTGCAATAAGGTCATATCTTTTTACAGAGTTCCCGGATGAACACGCAAAACTATGGAAGAAGATACGACGTTGTTCTCAGTTTTAATGTATGCAAATTTATGCACTATTGCACATACGACCTAGTTGCATTTTTTAGATGCGACCTTGTTGTTCTGACACGATGATACTGACCTTTTTTTAATTTAAGATTTAACTTACCCCCTATCACTACAGCATTGGCCTACTCAACGTTCTTCACGGAGGCCTATGACAAGATCTTTGAGACAGAGAGAGTACATGATGAAATCTTTGGTCAGTTGTCAGCCCTAGAAGATGACTATGAAGAGGATAGACAAGGAATCAGGACACCTGTCGAACCCCCACCGATTGGGTACGTCTAATTGCTTCCCCTCATTAACCCTACCCCCTAGCTGTTTTGGCTAAGAACATTCTTCAGTCTGCCAAAATCCAACACCATGCACAAACACTACCACCCAACTGTTGGACTTGGCTGTAATTAGGACACCCTGCCAAGTATCCTTGTCTGGGCTGTTACGGTACTTACACAGTCCATCAAAATCAAACAAACCCTGCTGTTGGAGTTTGAATGGTTTGGGGTGGTTAGGGTTAATCTGATCACTGTAGGCTTAAATGGACAATATCGTCACGATCAGAGCAGACTTTCAACAGGGCATGGAATTAGTGTCCTAGTTTAAGATGAACACAGTGACTGAAAATTACTGGCTCGTTTATGCAGCAGCAATGGTAATACGACCTTATCATGCAGGATATTATGTTCAGTCACTGAGTTTATCTAAAACTAGTTCTTGAATTCCATGCCCTGTTGATCAGTGTAGTGTAGGCTTAAGGCTGGTTTACACTTCAATTCAATTCAATTCAATTTTAATATCAGTCACAATTTAAAAATAGTGAGATTTCTCTTCCAGATGTGAAATTAAAAATATAAAACTTGGATATCAAACCAGACACAATTTATACATATATAAAACGCACCAAAAGGGAACCTACATTTTATATAAAAACAAATAGTAATTTTAAAATCCATACAAAAATCCTACAGTTCGCACTTATGCGGAAGTAAAGTGAATTAGCATGATAATAAAAAAAACAGTGTATTATTTCACCATTGTTGATGTCATGTTTTCGTTTCAAGCAAAAATTACAGCCATCCCTGAAGTGAAAATCCATTTTTCCCAAATTTTTCATATAATTTTGAAAAGTACTCAAAGCCTGTACTAAAATGTACATTTTAGAGAAGAAAAAAAATCAGCAAATACTCATAAAAAAATAATTGTTTTCCTAATTATCTTTAAAAGGTTTGAGGAGTATTCGAAGCCTGTAGTTAAAGGTGTTGTTTACAAACCAGGTAAGGTTTCCTGCACCCCTCCAGTCACCTCTTCCCCCTCCCCTTTAATAATAATTCTTAAGGACCAGTCTATCTACAGGAACTGACACGGTGCTAAAGGGCTTTAACAGTTATTCCACCTTATAAAAGCTGGTTTTGTCGGGTCTATCAACCTGCTGACAAAATGGATTGATAGTAGGAGAGTCAGGGGTGTGATTTGTCTGGAATTTCCTGGATTTTTGGATTTTTACAAATCAGTGTTGTGATCCTCCGGATTTTAAAGATTTAAGCAATATAGGAAAGCAAAGCAAATACTCAGAACTATAGATTTCACCCCAGCGCTGTTCACAACAGCGGCCCCAATACCCCCTCGCAATATTTACGTGGATTTTTCAAAACTGCCCAATCATACCCCTGAAGGGTTCATCGTGGCATTACGGCCCTTTAGTACTGAGATGTCCAAGTCAACTTCAGAAACATTTAAAAATGAGCTGAACAGGTTGCATTGAAGACACTTTATAACAGGTGCCAGTTTCATTGAGCTGCTAAGCAGAAAATTTTGCTAAGCAACATACAGACTACCAGCTGAAATGCATACGTTTTGTATGAAACTTTGGCCGGTAAACAAAGAAATCTGCGAAGCAAATTTTTCTAGTAAGCAACTTTGTCTAATTAGGGAAGACGTAAGGGTTGGAAAAACTTGAAGCCTGCAATTAACTTTTTATCACTTTACCACTTCGAACTCACATCTTTATTAGAAACTTTTACCTCAATAACACTTCAAAGCACATTAATTCTAAGTCATGTGGCTTTATTAATAATAATTTTTCAAATAATCAACACATTTAAAAGAAAACCAATAAAAGAAGAAAAAAAAGCAGTTCTCCAATCCCTGTTGGCGTAACATTATACCATCCAGCACATGATGATTCTGCATGCTTATTGGTCACACCAGTTTAACGTAAGTGACACATAGCAAACACATGTTTTCCACCATGTGATATTGGACCAAAGATTGTGCCCTTGGGAACCCTGGGCACAAATGATATAAAGTAGATAAGATCATACCAGTGGACCGTGTAATTTGCATACAGGTCATATGCAAATGAGGTCATAGGTTACTTTGTGTAACATTTAAACTTAGTATCATTGTTCCTTTAAAAGAGCCTTACTGAATATTATAAAATACTGCCCTCTAGTGGCTTTTGATTTTTACTTTTCAGATATTGAGTTGATTTTTCTTGTGAAATTATTTGGCATGCATATTTTTTCTTTGTTTAATTTTTGCAATTTTAAAGATAGATGATCTTGTTATGCATTCGAATTGATGTAAATTCCACTTTGCAGTCATACATGGTTTATTGTGGCCACCTTTATAATGAGGCCACCTGCCCACTGCGCCCAACATTAAAAGAACTGTGGGATAATTATCCACTGACTTAGGTGGTCACACTGAACAAGTTTGACTGTAATGCATTATGTTTGACCCCCTAACTGATAATCTTTGGTATGATTTTACTCACATTTGATGACCACTTTGAGTTTCCATTAATCTCCCAATCTTTCCTCTTTCTTCCCATTTTCATTTGCACCTGTCCACCCCAATTCACTTCGATCCCCTTTGGCTGAACACTGTTTACAAACTTTCAACTAACCGTTTTTATTCATGCCCCAAACAACTATTTCCCTGTCTTCTCTTTAACAACTGACTTGTGCTTTATTTCAAAACATTCTGCATTGCACATATTTCACTCATAAATTATCCACTATTGTTTGTCTGTATTTGTATTTGTGCATGTGTGTCTCTCTGTTTATTTCTGCCAATTTGTTTAATTTGTATCTCACATGTTGATACCTTTGGAATTAAAAAAAAAAAAAAAAAAAATCATCAATTGACCTGCTTTGGCACCTTACACCAACATTCCATTTTTGAAATAATATTTTCAATATTTCCTGTATTTCTTTTCATTTAATATTTTTTTTTATTACAATAATCTTACTTTTTGGTTGTTTGTAATACTGATTTTATAATTTATTTCTTGCATTTACTGCATTTTGAATTGGTGTTCCTGTGTTTGGGTCTCACATTGTTTGCATGTTTTTGTCACTTTTTTTAATCCTCTTGTACATGATGTCTTCCTCAAATCGCCCGGTCTTAAAACCTTAAAATTAACATCGGCGGAAACTTTTTGTTATGTCTAAATTTAATATATTTTCAATTGGGCGGCTACCGTGGCCCTTTTGCACCTTCTGACACCCTTTATAAACCATATCCCACCTTCTGACACAATTTTTTAACTCAATCCCACCTTTTGACACCATTTTTGAACCCGATCCCACCTTCTGACACCATTTTTGAACCCGATCCGACCTTCTGCCACCATTTTTTAACCCGATCTCACTTTCTGACACCATTTTTGAACCACATCCTACCTTCTGACACCATTTTTGCACCACATACCACACCAACCACGCAATGCATGTTTAAACACTGTACACCTCCGCCACAAAACATCTCCGCACACACTATTGTAGCCATTCCCAACTCGAGAGCGAGGGCGCTATCTGCTGGTGAATCGCCAACAACGGTGGCGCCGCCGTCAAGCAGAATTGATCACCTCATAAGACCTAGTGACATAAAAAACCAGCAAAAATTGATACGGCTACAAGGTACACCACCAGGTTGTGACGTTTCCCAGTGTCAGTAGAGATGCCTTTTATGATAGAAAATAGCTGAACGAAACTAGTAATCTCATTTCCCCTAATGTTGGTAAAAATAACAAATTGAAAATTAATTGATTTAGTTTTACCCTTGCACTTACACCGACGTAATGTATGAAACATTATATACAATACGTCAGTGTAAGGGCAAAATGAAATCAATTGATCATAACCCGATGCAAGAATTCCATCAAATTATTTATGAAATTCTTGTGTCAGGATAGTAAACAATTGACATGATATAGTTTTGGTCTTACACCAATGTTTTTATGAAATACTTTTTACTCATTAACCCTCTCCTACTTCTGGTACCTTTTTCATACAAGTTGATCCACCATTTGAAACCATTCACTTTTGCGGTTTTGAATGGTGAAATAACTGTTTACAGTATTGATTCCCCCAAATGGTTTTGAATGGTAGGTCAGCTAATACAAAACCTTGTTTGGATCTTTCCAAATGGTAGTACAGCTAATACAAAACCTTGTTTGGATACTTCTAAGTGGTGAATCAATGGACCCTCTATGCATTTGAATGGATTTTAATGGTAGTAAAACTTGCTACCAGCACTGTTCAAATGGTATCACCATGTGTGTATACAAAACTAATGGGCATTTTGGTAAGTGGAAATTTTGAATGGTTTCAAATGGTCAAACAGTAGGAGGGTTAATAAATCTTGGGACCTGGGGCAAATTTTTCAGAGCTGCTAAGCATGTTAGTAAGCAGATTAAATTGCTTAGCAGGTTTTACTCGCCCCACGCTTCCAAGTGTTCACTTTGCAAATGTCAGGCCTATGATTTCTCCCTTTGCCTCAAGATTTTCTTGAAAAAAAAGATGTAGCCACCAAAAAAAGAAGGAAGTAGCCTGTATTGTGTCCAAACTCTAGTTTCTTGTTTGTGGGGATGTGGAGAGTCCGTAAATTCTCCAGAATTAACCATCCAGGAGGTTGAGGGGGTTTTGTCCTCGAGACCAAAGGGAGACCCAGACCCATTTTCGGGATTTTTTACTTTTGAAATGTTCTGTAGATAATTTCCTCTTTCTTATTTGATTTTTGTTTTCCTTCTTGTTTGTGATACAGAGAAGAGAGGAGAGGAAGCTCTTTACGATCAGCCAGAGAAGTTCCCGCAAAGTCCAAAGAGATTCCCTAACCACAAAGGTGAAGGTAATAAATAAATGTGTTTTTGTTTTTGTTTTTATTCAGTGATTAGGCATAAGATACTGAGATACAGCATTGTAGTCTGCTTTTCATGAGAATGAGTATAAGTACAGAAAAATGTACTCGAGTACTCGTCCAGGAGTATTTTTCCTCCTGGACTTCAGATTAGTTGGGGACTTTAGATACCCTGCCTCCACCCCGCCCTCAACCCTTCTTTCCACACCCCTGACCTACCTTGAATCTTCTGCAGAACCTGTTTATGGCGTTGTTCAGAAACAAAAGTTGAAACCAGAACCAGCCAGTCGGAGGAGAAGTAGCTCTCAGACCTCAAAAGGAGAAGGAGAAGGTATGAGATTGCTCCTACATCAGCTTGCTGTCTTCATCATTGCTCTCAATGCTAAACTATATCTCGGCCAAACTTGACAATTTTGGCAAAGCAGGGTTATTATTTGACTAACTCATGGGTGACTGTCATGCTTTGAAGAAGACCAAAATGCTTAGTTTAGGCCAAAAAAAGTCTTCAGTACTTGAGTATGAGTATGATTACTCCAACTCTACAGTTGTAGTCGAGTACTTTTTCATGAGTACAAGTACGAATACAGAAAATTGTACTCAAGTACAAGCATGAGTACTCCAACTTCATAATTATAATCAAGTACTTTTTCATGAGTATGAGTATTACAACTCTGTTGAAATGTCTTTTTTCTTTTCATTTTTATCATCCCGTAAATATTTGTTGTATTCATTGAAGTATTTTGTTTAAGTATCTGAGATATCTATTGAATTACTTTGGTATATTATTGTATATTGTGGTATACTGTGGTTATACTTTGTTGTTACTGTGGTATATTGTGGTTATACTTTGTTGTTACTGTGGTATACTGTGGTTCTACTTTGTTTATACTTTGTTGTTACTGTGGTATACTGTGGTTCTACTTTGTTGTTATTGTGGTTCTACTTTGGTGTTATTGTGGTTCTACTTTGGTGTTATTGTTGTTACTGTGGTATACTGTGATGAAATACATACTATGTTTGAACTAACAATGAATAAGGATTGGCTATTTTTGTCGGAGATAATTATATTTTTTTATATTAAATGTAAAATGGCCAAGGAATATCCTTCTTCTGTGCTTAAACTTTGTTGTATACTTGTCCCTGTGGATCCCGACCCCAATAAACCTGAAAACTTCTGCAGAATCTACATACAAAATCTACTTACAAAATCAAATCAATTGTTTATCACCTGAGGCAAGAATTTCATCAATCTATATACATGTGTGTATATATATATATATATATATATATGTATATATACACCACAGGACCCGCTACTGCATAGGATTTTAGCCGGCCAATCGTCATTAAACAAGCTTGGTGGTCAAGAGGTTAAGACGTCTGCACTAGTAAGCAGGTATTGGGTTCGAATCCCGCCTGAGTCGCGTTGTCCAGAAATGGAATCCCCCAGAAGTATATTCCTCTCTTGACTTGAAATTAGTTTATACATGTAGTTACTTCAGATACTATCCCCCTACCCCCTCAACCCTTCTTTCCACATCCCTGACCTACCTTGAATCTTTAGCAGAATCTACTTACAGCGTTGTTCAGAAACATAATCGTCCAGGAGTGTTTTTCCCCCTGGACTTCAGATTAGTTAGGGACTTTAGATACCCTGCCTCCACCCTGCCCTCAACCCTTCTTTCCGCACCCCTGACCTACCTTGAATCTTCTGCAGAACCTGCTTATGGCGTTGTTCAGAAACAAAAGTTGAAACCAGAACCAGCCAGTCGGAGGAGAAATAGCTCTCAGACCTCAAAAGGAGAAGGAGAAGGTATGAGATTGCTCCTACATCAGCTTGCTGTCTTCATCATTGCTCTCAATGCTAAACTATATCTCGGCCTAACTTGACATTTTTGGCAAAGCAGGGTTATTTTTTAACTAACTCATGGGTGACTGTCATTCTTTGAAGAAGACCAAAATGCTTAGTTTAGGCTGAAAAAAAGTCTAGTTTCTGTTCTCTGTGCATGTCAGCATTTTTACTTTTCTTTTTGTTTTTGCTATGAAACGATGTCCAATTGCAGCCAAAATTGCTGGATCGATTGAAATTCTTTTGTGCTGTGTTTTAAATGTATGAACGTTTAGTTAGACAAGTTTTCTAAGCAAATGTTACAGATTCTGTCTTACACGTTTACATTCTTAAAAGTTTCACTGAAAAAACTCAACATTTGTAAATTAATTTTTTTTTTAGAAGTCTAAAAACTTGTTCTGACCCCCATTTGCCCCCCATAATTTGGTTTGCCATGAAGTCAAGTTAGGTTGAGGAAGCATCCACATCTTCATTGCAGTCATTCATATCTGCTGATTGGTTGAAACGCCCAGCAAAATATAGTGGGCGCTGTCTGAAACAATGCTCTATAAACTAGAATGATAGACACAGTGTTGCTGCAAACAAACACGAGGACAGACGAAAAAAAAAAAGATTTCTAGTCAGAGTTCAGCCCGACAAAAAATATGCGATATTTTTGCGAGACAATACAAATGGATAATGGTTTCATTCTCAAATAAGAGAAATCTAGAAAAAATTAAATAAAATCGAAATATAAGCAGAGAAATAACATGCTGGGCACAAGAAACCAGAGATTTTTTTAGTTTGGCTGTAGCATGCTGCCATGTTTTCAGGTCATGCTGAACATTCTGTTGTTGAAGCACAGAACTTCTCTGTTGAAGATTTGAGGTTCAACATTTTCATAGACCATCAAGATATTTAGCTGTGAATTAATTACTGTTATGTTTGCAGTGTATGCCTTTAAACAAGCATGTAAAATAAGTTTTCTTGTGCTTGAAGCTAAAGTACACTTTTGGTAACATAAATGATGACAGTTTTACATGAAACTTGAGATTTGAAGCTTTGCACGGTGGAAGTACAGTAGGAGTAAGGTTTGCAGTAGCACCATCTGAACAATCTCTTTAGGAGTTGTAACTATTGTTGGTTCAGAGAAACGGTTGTCATCTCCTAAGAGATGGTTTACATGTTGCTACTGTAATCCTTACTCCTGCTAAAACCTACTTGGTATAAAGATGATGATGGTATCAAACATCCCGAGAGAGTTCTCTCTCAGATGCTATGGTTTAACCAGTTCGCGTCGGAGGCCGTGTATACATGCAATTTTTTTTTGCACTGCGGATCGGAAAGCGTCTAAACACGCCATAGGAAACTCCGGAATATTTGTATGCATGCTCGGTTGAGCCACGCGTGTACGGTGACATGCTCGGAAGTGCCGGCCACCCGCTGTGGAAGCTTCCATTAACGTGTGTGTGGGAAAAAGAAACCCGCCACAGGGGCCCAGAAAAACTTTTTTATTCCCGACGCGAACTGGTTAAATAAAATAAGTGGAATAATTTCCAAAGTTCTGTTGACAGCAATTCCAGGTTGGAATGAATATGAATAATCATTGCTTTTTTACAACGAAACAATAAAGTCAGCTACAACTTTTTTTTTTTTACACATATCTAAGTAAATTATTACAAGATCACTTAAATGATTTACTTGTATTTTATGTGAACCCGAAATTACAGGAAATTTAAACATCATTAATTTATGCCAATGGATTGACGTAAGCTGAAATGTGTTAAACTTCTGCCCACGATTCGCTTCGCTTCTGCCCTCATTCTCAGTTTGTTTTGTTGTTGATAAAATTGGCTTTATCTTGTAAATAACAAACATAAATTGTTTATTCTTGACGGTATCATAGCAACCATTTTGGGGTTGTTAATTTATTTTAACAAATATACAGCTTCTGCATATTCATTATACAGCTTCTGCATATTCATGATTTAATCATACATATTCATCATTCCTATTCCATATTTGGTCATCCTGCAAACATATTGTTGTTATAATCCATTTCTTTCAGTGGGGAGAGTGTATTTTCTTGTTATTGTTGGGGCTCAATGTGAGTTTGGGCAAAAACATGAAATAACTTTACTCATATGTTATGATTTTTCATGATCTTCAATAAACCCTTAATACCACAATCCATCAAAATCCAGCAGTTGCTTTTGTTGGATTATGGTGGAGCCCTGTCAGTGATACAGCCAAGTCTTGAGAAGCCAGGCCCAGGTTACCTGGCCTCCTAAACTGTCTTTTGTGAGTCCTTATCCTGTAACAATACATTTACTGCCAATAAACATAACCTGGGCTTCTGGAGGGCCTAGCCCAGCCAAGCAGAGCTCATTATAATGGCTGCAGTTGTGAACAAAAGACAGCTCAGGTGTAAGTTAAGTCTTTGTTAACAATAAGAGCTATTTGAGATCTTTTGTGCTCAGCTAGCAGGTTATATAGGCCTAGGCAAAGCCAGTGCCCGGCCGGGCTTCTCAAAGACATGGCTGTACCATGACTTTGGTCCTTCTCCCTTAATAAATAAAGAATTAGCTGATGTAAACTGCTTATCAACCTAAAGGACCTGTAGTATAAATGCAAAATAGTAGTTATTGGCCTTACGTTTTGAACCAAGCAGGTTCTTTCTCAAAGGCAAAATAGACAATATACAAACATGCCATTTATGCTATTTAATTTTTTATTTAATTCTTATTTCAACTGGGTGGCCTATTCAGTGGTATCCACTGGTCTCTAATGGTTCCCAATACATTGCATGAGGTCAGGTGTACCAATTTCATCAGTTGGTGGATGAAGGAAGGTACCTAGGCCACAAAAGACTGGGGGGGGGGGGAGAAACCAACCCTCATGTTCTCTTGACATTTCTCCCCTATCACTGCCTTTGCTTCAAGCAGTCCAATGCTTGTGTGAATAATGCAAAATTTTGCTTTATATTTTTACAATGTGATGAAGAGTTTTTGTAAGATTTGTAGCTTTGCGTGGTGAAAAGGATAAGTAAAGACTGTTTGCGGTGACACCATATGGGAAAAAAATTATCTTTTGGGTAGTAGTCAAAAGAGAATTGTTTCCACATGGTTTCACCACAAACAGTCTTTACTTAAGAATCTTTGTGTTTAGGAAAACAAAAAAGTTTAAGTAGTCAAGGTAAGCGCTTTCAGCAGGCTGATTTAAATTTCCGACTCATTTTGTGGTGACAGGTCACATATTTGTCCTTTGCTAAAATGCCAAAACAAACAACCATTTGGTTTAAGTATATACTTTGAATTTATTATTAATTTATCAGAAGAATCTCATTGGTTTTAAAGGAAAGCTACAACATTGGTATTTAGAAATAAATATTTTCATTTGAACCCTCTTGGCTTTTTGTTTTAAAATAAAACAAAAAATTAACCTGAGGGGAAAAGAAAATACAAAAGGTTCATAACAGTACTTACAGGGTATGTGGTATGTTTAAGATTAAATTTTTTTTTCTTTTTCAAAAAGTTGCTGGACGGCAATTATTTGTAAATTCAACAATTAAATATTTCCTCTCTGATGAGAGCACTTCAGACAAAATAATTTCTCACCAAATATTTTGACCAAATAATTTTTTTTGATAATTGGTGAATTTGATCGTCTGGTAATTACCGATGTTGTACCTTCGCTTTAACGCAAATTTCATTTAAAACTTTTTTCCTCATCATTTAATAGTGCTGAATGGCCAAACCTTTTCTTTTATCTTGTCATTTCTTTTTGTCTTCAAGACAAGGGTACATGATTGGTATAATGTTAGAGAATTGTAATCAAACCATTTATTCACAAGAAAAAATCTAATTAATGGAAAATGTGCAAAACAAAATTTTTGTGCAAAGGGTTACTCACAACCCTAGGAAAATAATAACAACAGGTTCATAACGCAGTATTTAGGATATTTTTTGATATTATTTTCTTAAAAGCAAAAATCCCACAGACAAAATGATTTCACTAGATATTTGGCAATAAACCATCTTACATGTAAGACGAAGTATAGTTTCTATTACTGTGCAATTTTCTATAACAAAATGAAGTCCACACTACATGTATATGTTTACTACAGTAGTGGCTTGTCAGTAACAATCTATATTTTTATACATGTAAGATGGTTTAATGCCAAATATCTAGAGGAATCATTGTTGCTTTATACATAAAAAAAAATGAAAGCCAATTGTCAAATTCAGTATAACCAAAGTTATTTTATATTTGTTTTAGATAAAGCAGCATATTACTGTAATATGTTAATAATTCCCTGTCTTTAATAATTAACTAAACGTGTACCATGTCTTCTGAACATGATAGTCAAACTTCTTTCTGTAGAAAAATGTCTTAAAAATTATTCTTCTCCTTAAGAATTCTGTTTGCCGCTGGCAAAGATGTTAAGCACAAGTATGAAGCTTTGCAGCGGACGTACTAATTAAAAACTAAACAGACTAACATTACATTTCTCAGAAGATTTTGACCCTGTCGTTCGTCGTCGCTCCAAAACAGAGGTTAAACGAAGGTCACGAGAAGACAGCAGCAACTTATCTTCCGAAGAAGGTAGAGAAATAAACGGCTTCTTTGTGTGGAAATTAAGTTCATCATCGTTTTTAATAGGACATGTACAGACAAATAATCGCTGATCGTTCTAATTCTACCTGACTTGATCTTACCATTTTTTCATTTAATTTTGCATTTTCTCCAGTAATTGATCCTCATTGGTTCAATTACTTGTCCAGTAATGAATAGGATTGAAATATCATGTTATTGTTAACTGTAGTCCTAAAACATATTCACAGCAAATTTGAACGTAAAATTTTCAGCGACCAGCAAATGTGGTGGTGTTATATCATATAGTTAAAAACAATTTTTTAAATGTATATAGTAAAAAATAAAAAAATAAAAATTTAAATAAAAAATTTATTTGCTTTTTTAAAAGGACTATCATCAATTTATTTTTTGTACATGGCCTAGCTACATTCATAAATAGACAGTTTTCCTTCATTCTCCTGTAGATGTGTGAATCATCGCCGCTGCACTTGTTACCTAAAGGTTCTGTCCAATCAATTACGCTACAGTACCTGACTTGGACTTGGCCTTTGTTATTGTTTGCTATTTTGTAAATAATCAACCAATTAACCCTACCAACCTACTGTTCATCTCCAATTCAACCAATTGAAATATGCCTACTCTACTTAACCCAATCTACCAATCAAATGTCTCCCAGCCCACCCTACTCAATACCCACCCTACTCAATACCCACCCATCAAACCTACCAAACACTTTTGCAAACCCTATCCTTAACTCCCACCCAACCTCCAACCCCCAACCCCAACCTTACTTCTACTCAACCCACATACCCAACCCTCTGTTAAACCAACCCTATCTCCAACTCCCACCCACCCACCCAACCCCCCAACCCCCAACCCACCCCTTACATAACCCCCAACCCAACCCATACTCAACCCACGTACACAAACCTCTGTTAAACCCACCCTGTCTCCAACTGCTACTCAACCCACAAACAATACCCTCTAATCAACCCTCTACCAAACTTCTACTTAACCCAATTATACACAATTAATCCCTTTTCCCACTTATCAAACCCTCTACCCAACTTCTGTTGAACCCACTAATACCCAATTAATCCCTTTTCCCACTTACCAAACCCTCTACCCAACTTCTATTGAACCCACTAATACCCAATTAATCCCTTTTCCCACTTACATAACCCTCTACCCAACTTCTACCTACCACACACACCATATTTCCCAAAACATGTGAGACTCTTGCACCTGTGAATTCTTCCACTCAACCTGAGGCACCTTCACTTCTTGCACAGCTAGAGAATGTAAACAAAAACTTCCTACAAGAAGTCATTCATAACTCTATTAAATAGATGGTACGCAAGTGGATTTGTGTAATGCATTCTGGTCTAACTAATGATCAATATGTACCACAAAACGGACTCAAACTCTTTGGATATTCTCTATCAGTGTCAGCAGAAATCTATTTACCTACATGAAGTGTGCTACTACTTGTGTACTAACCTAGTCCATGGCATAGTACTCCAAGAACGATGGATTTGGTCCATTCGTGACGTTTTGTTCCACAAACTGACGCGCAAGATCTCAAAAAGAAGCAGTGCAGTCTGGGAGACTTAACCGGTCTGGGAGACTTAACCGGTGTGTGAGAGAACTGTATCTCACGCACGTACCTTAAGAGTTTATCGAACATGCCAATTGTTTGCCACACAGATGGTTCGCCTGTGTCTAGTTAAAGATTGCATCTAGTTCTGCAGGAACTAGCTTTGTGCGTCGAGCGTCTATCCCATAATCCCCCACAGCAGGCTGGGCACGGGGCACGAAACTCGTAACCACGCTCGTTGTGCATGCACGCATTTGGAGTACAATGCAGTGGTATGGATTATAGCAGGCTGACACACTTCAGTAAGATATGATTTTCTTCTATGCAAGTATGTAGCCCTGATAGGACCCTATCTACAGTGCAAAGTACACTGACGATAGAATCCTGATTAAGAGTTCTTCCCGTTCGTATACCTGTAAAGTTTGCACTGAATTTTCTCTTTTCTTTTAACCCGTTTTCGTTGGCTGAACCAAGGAAATGCAGGCAATGTAACTTCTTAACTCTCGTTCCTCTTGGAGAAACGATTTTTGCACAAAGTGTCTAAAAAAGAGGATTTGACTGACATTTCTCAGAGCATCGGCCAATCTGTGGCCAATAGGGTCCTATCAAGGATATGCAAGTATGTAGATCGTTAAGTTAAAACTACACGACAAGCTACAGGGAAATGTTTATTGATCACTTGCTAGACCAGGATGCAATGCACTCGTATATTTGCAAAATAGTTTAAAAGGTTGGTTCATACTTGCTACGTGTTCACCACAGCGGCGTAGCCAGGACTTTTTCAGTGGGGGGAGGGGGGGGGGAGGCACAGGGGGCCACTGGAAATTTGTGGGGGCACGTGCCCGCCCCCCGTGGGTACACCGCTAGTTCATCATGTCTGCAGCTGTGTAAATTATGTGAAACTGTAGCATGTTGTCACAATATATATTGAAGGCCCTTTCACTTTGCATACAACTATTCTATGTGAACTTTTTTTAAGGAAATATTAATCCTCCTACTATTACAAGGGTCAAAATCAGTCAAAATGTTGATATACTTGCCAAGGTATATCTACATGTAGTGCACTTAAGTCAAACACTGTCAAACCTTACATGTAGTAAGTACATTTACAGGGCAAAATGAGTCGACCGTTTTTGACTGGTAAAAGCATTGTCTGGTATTGTTCAGGGTGGTTAAAATGACATTAAAAACAGTCAAAAAGACCCCTGTGTGCACATTTGAGTCAACAGTCGAAAAAGTCAGTTGACTGGTTTTGACCTCTATAGCAACTTCCCACTACAGCAATAGTAGGAGGGATAATCCTTAACCCCCCCCCCCCCCTTTTACAGGCTGATAAGGGTAAAAGTATATTAGATTGTATTATATTAGATGTTCATAAAATCATAGACTGTACTTGGAAAGTAACGAGTATTCGCACTATGCATGAGCTGTTGAGGGTACATGTTGTTTGATCGATAGGGCAGAGATAGTGCATTGCGTTTGGCGTATTTTGCAGTTGATGTGTGCACGCGCGGAATATCTCCAGCGATCATTGGCTGGTAGAAGTACACGCGCGCTTAGTACCATAACATACGCACATAAAGTGTACGCACAAAGCTCACACGATGCCAAAGTGGCTATCGTCAAGACACTGGGTGCAAATTCACCGCTAGAGGGCTACGACGTGCACTGGGCAGATACAGTGCTTCACACATGTATGTCGATGTAATCAAGTCAATTGTTTATCACCCGACGCAAGAATTTCTTCAGTCTGTTATTATAGACTGTTATACAAACTGTTCAATATCATGGTAACTTGGTACATGACACTAATACAACACAGTGTGATGAAAGTGTGTATTCTGGAAAAAAGTATCCATTTAAGCAGTGACTGGAAAATCAAATTGACAGATCGACCTGGGCAGGATTCGAACCCATGGCAAAGATGTGGAATATGAGGAAAGCACACCATTATGCTAACCTGACTTTTCTAATTATCAATGATTGTGACAAGCAAAGCTAATCGCCGTAAGAAAATATATACGTGTATGATATGGTAGGGACATGTTGTCATGGGTAGGATTCGAACCCATGTTCCAGTTGTAGAAGGCTGACTTCCCTAAATATGAAGATTTGATTTTCAGTAAGAGCCAGTCCCAGATAGGCATAGACAGAAAACCACGTTGCTCCATATGGGATACAAACCATGCCCCAGTGGATGAAACCTGACCTTTCTAATTGTGAAATAAGTAAGACTTGTAGCTTTGCATGGTGAAAAGGATAAGTAAAGACTGTTTGCAGTGACACCATGTAGTAAGATTTGTAGCTTTGCATGGTGAAAAGGAAAAGTAGACTGTTTGTGGTGACACCATGCAGTAAGATTTGTAGCTTTGCATGGTGAAAAGGATAAGTAAAGACACTGGTGACACCATGTGAAAATTCCTTAAAATTTGTTTTAAATTTTTTTTATATAAAAGCATAGGTGAACAATAGCCAAACTAGGGTACAGAGCTAGTGGGCCAATCCAATGGTTCACTGCGGCTCAGGATAGACTACATAAGGTCACATTGCTAGTCTTGTAGTTGCCAGGAGATGTTCATGGACACGGCGTTTGAACGATTGGAGTCCAGTAACAGTGATGTCACCAACAACAGATTCTGGGAGACTGTTCCATAGAGGAACAGCGGTGTGGATAAATTTGAGTAGTAAATAGTTCTGAAAAGAACTGGTTAGTTACAACTTGACATTTTTATCAGTAAGAGAATTTTTCCTGGTGTCACTGTAAACAGTCTTGACTTAATTGTGAATTGATTGTGGTATTTTCGTACAATAGGAAAGACCAGTCGTCGCAGTTGGCAGTTTCGTCGAACCTCGGCGTCGTCAACGCGTAGCTCCGAAGCGGAGGAAGATCAAGGTTGAATTTTTCAATGGACTCTTGCAGCTTCAGACTTTATGTCGCTATTGTTTGTTTTGTTTTGTTTGTTTAGGGGTGTGAGGGCGAGGGAACAAAATTCTTTCCACTATGTGCATGACCTGTTAATGTCTCATGTCCGTATACACTGTATAAAATATCTGTAAATGCATCCAAGAATCAAGAGATATGTAGAGAAACCAACCAATGTCTGTGAATGCATCCATACTTTATAAGAATCAGGAGATATGTACAGAAACCAACCAATGTCTGTAAATGCATCCATACTTGATAAGAATCAAGAGATACGTACAGAAACCAACCAATGTCTGTAAATGCATCCATACTTCATAAGAATCAAGAGATACGTACAGAAACCAACCAATGTCTGTAAATGCATCCATACTTCATAAGAATCAAGAGATACGTACAGAAACCAACCAATGTCTGTAAATGCATCCATACTTCATAAGAATCAAGAGATACGTACAGAAACCAACCAATGTCTGTAAATGCATCCATACTTCATAAGAATCAAGAGATACGTACAGAAACCAACCAATGTCTGTAAATGCATCCATACTTCATAAGAATCAAGAGATACGTACAGAAACCAACCAATGTCTGTAAATGCATCCATACTTCATAAGAATCAAGAGATACGTACAGAAACCAACCAATGTCTGTAAATGCATCCATACTTCATAAGAATCAAGAGATACGTACAGAAACCAACCAATGTCTGTAAATGCATCCATACTTCATAAGAATCAAGAGATACGTACAGAAACCAACCAATGTCTGTAAATGCATCCATACTTGATAAGAATCAAGAGATACGTACAGAAACCAACCAATGTCTGTAAATGCATCCATACTTGATAAGAATCAAGAGATACGTACAGAAACCAACCAATGTCTGTAAATGCATCCATACTGGATAAGAATCAAGAGATATGTACAGAAACCAACCAATGTCTGTAAATGCATCCATACTGGATAAGAATCAAGAGATATGTACAGAAACCAACCAATGTCTGTAAATGCATCCATACTTGATAAGAATCAAGAGAGATGTACAGAATACCAACTCATGAAGGGTAGGATGTCGATCCCAACCGCCACTTTTTCTCATTCATTATAACCAATAATGTAATCTTACATGCTCAGTAAGGTGCAGAACATATGGATGATGATGGACATATACTTCAAATTAAATTATTTTTTCAATGTTCCAATGAAAACAATATCTGGTTATTGCAGGAAAAAAGAAGGAAAACAAAACCCAAAAGCACAATCAATATTACAGATAGTCTCAATATGCATAGAGTGGATAGTACAGAATTTTTGTTCTACAGCCATCAATTATGAGTTAATTAAGGGACATTAAACCCCCAAAGTCTTTATTTTAAATTTCTTTGGCATTTGTGTTTGTTTGATTTGGTTTTCGTTATTGATGTCCCGATTGTCATGGTAATTGGCAATATTAATGCATAAAAGTAGGATAAAAGTATCTCCCAATCGGGATAGTATAGCAGGTGATGTCATCCAAGGGGTTCCCGATTGGGGCCTATTGTATCCTCATTGGGAGAATGGGGTTTCAATCAGGATAAAAAATATCTCCCAATCAAGATAGTATAGCAGGTGTCGTCATCTAAGGGTGCCTGATTGGGGCATGTTGTATCGATTCTCATTGGGAGGTTTTAATCAGGATACAAGTATCTCCCAATCGGGATAGTATAGTTGACATCGACCCCCCGTCGGCTATATTGCCTAATTGCCTAACTACATACGAGTAAATGTTTTCATCCCGCAGGATTTTAATTTGTGCAGATGTGAGACGTAAACTGGCTTTTTACTAATTAATTCTAAGCAAACTAACTCATCCATCTTAATTCAACGGAGGATATGACTGCTGGCTACATTGATCTTTTTACAGATCCTTATCATCAGGCCTCTGATTTCTCAGGATTTTTCCTGATTTTAAGATTTTTTTACAAATCTCCCTTTGTCTCAAAATGTTAGCATTGTCTCAAAAGTACCTGCTATTGTATCCAAACCTCTGGTTTCTTGTTTGTGGGGTTGTGGAGAGTCTGTAAAGCCTCCAAAATTCAACATCCAGGCGGTTCAGGGGGCTTTGTCCTCTACAAAGGGAGACCCAGGCCCACTACCCATTTTTCAGTGATAAGGTCTGTCATCAGTTTATAATTATGACACATCTTTATTTTAATGGCCATTTTTTTGTGTCAGTACAAGTAAATATTTTCTTTGAGTCATAATATTTTTTTAAAACAAACTCAAATTGGAGTAGTGTTTTCTATAAATGCTTCCAAATTTGTACTCTTCATAGCGAACTATTTGTACTGGTACTGAAAAATAAGTTTTCGGACTGTCAACTAAGTTACAGATGTAAAATTCTGTTTGTCTATTATTTGGTCATGTATTGCAAAATTTGAACTAATTTTAACTTTTTTGTTTCAAATTTAAAGGCAATATTTGTTTCCTGTTGTTTTGTACATATTTTTCTTTTATCTGCAGAAACCATTTTTAAAAATTCATGTACAGATCATAAGTGTTGTAAAATTGCTGTTAACAGTAGTATCCTTCACAATATCACAGGAATATATGGGCTTTGCTTTGTGCTGTAATATGATTGTAAAGTCTTCAATATTAACCCTAACCCCCTAGGTATTCTGGCTAGGAACCTTCTTTAACCCTAAGCCCCTATAGGTATTCTGGCTAGGAACCTTCTTTAACCCTAAGCCCCTATAGGTATTCTAGCAAGGAACCTTCCTGAACCCTAACCCCCTATAGGTATTCTGGCTAGGAACCTTCCTGAATCCTCCAAAATCCATCATTGCACTTTTGGAAACATGCCCTTATCTTCAAAATGCACCATGCATTTTCATTGATCTTTCATATTCAGCACTCACGGCCTGTACTTCTTGCAATTTTGCCCCATTTGAAGAGGTGAAAGTACCAGTTTCCAACAGTGCTGAATTTTTCCCAAAAAGTGCCTCTTGGAGGATTTTTCAGGATTTGGGGTGGTTAGGGTTAACCAAAACATTTTGGTGAAATACTTCTGTGTTACCCCCAACCACATTCCCAGGGTCTAGCCTGCTGTCACCACAAGACCCCAGTTGGAAAAGTGGTGTCTGTTAGCTGATTGGTTATCAAGATTGGTCTGGTTCCTGACCACTCGCCGCAGCACATATGGTTTTTAAATACACCAGACTATAATGAGAAGAAAACAACTCCTTTGAATATAATTTGAATACCCATAATTGAATGGACAAAATTAATAAAAAATACTTGTTCGAAACCACCAGAAACCATCATCATATCTAAGATTCTTGAAGATGCTTGACTGTCAAATACAAGGGTGAGAGGGAGGACTCAAAGTGACCCCTACAAAATCCTTGGGGAATCCCCTCCACAAACCTAGTTCCCCTCTTATGTAATTGTGCAACTGCACACAGGCCATAGTTAGTTGAAAAACAAATCTGAAATGACAAGTCTGAAATGAAAGGAGATCTATTTTGTATAGAGATGGGACAACATTGGTAATTATCAAATTAACAATTTATTATCTTATTTATTTATTACCTGTGAGGGCAGAGTTGGTTGTTGTGTTTGATTAGCCCTATATGTGATGTAATGGCAGCAATTGAGCTGTATACTCCCCAGGGAGCTGAGATGGTTTCAGGAATGATTTATGAGCCTGATGAGCAGGGGTAATAATATAATGCGCCTTGAGCACCAGTTTGGTGGATACGTGCGCTATATAAGTCCACATTATTATTATTTATTTCTTATTTAACCTGGGGAGACCTTTCCGTGAAACACTGTTTTTTTCTTAGGTGCCCAGGAAACAAGGGCGCTTGCGATGTGAACCAGAAACACCGGGGTAAACCCCTACTCTTCCATGATAAGTGTTCTGGGTTCTTTTACGTGCATCACTTTTATAATCTAGTACACGGGACCTACAGCTTAACGTCCCATCCGAAGGACGAAGCAGTTATGGTTAAGTGTCTTGCTTAGGGACACAATTAAGTCGAGACCGGCCAGGCCGGGATTCGAACCCACATTCTGACAACACCAGAGCTTAAGTCCGATGCACTAGACCTCTCGGCCACGACACTCCATCTATCTAAAAACTTCCTTTAGTGGAAAGTTGGTAAAATACTCTCTCTGAAATGCTTTCAGCTTTCAGAAAACAGGAATTGTTGTGTAACTTTTTTTCTAAAACATGAATAAATTTGTTGTGCAACATTTAAAGGTTATTTGTATGAGACATGTCTTGAATATTAGTGGGATGAAATGAACGGTTGTTTTCAATTATTTAATTCAGTGATTTTTATTGTCCTTTTCTCTTCTAGGTTTTGTTGATAATATCTTGTACAGTTCCTACACTCACAGTCCGAGAGGCGTAAAGCCGCAAGGGAATGGTAAGGTTGAAGGAATGCTGATTATTACAGAACCGCCATCAACATTTTTCCATTGTTTGTTTATTCAGGCCTGTGATTACTCAGGATTTTTCCTGATTTCAGGATTTGTTTTACAAATCTCCCTTTGCCACCAAATTTTCTTGAAAGCAGAGAAATATCCACCAAGGAAAGAAAGGAGTAGCCTGTATTGTGTCCAAACCTCTAGTTTCTTGTTTGTGGGGATGTGGAGAGTCTGTAAATCCTCCAAAAATGAAACATCCAGGAGGTTGAGGGGGCTTTGACCAAAGGGAGACCGTACTGGTACCTTTTAGAGAGAAGCTGTCATAGCTGATGCGCGGGTCTGTGGCCCCTGTTGTCTAACTGTTATTCCTTTTTCGTTTACCACTTTAGGATCAGCTCATTATGCGTCTACTAGACTCTATGACGAACAGCACGGTGACATGATGAAAAATCCAATCTATGACTCAGTGGAGAATACACAGGGTAAATGGTACCCGAGTGGGAAACCAGTCCCTCCACCTAAGCCCAAACCGGTAAGTTTATTTCTGCAGTTTACCATATTAAGGTCAGTTCATACATGTACATGTAAGGTCATCTCATCTGTTGACCAACTTGACCGTTGAACCAACTGGACTGTTGAACCAACTCGACCGTTGAACCAACTCGACCGTTGAACCAACTCGACCGTTGAACCAACTCGACCGTTGAACCAACTCGACCGTTGAACCAACTCGACCGTTGAACCAACTCGACCGTTGAACCAACTCGACCGTTGAACCAACTCGACCGTTGAACCAACTCGACTGTTGAACCAACTCGACTGTTGAACCAACTTGACTCCGAGTTATGTCCAATTCGTCCAATAAACCAACTCGATCGTTGACTGACTTGACCGACATGTCCATTGACCAACTCGACCCTGAGTTATGTCCAATTCGTCCGTTGAACCAACTCAGATGTTTTGGGCCAATATCCAACTCGTCCGTCGGACGACTCGTCCATTGACCAAGTCGAGTCGGCCATTGACCAACTCGTCCGATTTAACAGTGGACTCACAAACGTTTATGCGTGAAATGAAAAATGAAAAGATCCAAGAAGTTGGGTATAGTCTTTAACACTACTGTATGAATAGATACAGTACATTAACATTAGTCATAATTGCAAAGTAAAAGTTTTTTAATTGATTTAATTTTGCCCTACACCGACGTGTGTATAGCACTGTATACTGTATACTCAGTGCTTTCCGAGTGTCTGTTTTTTCCACAGACACTCTGAAAGCACTGAGTATACAGTGCTATACACACGTCGGTGTAGGGGAAAGCACTGAGTATACAGTGCTATACACATGTCGGTGTAGGGTTAAGCACTGAGTATACAGTGCTATACACACGTCGGTGTAGGGTTAAGCACTGAGTATACAGTGCTATACACACGTCGGTGTAGGGTTAAGCACTGAGTATACAGTGCTATACACATGTCGGTGTAGGGTTAAGCACTGAGTATACAGTGCTATACACATGTCGGTGTAGGGTTAAGCACTGAGTATACAGTGCTATACACACGTCGGTGTAGGGTTAAGCACTGAGTATACAGTGCTATACACACGTCGGTGTAGGGTTAAGCACTGAGTATACAGTGCTATACACATGTCGGTGTAGGGTTAAGCACTGAGTATACAGTGCTATACACATGTCGGTGTAGGGTTAAGCACTGAGTATACAGTGCTATACACGTCGGTGTAGGGTTAAGCACTGAGTATACAGTGCTATACACACGTCGGTGTAGGGTTAAGCACTGAGTATACAGTGCTATACACACGTCAGTGTAGGGTTAAGCACTGAGTATACAGTGCTATACACATGTCGGTGTAGGGTTAAGCACTGAGTATACAGTGCTATACACACGTCGGTGTAGGGGAAAGCACTGAGTATACAGTGCTATACACATGTCGGTGTAGGGTTAAGCACTGAGTATACAGTGCTATACACACGTCGGTGTAGGGTTAAGCACTGAGTATACAGTGCTATACACACGTCGGTGTGAGGGAAAGCACTGAGTATACAGTGCTATACACGCCGGTGTAGGGGAAAGCACTGAGTATACAGTGCTATACACACGTCGGTGTAGGGAAAGCACTGAGTATACAGTGCTATACACACGTCGGTGTAGGGTAAAGCACTGAGTATACAGTGCTATACACTCGTCGGTGTAGGGTTAAGCACTGAGTATACAGTGCTATACACACGTCGGTGTAGGGGAAAGCACTGAGTATACAGTGCTATACACACGTCGGTGTAGGGTTAAGCACTGAGTATACAGTGCTATACACATGTCGGTGTAGGGGAAAGCACTGAGTATACAGTGCTATACACACGTCGGTGTAGGGGAAAGCACTGAGTATACAGTGCTATACACACGTCGGTGTAGGGGAAAGCACTGAGTATACAGTGCTATACACATGTCGGTGTAGGGGAAAGCACTGAGCATACAGTGCTATACACACGTCGGTGTAGGGGAAAGCACTGAGCATACAGTGCTATACACACGTCGGTGTAGGGGAAAGCACTGAGTATGCAGTGCTATACACACGTCGGTGTAGGGTTAAGCACTGAGTATACAGTGCTATACACACGTCGGTGTAGGGGAAAGCACCGAGTATACAGTGCTATACACACGTCAGTGTAGGGTTAAGCACTGAGTATACAGTGCTATACACACGTCAGTGTAGGGTTAAGCACTGAGTATACAGTGCTATACACACGTCAGTGTAGGGTTAAGCACTGAGTATACAGTGCTATACACACGTCGGTGTAGGGGAAAGCACTGAGTATACAGTGCTATACACACGTCAGTGTAGGGTTAAGCACTGAGTATACAGTGCTATACACACGTCAGTGTAGGGTTAAGCACTGAGTATACAGTGCTATACACACGTCGGTGTAGGGGAAAGCACTGAGTATACAGTGCTATACACACGTCGGTGTAGGGGAAAGCACTGAGTATACAGTGCTATACACACGTCGGTGTAGGGTTAAGCACTGAGTATACAGTGCTATACACATGTCGGTGTAGGGGAAAGCACTGAGTATACAGTGCTATACACACGTCGGTGTAGGGGAAAGCACTGAGTATGCAGTGCTATACACACGTCGGTGTAGGGTTAAGCACTGAGTATACAGTGCTATACACACGTCGGTGTAGGGGAAAGCACCGAGTATACAGTGCTATACACACGTCAGTGTAGGGTTAAGCACCGAGTATACAGTGCTATACACACGTCGGTGTAGGGGAAAGCACTGAGTATACAGTGCTATACACACGTCGGTGTAGGGGAAAGCACTGAGTATACAGTGCTATACACACGCCGGTGTAGGGAAAGCACTGAGTATACAGTGCTATACACACGCCGGTGTAGGGGAAAGCACTGAGTATACAGTGCTATACACACGTCGGTGTAGGGGAAAGCACTGAGTATACAGTGCTATACACACGTCGGTGTAGGGGAAAGCACTGAGTATACAGTGCTATACACACGTCGGTGTAGGGGAAAGCACTGAGTATACAGTGCTATACACACGTCGGTGTAGGGGAAAGCACTGAGTATACAGTACCATACACGTCGGTGTAGGGTTAAGCACTGAGTATACAGTGCTATACACACGTCGGTGTAGGGGAAAGCACTGAGTATACAGTGCTATACACACGTCGGTGTAGGGTTAAGCACTGAGTATACAGTGCTATACACACGTCGGTGTAGGGTTAAGCACTGAGTATACAGTGCTATACACATGTCGGTGTAGGGGAAAGCACTGAGTATACAGTGCTATACACACGTCGGTGTAGGGTTAAGCACTGAGTATACAGTGCTATACACACGTCGGTGTAGGGTTAAGCACTGAGTATACAGTGCTATACACACGTCAGTGTAGGGTTAAGCACCGAGTATACAGTGCTATACACACGTCGGTGTAGGGTTAAGCACTGAGTATACAGTGCTATACACATGTCGGTGTAGGGGAAAGCACTGAGTATACAGTGCTATACACACGTCGGTGTAGGGTTAAGCACTGAGTATACAGTGCTATACACATGTCGGTGTAGGGTTAAGCACTGAGTATACAGTGCTATACACACGCCGGTGTAGGGAAAGCACCGGTATACAGTGCTATACACGCCGGTGTAGGGAAAGCACCGAGTATACAGTGCTATACACACGCCGGTGTAGGGTTAAGCACTGAGTATACAGTGCTATACACATCGCCGGTGTAGGGTTAAGCACTGAGTATACAGTGCTATACACACGTCGGTGTAGGGTTAAGCACTGAGTATACAGTGCTATACACACGTCGGTGTAGGGTTAAGCACTGAGTATACAGTGCTATACACATGTCGGTGTAGGGGAAAGCACTGAGTATACAGTGCTATACACACGTCGGTGTAGGGTTAAGCACTGAGTATACAGTGCTATACACACGTCGGTGTAGGGTTAAGCACTGAGTATACAGTGCTATACACACGTCGGTGTAGGGTTAATAATAATAATAATAATAATAATAATGTGTGGATTTATATAGCGCACGTATCCACCAACTAAGTGGTGCTCAAGGCGCATTATACTCGGTTAAGCACCGAGTATACAGTGCTATACACACGTCAGTGTAGGGTTAAGCACCGAGTATACAGTGCTATACACACGTCGGTGTAGGGTTAAGCACTGAGTATACAGTGCTATACACATGTCGGTGTAGGGGAAAGCACTGAGTATACAGTGCTATACACACGTCGGTGTAGGGTTAAGCACTGAGTATACAGTGCTATACACATGTCGGTGTAGGGTTAAGCACTGAGTATACAGTGCTATACACACGTCGGTGTAGGGCAAAATTAAATCAATTGTTCATTACCCGACACAAGAATTTCACCAACCTATAAAAGTTTTTTGAAGAGAACGTGCCAAGAAAACTTCAATGGAGGAGTTGACTGTATCCCGGTTCATGCTTCTTGCTAATGCAGTGAAGCGAATTTCTGTGATGTTGACAATGACATGGGTTTACACTATACTGTAAAACTGGTAATTTTCGCGCGAGTAATTTTTCGCGCTCAGCCACCCTATCGCCACATTCGCGGGTTGTTGCTTTCGCGCACGGTAAGTATTTGACTTGTAGTACAATGCACACAATGTGGTTGACACGTATTTACCACTTCAAAAGGTGACCTGATTATAGTGCCGAAGTCCTGCACCGGCGCTATGCACAATGCTTATATACATGTATGTACATGTAGGTACGTCTTCATTACGGGGCCGGGGGTAGAGGTAAACAAAGAAAATATTAGTAACTTACCAATCCACCGGGTGGGTAATAAATTCGCGTGTTTTTAAATTCGCGCTGTCTAATCGTTATGCGAAAAGCACGAAAATAAATATTGCGCGAAAATTACCAGTTTTACAGTAGTTGACACCATGAAGTTAGCTTTCACATTTGTGTGAAATATGAACTTGTTTAGGCTTTTAAAATCAACCAATTTGAAAAGTGTTCCAAATGATCACTAGTTACCATTGATTTAGCATAGGAATAACTTCTAATATTCAGCGAACAATAATTTGTTTTATTTGTTTAAGTTATAATATGGTTAATGTTGGTCATTTTTAAAATGTAAACATCTAAAACAAAAATCTACAAATTAATTTAAAGCAATGATATGTATTTAAGGCTAAAAAACACTTTAAAAAAAAAAGCGGTTATTTGGGAACCCTCTTACTCTCGTAGCAATTAGCTACCGATTTGCAACACTGGTTTAAAACATTCAACTGCCTGGTATTGGCTGTTAGAGCCACTTCCTCCACTGGGATGTAAATATTTTGTCTAGCTGACTGGGTTTTACCTGTCTCATGTTTTTCTTAACCATATTTTATGTACATCCTTTTAAATTTTAGGAAAGAAATCTAGTTAACAATAGGGGCTAGTAACTTAATAAATTCACCAGACCAGAAATATTTTACAAGACCAGTGCCAAAAATAAGAAAAGCAAATATTTTGAGCATTTAAAAATTAATTTGTTATATCAGTGTACCACTGGACCACTGGACTAGTTTGGTCATAGAGTTCACTGGACTCTGGCCAGTAGCCCAGTGGGTTTCATTTGACCATTTGTCCATTCTGACCTTAGGCATGTTAGGTATGGCATAGCTGGTGCAGGATTTTTTGGCTCAATAATTTGACCATTGCAGGTGTTAAGGGTTTTAACAAAAAAATATTACATTTGTGAAAAGCTTAAGTCATTGTTTGACTAATCAGCATTTGAAGGTTTCTGTTGGGTCACTAATAATCAACAAATATATTTAAAATTACTAATGTGCTTATCAGTTGTATTGTCGTCCCCACCCTACACCTCGGGGCTGCCCGATGTCTGACCTTGGGACTTTGTGGAGGATTTGAAGCCCAAGGGAGGGAGTTTGATCATTTAGTAAAAATGCCTTGTGCAGATTTTGTTTATTTTCCCCATCCATTGGGTTGGTCACTTTAAGAGTTCCTCATATGTGACCAGTGGCATAACTAGGGTCCAATTTTCAGGGGGGCAACTAGGGGGTGCACCACGTTTTCTGGGGGGCATGTCAATACTTGAATCCTGCAGTCTCAAATAGGGACCTATCTTTTTTCAAAATTCTGAATGGGGGGGCACCCGGGGGAACATGGACCTCGGCTGGAGGGGGACATGGACCTCGCCTGGGGGGAACATGGACCTCGCCTGGGGGGAACATGGACCTCGCCTGGGGGGAACATGGACCTCGCCTGGGGGGAACATGGACCTCGCCTGGGGGGAACATGGACCTCGCCTGGGGGGAACATGGACCTCGCCTGGGGGGAACATGGACCTCGCCTGGGGGGAACATGGACCTCGCCTGGGGGGAACATGGACCTCGCCTGGGGGGGAACATGGACCTCGCCTGGGGGGGAACATGGACCTCGCCTGGGGGGGAACATGGACCTCGCCTGGGGGGGAACATGGACCTCGCCTGGGGGGGAACATGGACCTCGCCTGGACCTCGCCTGGGGGAGAACATGGACCTCGCCTGGGGGGTGGGGGCTGTATGTGGGATATACTCAATACATGTGTGACAATTCCCAAGGTTAGATGTGGGATGGACCGGCAGGTGAAAGGGTGGGGTGGGGGTGGGGGTTGGGGGGGGGGGTGGGCAGAGAGAGACAACTATTGATAAGTGCGTAATTCAAACGATTAAGGCTCATTTGCAATTCATTCTTTGCTTGTGATTTGATGTACTACATAACCTTTGACCTTTCATTACTCCCCCTTCCCGAGGCCATTATGAAAGAAAAACATGTTTAATGGGCAGAAATGTATATCAAATATCATCATTCGTTCAAACTTTTATTTTTCATGTTTTTCAAAGTTTAACTTTTGAATTTTGTTTGCACATTTTATCTGTTCCTTTCCCCCATTTTTTTAAATTTTAATTTAACGAATATGAAGTCCAGACCAGTCAAAGCATGTTAAACAATCACTTTTTGTATGATAATTATTATTTTAGTTGCCTTAACTGGATTTGCATTTTTATTTACTCAAAACCTATGTTTATGTTATTTTGTTTTTTATTATAAATTTTATATTTTATAATTCATTCTTAATGGTTTTATTGGTCATTAAATTCAATATATTCCACACAAGAATATACCTATCCAAATACAGCCACAGTCCCTGCCATAGTATTAGCCAGAGGGGTGTCTGGGTGTCTTTTGGACACCCTGTTTCAATTTTAGACACCCTATTTCATGTGTCATTTACATGTACAAGTATTGTAAGTGAACAATTTGGACACCCTATTTCATCTGTCATTTACATGTAAAAGTATTGTAAGTGAACAATTTGGACACACTGTTTCATCTGTCATTTACATGTAAAAGTATTGTAAGTGAACAATTTGGACACCCTGTTTTGAAATTTCCAGCAAATTTGGACACCCTAGTTCTAAATCCTGGCTAACACCTGCCCATCTTTTGCAATGATGAAAACTTAGTCACGTCACATGTATAAAAGTCAAGCACTTGACTGACATAGTTACATATGCCATGGAATGTCTTGATCCTATTGGTTAATCCATGTTGTTTGATTGCCATGGTGATCAGTGTATTGTTTTAATTTCCAGGACAATTTCTCCAAAATCAATTGCTGCTCATTTGTACATCACATGAAATAATTCACTAAACTAACGAATCAATGTTAAATCGGAAGAGGGAAAAAAGCTAACTACGTATTATCATATTCAATTTAAAGGGACAATATCATCACGATCAGAGCAGACTTTCAACAGGGCATGGAATCGGTGTTTTAGTTTAAGATGAACACAGTGACTGAAATATACTGGCTCATGTATGCAGCAGCAGTAGTGATAATATGACATTCATGTGGGGGTATTATTTTCAGTGACTGAGTTAATCTAAAACTAGCACTCTGATTCCATGCCCTGTTGATCGTGACGAAACTGCCCGTTTAAGTACACATTTATTTCAATATGCTTATAACATTAGAAATTGGTAATACAAAATATGAACTTTGTTCACATGGAGGCAAAGTCTAATTAAGTCTAATTAATAATTATAGCGGATTACCAAACAAACAAATAAAATATTAAAAATTAATAAATAAAAATGAAATACAATACATGAACGTTAGAGGCTTATAGAAGAGACAAACAAATAGACTGGTCTGTGATTTCCCAGTATGTGTTCTGTATTGCATTATACAGGGTACTAGACTTACCTGGAGCAGAAAACCTCCAGAAATATCATCACATTTGTTTCTATGGTTACAAGAATGAAAATTCAACTCCAAACTGATCTTTTGAAATCCTATTTCTTCCTTCGCTCCCTTCATCTACCAAGCTCAATATGGCTAATTACCAACAAGTTGCCGACAAATTAAGCAAACCACGTGAAGTCACTTCCCCGGGTACTGGACCCTCCCGCCCAAACCATCTACCCTTTTGTACGACACCCAGACGCCCAAGGGCACCCTTAGCCACTCCTGAAAAGGGCAGTTTCTTTAGCCCTATGGAGACTATTAAGCATGTGCTTGGTGTGGGGGAATATTCTGAAGGGCAGGAAGCTCTTGCCAAAGTGATGGTATGTTACATATTTTGTGCCGGCCAATCTGTTTGATGGGAAAAAAACATATGACGTCACAACAGAAGGAGAGTCACAGTTCAGAGGTTGATGGGTCTAAACGATTTCTCAAATTATTCTCCTCTCCAAGAGGCAGTGTTCATTTGAAATCACAATGACACTTTTTACGACTTTCCGAGAGAAAAAAAATCACATCCTTTTCCATTTCTCAGAGCAGTTGGTTTAACTTTCAGCTGTTGTTGTGTTTGGTCAAATTATTCTCAATAGATCTGTATAATATCCAAGTTTTGGATGTTGGCTATGCCAAAGATTATTCAGAATGAGTGAGCCTCTTGCTAGGTTTAATCAGCTCAGAATTGCTCAGCAGAAGAGTTGACTTAGCAAATTTGGTTGGTAACCAGCCAGTTTTCAATGCAGAATGTATAGAATTTGGCTGGTTGCCTGTTTCATTTGCTTATCAAAAACCTACGCTTAGCAGTTTTATTAAATTGACTCAAGGTTCTTTCAGAAAATGACATTATGGTCGTGAGGTATGGTACCCCCATCTCATCAACAGGATGGGTACCCTAGCCATTGATCTCTGAATATTGTACAATAACTCGTTCTGTTGTGATAGACATGTCCCTAACTTAACATCGCTTAATACTCGCTAACAGCCACTTATGAGGGCACTGCAATGATGACCTTGTGGGAGTACAGATTTAGATACTAATTTGAATAAATTTACATATGAATTTAGTAAATTTACATAATAAAACAAATTTAATTCATATATGTTGTTAAAAAAATGTAATTTAAATTAAAACGTTTTTTGAAAATTAAATATTCTGTACTCCCAGACAGATCATTGTTACAGCGCCCTCGATTGCAAAGGGATAGTCTATACATGTAGTTTCCATGGTTATTTTCTTGTCACATTAACATTTATGCTAATCATGCTGATTATAACTCAGTGACTAGCTGCTATGATTTCCATGCGCATAAAGCTATTATATACTCCTGATAATCTTGAAAAACATGAATTAACCAAATTTTATATAAAGATTACTTGCTAAAAAATTGATTGTATGAAGCATCCCTTGAGTCTTTCTGTCTGTGATGCTATAATTTTTTCGTAATTTTTTTTTAAAAATCCAAAATAAATTTCGAGGTTGAATTGAATACGAACTAAACAATCTGAATGCATTTTCACTGTTTTTTTCATTAATGACATGGATTAGCATAAGTTGGTTGCATCCATACTTTATTCTTATAAATTATGGATGAATTTACAGACATTTTATCAAAGTATATACTGGCTTTAAACTACTGAAAAAAAGAAGAAAAAAAATGCTCTGCGCTACTTAGCAGTCTGTTAACATAACATTCATAGAAGCTGGAACTAACGAGTAATCCTCTTAAATGTGGGTGGGGCATTTTGTACAATGCGTCAGAAATATGATTTGATAGTAGGGCCCTCCCCGCCCCTTGTGGTCCTCCCCCTACCCCCCAACCAGTGCCAGTGATATCGTTAGAGGCACTATTCAGTCATTAATCATTTCTAATCTTAACACATGGTGTTATGGTTTAAGTGTTCAAGTAATTAACCCTTCTACTCAATACAATTTACTAGTGAGGTGATTGACCATTAAAACTAATTGTTTGAGTGATAGATTAGCACAGTTCAGATGCATTCATCACACAGTAGCAATTTGACAACTGTCTGTTTATGAATGATGGATTAGCTGTATTGATAACAGTACCATGCAGAGTTCAGATGCATTCATCACACAGTAGCAATTTGACAACTGTCTGTTTATGAATGATGGATTAGCTGTATTGATAACAGTACCATGCAGAGTTCAGATGCATTCACCACACAGTAGCAATTTGACAACTGTCTGTTTATGAATGGTGGATGAGCTGTGTAGATAACAGTACCATGTACAGTTTAAATGCATTCACCACACAAGTACCATTTGGCAAGTATTACATATGCTGGCCTATAGAACCGTTATCATTCAGAACCATTATCATTGATAACCATTTGGCTGATATTAAATGATCAATCAACAGGAGGGTTAATTCAGTTCTCTATCTTAAGAAATAGGACAAAGGAAGTACAGGCCAGGAATCGAGTGCTGAAAGATGAAAGATCAACAAAAATTCATGGTGCATTTTAAAGATAAAGGCATGTTTCCAAAAGTGCACTGATGGATTTTGGAGGATTCAGGAAAGTTCCAAGCCAGAATACATGTACCTAGGGGGTTAGGGTTAATGACAATTTAAAATACCCTTAGGTGTGACAATGACCCACAGTTACCCATTTTGCGCGCAATTCATGGAAGGGGCTGGTTTCCTTTTGTGTAAAGGTTTGTTTTTTAATTGCATGATTTTGAATTGGTTGTCAGAATAGATGTGTGCAGTTGAAGAACTTTTTGGGGTTAGTTTGTTTTCTAATTATTTGGTTTGGTTTGGTTTGGTTTTGTCAAGACCGCTCATAAAACTGCCCTACAAAATTCTGTTACACTAAATTTATTTTATTTGTAAGCAGTAGCGTGGCCATGATTTGCCCATAGAAATGATAAGGGTCGATGTCAACCTTACTATCCCGTTTGGGAGATACCTTTATCCCGATTGAAACCTAATTCTTCCAATGAAGATACCAATAGACCTCAATCACCAACACCACCTTCTTCTATACTATCTTGATTGAGAGATACCTTTATCCCAATTGAAACCTAATTCTCCCAATGAAGATACCAATAGACCTCAATCACCAACACCACCTTCTATACTATCTTGATTGAGAGATACCTTTATCCCAATTGAAACCTAATTCTCCCAATGAAGATACCAACAGACCTCAATCACCAACATCACCTCCTTCTATACTATCTTGATTGAGAGATACCTTTATCCCAATTGAAACCTAATTCTCCCAATGAAGATACCAACAGACCTCAATCACCAACATCACCTCCTTCTATACTATCTTGATTGAGAGATACCTTTATCCCAATTGAAACCTAATTCTCCCAATGAAGATACCAACAGACCTCAATTGGGAAACCCTTGGGTGACAACATCACCATTATCTATACTATCCCAAATGGGAGATACCTTTATCCTGATAGAAACCTAATTCTCTCAATGAGGATACAATAGACCTCAATCTTGGTGACAACATCACCTTCTATAATATCCTGATTGGGGATACCTTTATTCTGATAGAAACCCTCTTATCCCAATGAGGATACCAAAAGGCACCAATCAGGAAACCATTGGGTGACAATAACACCCGCTATACTATCTTGATTGAGAGATTGAGAGATACCTTTTTTTTCTGATAGAAACCCAATGAGGATACCAATAATAATAGGCCCTAATCGGGTAAACCATTGGGTGACAACGACCCCTGCCATAGATAGTGGCTTTCCAATAGACATTTTTGTAAAATCTTTGGGGAGGGTTTTTCAATGTGGGTTGATGCCCATGCTTCACCCTCCCTTGGAACATCAATTCTGTGGTGGTGGATCAGGAGAATAGAGTGGTACCTAAATAAGTGAATCCAGGGTGGCGAAACGGGGGAACACGGCAGGAGAATTTTAAGTGGTGGAAGATAGAAAAGTTCAAATACAATGTGTATGTGAGAAATTATATTTTTGGAGTGAACACAGAAAATTTGACCTCCAATCTTTGACCTCCAACCTTGCGATTGGTGGAACAGTGCTCAGGCAGCACACATAAGTTGCAATTTATGTGAGAAATTTATTCTTGGAGTGAAAGAAGAGGATTAACTAATGAGGGATTCGAACCTGTGACCTCTGGATCACTCTCCCAGGGATTAACTAATGAGGGATTCGAACCTGTGACCTCTGGATCACTCTCCCAGGGATTAACTAATGAGGGATTCGAACCTGTGACCTCTGGATCACTCTCCCAGGGATTAACTAATGAGGGATTCGAACCTGTGACCTCTGGATCACTCTCCCAGGGATTAACTAATGAGGGATTCGAACCTGTGACCTCTGGATCACTCTCCCAGGGGACAACTTCATAGAGCTGTTAAGCAGATAAAACTGATTACAAGAAATATTTGCTTAGCAGATTGTCTTGGTTACCAGCCAAGCTTCCACACAAAATCTGTGTATTTTGGCTGGTCGTCTGTTTTAAAATGCTTAGCGAAAATTCTCTGCTTATTGGCTCTATGAAATTGGTTACAGGGCTCTGTCAATCCCTTTGTCAGGGGTCTTTCAATTTTTTCAATATCTTTTTTTTTGAGAGAGAGAGTTTAAGAAATTGACATACATAATCAGAAAGGGGATATCTCCCCTGCCACCCCTCCTTTTGACCCTCTGGATCTAATGATAATGTCTATCTATGGTGGTGGTTTGGGTGAATAAAGTGGTTATTTATTTTTGGGTGTAGACCTTCATGGAGTAGTGTAAAAGTATGTAGATGTTGTGTTGTGTATGCTAATATCAAACAAGAGTTAATTTCTTGCACCAAAGAGTGTTCACCTCATGGTAGAAAGTCACTCGACAATTCGTCAAGTTTTGTCCTGGCAAATATAAAGTTATTTTTGACGTATTTTTGCAGTTTTGTTTATAAAATTCAGCTTAAATAATGCAGCCTACTTTACAAATACTGATTTTTTTTTAATTTTTTAATTTTTTAATTTTTTTTGGGGGGGGGGGGGGGGCTTTAAAAATTTTTAATTTATCAGCCAGGTACAATTTTATTATTGAGCTGCTAAAGCAGAATCATTTGCTCAGCAGCTTTTGTTTTTTCCTGCCAAAATTTCATTACAAATGTAGACACTTTGGCTGGTTGACTGCTTAAAATTGCTTAACCAAAAACAAATGCTTAGTAAAACGAGCTGAAGTAGTCTGTGGTTCAGCTTGCCATGCCATGCTTTACGCAGGGTCATCAATTTTTTTTTAAAAAGAGTGTAAACTATTTCAACAAGGAGGGATTCATTGTGTATTTGCTGAAGGCCAAAAAATATGAGATTCTCAAGACGTTGTGCCAAAGGCAACATTCCTCAAAACAGTCGTGTTCGGAGATAACATTCACAAAATGGCCAATTCCACACAGCTACTGATCACACAAATTACCTAAGCAGAGAACTTTTGCTTCGCGAAAAATAGGTTACCAGGAAAATTATTATGTAATATTTATTGCCTTCTGGCAGGTTCTCAGCAAATTTTGGCTTTGCAGAAAAATTTGATGAGTAATATTTTCTACTGAGCAGCTCAAACAAATTGGGCTCTGGGTCTTGGCCAAAGATTATTTACAAAGTGAATTGACAGCCAAAGGTTAAAGTTTATTTTAGGTCAAAGTTCATTTTGGCAGATGACAGCAGTAATGCATGTAAATTACTGCAGCATTTCCATGGTTACCTGATCTTCCTTATTCTCTGTCTTCCTGCATCTTTCTGTCTCATCATTCTTGCCTTTATCTTAGAATACTTCCTCTTCACTGTTTGCATGCTGCTTATTATATATATTTGAATGAATCACTTTTCCATTGTTTTATTTTCATTTCTTCATTTGTCCTATTCTCATCTTCTATGTTCTGTGACTTTTTTCCTCTTCATGGCATTGTTTATATATTCCCATTCCTCTATACTTGCCTCTTTCCTTGTATGTTCCTTTGCATCACGCATTTCTTTCATCTCATAAGTATTTGTCTCTTCTCTTAAAGAGAAGAGACAAATAAGTCCTTTCCTCCCTGTCAACCTTCCCAGTATCATCTCTCCATTTCTCGTTTCTTTACAGCATCTGTTTTCTCTCATCAGTATCTTCAAATTCTCTTCTTGTACCTTTCTTTCTTTCCTTCAGAATCATCTCTTTCTTGCATCAATGTTCACTCCTTGTTCCTTCTCTCTATCTCTTCCATCTGTTTCTATGTCTGAATCCAAGCCATCTGAATCATCTCTGTCTTGCATCAATGTTCACTCCTAGTTCCTTCTCTCTATCTTTCCTCCCTCTTTCATCTGTTTCTATGTTCACCCCTTTCTTACTCAACTCCTTTTTCAGAGACAAGGACAACGCCCAAAAGGTCACAGCACTGATGATATTTCCAGCGACAATGAGCCATCAGAACCCATCTACGCCATGGCTAGAAAGAAAGGTGGATATGAGAAAGTCGTGCATGAATTATTTAAAAGGCATACTCTACCGTGGTACATCTCCTTCACCCACTCCCCCTACCCCCTTCCACCCACTCCATCCACCCACTCCCCCACCCACGCCCCCACCCACTCCCCCACCCACTCCCCCACCCACACCCCCACCCACTCCCCCACCCACGCCCCACCCACTCCCCCACCCACTCCCCCACCCACTCCCCCACCCACTCCCCCACCCACTTCCCTCCACCCACTTCCCTCCACCCACTCCCTCCACCCACTCCCTCCACCCACTCCCTCCACCCACTCCCTCCACCCACTCCCTCCACCCACTCCCTCCACCCATCACCCATCTCCCCTACCCCCTCCACCCATCTCCCCACCCACCCCTCCACCCACCTCCCCTACCCCCCTCCACCCACTCCCTCCACTCCCCGGTGGGGTCCAGGAATGTATAAACTCCTCGGTAGCATGTGACAGGCTATTATGTAAAAAGAAACTCAAAATATTTCCCAAATTTCCAACAGACTCCATTCTAATTCCTTTTTTGTTTTTTAAATATTTTTGTAATATGTATCCTTTTTTTATGTTTCAAACTACTTAAAGGGACAGTGTCATCATGATCAGAGCAAACATTCAACAGGGCATGGAATCAGTATCCTAGTTTACTAAACATCTTAAAGATGAACACAGTGACTGAAAAATACTGGCTTGTTAATGCACCAGCGACACTAATATGACCTAGTCATATGGGTATTATTTTCAGTCACTGAGTAAATCTAAAACTAGCACTCTGATTCTATGCCCTGATGATCGTGATGATATTGTCCCTTTAAACTTGCTTAGGGGTTTTGGTTCAGCAAAAAAAAAAACACATCAGGTACGGACAAAACAAACCAATGCACATGACAGCCTATGTGGGATTGAAACATATGTCTACCGAGGCAAAAGATAAGGAAGTTACGCCAGTCTGACCACTGACTTAATTTTGAAATGTAGGCAATGTGAGTAGCGACAGTGATAGCAAGGGCAGCATAGAAGCGGAGAGGGACCATCCCAAGAAGAAACGGAACAGCTTCAGAAGGAAGAAGAATCAAGGCCAGCATGGCCAGCATGGCCAGCATGGTCTTGAGGACTCCAGCCCTCACCACAAACCAAACATTGAAGATGCAATTTATGATATGCCTGCAACGTTCCTAGCAGATGAAGATGAGGTATGCTACACTAAATCAAAATAATAATTAAGACTTAAAGGGGCAGTATCGTCACGATCAGAGCAGACTTTCAACAGGGCATGGAATCATGGAGTGCCATGGTCGAGCGGTTTAGTGCAACGGATTTGTGTTCTGATGGCTGAGTCGTCAGAATGTGGGTTTGGGTTATGGAGTGCCATGGTCGAGCAGTTTAGTGCAACGGATTTGTGTTCTGATAGCTGAATCGTCAGAATGTGGGTTCAAATCCCAGCCACGACCGGGGTGCTTGCGTCCTTGAGCAAGACACTTTACCATAATTGCTTCTCTCCACCCAGGGGTAAATGGGTACCTGTGAGGGCAGAGTTGGTTATTGTGTTTGATTAGCCCATATGCGCTGAAATGGCAGCAATTGAGCTGTATACTCCCCAGGGAGCTGAGATGGTTTCAGGAATGATTTATGTGCCTGATGAGCAGGGATAATAATGTAATGCGCCTTGAGCACCAGTTTGGTGGATACGTGCGCCATATAGGTCCACATTATTATTATTAATCAGTGTCCTAGTTTAAGATGAACACAGTGACTGAAAATGACATTTATGCAATGGTAATATGACCTTATCATATGGGATATTATTTTCAGTAACTGAATTAATCTAAAACTAGCACTCTAATTCCATGCCCTGTTGATAATGACGATACTGTCCCCTTCAGGTTTGCATGGTGTAAAGTGATAAATTATTCCTAACCATGCAGAATGCAACAAATACAACATTTTATTGGATCTTGTCAGGTCTGTGATTTCTCAGGATTTGTCCTGATTTCAGGATTTTTTTTACAAATCTTCCTTTGCCTCCAAATTTTAAGGAAAGAAAGAAGTAGCCTGTATTGTGTCCAAACCTCTAGTTTCTTGTTGATGGGGATGTGGAGAGTCTGTAAATCCTGCAAAATTAAACATCCAGGATGTTCAGGGGGCTTTGTCCTCTAGACCAAAGGGAGACCCAGGCCCACTACCCACAGGAGGTTCAGGGGGCTTTGTCCTCTAGACCAAATGGAGACCCAGGCCCGCTACCCATTTTTCATTTTTTTTTATACTTTTGTCAAGTCACACCCCTGTCTTGTTGAAGTGACAATTCTCAAAACCGCACAAAAGGGATTATTACATGGTATTACCACAAACATACTATTATTGATTATTCACGGGAGTGGTTTCATTACGTGTGTTGGAGAACGGATCACCTCCACAAACAGAAACTATACCAAACATACTCAAAACAAAGATCCCGTAGCACACGGCAAGAAAGCCGCGGAGAGACACGCCTGCCATGGTTGTGTTCCTCGGTGTTTGTCTGATCGTATGGCGCTTAAAAAACATACTATTAGGCCCCCTAACAAATCTCCAGTTTCTGGTCATAGGTCAGCTTCAAAGTCAGTGCAGTGATGAGTATTTATTTATTTTATTTTATTTTTTGGGGGGGGGGTTAATCTTTTTTTTTTGCCAACAGGGAAATATATGATACATTGTGGGGAACCAAATTTCCCATATAAAAAGTATGGTGGCTATTAAGAGAGGCCTCACAAATTGGGCAAACGTTCATACTCCTATGTGAAAAAGTCATTGAAAACAGCACTGCAGAATTATAATCGATCCAGAAATTTTGGCTGCAATTGGACATCATTTCCTAGCAAAACAAAATGAAATTATAAATGCTGACGCATGAGTCTGAGGTGACGCATGAGTCTGAGGTGACGCATGAGTCTGAGGTGACGCATGAGTCTGAGGTGACGCGTGAGTCTGAGGTGACGCATGAGTCTGAGGTGACGCATGAGTCTGAGGTGACGCATGAGTCTGAGGTGACGCATGAGTCTGAGGTGACGCCTGAGTCTGAGGTGACGCACGAGTCTGAGGTGACGCACGAGTCTGAGGTGACGATGAGTCTGAGGTGGCCATGAGTCTGAGGTGACGCACGAGTCTGAGGTGACGCACGAGTCTGAGGTGACGCACGAGTCTGAGGTGACGCATGAGTCTGAGGTGACGCATGAGTCTGAGGTGACGCATGAGTCTGAGGTGACGCATGAGTCTGAGGTGACGCATGAGTCTGAGGTGACGCATGAGTCTGAGGTGACGCATGAGTCTGAGGTGACGCATGAGTCTGAGGTGACGCATGAGTCTGAGGTGACGCACGAGTCTGAGGTGACGCATGAGTCTGAGGTGACGCGTGAGTCTGAGGTGACGCATGAGTCTGAGGTGACGCATGAGTCTGAGGTGACGCATGAGTCTGAGGTGACGCATGAGTCTGAGGTGACGCATGAGTCTGAGGTGACGCATGAGTCTGAGGTGACGCATGAGTCTGAGGTGACGCATGAGTCTGAGGTGACGCATGAGTCTGAGGTGACGCATGAGTCTGAGGTGACGCATGAGTCTGAGGTGACGCATGAGTCTGAGGTGACGCATGAGTCTGAGGTGACGCATGAGTCTGAGGTGACGAGTGAGTCTGAGGTGACGCATGAGTCTGAGGTGACGCTGAGTCTGGTGGCGTGAGTCTGAGGTGGAGTCTGAGGTGACGATGAGTCTGAGGTGACGCACTGCGAGTCTGAGGTGACGACGAGTCTGAGGTGGCGCATGAGTCTGAGGTGGCCTTGTGAGTCTGAGGTGACGCATGAGTCTGAGGTGACGCATGAGTCTGAGGTGACGCATGAGTCTGAGGTGACGCATGAGTCTGAGGTGACGCATGAGTCTGAGGTGACGCATGAGTCTGAGGTGACGCACGAGTCTGAGGTGACGCATGAGTCTGGTCTGAGGGGACGCATGAGTCTGAGGTGACGCATGAGTCTGAGGTGACGCATGAGTCTGAGGTGACGCATGAGTCTGAGGTGACGCACGAGTCTGAGGTGACGCACGAGTCTGAGGTGACGCATGAGTCTGAGGTGACGCGTGAGTCTGAGGTGACGCACGCAGAGACCAGAAACTGGAGACTTGTTTTTTTGGCCATAATAATATCAAATAAACCACAAGGGTAACTGAAATATAACATATAATTCTCCTTCAGGTTGATCCAAAGATCAAGAAAAGACAACTTCTTGAGGTGGAGAAAAATCGTAAGAAAGAGGAAAAACGACAAATTGCTGCCAACAAGAAGAGAGATAAGGTAACGTCTTCACCCGGTTTTTGACCATTGACCTCTGACCATTGACCTCTGACCATTGACCTCTGACAAGTATATTTTAATGGCAGCCAGCTTGCTACAAAGAAGTACCAGGATTTGAACATACATGTAGAGTGTCCAAATCTGTATCTGTTAAAAACGGAGTGTCCAAATAAAAAACTTGTAATATGCTTACATTTCCACGGTATTTTTATTCTAACATTTGGAATGGCACAGTCAAAAGGTTTATTTCATAAGACACATGGGTTATTACCTGTGAAACAGGAAATGTCTGAAATCCTTTTGCATGTCCCAAAATGTCTTAAATTGCACAATGGGGATTTAATTTCAGACATTTTATGAATGGACTCGGGTGATGGATTAAATTTCAGACATTTAAATTGTCTGAAATTAAATTTGATTATATGTGTAAAGTGACTTCAGACTAGTGCCCCCTGAAAAAAAAATTGCCAATTAGGACACCCCCAACATAGGGCTTGATATAGCATGAAGAACTGACGTCACGCTTTGAGCTAGAGGTGCGTGAATTACGCCAGATCCTGGCTGTGCGGCTGCCATGTTTTCCCTGATGTTGAACTTTGACCTTGGTTGGAAGTTAGCGCACAAGCCTTGAAGCGTGATGTTTGATCTTCAGCACAATGTATCCAATGAAACCCCTTGAATGGTACGTCTGGAGCCTGTCTACATGTATATCCTTGATATAGGATAAAGACAGGGGACCAGTCTAGACTTCATAGGGCTCATATGGTAATCCAGTTCTGTTCATGTTAATAATAATAATAATAATAACGTGGACTTATATAGCGCACGTATGCACCAAACTGGTGCTCAAGGCGCATTATATTATTACCCCTGCTCATCAGGCGCATAAATCATTCCTGAAACCGTCTCAGCTCCCTGGGGAGTATACAGCTCAATTGCTGTCATTACAGCGCATATATGGCTAATCAAACACAACAACCAACTCTGCCCTCACAGGTACCCATTTACCCCTGGGTGGAGAGAAGCAATTATGGTAAAGTGTCTTGCTCAAGGACACAAGCACCATGGTCGCGGTTGGGATTCGAACCCACATTCTGATGACTCAGCCATCAGAACACAAATACGATGCTCTAAACCGCTCGACCATGGCACTCCATACAAAATCTTTAAACTCCAAAAATGTTGAATTTGTTATATATGAAATAGGCTCAGAGGCACAAACAGCAACAGCAACAGCATCAACGCCAACAAACGAAGAAGAAGAATAAAAAAAAAGCACCAGTCTTCGCTGGCTACTTGGAAAAACCCAAGGGGGTCGCCTTGGAAGAGCTTGTAACTGAGAGTGAACCAGTCCCCAAGTTTGCACAAAAGTGTATCGAGTTTATCGATAGAGAAGGTAAGTAGGCCTGTAATTTCTCAGGATTTTTTTCCCCAGATTTTGAATTTTTTTTCCCAGATTTTAATTTTTTTTCTCCAAATCTGCTTTGCCCTTAGGATTTTTCATTGAGTACATTTAAAGGGCCAGTATCGTCCAAGTCGCTCGTTCCTGAATTAGATAGAGTGGGTCACATTTAAAGGGCCAGTATCGTCCAAGTCGCTCGTTCCTGAATTAGATAGAGTGGGTCACATTTAAAGGGCCAGTGTCGTCCAAGTCGCTCGTTCCTGAATTAGATAGAGTGGGTCACATTTAAAGGGCCAGTGTCGTCCAAGTCGCTCGTTCCTGAATTAGATAGAGTGGGTCACATTTAAAGGGCCAGTGTCCTCATGATCTGAGCAGACTTTCATCAGGGCATGGAATCCTAGTTGAAGATGAACACAGTGACTGAAAACTACTGGCTCATTTATTTATGTGGACTGTCGTGGCCGAGCGGTCTAGCTTACCGGACTCAAGTTCTGGTGTTAGCAGCAGAATGTGGGTTCGAATCCCAGCCGTGACACTTGTGTCCTTGAGCAAGACACTTAACCATAATTGCTTCTCTCCACCCAGGGGTTAAATGGGTACCTGTGAGGGCAGAGTTGGTTGATTAGCCCTATATGCGCTGTAATGGCAGCAATTGAGCTGTATACTCCCCAGGGAGCTGAGATGGTTTCAGGAATGATTTATGAGCCTTATGAGCAGGGGTAATGATATAATGCGCCTTGAGCACCACTTAGTTGGTGGATACGTGCGCTATATAAGTCCACACATTATTATTATTATTATTAATATGACCTTATCGTGTGGGGTATTATTTTCAGTCACTGAGTTTTAAATCTAAAACTAGCACTCCAATTCCATGCCTTATTAATACTGTCCCTTGAACCAGTTCGCGTCGGAGGCCGTGTATACACGCAATTTTTTTTGCACCACGGATCGGAGAGCATCTAAACACGCCATAGGAAACTCCGATATATTTGTATGCATGTTCGGTTGAGCCACGCGTGTATGGTGACGTGCTTGGAAGACGTGGCCACGCGCTGTGGAAGCTTCCATTAACGTGTGTGTGGGAAAAAGAAACCCGCACAGGGGCCCAGAAAAACTTGTTTATTCCCGACGCGAACTGGTTAAAGGGTTCTGTACAACACTCGTAATGTTGGAATATTTACTTCATAAACTATGCTTGCTCTCTTTGATTCATGGTATCCAACCAACCTGTAACAGTTACAGCTTAGTACAACTGTGAAAAAAGTCAATAGTGAAAAAACATTAACAGTTGTTACAGAAAACACTATGACAAGTAAATGTCCACATTTGTTTATGCTGAATTAAATGAAGAATTTGCCCGAACATTTGCCCGATTTGTGAGGTCTCTCTTAGCCACCATACTTGTGCACGGGAAATTTAATCCCTGCGTATACAGATATCGCGCATTTCCCTGTTGGCAAAAAAACCCCCCAAAAAACAACACGTCACTGCACCAATTTTGAAGCCAACCTATGACCAGATACCGGAGACTGTTTTTTTGCCTAAACAAAATTGTCTGTTAAACCATTCGGAATTTGAGCTTGATACCCAAATCACAACAATGGAAAGTAACGACCCGGGTTCAATTTGATCTTTCATTGTTTTTTTTTTTAACAGGAATTTCTCAAGAGGGTATATACAGAGTGTCTGGAAAAAGTGCTGACTGTGATGCGCTTACGGAAAAGTTTGAAAAAGGTAAGAGGAAAGTAGAATGGTGTGAAAGGGGGGGGGGGGGGGTTAAAGGGGGGGTGGCAGCTTTCTCCAAAATTTGTGGACCATACTAATACCAACACCTCAAAATCAAAATATTTTTTTTTTGGTGATGATTTTTCTTCCCTCTGTTCATTAAAGGGAGTGAGTACTTAAAACAGTCAAAGTCACGTTTTCCTGAATTTGATAGAGTGGGTCACATTTAAAGGGACAGTATCGTCATGATCAGAGCAGACTTTCATCAGGGCATGGAATCAGTGTCTGAGTTTAAGATGAACACAGTGACTGAAAATTACTGGCTCATTTATGCAGCAGCAACGGTAACATGACCTTATCATGTGGGTATTATTTTTAGTCGGTGGTTAATGTAAAACTAGCACTCAGATTTCATGCCCTGTTGATCATGACGATATTGTCCCTTTAACCAGTTCGCTTCGGATGTCGTGTACAGCGGATCGGAGAGTGTCTAAACATGCATTTCGATTTTTGTGTGTGTTACCGGGAGACTTGTCAACATGCCACACGTGGCGTGCCGTCGTGGCGGCTGACGTGTATACACGCAATCCTTTCTCGGAGTCCATGGGGTCACGGTTCGGTGGCCCCGGACAAAATGCACTGCAAATACTGAACGAGTTCACTCTTTTTGTTGATTTTTGCCTAATCCCTTTATCCAAGACCTGTTCCTTTGACGTACCAGCCAAGCATTTGTAAAGACGGATTTATATCCATTGTTTATGAGGCATTCGATCTCTCTCCAGGTATGCCGTCTTTTTGACCAGGCGCTGGTCGCTAATAGGCCGTTGCATCGGAGCTTGCCAACGGTCTAATTGTGCTGAACAAACACAACCGTAATTAAAATACCAGCCATTTAATTCTTGAAATGTCAATGAGTAAAGGTGTTTATTTGGTTGTCAGAACTTAGTTTCATTGACAAAAAAAATTATTAATGGCTAGAAATTTTTTCAGATTTTTCACTGAAAATAAACCCGCATGGGGGAAAAAAACAGATATTCCCGACGTCAACTGGTTAAGATTAATCTGCAATTTTTGCTATTTTTACTTTAATTTTCTCTTTCATTTTTGACTTTAGGAAGGAAAAACAAATGCTTTAAAATGACACATTTTTCAAAATAATCATAAATAGTGTGGTTATACAGGGTTCGTACGGGTCATGGAAAACCTGGAAAGTCAGGGAATTTTTCTTTTGCATTTTCCAGGCCTTGAAAGTCATGGAAAAGGGTAAACTTCTTTAAAAGTCATGGAAAGTCATGGAATTTTAAGACTTATTAAAACCAGTTCGCGTCGGAGGCCGTGTACACACGCAATTTTTTCGCACCGCTGGATCGGAGAGCCGTCACGCCATAGGAAACTCGAATATTTGTATGCACGCTCAGTTGACGTGATAACAAGCCACGTCGCGTAGTGACGTGCACAGAAGACGTGACCACACGCTGTGGAAGCTTCCATTGTCCTTTCGGTGACGTGAAAACACGCCATTTTGGCAGAGCTCGTGCTTTGGTTGATGTGTTATTGTGCAACACTTGTTCGGCACAAGAGCGGGGCGATGTAAACGCGCCGCTTCACATGGGTGGTTGTGCGGGGCACTCGTAAACCTGTTCCACACCTTTGTCTTTGTCTCCATTGAAATCTGTAAAGCTGCAGTATACTAAGATTTCTATAGACCAACCACTGTGCACCATTGTTACCGGTACCATGCCACTTGGATAATGGGAAGGAATCCTTCCTCCATGCTCGGTTGACGTGTAAATACGACGAAGAATTCTTTTTAGGGCTCGGTGGACTTCTAAAGACGCAACACCAACACGCCCTCCTGGCTATAATTCCCACGGAAACTCGCCAATTTATCTGCTAATAAGCTAAATGGGGGTGTCTCGTCTTAGTTTCATTGACGTAACCAAAAAAAATTCACGCAAACAAAAACGCGTTTGTGTGTGAAAAAGAAACCCGCACAGGGGCCCAGAAAAACTGTTTTATTCCGACGCAAACTGGTTTTAAAAGAAAAGAAACAAGACAACCGGCAACCAAAAGACACAATTTCTGGGTCACAAGTTCACATCAAAGAAATGTCTGCCGACTTTGGATGTTGAATGTATCAATTTGGGATTAGAGCCAAGACAAGAGTTGGGGCTATTGTTCACTTGACAATGACTGACAGGTTGTGGTTTTACACCCCCAGACCAAGAGACAATAACCTCTGGGACCTGGTTCTTGGCTGGTTTACAAGCTATTATAAACTAAACACGCGTGTGTCCCACTCTGCCTGGCACGCGGGTACTCCGCTCATCTGGTTTTTGCCTAAGCAGTGTGGTAGCGGAACCAGTGTCGTTTAACGTTGAATGCTTATAAATAGATTGCGGCAGGCCGCATAGTAACAAATGCGGTGCATCAAAAACATTCTCTTGAAAAGAAACAAAGTTGCCGGCCAATTAAAATGTATCAATAAAGCTTCCTTCAAGATGAAATAAATCTCTCAGTGGCAACAAATTATTGTTGTTCACAATTAGTTCTCGAACCAAACAAAGGAAATTTTGGGGTGTTTTTTTTTCACCATGGAATAAATTATAGCGTATCGATAGCGTATCGGCCGATTTATAGCGTATCGGTATTTTTTTTTATAGCGTATCGGGCATGCCTGGCTAGAACACTGGTGTTATGCGAATCTACTTAGATTCGCGTTGTTAATGTTGGGCGCGAATCTTCGCGCGAATCGAAAAGTCATGGAAAAGTCATGGAATACTTGTTGTAAAGGTCATGGAAAGTCATGGAATTATCTTAGTAAAAAAAGTGTACGAACCCTGTTATACAATAAATATGTTACCAAAATGAATTCATGATAGGGTCCGTCATAAATTCATTGTGGCACTTTCTTAACGGTTAATCCAAGCCTCTGACAAATATGTGAAATATCTCATTCTAAAGTATTTGTTTCCTTTTGAAAAAGAACGTTATCGATGTTCCAATGAAAACAAAACAAAATCAGGAAATTGGCAGTCAAACACGGTTGGTACATCTTGTATGTAGTTTTGATTCCTTAGATCCTAACATATCTATTGATGCTATAGAGATATCTGTTGACACGGTTGATACATCTTGAATTTAATTTTGATTCCTTAGATCCTAACATCTATTGATGCAATGGAGATATCTGTTGACACGGTTGATACATCTTGAATGTAATTTTGATTCCTTAGATCCTAACGTATCTATTGATGCTATAGAGATATCTGTTGACACGGTTGATACATCTTGAATGTAATTTTGATTCCTTAGATCCTAACATATCTATTGATGCTATAGAGATATCTGTTAACACGGTTGATACATCTTGAATTTAATTTTGATTCCTTAGATCCTAACGTATCTATTGATGCTATAGAGATATCTGTTAACACGGTTGATACATCTTGAATTTAATTTTGATTCCTTAGATCCTAACGTATCTATTGATGCAATGGAGATATCTGTTGACACGGTTGATACATCTTGAATGTAATTTTGATTCCTTAGATCCTAACATATCTATTGATGCTATAGAGATATCTGTTGACACGGTTGATACATCTTGAATTTAATTTTGATTCCTTAGATCCTAACGTATCTATTGATGCAATGGAGATATCTGTTGACACGGTTGATACATCTTGAATGTAATTTTGATTCCTTAGATCCTAACATATCTATTGATGCTATGGAAATATCTGTTCACGCCGTTGCGTCTGCCGTGAAACAGTTCTTTAAGAATCTACCAGAGCCTCTCATACCACACGAACTACAAGGAGAGCTACTACAGATGTTCAAAGGTGGGTACAAAGTTGATGGTTGATGGTTGATGGTTGATGGTTCAAGGTTGATGGTTCAAGGTTCAAGGTTCAAGGTTGAAGGTTCAAGGTTGAAGGGTGGAATTTCATGGAGGTCATGACCTCCGTTGCCCTGGTCTTGGCCAGGATGTTTTGTTTATGTCAAATCACACCGCTGATGAAGGGTGTTGGTAAGTCTGTCAACCAGCTGGAAAAATGGACTGACGGTAGCAGCGACAATAGATTTTAATGTTGTTTTTATCTTTATCTCAACTCAGGTAAAAGTCGGGATGAATTTATAGAAGCAATGCCTGATTTCTTCAACAAGCTGCCTCCAATCAGATTCGCCATTCTTAATTTTCTTATGCGGCATTTTAGCAGGTAAGCATGATTTGATGTTTAGCAGACTTATTGTAGGCTTTAAGGCTTTGCATGGTGGAGATAGATACTTGAGTTCTTTTGGGTGACACCATGTAATGATCTCTTCTTGGAAGAAGTGATGGCTTTGAGAAGAGCCGGTTGGTTAGTTCACATTGGAGCACATTCCATGGTAGTATCTGTAGAAAAGGCTCAACGATGTAGGTTTTGAGGCTTTGCATGGTGGAGATAGATGTTATTGAGTTCTTTCGGGTACACCATGTAATGATCTCTTCTTGGAAGAAGTGATGGCTCTGAGAAGAGCCAGTTGGTTTGTTCAACTGAGTGATTTATTTTATTTTTATTTTTTTATTTTTTTATTTATTTTTTTTTTTTTTAATTAATTTTATTTTTATGAGTATGAGTATGAGTACGAGTACAGAAAAAATGTAATCAAGTACGAGTATGAGTACTCCAGCTCTATAGTTATATTTGAGTACTTTTTCGTGAGTAAGAATACGAGTACAGAAATATGTACTCATACTCATAAAAAGTATTCATACTCCAACTCAAGTTGTAGTCGAGTACTTTTACACTTTTACACAAGTATAAGTACAGAAGAATGTACTCAAGTAAGAATACTAGTGTGACAGACAAAAAAGATACCCCCTTTTATTTAATATTTAATTTAATAGCTTTTCCTTTAATTCTGATATCCATCCGCCGTTTTCCTTTCGTTACATTTAAATCATCTTTCTTATGCAAATTAGCTCAAATGCTGTTGCACCCTCACATGAGCCAATTTTACACACAGTTTTTCCGAAACCCTCCTTTTATGCAGTTTTCAATAAAGTATTGATCATCAAAGAGAAGCCTTTTTTCCTCATCCGTCCTTTGGCCAATGTCACACGAGTACGAGTACTCCAACTCTCTCGTTGTAGTCGAGTACTTTTTCACGAGTACGAGTATGAGTACTCCAACTCTCTCGTTGTAGTCGAGTACTCCAACTCTCTCGTTGTAGTCGAGTACTTTTTCACCTAGCACGAAAGTACTCCAACCTCTCTGTAGCTCGAAGCACTTTGTCATGAGTATTAGTAGGAGTACTCCAACCTCCTCGCTAGTCGTAGTACTCCAACTCTCTCGTTGTAGTCGAGTACTTCTTCACGAGTACGAGTATGAGTACTCCAACTCTCTCGTTGTAGTCGAGTACTTCTTCACGAGTACGAGTATGAGTACTCCAACTCTCTCGTTGTAGTCGAGTACTTCTTCACGAGTACGAGTATGAGTACTCCAACTCTCTCGTTGTAGTCGAGTACTTTTTCATGAGTACGTGTATGAGTATTCCAGTCCTGCTGTTCAGTATACATGTATCAAATAAACTTGGGATAAAATCACAGTGTAATAATTAACTCTCCTTGGTTTCCTCATTTTCCTTGGCAGGGTGATTGCAAATAGTGAGGTCAACAAGATGTCTGAACAGAACCTTACTGTCTGTTGGTGGCCTACTCTCCTCCACCCGCAGTTTAAGAGTCTTGAAGATGTTGCCAATGAGACACAGCTGTCGGCGTTTGTTGAACAGTGGGTCAAGCACTCTGTGAAGCTTTTTGGAGTCGCAGAGGAGACAGTCCCTAAAGACATGTCACCCATATATGATCAACCAGAAATCATCCCTAACATTTCGGAAAACTAGGTTGAATTTTGACCCTGAGCGGCTGACCTCTGAACCTACATCCTGAAATTGACCATAACTCAGTCCCGATCCCGAGTTCAATTAAAATTACCTCTGACCCCGAGCAGTTGAACTCTAAACCTATATTCTGAAAAGGGTCATAACCCAATGTGACCCCAAGGTCAATGAAATGACCTGGTGTTGTTTACCTCTATATCTTAGAATTAGCCATAAACCCAGTCCTGACCCTGAGCTCGATAAGAATGACCTTTGACCTTCAGTTTTGACCTCTGAACTTACATCCTGGAATGGGTCAAGAATTGCCTAATTGGAAATCAGTGAGCTGACAGTTTGTGGGTAAAATATTAACAAAAATTGTTTTTGAAGGATTTTCAAAAGTCAAAGCGAATTGGAATCACTTACATGTAAGTAACTACATGTACATTACATTGAGAACTGAAACAATATCATTGGGAGATTGGAACTCCCTTTCTTAGAGTGCAATGAATATTCATGACTTGCTGAGTATTCACAATCAGTAGAAGGACCCTACTGTGTTAGATATCTGCAGTGAAGAATCTCAAAGAATAGATAGTTGACTCGTCCCCTTGCCGTAGTGGAATCAACTTCTTTATTAGTATGAATATTCATGATAATGCAAATGTTCATATGGATTCTTGCCAAGTTGGACAACTATTTGTCAGAGTCAAGTAAACAAATGTCTGAAAGGAACGCTTCAACATTGAATATTCATGATAAATAGAATGCAACACTAGCTGTCTTTAATTAGACGTGTGTGACATGACATGTTTGGTCTTCCTCAAGTTTGGACATTGACAACTTTTTTTCCTTCAAGTTGTTTGAATTGGACTATTAATGACCGATGAGAAAGCAGTTCTGTGATGTCATTCTTAAAGAAGCATAGCTATTTTTTTAAATTGTTGCAGACATGGACTTTGCTCAGTACAAAACTTTTACAAAGTTCCAGGATGAACACACAAAACATATGAAAGAAGATACGATGTCGTTGCACTTTTGAGATACGACCTTGTTGCACTGATGCGACAAAATGATGAAAAAGTCGTCAAACACGGACATTACCCAGTTTGCTGAATGGTGCTCACAGAAATAAGGACAAGTTTCTCATGACCGGAAAAATTTTCCACAAAATAATGGAGTTCTACATACTGCTGACTACTTGAATTATTCTCCAGAAAATCAGTTTATTTGGATCTGTCAAGTCCAGCATTTTGACTGTCATTGGTTGAGAAGTCCATTCTGCTTGCCTTAAAGAGCCGCCATCTTGGGACTCCATCTTGGGACTCCATCTTGGGACTCCATCTTGGGACTCCATCTTGGGACTCATACTGAGGCACGTCTTCAAAATAGACTGGTGCCTTTCAAGCTGATTGTTATATCATGGTGATTTGCGATTGATGGTCAAGGAATCAGATACAGGGAGACACTGTGATGGCCTATGGAATCACGGGGTCAATTTCATCGAGTTGCTAAGTAGAAAAAATTGCTTACTAGAAATATTTGCTTAGTGGATTTCTTTGGGTGGCAGTCAGACTTTTCATACAAAATGTGTGCATTTTTGGCTTGTAGTATGTTTTGTGTTGCTTAACAAAAGTATTTGATTAGCAGAATCTTCTGCTTAGCAGCTCTATGAAAATGGCCTGTAAGATTATAAGGCTGACTCTCAGTACATCGAAAGGGACTATTTCTCCATCCAGCCTTAGTTTGGTAACATAGATTTGTATTAAAGATAAACCAAGATGGCTACGCTATGATAAAGATTGATTGTATTTATCAGTTGTCCCCACCCCTCCCATCCTGTGCCACTCCCACCCTGTGCCACTCCCACATCTAACCTTGGGGTTGAATACATACTTGCATTGCCTAATTTCCAACATGGGTGATAAAAACCGATAAAGAATTTCATCACTTATAAATATTGCGGAACCCGCTTCTATATAGGATTCTAGCCGGCTAATCGTCATCGGGCAAGATCAGTGGTCGAGAGGTTAAGACGTCTGCACTAGTAAGCAGGAGGTTGTGGGTTCGAATCCCGCCCGAGTCGCCTGTGAAGTTTTTTCCACAGACACTTGGAAAGCACCGAGTATACAAAGCTAGACACACGTCGGTGTAGGGCAAAAATTTAATCGAAAACTCGTTTTGTGAGAACAGATCTCGTAATGGGATGCTCAAAAAGTTACAATCTCCAGGATGGGAACAAAAAAGATTTTTACAAAATAATTTCACATGACCATAATCCTCATCCTTGGGTTCGACATGCATGACTGAATCCCCAGGTTGGACCTTGGGCGGGGCAGGAGGGGCGGGGCAGTAGGGTAGGGTGGAGACAACAATAGCTGCATTATTGCTATTTGTTTAAAATCTCAGTACTCACCGAAATTTGTATGTAAAAAATACCCACATGATGATTTTATATAGATAGCTTTTTTTAGCATGCTAGGCTTATGAATTGCCAGTGGGGAAACTTAAATGGCTGTTGAATTACCAGCGGTCATTTTCTATAATATGACAGCTTCAGCTGCTCTACGTGTATCATAAGAGTTGTTTGTGTATGATGAATTTAAGAAAAAATATGTAAGGTATAATAACAAATTAGTAGATTTATGTGTTAAGCTTTAATATGGGCACATTACATTGAGCTTCTTAGCTAGAAATAAATGCAGAAAATTCAGCTAAGCAGGTGTTTTGGTTACCCAGCCAAACTTTAACTAAAAACGTGTACACTTTACTTTAGCTGGTTGTCGGTTTAATTTTGCTAAGCCAAATTATTTGCTTTGAAGCTCAATGAGAATGATATTGCCCCAGTTGATGGTGCAGGCATGCTTTATTTTTTTGTGCGGGATTTCTTTCATTTTATGAATATTAATGTCATATGTAAATCAGATTATGCATATTTAACACTTGTGGGTGTGGCTTCCTTCAGTTAATAAATGAACTTAATATAACACCAAGATGCTTTTTTAAAAGAATATTTAGCAAGTTTTCAGAGAAAAGCGCTAAAAATGTAAGCTTAGTAAATTGTACCTACTTTGTGGTTTCCATTATTTGATGTATGTATGCACTGTACGGGTAAACGTACAAAATTGATGAAAAATGTTTATATATCGAATTACTTATTAAAACATGAAGTAACGACAAGGTATAAGTTGGTATTTAGGCTAAGGGAGAAATAACAAATCGTGACGTACAAATTGTTTATAGGTCTTAAAACTTAAAAAGTTAAACCGAAGAATGGATTTTTATGTTAATTAGCTAATCTAAATATCCATGATAATTTGCATTCCCAATTTCTCATGCATTACTCATAACCTGAGATATCTTCATGTGCATCATGTTTATTCATGAGAATAGCAATGTGGTTGATGCATATTCATGATTTCAGGTCAAACAATGCAATAGCAGTATCCTTAGGTTTTGTATGAATTCTAAAAAAAAAAAGAAGAAAGTTGTCCCCTCTATAAAAATTAGAAGCTAGGGGATAAACCACTTAAGCTCTAGATAATAAACTGCATATGATTTGAATTATTATGTCACCAATCTATTGTAAGATGATTTTATTTTGCATCTGACTCTGTTCGGTCAAAACCACCTTTTTGCATGATTTTCTTTCATAAATTTATATCAATCAGACCTAAAGAATTGTCAGTTTTTCAAGTTCAGCCAAGTGTACAAAACTTAAGATTTTTTTTCAAGCCCCCCCCCTCGCAAAATTGTATACAAAATTTATGAAAATTGTAAATAATTTGTACTGTCTCATAGAAAGTTTTACACAAGGGTTCAGCTAGAGAGTAAAATTGTTTCTTGTCCACTCTACTCAAATTTCCATAGATTACAGAATATATTGTGATTTCATCCACAATGACCAACTGTTACGAATTTCAGTTTTTGACATAGTTAAAAGGACAATATCATCATGATCAACAGAGCATGGAATTGAAGTGCTGGTTTTAGATTAACTCAGTGACTGAAAATAATACCCCATATGATAAGGTCATATTACCGTTGCTGCTGCATAAATGAGCCAGTAATTTTCAGTCACTGTGTTCATCTTAAACTAGGACATCGATTCCATGCCCCGTTGAAAGTGTGCTCTGATTGTGACGATACTGTGTCTATAACCAGTATTTACTATTTAACTTTCATTTTTCTTTCTTTCAATATTCAAGAGCTCAAGAACAATTCCTATATTACCTCTCGGCAGCTGAGAAGTTTTTCACAAAATCTCCCCTTTCAGATGAATATTCAAGGGTGTCTTTCAGTCTTCTAAAAATCACTCATATTTTGTTTGCAAAGTCTTATCATTTCAACCAACAGAATCATTATTTTATTATTCAGATGTGTAAAAGCTATTTTTGGTTTATGAAAAATACCAACTGTAAGGTATAAAAATGATATTGCAGGGGTCAAATTTAACTTGAATTTTATGGTAGCCCACAGGACTAGTTATTTCCAAATTTTACAAGAAGAAATGAATCGTGAGCTGGTGAGCAACATGTTCTTGCTGAGATCATGCTGAATATTTTTATTACATTTAAAAAAAAAAAAAAAACCATCCCATTGTTCTACCCGTAGTCCCGCTGCTAAAACAACTAGCCTCGGACTAGTGTTAACTTCGGCTCCTGCATTGAAAATACATGTACTTAGTGAACACGTTTTTTTTTTTTAATAGAAAAATGCAATTTTTCAAATGAGTGGTACAAATTTTGTTCAATCACTCAATAGATCAAATGGAGGCAACTGAAAGGGATAAAAATCTGGTACTTTTGTGATTTTTAACTCTATAATCGTAGGCTACTGGGATATACATTGAAGGGAAGGTACGATGCCGTAGTGTGAGTTCTATTTCAATGGAAATGCAAACTAGTCCATAACAAAGTGTATGTGTTCCATGCATACAAAATCTTACTTGACTTTAAAAACCAAATGCAGTCAATTTTGCAAATATACATTGAAAACTCTTCCATTTTGATGTCAATAGTTTCTTGATTTATATATTTATACATGTACTGTAACTTTCAAGACTACCGATTGTGTTAATATCCTTCATAAGACTTATGTTAAACAAAATTCCTTTAAAACCAGTTCGTGTCGGGAATAAAAAAGTTTTTCTGGGCCCCTGTGGCGGGTTTCTTTTTCCCGTACACGCGTGGCTCAACCGAGCATGCATACAAATATTCCAGAGTTTCCTTTGGCATGTTTAGACGCTCTCCGATCCGAGGTGCAAAACAAATTGCGTGTATACACGGCCTCCGACGCGAACTGGTTAAGAACGTGCAGTTCATTATCTTCTAGAAATATGTAAACCTGGGGTCCATTTCACAGAGCTGCTTAGCGGATAAAATTGCTAAGCAGATTTCTTTGGTTACCAGCCAATCTTTCATACAAATGTATGCATTTTGGCTGGTAGTCTGTTTTATATTGCTTAGCAAAATTCTCTGCTGAGAAGCTCTATGAAATTGGCCTCTTGTTAAACTGCCAGTCACATCATTGTAGACGAAATATATCCAAGTTTTATGTAGAATTTAAAAAGGCATTGTCGTATAATGAATTATTTCAGTAGACTGGTTCCAGGTATATGGATTGCGAACAAGTCTGACAACTGACCCATGTTTTGTTAATCATGCTGTATTCTAATCACACTGTTTCTCGTTTGTATGACTTCAGCGGCGTAGCCACGGGCGGGCCTGGAGGGGGGGGGGGCCCGGGCATGTGCCCCCCCCACGAAAAATCCTCATAGTGCCCCAAAAAACAGAAAATTAAAAGAAAAGGGAAAAAACCCATACCACCTGTGCCCCCCCACTGAAAAAAGTCCTGGCTGCGCCGCTGTATGACTTTGTTACATCCCATCTTAAGGTCATTTGCCCAACTACAATGTTGTTGTGACTACACTACAGTTAGGCCTGATATTGCATTTGGGGCAAGACGTGTTCTTAAACCCTCCTACACATGGAGGCCACTCAGATCCACTAAATTTTCAATGTTTTTCATCAACCTTTAGTACATACAAGCCTGCTGTCCTTTCCAAGTAATCTAATACGAAATCAATTATGTGCCACCCAAGGCCACTGTAAATGTTTGAACATATTATTAGTATGGCTTGCAATGTATCAATGGGAGACCACCTTACCCTGCAATCTTGGTGCTGTGACAGTGCACAGAACTGGTAACCATAGGAGGCTAATGGCTTGGAGTGGCCTGAATGGGTTGTTTAAAAAATTTAAGAACTTGAGTAATAGCATTGTACCTTCCAGGTTCAGGACAGGTTACCATGGATATAAGCCTTAAGACTTAACAAAAAATAGGCAATTTCATGCAGCTTTTGCATTACAAAAAATGTTGAAACCTACTACCTTCTAATGGAATGGTGCCAGTCTACTGAATGTTATAAGCTGGTCCCTGTCATTTTGATGTGTAAAGCTTGCCTTTTTATACACATTGCCTATTTTGGTGGTTGGAAAACAGATAATATATTTACAGTACCATTTCCTTGTGCATATAAAATACCCTTCAGTAATGCTATACAGAATAAGACAAATTGTTATTTGACAAACTTAGATAAATTGTCTACTTGTAACGCTGACGGTAAAATGTTGAAAATCTTTAAAAGTGTTAATAAAGAAATAAAACCGAAACAACTTCTATATAAATCTGGCTCGAAGTTTTATTCTTTTGAATTGTCATTTGTCGCTAAATAATTAGTCCTCGCAGTTAGACCTCTGCCCAACTATAGTCTTGCACCATTAGTGTGATTTGTCGATAAATAATTAATCCTCAGTTACACCTCTGCCCAACTATATAGTCTTGCACTTGGGTTTAAAACACCAGTTAGTTATGCCTCACATTTACGTCTCCGTCCCATGTATACTTTTGAGACCTATGTTATTGACATACAATGCAATGCACTAGGCGAAATTTGGAAAAAATGACAAGGGGTACCCCTGGTCATTTTTTTTCTCCGATTCGCTTCAAATTTACACAGAATGAACCTCTGTATCTGCAGAATACAGCCACCGAGTTACAGCCTATTTGGACAAGTTTAAAATTTCACAATTTCACCTATATTTTTTTCATAAAATATTGATTTTCTTAAAAAGTTGGAAAGATAGGCAACTCAAATTATCACAAATGTGTTCTAGGCACTCTGTTACGTCTCTCCAGCAAGTATTAATCATTTTGAAAAAATACCATTTTTAGGCCAAATTTGGAAAAAATGACAAGGGTTACCCCTTGTCGTTATTTTCGTCGTTATTTTCGTACGCTTGTACGCATTGTCGTTATTTTCACCTCGAAAAAAAAAATGGCTCCGATTCGCTTCAAATTTACACAGAATGAACCTCTGTGTCTGCAGAATACAGCCACCAAGTTACAGCCTGTTTGGACAAGTTTAAAATTTCACAATTTCTCCCATATTTTTTCATAAGATATTGATTTTCTTAAAAAGTTGGAAAGATAGGCGACTCAAATTCCCACAAATGTGTTCTAGGCACTCTGTTACGTCTCTCCAGCAAGTATTAATCATTTGGAAAAAAATGACAAGGGATACCCCTTTGTACCCCCAATAAGACAAATTGTTATTTGAACGCTGACGGTAAAATGTTAAAAATCTTTAAAAGTGTTAATAAAGAAATAAAACTGAAACAACTTCTATATAAATCTGTCTCTTGAAGTTTTATACTTTTGAATTGTGATTTGTCGCTAAATAATTAGTCCTCACAGGTCCCTATCCCATCTATAGTTTGAGACCCTATGCTATAGTTGAGATATAACATATACAATAACATTACACTTGTAGCCCATCTAAAGAATACTTTGGTTCTGAAGATTATGGGCAACAAAACTGCAAAGTTTTAGCAATTTGTAATAAAAAACAATTCTTATATCGTGCATAATCAAGATTTACAGCCTCCCCACAAATGAGAGTCGAGTTTTTGACACAATACAGGCTACTTCTTTCTTTCCTTAGTGGCTACTCCTCTTCTTTCAAGAAAATTTTGAGGCAAAGGGAGATTTGTAAAAAAATCCTGACATCCTGAGAAATTACAGGCCTGATATCACGGTGAGGTCCTTATGGGCTTACAGAGGAAAGAGGGAAAAACAATACAGAAAGATGAAACATTTTTTTCCAGCCTCTTCCAAGCAATTACACAGCATGACCTTTGACCCAGAAGCTGGCACGGGTTTATGCTGGTTTGTTTACAAAATGAGCCTGATAACAGGTCACGATGTCAAAGTTCAGAGTTCATATTCTTGGCTCTGGCTAAATTCAATGGTGCTGATATATACATTGATAAAATAACTTGATAATGGGTCACAATGTCAAAGTTCAGAGTTCACATCCACATCTCCGTCCAAGCTCCATGAACATATCCATGTGGTACGGATGAAAGGTCAGGATGATGTCAAAGTTCAGAGTTCATATCTCAGCTCTGGCCGGGTTCTATTGAACCATGTAATCTCTGGATAGCTGTGTTGATCATCTGAAACATAGACTTGTCGTCAGTCTTCACTTCCTATAAAATTAGCAACAAAAGAAAGAAGAATAAATATCAGTGGAGTAATAGGCAAAGCATTAGATTGATGAATAAGTCATGAAGTCAAAGATCGAGTCTCAGCTCTGACTGACTAGGAACTTTATTTTACAACATTCACGCCACCCAACTGCCGTAACACCACTGAACATAAGATGGGAATAATAATCATCAGATTCTACAAATTTTACAGATAGACAAATTCTTTAAAACTCACACAAATGATTTTATCCTGTCAGAACAACAAGGTCATATGTGCAATAGTGCATAAATTTGCATACATTAAAACACTTGAGTGCAACAACATTGTATCTTCTTCCATAGGTTTTGCATGTTCATCCTGGAACGCTGTAAAAAGGTACGACCTTATTGCACTGAGCAAAATCAATGTCTGCAACAAGGTCGTAACTGTGATACGACCTTGTTTGCACTGAGCAAAATCCATGTCTGCAACAAGGTCGTAACTGTGATACGACCTTGTTTGCACTGAGCAAAATCCATGTCTGCAACAAGGTCGTAACTGTGATACGACCTTGTTTGCACTGAGCAAAATCCATGTCTGCAACAAGGTCGTAACTGTGATACGACCTTGTTACACTGAGCAAAATCAATGTCTGCAACAAGGTCGTAACTGTGATACGACCTTGTTTGCACTGATGCAACGATTTCTTACCAATAAATCTGTATTAATTTGTGCCTCTTTCCCTTCAATGCTGATAGTTATTAGATCTGTTTTTTCATCATGGCTGACTGAGTTCTCTCCAAACATGTCCTCCAATAACTTGGTCAGACGTAGGCTGAATTGGTCGATCTCATTCTTTGGTGGTATGTGCTTGACTGTAAGATCATAAAACAGATTGGCATTTCACTGTATATCATGGGTATGTTTATGGTGTCAAATGAGGTCTTACAACAAAAGGAAACAATGGGTTCTCGGTTGGTGGTTATTATTTGAAAGACCATCAGAGCATACTGATCGAAACGTCGAGTTGTACCTCCAGTTCTTTTCAGAACTAATTACTACTCAACTGAGCATTTCACATGGTGTCACCGCAATTACTCTTACTTATCCTTCTCACCATGCAAAGCTACAAGTTCTACCTATGTACACATGTGTTCTAAAACAATAACATTACAATATACTTGTGTGACCTTTGACATTATGTGTACGATGAATAAACAGTGGCATAGCCAGGACTTTTTGGGGGGGAGGGTGCACAGTGGGGGGGGGGGGCTAGGGGGTATGGGTATTTTTCCCTTTTTCTTTTCTTTTTGGGGCACTATCAGGATTTTTCATGGAGGGGCACTGGAAATTTGTGGGGGGGGGGGGGCACATGCCCCCCCATGGCTACGCCGCTGTGAATAAACCAAGAATGCCATGATTCAGTGTCAACAATCTTCGTCAAGATTAATCCAATTATTTAGATATTAAAACAAAAGCTGTAAATGTTATGGATTTTTCGTGGGGGGCACCTGGGGGGCACTGGAAAATTGGGGGGGGGGGGCACGTGCTCCCCCCATGGCTCCGCCGCTGTGAATAAACCAAGCATGGCATGATTCTTCATCAAGATTAATCCAATTATTTAGACATTAAATGTTATAACATCAAATGGGAAGTGCCTAAAAAAGTGTTAAAGTCTAACAACAAATGGAACAAAAGAGGGAACAATAGAAGGTCCTCGATTTACACCATAAAAAAAAATGTCTGAACTCGGAGCAATGTTTCCCCTAACCAAGTTGACCAACGTTGTAAATTTTGCCAGTTTTGCCGTCTCACATGTCAAATTTTCTTTTGTAAAATAAAAAGTGTGTTTTGTGTCATATCACAAGCTTTTTTTTCTTTTTCCTTCTCAATTCCGGGTACAAATCTACTTTTATTTAAGAAAATTTAGTTTTTTTTCTAACAGCCTTTAAACAATAATTTAATCCTACCTCAAGCACATCATCAGCTTGAGGAAATACTAACAAATTTGCCAACCATAATTGAGAAAATGCTGAAAAAACTAGTATCTCTTGAGCCCTGCTAAAAACATCACCAACGTTATATTTTCTCACTTACGCTTTTGTGTGTTTGGATCTGTGGAAACCTTGACGACAACTGCCATAACAGAGTCAGCGTACATATCATTGACAGCATTCGCTACCCACTGTAAACAAATATGAGACAAATGTTTCTGTAATAATATTCAAAGAGAATAAGGATACTCATAGAAGCAGTTTTGCCAACATTACCAATGCTGTTCCTTCCCTTCAATGTATATCTTGATTCAAAGAGAGTAAGCATACTCATAGAAGCAGTTTTGTCAACATTACCAATGTTGTACCTTCCCTTCAATGTATATCTTGATTCAAAGAGAGTAAGCATACCTACCTCAAGAGTCACCATCCCCTTGGCTGGCTCATGAATGATCGTGACAGCGCTAAATATCCTCAAGGCTGGTTTATTACAAACCTCAACATACTCGACGTCACCTGAGAGCTGAGTTAAGTAATGTGTGAGCAACGACAGAGGAGCGTTATAAGCCACACTAAGACGTTGAGTCAGCGTACTGACGGCTAGATCGGTGTACTCAGCCAGGTCGGTGGGCGCCATGATGTGATAGTTGAAGTTCCGTTTGACGAGGACACCAGAGATACGGTGGTTTTTGCTGGGTTTGCTAGAGGCTAGGGTACCCATGACCTGTGGAGAGATGAGCATGGTAAACATGTTCCAAATCAAGTTGTTTTTCTTATAGATTACACTGGTTGAACTCATTCAATTCAATTAAATCTTTAAGATAGGGAGATGGCCAAAGTCATGGTACAGCCAAGCCTTTGAGAAGCCCGGCCAGGCCCAGGCTTTGCCTGTGACTCTCTAAGGGAGGAGGGCCAAAGTCATGGTACAGCCAAGCCTTTGAGAAGCCCGGCCAGGCCCAGGCTTTGCCTGTGACTCTCCAAGGGAGGAGGGCCAAAGTCTTGGTACAGCCAAGCCTTTGAGAAGCCCTGCCAGGCCCAGGTTTTGCCCAGGCCTATGGGTCTATATAATCCCCTAGCTGAGCACAAAAGACCCTTTACTAATGAATAGATCTCAAATAGCTCTTATTGTTAACACAGACTTGACTGACACCTCAGCTGTCTTTTGTTCACAACTGCAGCCATTATAATGAGCTCTACTTGGCTGGGCTGGGCCCTCCAGAAGCCCAGGTTATGTTGATTGGGAGGTACTGTATTGTTACAGGATCAGGACTCACAAAAGACAGATTAGGAGGCCGGGTAGCCTGGGCCTGGCCAGGCTTCTGAAAGGCTTGGCTGTACCATGACTTTGGCCTTCCTCCCTTACATTTATTTCCATACAAATATAGTCAGTATATATAGTTAAATATCACAGTACCCACTGCTATATAGGATTCCAGCCAGCCAATCGTCATCGGGCAAGCTCGGTGGTCGAGAGGTTAAGATGTCTGCACTAGTAAGCAGGAGGTTGTGGGTTCAAATCCCGCCCGAGTTGACTGTGAAGTTTTTTCACAGACACTTGGAAAGCACCGAGTATACATTGATGTAATGTCAGACAACAAATCAATGAAAATATCAAAATAAACTGACCCCCCCAGGCATCTCTTTACCTTGGCCATCTTTTCTCCTCTGAAGTAAAGCTCAACAGCCTGTGTAATCCTAGGGTTATGAATCTGAATATGTGATTCCTCGTCGTCTTCATATTCTCTCAGTAGAGCCGTCTTTAATCGGAGCATTTCATTTGCTTCCCCGTGGACCAAAACCTGTCAATATTTGAAAGTTGGTGACATGTTATTTGTGAACAGGATCATTATGAGGCGGCCATCTTGTCTTTCTTTCATATAAATCCATGTGACCAAAGCGAGGCTGGAAGGTAAATAGTCTGGCACTTTTTATTTGATGAGAACCAGCACTGCAATTGTTATTGCGTATACAGGGAATCAGACAAAGATGGCCGCAGCGTGATGAAGTACCAGACTTATCAGGTAGCCTCCTATTTCATGTATTATTGTTAAACATTATGTGTCCAGGAGTATGCAAATTACTCACAATGAATAAATTAATAACTGAATAAATTAACTTTGGACTTGACTTACAATATGAGGGGGTTTACAGTCTATATAGTATGAGCTGAGCACAAGATGTAACCAACTGCCATCTTCATTATGAGCCTTGATTAATAAAAGAATAAATGAATAACTCAATAAATTAACTGTTGATTTGACTTACAATATGAGGGGGTTTGAGAGCTCTAATGAACTCGCTCGTCTGTTCGTAGTCTGTACGAGAACGAGATGTAATCAACGGACATCTTGAGTGGAAGCTTTACGCCACTCATGTTGTAATTTCTTCAGGAGATTGCATCAGTCTGTAAAAGAAAACATGAATATATGAATATATGAATATATGTACATACAAATTTATGTATATACGAATATATGAATATATTAATGAGATAAAATTAATGGGCATATTGAGTGAAAACTTTACCTGTGGTTGTGATTTCTTCAGAAGATTGAAAGGAATATATAAATATCTGAATATACAAATATATGAATACACAAATATATGAAAATATGAAGATATAAATACATGAATATACAAATATATCAATATATGAATAAATTAATGAGAAAAAAATTCCATTAGCAAAACTAATGTAAACAAATCATCAGAGGATGAAATGAATATGGAATTCTAAATCACCTCTCTCCATTGACATATAAAAACTTTGTTATTATTTCATGGCCATACCTTAGCTAGTGTTCCTTCGACACAATAACCAGCGATAATCACTCCATTTTTACGTTCTGTGCACCAATTCTCAAACAACTCTCTCGAAAGCCCACTCTGCATCATACCAGGGCTCGCCATGACGACAGACGGGCCAACATCATCAAAATGATCCATCCCACGCAGGTTGGAGATGTGTTTGAAGACAAATGGGTTGCTGATGGCAATCTAGTAGAAAATTGACAATAGAGATGAAAAATTAGCTAGAAGATATGTTTTCAAGACTAGAAATTATTATTTTGAAATCTCTGTGTTCCCATCCCCCAAGCCCAAAGATCAAAATAATCTTGACCTCAAGGGTGTGATTTGACAAAAGTAGAAAATCCTGAAAAATGGGTAGCAGGCCTGGGTCTCCCTTTGGTCTAGAGAAAAAAGCCCCCTGAACCTCCTGGATGTTTAATTTTAGAGGATTTACAGACTCTCCACATCCCCACAAACAAGCAACTAGAGGTTTGGACACAATACAGGCTACTTCTTTCTTACCTTAGTGGCTACTTCTCTTCTTTCAACTGTTGTCTTAGAGAGCAATATGTCCCCCTACCCTCAATCTGTCTTTCCCATCTACCCCAACCCTACCTCATCTACCCTACTCCCACAATCATATTATACTGAAATCACAGACCTGTCAACTGTTGTCTTAGAGAGCAATATGTCCCCCTACCCTCAATCTGTCTTTCCCATCTACCCCAACCCTACCCCATCTACCCTACTCCCACAATCATATTATACTGAAATCACAGACCTGTCAACTGTTGTCTTAGAGAGCAATATGTCCCCCTACCCTCAATCTGTCTTTCCCATCTACCCCAACCCTACCCCATCTACCCTACTCCCACAATCATATTATACTGAAATCACAGACCTGTCAACTGTTGTCTTAGAGAGCAATATGTCCCCCTACCCTCAATCTGTCTTTCCCATCTACCCTACTCCCACAATCATATTATACTGAAATCACAGACCTGTCAACTGTTGTCTTAGAGAGCAATATGTCCCCCTACCCTCAATCTGTCTTTCCCATCTACCCCAACCCTACCCCATCTACCCTACTCCTACAATCATATTATACTGAAATCACAGACCTGTCAACTGTTGTCTTAGAGAGCAATATGTCCCCTACCCTCAATCTGTCTTTCCCATCTACCCCAACCCTACCCCATCTACCCTACTCCCACAATCATATTATACTGAAATCACAGACCTGTCAACTGTTGTCTTAGAGAGCAATATGTCCCCTACCCTCAATCTGTCTTTCCCATCTACCCCAACCCTACCCCATCTACCCTACTCCCACAATCATATTATACTGAAATCACAGACCTGTCAACTGTTGTCTTAGAGAGCAATATGTCCCCTTACCCTCAATCTGTCTTTCCCATCTACCCCAACCCTACCCCATCTACCCTACTCCCACAATCATATTATACTGAAATCACAGACCTGTCAACTGTTGTCTTAGAGAGCAATATGTCCCCCTACCCTCAATCTGTCTTTCCCATCTACCCCAACCCTACCCCATCTACCCTACTCCCACAATCATATTATACTGAAATCACAGACCTGTCAACTGTTGTCTTAGAGAGCAATATGTCCCCCTACCCTCAATCTGTCTTTCCCATCTACCCCAACCCTACCCCATCTACCCTACTCCCACAATCATATTATACTGAAATCACAGACCTGTCAACTGTTGTCTTAGAGAGCAATATGTCCCCCTACCCTCAATCTGTCTTTCCCATCTACCCCAACCCTACCCCATCTACCCTACTCCCACAATCATATTATACTGAAATCACAGACCTGTCAACTGTTGTCTTAGAGAGCAATATGTCCCCCTACCCTCAATCTGTCTTTCCCATCTACCCCAACCCAACCCTACCCCATCTACCCTACTCCCACAATCATATTATACTGAAATCACAGACCTGTCAACTGTTGTCTTAGAGAGCAATATGTCCCCCTACCCTCAATCTGTCTTTCCCATCTACCCCAACCCTACCCCATCTACCCTACTCCCACAGATCACAATCATCTTTACCTGTCGTCTTATTTTTTCATTCATAGCGTTGATGTATGTTTGATTAGCAGACATACATTTCTTGGAGAGCGATATTTCCCTTACCACGCTACCCCATCCATTCCACCCTACCCCATCCATTCCACCCCTACCCCATCCATTCCACCCCTACCCCATCCATTCCACTCATACCCCATCTACCCTACTCCCACAGATCACAATCATCTTTACCTGTCATCTTATTTTTTCATTCATAGCGTTGATGTATGTTTGATAGACAGACATACATTTCTTGGAGAGCAATATTTCCCTTACCACGCTACCCCATCCATTCCATTCCACTCCTACCCCATCTACCCTACTCCCACAATCATATTATACTGAAATCACAGACCTGTCAACTGTTGTCTTAGAGAGCAATATGTCCCCCTACCCTCAATCTGTCTTTCCCATCTACCCCAACCCTACCCCATCTACCCTACTCCTACAATCATATTATACTGAAATCACAGACCTGTCAACTGTTGTCTTAGAGAGCAATATGTCCCCCTACCCTCAATCTGTCTTTCCCATCTACCCCAACCCTACCCCATCTACCCTACTCCCACAATCATATTATACTGAAATCACAGACCTGTCAACTGTTGTCTTAGAGAGCAATATGTCCCTCACCCTCAATCTGTCTTTCCCATCTACCCCAACCCTACCCCATCTACCCTACTCCCACAATCATATTATACTGAAATCACAGACCTGTCAACTGTTGTCTTAGAGAGCAATATGTCCCTTACCTCAATCTGTCTTTCCCATCTACCCCAACCCTACCCCATCTACCCTACTCCCACAATCATATTATACTGAAATCACAGACCTGTCAACTGTTGTCTTAGAGAGCACTATGTCCCCTACCCTCAATCTGTCTTTCCCATCTACCCCAACCCTACCCCATCTACCCTACTCCCACAATCATATTATACTGAAATCACAGACCTGTCAACTGTTGTCTTAGAGAGCAATATGTCCCCCTACCCTCAATCTGTCTTTCCCATCTACCCCAACCCTACCCCATCTACCCTACTCCCACAATCATATTATACTGAAATCACAGACCTGTCAACTGTTGTCTTAGAGAGCAATATGTCCCCCTACCCTCAATCTGTCTTTCCCATCTACCCCAACCCTACCCCATCTACCCTACTCCCACAATCATATTATACTGAAATCACAGACCTGTCAACTGTTGTCTTAGAGAGCAATATGTCCCCCTACCCTCAATCTGTCTTTCCCATCTACCCCAACCCAACCCTACCCCATCTACCCTACTCCCACAATCATATTATACTGAAATCACAGACCTGTCAACTGTTGTCTTAGAGAGCAATATGTCCCCCTACCCTCAATCTGTCTTTCCCATCTACCCCAACCCAACCCAACCCTACCCCATCTACCCTACTCACACAGATCACAATCATCTTTACCTGTCATCTTATTTTTTCATTCATAGCGTTGATGTATGTTTGATAGACAGACATACATTTCTTGGAGAGCGATATTTCCCTTACCACGCTACCCCATCCATTCCACCCTACCCCATCCATTCCACCCCTACCCCATCCATTCCACCCCTACCCCATCCATTCCACCCCTACCCCATCTACCCTACTCCCACAGATCACAATCATCTTTACCTGTCATCTTATTTTTTCATTCATAGCGTTGATGTGTTTGATAGACAGACATACATTTCTTGGAGAGCAATATTTCCCTTACCACGCTACCCCATCCATTCCATTCCACTCCTACCCCATCCACCCTACTCCCACAGATCACAATCATCTTTACCTGTCGTCTTATTTTTTCATTCATAGCGTTGATGTATGTTTGATAGACAGACATGCATTTCTTGGCGAGTGATGAGGCGTAGTAGACAGGAATATCATGAAGCTCTGGATGATTGGCCCAGTATTCATCTAAATGAAGGAAGAAAAAAAAGAATGCAAGAGTATTTTAGAATTATAAGTGAAAAACATATGAAAAGACATATTCTGGTTTAGATATCATTGATGGCAGAGAATGTGATTGGTCAAATTTCTTGCCATAATGCCTTCACATATTCCCTGCTTTAGATATAATTGATGACAGAGACCATGATTGGTCAAACTTCTTCCATAGGAATACACATATTTCCTGCTTTAAAAATCAGTGATGGGAGAGATTATAATTAGTCAAACAACACGCCTTTCCCGATTTAGATATCAGAAATGAGCAAAGAATGTTATTAATCAAACTTTTCCCCTAAAGAAGAAACAAATTCCCCACTTTAGATATCAGTGAAGACAGTGAATGCCAGTTGCCTACCTAGAATTAGAAGTAGCTCTTGCGCTCGGCCCAAGGCAAAGACTGGGATTAGACAGCGCCCTCCCCTGTTGACAATGTCATGAATAGTCCCTGTAAATCGAGCTTCTCTGTCTTCTCGTTTCTCATGAATGTGAGTTCCGTATGTAGATTCCTGCACAGAATAAAAAAAATTCTCATCTGATGAAATTGAACCCTCTCATCATGCTTATTATTTCACTGATATTTCAGGACACAAGCACCATGGTTACAGCCAGTATTCGAACCTACATTCTGATGAGTCAGCCATCAGAACACAAATCCGATGTACTGAACCGCTCGACCATGGTACTCCATGAACATCACTGTAGTATGAAGATGTGAGTAACACCTGGGCTAAAGAAATATATACTTGGCTATAACACTTACTGTGATAAGGACGTCTGGTTTGATGTTAGGAATCTCAGCCGCCATCAAATGTCTGTCTTCCTGTCGTGAGAAATCTCCCGTGTACAGAATCTACATTATTTGATAAAAGTGATCATGTTTTTTTTATCAGACTAGGATTAGGACTCACAAAAGACAGATTAGGAGGCCAGGTAGCCCAGGCCTGGCCAGGTTTCTCAAAGGCTTGGCTGTATCGCGACTTTGGCCCTCCTCCCTAAATTTCATTGTAAAGATAAAATATTACCTTGACACCAGCTATTTCTATCATGTACATGGCTGCACCGAGGACATGGCCGGCATTATAACACCAAAACTTCACTCCACTTGCTTCTATTTCCTGATGAAAGTTAATGGTCTCTATACGATCCATACTGTTCTGAAGGTCGTTGTCTGTGTACAGCATTTTCTCGGCTGAAATATTACTGTGAGACAAGAAATAAGTGATGATTATCTTTACTGGATTTGAATACTGTATAAATTACAGCAGTAAAATAATGTTAGAACCAGTATAAATTACTGTCATCAATTTTACAGAAGTTTGAAACAGCTAATTATAATTTTATTCACTTAAAAATTATTTAAGAAGGAAAGTTTTGATAACAGAGATTATTTTGAATCATACCTGACTTTCACGTAATCAGAGAGAAGCCAACGATAGATGGCTTTTGTAGCATGCGTCATGAAGATCCGACCCTGAAACTTAGTTTTCTTGAGGAAGAATGGGAGAGCGCCACAGTGGTCCAAGTGAAAACTACAATAAAGATGAAGATGAGTTAAAGTTAAATCTGCAAAGAAAATGAGAACATTATACTCAGTTTATTTCACATGGTTTTACCATAAAACTTCTTGAGCAAGTGCCATGTTCTTCTTCAAAGTTTTTGACTTAAAATGCCAATAAAATAAAAATGACATCAATACTTACTGGCTGATGAGCAACAGGTCGATTTCTTCAGGCTCAATCATGTCGAAAAATGGCAGTGAATCTAATCCCTCCCTCCCTGGATGAATGCCACAGTCCAACTGAAATACAAGAATATTGCATGATGGAATAGTCCATTACAAATGAAGGTAAGGAAGAAACAAACCTTATGTTCAAAATTGGCAATGAATCCAATTGCTCCCCCTCCCCCCGGTGAATGCCACAATCCAACTGAAACACAAGAAAATGATAAGATGGAATAGTCCATTACAAATGTAGGTAAGGAAGACACAAACCTTATGTTCAAAAATGGCTATGAATCCAATTGTCCCCCCGATGAATGCCACAGTCCAACTGAAATACAAGAATACTGCATGATGGAATAGTCCATTACAAATGAAGGTAAGGATGAAACATTTTTTGGATGGAGCAAGCAGATCTTATTATTATCCCCTACACTTGTACGAAACTCAAGATTCCCTGAGATTCCCTTGTGACAGCAATTTGTCTTTATTTACGTCAATCCTTTCTAACAAGACTAGTATTTTTGTATAAATTTTATTGATTCACTTCTTACCATGATTTTCTTGCCTTTGAATTCCAGCATGATGCATGATCGTCCCACCTCCTGCCCCGCCCCTCTGAAAGGAAAAAGTGAGAACAAACATTTATATTACAAACCACCTACCTTGATGTGGAAAGAATGCAGTACAGTACACCTCCGTCATACATGTATGTATACAACAAAATAAACATTTCAAAAGATGTGCACAAATTCAGTGCTGAAAATCTTTCATGAAAATGAGTAAAATTAAAACTTAAATTGATTAAATATGCCAAATCTCACTTGGCCACATTTCGTCTCCTTTATTCATTTATTTAAATGCATAACGTGATATCAATGGTTAATTTTTTATACAATCGACTTATGAAAGTCGGAAAGATGAACGCTGTAACAATATTAAAGTAGGATTTTCAGGTGAAAAATTATTCCTAAACCAATATGCTCAATATTTATATCAAATTAAGGGTCTTGATGAAAGAAATACAATGGTTTTTAAATCAAGAAAATCGGACGAGTAGTTTTTGAGGAATCCTGTTTTATTTAATCGAGTATCAGCATTCGATGAAGCCCGACTGTCCATACACTGTGTACATCCCTAAAATAGCAACAAAACCGTTGAATCAGCCTACACACACCGTGATACACACGCACAGCATTCTTGCTCGTTTCCCTCATAAGAGCTTTTGAAAGGGTGTAAAAAATACACTCTCCACTCAAAACTAAACACATTTACGGCTCAAAACTTTCACATATGATAGAAAAGAGGTGTAAAATTCATTCAGACATCGCTCTTACCTTTCAACTTAAAAATTTCAACTCGAAAAACGGTGTTAAATTTTTTGGGTAGAATGTCGTATCTGGCCGCCACTATTTTTCATTAAATATAACCAATAATGTAATCTTACCTACCTGGTAAGGTGGAGAACATATGGATGATGATGGACATATACTTCAAATTATTCCAGGATATTTATTTCATAAAAAATCAGGCATTTTTGGTATACGATGACTTCCTCAGTCATGTCAGTCTGATCTTGTAAACTCCACAATTAGTGACCAACACAGTCATTGTACATGCGTAGTGGCAACTATAATAGGATCCTTCTATTTTCTGAAGAGGAGGATTTTTTTAGAAGGGAAATCAAGTCCGAAAACCATCATAAAAGTGGATTTTAATGATAGTTTTCGCTTTCTCTACCACCAAAAATCGATAGAATGATTTTTTAACTGGTTAGTGGTTGCAAAATAAATCCAAAAAAGCCCTTAAAAAGTGGCGGCCGGATATGACATTCTTTCCAATTTTTTATCTCTTCATAACTTCGGTTGTAGAGTAGCTGTGGAGATCGAGCAAGCATGGGTATGTAAAGGAGCCCTTTGACTCTATAGGGAAACCCGTTTTCATGTCAATCACAATGTATTCGGGTGCGGAGACAGCTCCGAAGTGGATGCCCTCAGCAGAACGCGGCAAATTTTACGGGCCGAATGCGCCCAATCTCGGAACACTTCGCGAAAGGCTGGGCGGGACGAGTGGTTCATTCATAAAAACCTAGCCTTTCGCACGTACTTCCGATTGCTATTTTATGTACATTGTTGGCTAGCTGAGACTACATGTATAAGCTTTCCAATAAGCTATTACACGTAAGATTTTGACAGGTAAAAGTAACTAATAGAATTTTTTGATTTAAAATTTTGATGTTTTTTGTTGTTTGGGGCGATGCGCTGTGCGTGTGGAGGGCTTCGGTCAAGCACGTACAAACTGAAAACCCTAATTAAAGTTAGTTAAGTCAGATAGGCCTAGCCTATATCGTATTATAATTAGAGAAAAAAGTGGCAGCTATATTCTCCATGACGTGTGTCTCTGAGACCCAATCTCGAAGACTGATACACCAGGGCCAGGGCCAGGCCCATACATCTCCTATGATCCATATCATAACTGGTCAACCTCGCAAACCCATTCTAATTTAATTGACACACAACGTGCACAATTCGAATTCGGCGACTTATCCACTGGCATTTTCTCTCTCTTCGTGTACTTAAAAACCCGTCAAATAAACATCCCCAGAATTCCATTTGATATTCTCTTAAATCTTAAACAAACTTACAGAGGACGTATGATCAGGCGATCGCTTTCTTCAGCCGGGACTTGCGTTTCACTTCGTCGCTTCGAAGCCATTTTGTTGTTTGATTGAGCGCCGACTGCATGATGCAAAGCGCCCTCAAGTGGTCATTGCAACTTCGCTTTTCAGAAGTATGTTGGACCATGGAGGAAGAATGGTTGGACTGTCAATACCATGGAGGAAGAAAACAGCCATGGTCAATACAGTCCAACACCCCGGGCCCCATCACTGATCTCTAGTTAGTATTTCTTCCTCCATGGTATAATAGAGATTTTATGTGACATCCCCACAACATCCACGCTGCTGGGCTGTTCCTACATCTACCACGGGGATCTCCTCAAAAATGTTTAAGTCGCAAAGGTGTGATTTATTGGTCATGCGAAACAGTTTTATTTTTTATAGAAGATCCTCACTTTTGTTAGAGGAAAGGCAAGCGAACATTTCCATGTTCTATCTACAGAGCCTGCCGTCGGGTACCGGTGTTCCATCTTAACCCCCTTCCATTCATGGGATGATCCTCCAGCAGCCTACTTAAGCAGCAGCATTTTCCAGAGTTCGGCATTCTCCTGAGGACGATCAGAGCATACTGATCGAAACGTCGAGTTGTACCCCCAGTTCTTTTCAGAACTAATTACTACTCAATTGAGATTCCACATGGTGTCACCGCAATTATTCTTCATATGGAATCGTTTGTCTCATTTATTGCTTTGATAAGTCGATAGACGGCGCTGTTCATGGATAAGCGCCACTATGGAAACACAGATTGAGCCAATCACGAATGACCCCTACCTACACCGCGCGTCCCGTGTATGCGTTCGTGTGCATGCATTGCCAGCGGGATCTGTCCGTACGACCAATTATGGTAATGACCTTCCCGCTGCTCGGCCCGTTTTAGTGTGAAGAATGAAACTGTGAACTCTTTTTCAACGATACATGTACTAAAGGGGAATTTCCATGATGACCTTTTATTTAAGTTTACTATGAATATTCATGACTTTAACTTGCTTTTACCGCGTGTACAATTTGTATAGCATGCATGCATGATACTGTTGCATGCACAGTGACTCGAAATTTCAATGGCGCGTTACGGGAATGCGACGTGTATGAAAGTGTAATTGCTCAACGCATGTTTTGGTCTGCCAGCTCGATGTTTTACTTTAGGGATATATGTACTAACACAAAAGTCTCACAAATGGTAAAAATTTTCAGATATATGTATCTTTAATAATCAGAGATTATGGTTCCGAGTGTACAACTTGTAAATTATATTCCTACGTTGCACACAATCACTTTTAAAATAGGGAACAACGTAGTTCTCCATGAGTTTGTGCATGGTTGTCTCTGCTTCACCGTTGGCGGCGCCATAAATGAGACGTTTCAACTCATGACCCCTTCCACCTGCTCCTCATCGCTGTATATAATAATATTTTGAAATTTTAAATGCATGGTTATACAAAACAGGGAGCACACGTCCCCCCTCTCCTAGTTTCGTCACTGGTTGATTTATTCACGGGATGTTATTTAAATATCCAAGCCACAAACAGCACACACATACTCATGATACACTGTATAGTCCGAATGTTTCTTCCATTCACAGTCTCCTATTTTTATTTTAGAATAATTATGTAATTTGTCGCTGTGAGCTCACAGACGTTTAAAAAAATGTTATTCTTAAACGTATTACACTGGGCGGTTACAAACCGCACCGTATACTTTAGTGTTAAAAAAACGTTCAAAAATGCCGCAGGGTATAATTATAATGTGGATAGTTCAAACTGAGGCCCGTCGAGTCATTCTCATCCCAATGGAAACCACCATTTACAGTAGTGAAAACGCCCACGTTCTGACAAGCATCCTACACTACAAATTATGACCATTTTCAGGGCCTAGTGTATCCAAAATACTCAAAATTGGAAGTCAAGGACCAGGTCATAATATTGAACCATTTTACGCAGTTTTATGGCCATCAAGTCTTTTGATTTCCAGAAACATTCGAGGACATATACAATTATGATAAACAGCTCAGCCATAAATCTGTCACTACTTATTGGGGTGCACCCTGAGCAAGTTTTGAGATTGAATTTATAGCGCCCCCTATTGCCATTTAATGATCGTCAGTGTATGTAATTCGAGTACGTGAAATAAATAACCAGATTATCCGCATAACATTGACTTGTTCATTTTTTCATATATATTGAGGAGGCCTGTATTTAAAAAAACAACTTATAAAACTGCATAACAGAGGGACAAAATGTGTATTATGCAAGGACAAATTATAATGTCCATCATTACTAAGAACTAGGCCAGCTTGCGCTCTTGTGTATAGTTTTCAGTACGCAACGGACCGAAACGACGTTACTTGTCCTGTTGGTAACTGTGCATCGGCGAAGCCGTCCGCACTGGCGGAGCTATCCGCACCAGCGGGTCCGTCTCTGTCACCTCAACATTTTAACCTTGGAAGTAGGGCGGATCTTTTAGACCTACAATCTTGACTTGTCACTCCCATACAAAGCTTCAATCTGTCTGCGTGTACCACTTGGGGCTTTCCACGGGGACTTCTCTGTATCTACCGATCCTTTGTCATAAAGTTGCCGCTTTACATCTCAATCAAAGTGTTTTTTCTGTCTCCGCATCTGTGTTCTCACAGTGTCCCTGGCAATTTCATGAGCAGAGTTAACAGTGGGCTCCTCCGGGACACCCAACCCGCGACAAGAAGATCTACTGTCATCGATATCTCTCAACCTAGCATCATTGCATTTGGGGTCTCTTTGATTGTTTTATGTTCAGAAGACCTGTACGCCATTGTCAGTAATACCAAATGTTCGTCCCAATCTGTCTGCGACTGATCTACCCAGAGGCTAAGCATGTTTTCGATGGTTCGGTTGAATCTCTTGATCATTCCGTCGGATCGCGGATGATATGGTGTGTTCCGCGTTTTGGTAATCTCCAGTATGGAACACATTAATTCTCCGAAAACTAAAGACTCAAAATCATATCCCTGATCCAAATGGAGTTCAAGGGGAACACCAAACTTTGCTACAAATTCCTCTACTAACTTAGTTGCAACTAGGTGCCCGGTGGTCTGAATTGGATAACATTCTGTTCATCTGGTGAAATAGTCGCCAACGGCCATTACCACGCTGAGAGACAGGGAGTGGTCCCATATGTCGACTGCAATTCTTTCTATGGGCGCGCCAACCTGATAGTGGACCATATAATGCACACTTGGCCTTCGCTGGCGACTTCCTTCGCTGGCACTGTTGACACTTTTTCCACCCACCGGCGAGAATATTCTCTCATAGATGACTTGCAGTTCTCTGGTCATGAAAATGCTTGAGAACATTCGGTTGCAACTCCTGCCTGTTCCGTCTGATTCGCTGGTTCCCTGCGCAGATATAGGAACCCGTCTTTTAACACCAACTGCTCCCAGCGGGACCACCAGAACTTGACTCCTTTGCTTTGGGACGAAACTTCCTCCCAGGTTGGTCGTCGTCCCATACGATTCCTTAACCAAGATAATACCACGGCAAGATCACTGTCCTTGCTTTGTATCAGTGCTATGCGCTCTAGACTCAGTTCCAAATCCATTGAAGGAATCGGGAGGTTTCTGATTTATCGGGTCCAATATTGTCCGGTGCAAGGGCTGAAGTTGACACTGGTTGTACTGCTTACCCATGTGTAACTGTCATGTCCTCCCTGGAAATCCGACTGCTTTAGTTTCTCTGACTCTTAGTCAGCGTCCTGCTCCCATATACCAGCACCTGCTCATCTCCATCCTGCATATGTGAGAGCACAGCTCCAATCGGGAACCCGCTGGCATCGGTATCAAGAATGAATTCACCCCCTTCGACAGGATAGGCTTGTATAGCCGTAGAAGTAAGACGCTGTTTCAGGGTCTTAAATGCATCCTGCCATTCACCAGTCCATCTCAGTTCTTTCTGCCACCGGCGTAGCCAGGAAATTTTCAGTGGGGGGTATGGGTTTTTCCCTTTTCTTTTTTTCTTTTTGGGGACACTATAGGGATTTTTCGTGGGGGAACCTGGGGGCGCTGGAAATTTGTGGAGGGCTCGTGCCCCCAGACCCCCGTGGCTACGCCTCTGCTTTCTGCTGCTCTGTGCATTGATGCAGTTGTCTGGCAATTTGAGCGAAACCTTTAATGAAGCGCCTATAATATGACACGAGACAAAGGAAACTTCGTACGTCTGATTTTATTATTGGCTGTGGCCAATCTTGAACAGCCTGAACTTTGCCGCGATCTGTTGAAACTCCTTCCGCTGATACAATGTGGCAAAGAAAAGCCATCTGCCGTTGAAAAAGTTCGCACGTCTTAGGTTTCAGCTTGAGGTTCGCTTCTTCTAGTCTTTGCAGGACTAAATATAATCTCTGCATATGGTGCTGGAATGATGTATCAAAACAATGACATCGTCGAGGAATAGTACTGCAACTTGCCACTGCAATCCACTGCACTCGCTCCATCAAATGCTCAACGGTGGATGGAGCGTTGCACAATCCAAAGGGCATCGTCACAAATTGATAGAGTCCCCACGGCCGGTGCTGAATGCCGTTTTTGCCATATTTTCGGAGCAATGATGCCAAATATTTTGCTAAGCATTTTAAAACAGACTACGAGCCAAAATAAACACATTCTATATGAAAGTTTAGCTGGTAGCAAACAATATCTGTAATTTTTTTGGTAACCATTTTTTCACAGCACGCAAGTTGGATGTAAACACCTCATTGCGTATTCCACATCATAATCATTTAATTACTTATTAAATTCGATACAAAATGACTGAATGTCAATCTAGTTACTACTACTACTAATAATAATAATGTGTGGACTTATATAGCGCACGTATCCACCAACTGAGTGGTGCTGAAGGCGCATTATATTATTACCCCTACTCATAAGGCTCATAAGGCTCATAAATCATTCCTGAAACCATCTCAGCTCCCTGGGGAGTATACAGCTCAATTGCTGCCATTACAGCGCATATAGGGCTAATCAACCAACTCTGCCCTCACAGGTACCCATTTAACCCCTGGGTGGAGAGAAGCAATTATGGTTAAGTGTCTTGCTCAAGGACACAAGTGTCACGGCCGGGATTCGAACCCACATTCTGCTGCTAACACCAGAACTTGAGTCCTGTAAGCTAGACCTCTCGGCCACGACACTCCATACTCACTTGATGTGTAGTTGATTACGGCACCAGACATCCTGGTCAGTTCCAATTATTTTGGTAACATTGTCATTTCAATAATTGATGCTGTGTATTGATGTGTATCCCTCATTGCTTTGCTGTGATTGGTCAATGAAGCTCTTGATGGTTGTCACGTATACTGGATATACCAGAATCAACAACTGTGTGCGCGCCTTTTTAAGGATGAGCAGGCGGTAAATTGTGGGCAGTTGTCTACGTGACAACTATGAGGCGCCAAGTGTAAATTTATTATTTAACGCTATTGTTTACAAATAATTCATTATTTAATATATAATTCATTATTTAACCATTATTTCAATTTTATTTACAAATAATACATTTTGCACCACACAATTATATATATATAATTGTTGGAAAGCTTTCATTATATATATATAATTGTTGCAAAGCTTTCATTATATATATATAATTGTACACACCATTTCATTATATGTAAATAATATCGACGGAAATTTTTTATATGTAAATAATTAATTTTGCACTACGCAATTATATATTACTTGTTGGAAAGCTTTCATTATACAGTGTGTCTAAAAAAATGCAAACAAAATTTAACGGAATGCCAGACGTAGAATGATGAACCAACATAGATATGGTTTGAAAGATACACCTTTCCACTTTAAAATGAGACATCAAACGTCCAAATCTGATAATTGTTGACAGAGTTATGAGTACTTTTCCAAGAGAGGTCAAATTGACGATGGGACCAAGTTTTTAAATGCAGTGATAATCGATTTTGTTTAGATGTGCAAGTGTTGCAATGTGGATGAACTGTTGATGATTACATCCCTTCCCCCTCAACATGCCCTCCCTCTCGCTCGATACACAGAAAACAGGCGACATCGTCTCTCCATGTCTCCCATCGCTCTCCTAACAACATCTGGAGTCTACCGCAGGACGCAGTGGCGCACCCAAGGGGGGGGGGGCTCGGGGGCTCGAGCCCCCCCCCCGAAGAGCCCGCTGATGTTTTATTATTATTTTTTTTAAAGAAGGGGCCGGGAAAGAGAGCAAAATCTGAGCCCAAGTCTTGTCTACAGAGGAGTTCGGCAAGGAGTAGGGCAGTGGTACAAGGGATGGGGACTCAGGAGACTCAAGCTCCCCTCCAAAAGTTTTCCATTTATTCCACTCACTATTATATTTTACGGCGTTGCGTATGCATGTGCATGTAAGCTTGAAGGGCCACCAGTATATATAACAAGCATTTTAGACATTCCCCCCTGCCATGGTGCACCCTGATCAGGGAGCAGCTTTACTTAATTTTATTTTCATTTTCTGTTGTCCGTTTCTCTTGTTGAGGTCGTTGACTGTCGTTGAGGTTACTCGTAAATGTTTTTTAAAATTTAAACACGCCCGCATTATAATCAACTCCTTTCCAGTTTGTACACAATGGCCCAGGATCGGGTTTTAATTTACAAAGATTATGCGACACTGTTTTAGCAAACACCGATTGGATAATATTGGGATTTGGTTTTGCCGCCAAATTCGTGTTTGAGAAAATTTAGCTCCGCCCGGAATGATCACAAACTTTACGTCCGCGCAATGAAAATATTTAAATATAGAAATCTTGCAGACGAAACAAATTAGCTCAAGTTCTTTACATCAAGAGGAGGAAATTATATGGAAGGTAATTACCCTACGAGTCTGAATCATGTCATAATGTCTTCTTTTTATGACTAGAAACCACCAGGAAACATTTAACATGTGCCGTAGGTTCACTGACGAGCACGATTAGGGACATGGCTACAGCCGCGCCAGCGGTTATGGTTTGGGTCCGCCATGTCTCTCCCCCATATTGGATTTAAAAAAAAAAAAAAAAATTGAGCCCCGCCCCCCCAATAAAATCCTGGGTGCGCCACTGGCAGGACGTCAATCTCAGCTGTTATTCTGTCACGGAGAGTCTGCAGGTCCGGAGGGGGAGTTGTGTACACGTTGGATTTCAAGGATCCCCAGAGGTAGAAATCACACAGTGTGAGGTCTGGAGATCTCGGTGCCATTCATGCACATGATTCAACTCTATGACACGTTCTCTAAAAAGCTCGGGACTTGCCTTTAACATATGTGTTGTAAAGACCCAAAATCTTATTCAATTTCTGGCTCAAGAATCGCGGCTTTTGAACGTATCAGGAATTTGGGTTCAATTACATAGCATTAAGACAGCTTTGGAACCGGAAGTAGCAAAAATAATGTGTGTACTATCAATGCGCGCACGCTAGGATAGAAAGCCACATTTAGAAACTGCTTCAACCATGTATTTGATAACACAAGAGCGTACGTACACGTCTGATACAAAGCGCTTACATGCGCAACATGCAACAGTTTGTATTGTGACCATACAAAGGCTGGTCACATTGAGCTGGTTGCCTCTATATCCAGGAGCCAATTTCATAGAGATGTTAATGCTACAGTCACACTATCACGATCTGGCGTTACGATTGTTCACGTATGACAGTTTGTATTGGGTCCATACAAAGGCTGGTTACATTGAGCTGGTTGCCTCTATATCCAGGAGCCAATTTCATGGAGCTGTTAATGCTACAGTCACACTGTCACGATCTGGCGTTACGATTGTTCACGTATGACAGTTTGTATTGTGACCATACAAAGGCTGGTCACATTGAGCTGGTTGACTCTATATCCAGGAGCCAATTTTATAGAGCTGTTAATGCTACAGTCACACTGTCACGATCTGGCGTTACGATTGTTCACGTATGACAGTTTGTATTGGGACTATACAAAGGCTGGTCACATTGAGCAGGTTGCCTCTATATCCAGGAGCCAATTTCATAGAACTGTTAATGCTACAGTCACACTGTCACGATCTGGCGTTACGATTGTTCACGTGTGACAGTTTGTATTGGGACCATACAAAGGCTGGTCACATTGAGCTGGTTGACTCTATATCCAGGAGCCAATTTCATAGAGCTGTTAATGCTACAGTCACACTGTCACGATCTGGCGTTACGATTGTTCACGTATGACAGTTTGTATTGTGACCATACAAAGGCTTGAGCTGGTTGCCTCTATATCCAGGAGCCAATTTCATAGAGCTGTTAATGCTACAGTCACACTGTCACGATCTGGCGTTACGATTGTTCACATATGACAGTTTGTATTGTGACCATACAAAGGCTGGTCACATTGAGCTGGTTGACTCTATATCCAGGAGCCAATTTCATAGAGCTGTTAATGCTACAGTCACACTGTCACGATCTGGCCTTACGATTGTTCACATATGACAGTTTGTATTGTGACCATACAAAGGCTGGTCATTGAGCTGGTTGACTCTATATCCAGGAGCCAATTTCATAGAGCTGTTAATGCTACAGTCACACTGTCACGATCTGGCGTTACGATTGTTCACATATGACAGTTTGTATTGTGACCATACAAAGGCTGGTTACATTGAGCTGGTTGCCTCTATATCCAGGAGCCAATTTCATGGAGCTGTTAATGCTACAGTCACACTGTCACGATCTGGCGTTACGATTGTTCACGTATGACAGTTTGTATTGTGACCATACAAAGGCTGGTCACATTGAGCTGGTTGACTCTATATCCAGGAGCCAATTTTATAGAGCTGTTAATGCTACAGTCACACTGTCACGATCTGGCGTTACGATTGTTCACGTATGACAGTTTGTATTGGGACTATACAAAGGCTGGTCACATTGAGCAGGTTGCCTCTATATCCAGGAGCCAATTTCATAGAACTGTTAATGCTACAGTCACACTGTCACGATCTGGCGTTACGATTGTTCACGTATGACAGTTTGTATTGGGACCATACAAAGGCTGGTCACATTGAGCTGGTTGACTCCATATCCAGGAGCCAATTTTATAGAGTTGTTAATGCTACAGTCACACTGTCACGATCTGGCGTTACGATTGTTCACGTATGACAGTTTGTATTGGGACCATACAAAGGCTGGTCACATTGAGCTGGTTGACTCTATATCCAGGAGCCAATTTCATAGAACTGTTAATGCTACAGTCACACTGTCACGATCTGGCGTTACGATTGTTCACGTGTGACAGTTTGTATTGGGACCATACAAAGGCTGGTCACATTGAGCTGGTTGACTCTATATCCAGGAGCCAATTTCATAGAGCTGTTAATGCTACAGTCACACTGTCACGATCTGGCGTTACGATTGTTCACGTATGACAGTTTGTATTGGGACCATACAAAGGCTGGTCACATTGAGCTGGTTGACTCTATATCCAGGAGCCAATTTCATAGAGCTGTTAATGCTACAGTCACACTGTCACGATCTGGCGTTACGATTGTTCACGTATGACAGTTTGTATTGTGACCATACAAAGGCTTGAGCTGGTTGCCTCTATATCCAGGAGCCAATTTCATAGAGCTGTTAATGCTACAGTCACACTGTCACGATCTGGCGTTACGATTGTTCACATATGACAGTTTGTATTGTGACCATACAAAGGCTGGTCACATTGAGCTGGTTGACTCTATATCCAGGAGCCAATTTCATAGAGCTGTTAATGCTACAGTCACACTGTCACGATCTAGCGTTACGATTGTTCACATATGACAGTTTGTATTGTGACCATACAAAGGCTGGTCACATTGAGCTGGTTGACTCTATATCCAGGAGCCAATTTCATAGAGCTGTTAATGCTACAGTCACACTGTCACGATCTGGCGTTACGATTGTTCACATATGACAGTTTGTATTGTGACCATACAAAGGCTGGTTACATTGAGCTGGTTGCCTCTATATCCAGGAGCCAATTTCATGGAGCTGTTAATGCTACAGTCACACTGTCACGATCTGGCGTTACGATTGTTCACGTATGACAGTTTGTATTGTGACCATACAAAGGCTGGTCACATTGAGCTGGTTGACTCTATATCCAGGAGCCAATTTTATAGAGCTGTTAATGCTACAGTCACACTGTCACGATCTGGCGTTACGATTGTTCACGTATGACAGTTTGTATTGGGACTATACAAAGGCTGGTCACATTGAGCAGGTTGCCTCTATATCCAGGAGCCAATTTCATAGAACTGTTAATGCTACAGTCACACTGTCACGATCTGGCGTTACGATTGTTCACGTATGACAGTTTGTATTGGGACCATACAAAGGCTGGTCACATTGAGCTGGTTGCCTCTATATCCAGGAGCCAATTTCATAGAGCTGTTACTGCTACAGTCACACTGTCACGATCTGGCGTTACGATTGTTCACGTATGACAGTTTGTATTGTGACCATACAAAGGCTTGAGCTGATTGCCTCTATATCCAGGAGCCAATTTCATAGAGCTGTTAATGCTACAGTCACACTGTCACGATCTGGCGTTACGATTGTTCACATATGACAGTTTGTATTGTGACCATACAAAGGCTGGTCACATTGAGCTGGTTGACTCTATATCCAGGAGCCAATTTCATAGAGCTGTTAATGCTACAGTCACACTGTCACGATCTGGCGTTACGATTGTTCACATATGACAGTTTGTATTGTGACCATACAAAGGCTGGTCACATTGAGAAGGTTGACTCTATATCCAGGAGCCAATTTCATAGAGCTGTTAATGCTACAGTCACACTGTCACGATCTGGCGTTACGATTGTTCACATATGACAGTTTGTATTGTGACCATACAAAGGCTGGTCACATTGAGCTGGTTGACTCTATATCCAGGAGCCAATTTCATAGAGCTGTTAATGCTACAGTCACACTGTCACGATCTGGCGTTACGATTGTTCACATATGACAGTTTGTATTGTGACCATACAAACGCTGGTCACATTGAGCTGGTTGACTCTATATCCAGGAGCCAATTTCATAGAGCTGTTAATGCTACAGTCACACTGTCACGATCTGGCGTTACGATTGTTCACGTATGACAGTTTGTATTGTGACCATACAAAGGCTTGAGCTGGTTGCCTCTATATCCAGGAGCCAATTTCATAGAGCTGTTAATGCTACAGTCACACTGTCACGATCTGGCGTTACGATTGTTCACATATGACAGTTTGTATTGTGACCATACAAAGGCTGGTCACATTGAGCTGGTTGACTCTATATCCAGGAGCCAATTTCATAGAGCTGTTAATGCTACAGTCACACTGTCACGATCTGGCGTTACGATTGTTCACATATGACAGTTTGTATTGTGACCATACAAAGGCTGGTCACATTGAGCTGGTTGACTCTATATCCAGGAGCCAATTTCATAGAGCTGTTAATGCTACAGTCACACTGTCACGATCTGGCGTTAAGATTGTTCACATATGACAGTTTGTATTGTGACCATACAAAGGCTGGTCACATTGAGCTGGTTGACTCTATATCCAGGAGCCAATTTCATAGAGCTGTTAATGCTACAGTCACACTGTCACGATCTGGCGTTACGATTGTTCACGTATGACAGTTTGTATTGGGACCATACAAAGGCTGGTCACATTGAGCTGGTTGACTCTATATCCAGGAGCCAATTTCATAGAGCTGTTACTGCTACAGTCACACTGTCACGATCTGGCGTTACGATTGTTCACGTATGACAGTTTGTATTGGGACCATACAAAGGCTGGTCACATTGAGCTGGTTGCCTCTATATCCAGGAGCCAATTTCATAGAGCTGTTACTGCTACAGTTACACTGTCACGATCTGGCGTTACGATTGTTCACGTATGACAGTTTGTATTGGGACCATACAAAGGCTGGTCACATTGAGCTGGTTGACTCTATATCCAGGAGCCAATTTCATAGAGCTGTTAAGTAGAGAATTGGGCTCAGCAAATATTTAAGCATTTAAAAAAAGAATACCAGCCAAAATACACACATTGTATTGAAAGTTTAGCTGGTAGCAATTATCTGTAATCTAACGAGGAATTGTTGAACTGGGGAATTCGGACTGGGATCTATTTGATTCTGCGGGAGACCGTAAAGGAGAGCATTCCCGTTATCGATAGCACCTCAGACAAAAGTATATCATTTCATTTCAAGGCATGCTTGATACTATCATAAACTTCACGTCAATTAAGTTTAAGAGAACAATTATAGTACCAGACATCCTGGTCAATTCCAAATTGTTGTAATATTATCATTTCAATAATTGATACTGTGCATTGATGTGTATCCTCATTGCTTCGTTGTGATTGGTCAATGATGTCTCAGTGAGCGCGCTCTTGACGGTTGTCACGTATACTGGATATACCAGAATCAACAACTGTGTGCGCGCCTTTTTAAGGATGAGCAGGCGGTAAATTGTGGGTAGTATCAAGCTGTACTTGACAACACGTAGGCCTACTGTATGACAGGAGATCAACTCATGATTTCAGTTTATCGATGAGAGATTTTTGTCCTGATGCTTCGAATAAAAACTGCAGAATGGGTTGGATTTTAGGAATACTGGTTGTGTTCTGTATGTGTGTACCATGCAATGGACAAGGTAAGTTAATACAATCAGTCATTTAGGCATAACTCAACATTTAAGAGAAAGTACAAAATTGGTAATACTTGATTGGCAAAATTATCTGCCCACTATCTGAGTCAAGATACAATGTATTAAACAACCATGTGTAAGTTTCAGTTTTTTAAATACTGAAAATGTATTCGTTCGGAAAATACGAATTTCTTGAATCTAACGTGGAATTGTTAAACTTTTTACAAATTCAGAGTGGGGAATATTTGTCTGACTATTTTTTTTTTTAAATCGATAGCACCTGAAACGAATGTATATACAAATCATGTTTTTGAGACAAAATATTCAATTATTGCATTTAAACTTAATGGCGGTCATATGTAATTCATATTTAATTCCCGGAATGCATTGGAAGTGGTCACATGACTAAAAGTTGACAACAAACCCCAAAACACAATTTAATTTGACCTGGCAACTATATGAAAACCCATTATTGTTAATTTTGGCATGAGTGGGTTCCAAAGCGTGATCACAGACAAAGCGTTCTGGAGATATTCTACAAAATATCATAGGGAGCACATTGTGCTATTATTATGTCATAAACGAGATAATAATATCTCATTTAAACGAGATAATAACTCGTTTAAACGAGATATATTTAACTCGTTTAAACGAGATAATAACTCGGTGAAATGACGGTGAAAAGATCATTTAATTTTCATTTAATAAGCATGCAATCTTGTATCATACAATTAAACAAAATGTGCATCCAATTTACAAATACTCACAAACAACATTCATATTCGCCTGAGCTTTTCATGGCATATCCTCATTCAAGCCAATCTAGTGGAATTGAATGATGGATGTACATCACTAAAATGTAATTAAAGTGTGTCTAAAAACGCAACCCATGGTTCTTCATTTATTCAATGTGTTTCTATCAAATTAAACCTTACAGGATGTCCACTTGACAAAACAGAAATCTTCTTATCCACGCATGACTGCCAAATTCCACATCCTTTTCAGTGTTTACCAAGTAACACCTCAACCAGCATAATACCTCTAATAATCCTTTACTCAAACAATGGATTTAATACCTTGGATTTAATCAAACTGAGGGCGCCCTTCGTGAGGCTGCATCATGGTGTTTTAGTGCTCTGTTAATAACTGTTCGTTTTCTCAATTATTACTGTTATTGAGTTGGTGTTTTGTCTCAAATTTGTGAACTGTATAGTATGTAAGTACTTGTGATTACCTGCACGTCTGTAATTTTCGTTGACTTTGAATCAAAAGTGAGTTTTACCACAGTTTTGTGGTGGACATTGCTGAACATTGTTCTGAGATTTGGAAGAGTGACACTAGACTATTTTTAGCCAGCATTTGATAGGATTCTTAGTCTGGTGCTGACACCACCGCCAATAAGCTATGAATGTCACTTGTCAACCCAGTGCATGCCATATACTACTGTGAGTGTTTTTAAACTGTGTGAGTGTTGATACGCCGTGGTTGTTCAGTCGATATGCCTACAATTAACAGAATTATGTACTCCTATAGCTTTCTTAAAAGCTTGGATAATGGCACCTGCTTGCTCCAACCAGACTTACGACTACAAAGTACACTCATAGACATAATGATGTGTAGAAAAAGAACTAAAAGGGGATGTCGTGGAGGAAAGAACCTGCAAAGGAAGATACAAGTTGTACAGGCTTATAGACCCCACTTACAGAACCCCACTGACATTAGAAAAGGGGTCACGTTGTCAAATCTCACTGAGATTAAAACCAATACTTCTATAACAGTTCTCGAACGTTCAAAGAGAGATTTTCCATCATTTGTGCTCTGCAATGCTCAATCACTTGTGAACAAAATTGACGATTTTGAGCTATTACTACACCAAGAATCTGTAGATGTGGGAGTTGTGACTGAATCTTGGTTTCGCCCTGATATGCCTGACTACATGCTCTCCATTGACGGCTATGATTTGTTTTCAAAATCTCGTAGTCATACAAAAGGTGGAGGAGTTGCAATTTATGTGAAGTCACAAATCACTGCAAGTGAGATTTCAGAAATCTCAGTCCCCAACGAGCTGGAGTGTGTGTGGACTCTACTGCAACCTAAGAAGCTACCTAGAGATACATCGGTCATTGCTGTATGTGGCGTTTACATTCCACCAGATTCTTCCCACCAAGACCTCCTCACACAGCATTTATTGGAATCCATGGATCTCCTCCACACTAAATATCCGGACATTGGCTTCGCTATTATGGGAGATTTCAACAGAATGCCTGTAAACAACATTCTCAAACATTGTAATCTGAAACAGTTGGTTAAATTCCCCACACGTGCCCATGCCACATTAGATCTTATCATGTCCAATTTTAATGTTCACTATAGACACCCAGTTCCCTTGTCAGCATTGGGAAAGAGTGATCATGTGTGTATCCTGTGGAGACCCGAAGTGCTGGGTATAAAAAACCAGAGCAGCAAAAGGACATACCGTCCCACGAAAGATTCACAGTTGAGAGAGTTTGGTAGGTGGATCCAAGAACAGGACTGGTCTAACGTTCTCAAAGCTGAAAATACCCAGCAGAAGGCAGATGCACTCTATGAGTCTCTCCACGGTGCTGTTGATAGATTCTTTCCCATGAAAACAATAAAAGTTCATTGCAATAATAAACCTGGATGTCACAGAGTTAAATTACTAGTAAAAAAGAGGCAGGTTGCTTTCAGATCAGGTAGAGTCGAGGTGTACAATAAATTACGTAATAAGGTCTGTAGAGAGATTAAGAAGACCAAAGTTCACTTCTACGCTAACAGAGTCCGCATCCTACAAGAAACGAATCCTAGGAAGTGGCAGCAGCAGATAAAATCAATGACTGGTAACATTAAATCTGACCTCAGAATACCTCTCCAGGGAGTGAATGATGAAGATCATATCACCATTGCCAACACAATTAATGATCAGTTTGTGAAGGTGTCTTCTCATATCCCCCCTCTAGATCTTAGTGTTCTCGAGGCCTACTTACCGGCTGAGGAGTCCCCACCATCACTCTATCCTTGGGAAGTGTACACTGAGCTCAAAAAAGTCAAATCCAACAAAGCAACTGGTCCCGATGGGATTTCTCCCAAGCTTGTTAAAGAATTTGCGTATGAGTTGAGTTCACCTTTAACTGATGTTCTGAATTGTTCGTACAAAGAAGGGGTGGTACCTAAGCAATGGAAAAAAGCCATAGTAGTACCCATACCAAGACAAAGCCCCCAGGGCTGATAAACTCAGACCAGTTTCTTTGACTGACTGCTTTGCAAAGATAGGGAGGTTTTGTAACAAACTGGGTTTTGGATGATATTCAAGATAAAATCGACCTCAGCAATTTGGCAATATCAAAGGCATTTCTACCTCCCATTATTTAGTTAGTCTCCTCCATTCACTCCATCAAGGTGTTGACAGAGTCGACAACGTTGGGACGGTGGTTCTGACGGATTTCTCCAAAGCGTTTGACATGATTGACCATACCATCCTCATTGAGAAATTTATCCGCTTGGGAGTCCGCAGATCTATCGTCCCTTGGTTGTGTGACTTTGTCAGAAACCGCGCCCAATGTGTACGTTACAATCAAACACTCTCGGAGTATAAAGTCCTCAGTGGAGCTCTCCCTCAAGGAACCAAACTCGGCCCCATTGGCTTTCAAGTTGTTATTAACGACGCTGCTCATGATTTGGGTGAAAAGATCAAGTGCTGGAAATATGTGGATGACTTGACACTTGCTGAAAATCGCTCGTGTATCCAACCTAGTGGGTTGCAAGTTGTTCTTGATGAACTTAATGAATGGATTAACACCAACAAACTCAGACTGAATCTCTCCAAGTGCCAAGCCATCCAAACATGTTTCAAAACTAAACCCCCACCACATGCCGAGTTGAGCATTGCAGGAGTCCCTCTGAACTTTGTATCTGAGACAAAGGTACTTGGAGTCTGGCTGCAGAACGACCTTCGATGGGAGAAAATATCAATGAAATTTCCAAGAAAGCCAATCAAAAATTGTATATGCTCCGTCTGCTCAAGAGGTTTGGATTCAATGATGATGAGCTCGTATCAATTTACAAATGTTATGTGAGACCTGCTGCTGAATATGCTGATGTTGCTTGGTCTTCCTCTATTACTGCTGCTCAGAAGAAAATCCTGGAGCATCTGCAAAAACGCGCATGCAGAACTATTTTGGGACAGCGCTATACTTCATATGCGGATGCTATGCAGCTTTGCGGGCTTGAGTCTCTTGCTGATAGGAGGAGAGTCATTGTCTCAGGTTCGCCGAAGGGCTTGCCAATTCAGAACGTACAAATGATCTCCTCCTCCTACCAGACAGGAGTCTCATGCCCGCAACCTACAATGCACACCATTATTCCCACTTACGCACCAGGACAACTCGGTTCAAAACAGCCCAATACCCTATTTTATTAGCTTGTTGAACAAGTAGAATCTCTGTGATCAACTCTTTATTAATTACGTTTTAAGCCAACCAAAACTATGTGCTGATAGGAGGGAGAGCCATTGTCCGAAGGGCTTGCTATTTCAGAATGCACAAATGATTCTCTCCCTCCTGCCAGACGGGAGTCTCATACCCGCATCTTGTGTAGTAATGCGCATCAGTTCACTACACTATGACAATTTATTTTCAAAACAGCCCATTTCACCTTTTTATCATTTTGTTTAATAGGTAGTCTTTGTGTGCAGCTTTTTAAAAAGATGAGAGCCAGACAAATCTATGTGCAATATAATAATTCCATATTTCTTGTGTCTTAACCAATCAATTTAAATGTTCTTTCTATATATTATTTGTTTAATGTTTACTACAGTTTTGATGTTTTTAATATTGTAAATTATCATGTAATTTGACCTTTGGGTCACAATGTGATGATGTTAATAAAATATACCATATACCATATACCAATACCTTATCTACGGTGGCCCTGTAGGGACAAACAAGACCTAAATATTGACGTCAAGTTTCATGGAAATTTGACGTCAAGTTTTATGTTTGCGACTTTCCCCTGGTCGCAAAATTTGACGTCAAATTTCATTTCTGCGACTTCACCCCATGGCCCATAAGGGACACCAAAGACTTAAATATTGACGTCAAATTTCACGGTCTGCGACTTTTCCCCGGTCGCGAAATTTGCCGTGAATATTTTTAGCGACAGGAGAAAAGTCGCAGACATGAAATTTGACGTCAAATTTTGCGACCGGGGGAAAGTCGATAAATCTTCCATGAATAAGTCTTTGGTGTCCTTTCAGGGCCATTGGGGTTAAGTCGCAGACATAAAATTTCACGTCAAAAAGTCGTGCAATTTTCCATGAAATTTGACGTCAATATTTAGGTCTTGTGTGTCCCTCCAGGGCCACAATACTTATCCAAACACACTACCAGGCCTTTGCCAGAAAAAATATTGATATATCTTGTCAGGTTTTGTTCATCAACTTGTCCTTAGTAACTGGTTCGCTTTATAGCAATTTGATTGTATTAATAATAATTCACATCACCTGTTGAATGGATTGTTATTATTACTGGCAAAGTCATCAATAAGCAAGACTATTGCGCTCCAAGAAGCTCCATTACTGGAATTTAAAATGAATTATTTACATCATGTGATGTGAAGACCATTATGACTATCTCATGTAGACGTTTAAGGCCTACAGTATGCTGTATACCGGTATCGTGTAAGGCTTAATGTAGCTGAAATGATTAGCAAGAGCTAAATTTATTCTATTCACCTAAATTATGTTTCCTGTTTGACCTGAAAACCATTATTGCTGCAATTAAATAAACTATATTATGTAGACGTATTCAGATTGCTATAAATTCTGTATAGCTTCATGATGTTGAGAAGATTGGCAAGGGACTAAATTTAAATCAGTCCAACGGCAGCAGATTGATTTTGAAAGCGGGGCCTAATCCAATCCAACGATGAACGCTGGAACTTTACACTGAAAGACTAGAAACTAGAAATTTGACACTTAAAAAAGTGGAATTAAACATTAGGGATAATTTGATCTATTACCTTATTTTAGGGGAATGGGAACATTCCTAAAAGATCTAGAATAAGGAAAACAGAAATTGGTGATACGTTTTATACAACCCCGCAAACCCTCTATACCCCTTGTAGAAAATAAAGTATCCATTTTCAGAAAAGAAAGGAAAATGGTATCAAAATTTGAATTAAAAAATCATAATGTGCAAACTGTACTTGGTATCCCAAATAAAAGGCCTAATTAATGCAACCACAATATCATTTTGACATGTTTATCGATCTACTTCCGTACGTAGGCCGATTTGTTATAATTATTTGATGTTGAAGTGTTCAAAGACTTGTTCTTGAATGCATAATGAAACGGTTACATAATGTTTTGTGACGTTTGTATACACGTTATAATGCTTATTTACGTGGCGCCTTCGAAGGCCACGTAATTATATAAGTGCACCCGATACTCCAAATTTGTGTCAGTATATAACGTCTCAAAAGGATCAATTTCATCTTGCTATTAACAAGCACAGATTATAATCTGGTAGTCTGGATTACAATTGGTGTCGTTAAGTCAGTCAGTCGTTATAATCTGGGTGGCACATGCATAATCGCAATCGTTAAATATTTTCGTCGTTAACATTTAATTTAAAGAAGAACATAAAATAGTTATAGCCTAATTAGAACGTTGCTACGACTGTTACACGATGTATACAGAAACAATTTGATTATTCATGAAATGATCGACTACCGTCTGAATTAAGCATGCCATTGCTGCATGCTACGCGATATGCATGTGCCACTCACTTAAAACATGGAGGAAGGACTATTTTCCTTCCTCCATGCTTAAAACGACACCAATTGTAATACAGACTACCAGATTATAATCTGTGCTTGTTAATAGCAAGATGAAATTGATCCTTTTGAGACGTAATCTACTGACACAAATTTGGAGTATCGGGTAATAAGATCATATTTAAAAAAAATAAATAAATAAAAAATAAATAAATAAAACATTCCCGAAGATGACAGTGGTTTAGAAATAATATTTACTCGGAACGACTGGTACCAGTGCCTCATTGTATAAAATCAACCTTTAGATTAAAAAGGAAATGGTAAAAAAAAAATTCTGATAATCACCACTGCCTTTAATATTTCACCAAATATATTTTGGGAAATTACCGATGGTGTACATAACCTTTAACTATGATCCACAAGTTAATTAGGAATGTGAATCACGGATTACAGAGGAAAATTTAGCTGTACTAAATCAATGCAATCTCGAGGCAGCTTGCCTTGTAAAAATTCTTAAACTCGACACGTCCTGTCGCCGATTGGTTTACAATCAGTATGATATATCCCTAATTATTGTATCTATCATTTCATTAATAACGATTGAAAATCCAACGATTGTGTATGTCTCTCATTTAAAACGTTTAAAGTGTTTTTACTACCGATTAAAATATCTTAAAGTCCATTGAACACTTACTATACTTCTTCGAGACTGGCATAAGTTTGTTAAACACTTGCGCCCTCTTTTGTAAAGACCCAAAATCTTATTCAATTTCTGGCTCAAGAATCGCGACTTTTGGAACGTATCAGGAATTTGGGTTCAATTACATAGCGTTAAGACAGCTTTGGAACCGGAAGTAATAAAAATAATGTTTAACATGTTCAAAAGTATTTTGACTTAATAATAAGTCCACTTTTCCTAATTTTTATGAAAAAATACGTAAATAAAGTCAAATTTAGAAAAATTGCAATAAAATGATAATTTCTTTCACAAAAATTTGGAAATTATTATTTTTTCATTAAAATTAAAATTTATTTCATAAAAATTAGGAAAAGTGGACTTATGTTTAAGTCAAAATACTTTTGAACATGTTGTTTGTACTACTAATGCGCGCACGCTAGGATAGAAAGCCACATTTAGAAACTGCTTTAACCATGTATTTGATAACACAAGAGCGTACGTACACGTCATGATACAAACCGCTTACATGCGCAACATGCAACAGTTTGTATTGTGACCATACAAAGGCTGGTCACATTGAGCTGGTTGCCTCTATATCCAGGAGCCAATTTCATAGAGCTGTTAATGCTACAGTCACACTGTCACGATCTGGCGTTACGATTGTTCACGTATGACAGTTTGTATTGGGACCATACAAAGGCTGGTCACATTGAGCTGGTTGACTCTATATCCAGGAGCCAATTTCATAGAGATGTTAATGCTACAGTCACACTGTCACGATCTGGCGTTACGATTGTTCACGTATGACAGTTTGTATTGGGACCATACAAAGGCTGGTCACATTGAGCTGGTTGCCTCTATATCCAGGAGCCAATTTCATAGAGCTCTTAATGCTACAGTCACACTGTCACGATCTGGCGTTACGATTGTTCACGTATGACAGTTTGTATTGGGACCATACAAAGGCTGGTCACATTGAGCTGGTTGACTCTATATCCAGGAGCCAATTTCATAGAGCTGTTAATGCTACAGTCACACTGTCACGATCTGGCGTTACGATTGTTCACGTATGACAGTTTGTATTGGGACCATACAAAGGCTGGTCACATTGAGCTGGTTGACTCTATATCCAGGAGCCAATTTCATGGAGCTGTTAATGCTACAGTCACACTGTCACGATCTGGCGTTACGATTGTTCACGTATGACAGTTTGTATTGAGACCATACAAAGGCTGGTCACATTGAGCTGGTTGACTCCATATCCAGGAGCCAATTTTATAGAGTTGTTAATGCTACAGTCACACTGTCACGATCTGGCGTTACGATTGTTCACGTATGACAGTTTGTATTGGGACCATACAAAGGCTGGTCACATTGAGCTGGTTGACTCTATATCCAGGAGCCAATTTCATAGAGTTGTTAAGTAGTGTGTGCTCAGCAAATATTTAATTACTTATTAAATTCGATACAAATGACTTAATGTCGATCTAATTACTCACTTGATGTGAAGTTGATGATGGCATCAAACATCCCAGTCAATTCCAATTATTGTTGTAACATTATCATGACAATAATTGATGCTGTGCATCTCTCATTGCTTTGTTGCGATTGGTCAATGAAGTCTTGGTGAGCGCGCTCTTGAAGCTTGTCACGTATACTGGATATACCAGAATCAACAACTGTATTGGGACCATACAAATGCTGGTCACATTGAGCTGGTTGCCTCTATATCCAGGAGCCAGTTTCATTGAGCTGTTAAGTAGAGAATTGGGCTCAGCAAATATTTTTGCTAAGCATTTTAAAACAGACTACCAGCCAAAATACACACATTGTATTGAAAGTTTAGCTGGTAGCAATGAATATCTGTAATCTAACGTGGAATTGATAAACTGGAGAATTCAAACAGGGATCTATTTGTCTGACTATTCTTATAATCTATAGCACCTCAGACAAAAGTATATCATATCATTTCAAGGCATGCTTGATACTATCATAAACTTCATGTCAAATAAGTTTAAGAGAAAAATTATGGTACCAGACATCCTGGTCAATTCCAAATTGTTGTAATATTATCATTTCAATAATTGATACTGTGCATTGATGTGTATCCCTCATTGCTTCGTTGTGATTGGTCAATGATGTCTCAGTGAGCGCGCTCTTGACGGTTGTCACGTATACTGGATATACCAGAATCAACAACTGTGTGCGCGCCTTTTTAAGGATGAGCAGGCGGTAAATTGTGGGTAGTATCAAGCTGTACTTGACAACACGTAGGCCTACTGTATGACAGGAGATCAACTCATGATTTCAGTTTATCTATGAGAGATTTTTTGCTTCGAATAAAAACTGCAGAATGGGTTGGATATACTGGTTGTGTTCTGTATGTGTGTACCATGCAATGGACAAGGTAAGTTAATACAATCAGTCATTTAGGCATAACTCATCATTTAAGAGAAAGTACAAAATTGGTAATACTTGATTGGCAAAATTATCTGCCCACTCTCATATCGTCATTCAAGCCAATCTAGCGGAATTGAATGATGGATGTGCATCACTAAAATTACGAATGTAATTAAAGTGGCAATAAAGTGTGTCCAAAAACACAACCCATGGTTCTTCATTTATTAAACCTTACAGGATGTCCACTTTACAAAACAGAAATCTTCATTCAAATCCAATTATGTGTTGCCTGATATTCCATTTCGGATTTGTCTTATCCACGCATGACTGCCAAATTCCAAATCATTTTCAGTGTTTACCAAGTAACACCTCAGCCAGCATGGTACCTCTAGTAATCCTTTACTCAAACAATGGATTTAATACCTGTTCTATGGTGACCATGTAGGGACAAACAAGACCTGGAATTACTGGAATTAAAAATTAATTATTTACATTATGTACTGCATAATTTACATTACGTGATGTGAAGACCATTATGGCTACAAGGAAACTGTATCTCATGTAGATGTTTATGGCCTACAGTATGATGTATACCTGTATCGTGTAAGGCTTAATGTAGCTGAAATGATTAGCAAGAGCTAAATTTATACTATTCACCCAAATTATTGTTCCTGTTTGACCTGAAAACCATTATGGCTGCAATTTAATGAACTGTACAAATTATACACACGTATTCAGATTGCTATAAATTCTGTAAGGCTTCATGATGTCGAGAAGATTGGCAAGGGACTAAATTTAATTCAGTCCAACGGCACAGACTTGTAACATGACACAAATATTTTGTATAATATGTACACGTTAATGAAGCTTGCTGGTCCAGTTGTGAGTGCGTCTGACTGTTAATCAGAATGTCCTGAGTTTCAGGTCTGACATAAACGCAATTTATTATCCGTTCACAGCTCTCATCCCCGGCAAGTGATCAGTTCCAAAAAGCTTAGCTATTATTATTAAACTTACTAAATGCTATGAAGTACACACTTGTAACATAACCGCGCTAATTTTATTATTCTTCTTTATTTTTTTATCCGTTCGAAGCTCTCATCCGCAGCAAGTAATAAGTTCAGAAAAGCTTACTAAAAGCTATTTTTATTAAACTTACAGACTTGTAACATGGCACAATAATCGACTGGATTTACTATTACACGTTATGGAAGCTCAGTGGTGCAGTAGTGAATTCGTTTGAATGCTATAATTTTATTACTCTGTGGACAAGTTCTCTGAGAAACTAAAGGCTGTCCGTTACGATCGTGCAAGCCCCGATTTCGAGTCAAATAATTGGTATAGTCATGACACCAGCCAGCCGGTGAGGCTGTGCTGCCGCCCAGACGGTCATTGAGACTCGCTTACATCCTGCCGGCAGGCAGGGTACTGAGCTAGATGACTCAAAATGTAGTGACGGCGCGGGCACGGGTTTATGTTTCGTGAATTGTTTTTGAGAAATTTAGATTATGTTTTGAGTGCATAAAATTCACATTATGCCCTCTAATTAGGGTAAAAAGCAGATGTAACAAGGTTTTTAATTGTTTTTGTTCTTTACATAATTATTTCTCAGTCATCAGCAGATAATAAATGTCAAATATTAAAGTTTGTAAGACATGTTTCTTTATTGTCATGCATCTTAAATAGGCTTGGGTGTTTTTCAGTATCCGAGAAGTCACCGAAATATATCTTTTAACCAAAAATCCCGAAGGATTTTTACTTTACCAAAATACTACCAAATTCGGTTTTTAAAAGAACACCACGTTTCTTTCGTCTCCAGCTATAGTCTGTATAAAAATCATCGAACTATTTTATTTTCATAAAAAAACATTAGTTTTTGAGTGCCGGATTAAGAAATTTCGCCGCCCAGAGCAGGGTAATATATCCTGAAAATCGAGGCTTACTTTCACTGGTTCGCAGTCACTGAGAAACTAAAGGGTTTCTGTTACGATCCTGCAAGCCCCGATTTTGAGTCAAATAATTGGTATAGTCATGACGCCGTCCAGCCGGCCAGCCAGCCGGTGAGGCTGTGCTGCCATTCTGCCGGCTAGCCAGCCGGTGAGGCTGTGCTGCCGTCCTGCCGGTCATTGAGGCTGCTTTGCCGGCAGGCAAGGTACTGAGCTATGACTAATAGTGATAGTGCGCTGGCACAGGTTAATTTTCAAAACTTCATAATAATGTGTATTCATACTGTGTTCGCACCTGATTCCATTCCCTATTTTCACGATAGATTTTAGCCAAATGTTTTTACTGCTCATGTAACTCTGTCAATTCAATATTCATTTTGGAGACATTCTGGTCCTTCTTTAAAAAAAAACCAGCTAATTTTGTGGATAAGATCAAGAGATCATTTTCCAAAATTGATTCAATAAAATTACACTGTATAAGTTTACATCGCTCACAACTGCTCACACAGAGCTTTCTGAGTGCAAAAGCGGGCCTCAGACCCCACGCCATATGAGTTCGCTTCAATCGCTGGTTCGCTGGTTTGGATTTGCACCTCCCCCACTTTCAAAATCATTCCGCCGCCGTCGAACTGAATAATATTAATTTGGCTCTTTGCCAATCTTCTCAGCTTCATTAAGCCTTACACAATATACATCAATCTGAATACGTCTGCATGGTATACAGTTCCCTTATTATAGCCATAATAGTTGTCACATCACCAGCAGTACAGATAATTAATTGTTAACTCCAGTAATGAGTTTTGTGGAGCGCTAGTCTTGCTTGATGACTGTTAGCCAGTAATAAAACAATCCATTCAACTGTTGATATAAATTATGCGATACAATCAAAATGCTATAAGCGAGCCACCCATTGCGTTAATTGATAAACAGAAGACCTGAAAATAAACAGAAGACTTTAAAATTGGCTGAGTGTGACAAAATGTGCACAAATTGCCAAGCCATTCTCCCAAGTGATAACCATCTGAACACAACCAATTTGTATTGCATTATAAGGGCATCTACAACAGCCCAAAGACAATGCAAAAGACATACAAATTGGTATCAACCAGTTTGAACTTGAATGAACTATATAGACAGTGAATAAGAATAATGGTCTAGTACCAAGACACCTTTATAATCAGCCTGATACTCATATATGCATTCACAGTACATCATGTGATACACATGCGTAGTCGTGTACAGTATGTGACCAGCCCGAATAACATAAATTTGCTTTGGTATATAATAACACTAAGTGCTTTCACTGACACTTGGAAAGCACTTAGCCTGCAATGCTTCATACATTACGTCGGTGTAAGGGAAAAATCATATCGAACTATGAGAATACTTTATAATTCTCCATATATGTTTAAATAATATGCATTAGATTGCATCACAGAACTTCCTGAGTCATTGGGCGGGCCCCGGACCCTACGCCATATTTACAAGCTCTGCAGTATCACCACTTAGTTGGTGGATACGTGCGCTATATAAGTCCACACATTATTATTATTATTATTATTATTATCTTGTGCTCACTTTTACTTCCTATTGTGTCTATACTTGTAATACTCAATGCACATGTATGCTAAGGGGCCTATGTTTACAAGCTCTGCTTCTCAATGGGTCCCTCCCTCTGCAGTATCACCCATAATAATGTGCTCACTTTTCTTCCTATTGTGTCTATACTTGTAATACTCAATGCACATGTATGCTAAGGGACCCATGTTTACAAGCTCTGCTTCTCAATGGGTCCCTCCCTCTGCAGTATCACTCATATATTGTGTTCACTTTTACTTCCTATTGTGTCTATACTTGTAATACTCAATGCACATGTATGCTAAGGGGCCCATGTTTACAAGCTCTGCTTCTCAATGGGTCCCTCTGCAGTATCACTCATATCTTGTGCTCATTTTTACTTCCTATTACATTGTGTTTATATACGCATAATATTTGTAATTAATTATGTTATTGATAAGTTCTGATACTGTGGAAATAAATGAGCCTGATGGGGGGTAGAAGGGGCATATGAAGGAGGCTAATTGGGTAAAGAGGGGGAGGCTAAAGGGAGCAAACGCAGGAGGCAGGTACATCAGCCCTAACCTCCTGGATCTAGGACCTCCTGGATCCAACATGGTAAATATTGGATTGAGCATTTTGGTCGAGTCTAAAGGCACATCACAAAAGTAAATTCAATCACGGAGTCCCAAGGGTCGATTCCATCACCGAATATCAAGGGTCGATTCCTGTGTCACAGTCCCAAGCAAGGGTCGACACTTGTGACAATGGCCGAGTCCGATTCCTAGTCATTGTACAATGTACGTCGAAACTCAATCTGACTGAAACCGAGCTGGACACGGATACATTTACAACATATTTTCTCCATGCAGGAATACATGAAGTATGCTACAATGTGACACTAACTGGCTCCAACTCATCTGCTGTTATTTCAACGACGACTTTTGAACCGTTCTACGGCCAAGCGGGATTCTTGTTCGTCGAATACTGCTGGGATGTCAAAGTGTCATATGGGATGTTGATCAGAGCACTGTGTCAGTACAACATCACTGAAACATCTGATTATTGGTTAGAGCTGAACACAAACCACTTCACAAGAGATTTAGGTTTTTATTTCTCAACTCCGTTTCCAGCTGATATCCTTTCTCCTAATGACTCACTACAAATGATCATCTACAAGTACGACTTGTCTTATTACGACTCGTCTGGTTTCTACAACGATGATGTTCAGGGTCTTTCGATGACATGTAATTTGACTGTAGTTCCTGATGGTGGCTCGGGTACGTATTAATATTAAATGTATGTCAATATATACAAATCAAGAAAGATGTACAGAAACCAACTTGCGGATATTTAGCTCATATAATTTTGTCATTAACTAAAACTTTGTTAATGTGATCCATTATTTCTCAAAAATAACAGCATGTCGGACAGAATAATTTAGTAGGATGTTTTGTACCGTCAATAACTTCAAATCAAGTTTAGATTATAATTCAGTAATTGTGTAATCGGGTAGTGTACACTCCCTTAACATTTACTAAATTTATTATCTTGATGATGCACTCTTGCCGTGCTGTCCGTGAGCTTATAAAGTACTATTAAGAGAGATTTAACCCTGACGCGACACACTGCCAGCACGCTCGCGTGCAAATATCATGTATGTGCCCTACAAGTTTTTCTGACCGTTGTTTGCGGCATTTTATAATACATTGCATTGTTTTACAGGAGACATTTGTGGTCAAACCAACATCAACATAACCCAACCAGTTCCCTTCACTCTCAATATACCTGATTTCCGGTTCTTTGAATGCCGTTGGTTTGTTACAAGCCCCTTGGACACATTCATCTACGTAGATGTTGATCATATCAGTATATCAACGGATCAGAAGTTATCATTTGAGTGGGTGATTGGTAGTAATGGTAACAAGACAACTCTTATACATGAATTCCCGTTGGACACGACACCGCCGTACGGAACATCCTTCTACTTCAGCGGGAACAACATTACAATATCATTTTCATCCCCGTTGTATATCACAAGTGCGCCCTCATTGAGAATGATCTTACGATCTGAAGATGATGAAGGTAACAACTGAATCATAATATTATAAAGACCATAACGTTCCAATTGTCGCCGAACCATAATGGAAAACTTAAAGTGGTTCATTCTGTATTCCGGAAATAATGTTACCAAGAAGAATAGGCTCACAATGTTATCCAGACCATTACTTCTACCAAAAGTGGCTGTTTATGTTACCTGATGTAATCCGGTAATGTTAACTGATGTAATGATTACATGATGTAATCCGAACTCCTTAACTGGGCCATAACGTGGCCGTAAATATGTTATTTAATAGTACCCCGTGATGCTATTGTAACTGTTACCCATCGGATACAGGAGAAAACAACAAAAATCATACCCAGATCATAAAGTTGCAACTGAGTAAAACTGTAATCAAATAAATCACAAGGAAAACTTCTTAGGTACATAAATGAGAAAAAACTACTTGAGCAGGATTTGAATTAGTTACCCACAGCTCTACCAATTGAGCTATCTCATCTAATCCTAGCCCTATTGATCATTATCGAAATCTGAGTAAACGAACAATTACAAAGATTGCCTTGACATGCTGTAAACCTTTGTTTTTTAGGTGTGTGTAATGATGAGCAGATACTCTGTAAGCCGGATAGGAAGTGTCTACCAATAAGAGCTGCTTGCAATGGCGCCTTGGATTGCCCAGATTACACGGATGAAATAAGCTGTGGTGAGTGGCAACATTTATTTTTATATAAATTCTTAATAATTTTAGTTTTACCCATAAACACATGTATTATCTAGAGTCACTAGCTTTTGGGGTATCCACTAGTCGTTTTGGAGAACTCCGCCACTCAATCGCATTTGTCTTATTTCTTTATACATATTTATACATAGTGTCGGAGTGTCGTGGCCGAGCGGTCTAGTTCTGGTGTTGCCAGCAGCAGGGTGTGGGTTCGAGCCCCTGTCGTGACACTTGTGTCCTTGAGCAAGGTACCATAATTGCTTCGTTCTTCGGATGGGACGTAAAGCCGTAGGTCCCGTGTGTTGTGTAATGCACGTAAAAAAGAATGCGCCTTGAGCACCACTTAGTTGGTGGATACGTGCGCTATATAAGCCCACACATTATTATTATTACTATTATTATAGTTTTTGTATAATTATTGTATTGAGTGATTGGAAAATAATATAAACTGAACTAAACTGAACAATTAATAAGTAAGACTAATTGCGGTTACACCATGTGGAATCTCAGTTGAGTAGTAATTAGTTCTGAAAAGAACTGAAGGTACAACTTGACGTTTCGATCAGTGTGCTCTGATCGTCCTCAGGAGAATGAGTCGAGTTGTACCACCAGTTCTTTTCAGAACTAATTACTACTCAATTGAGATTCCACATGCTGTCACCGGAATTAGTCTTACTTATCATCCTCACCATGCAAAGCTACAAGTTGAACAATTAATGATAGACATCTCTTTTACCTGAAAACAATTATTTTTGCCGTTCTTCAATCCTATCTTCAAAACTATCTTCCTGTGACTTCTCTTCAGTATCCGTCTTCATTTTTCTTTTTGGTTAGTGGCAACATTTTCCAAGTACCATAATTACCAGTAATGATTCGAGAACACTTTATTAAACATTTATTTAACCACATTATTACATGATAAATATATCACCTTTTCAATAGTAGTGTTATATCAACGTTCTGTTAATAATGAATCTATGTTACTTCCTCTGATTTGTTGCCCAGACATATGCGGTACTTCAAATAATCATCTGCGATTTGGAGAAGCGCTTACAATTCTGGGAGAATCTACCCAACAAGCAAACGGAAATCACATAACTTACTTCGCTGTTTATTCGGGAACTTCAGTATCGTTTCCGAATACTAATGTCTCTTTAATCAAGCACCCGAATACTGAGCACCCCGACTGTGTTTGGAAATTCACTGAGCCGCCAGGAAGTCGAATCAAAATAGAGATTCTTGAATTTTCCAGTTTTTATTATATTTTGAAAGTTGGAAATGGATTCGATCCTTCTGACGGAGAGCCGATTGCAGTATTGGACGAGGATTTGCTGTACGTTATGGAGGTGTTGTCTGTTGATTCAGGAGTCTGGATAGTGCTGGAATCGAAGTCGTCGTACGGATCATTGTATAAACTAAGAATTGTACTGACGGTTTATAACATGACTGGTAGGTTTTATTTGTGTTTTATATTATTGATTATTTAAGCACATAACTGCTTTACATCTTAATTACAATAATATTACAATTAATTGGCCTATGAAATTATAACTTTTTAACTGAACCCTTTAAAATAAAGAAAGTTAGAAAAGGAAAAAATCAGTTTTAGAACTATAATTTATAAAATTACCGGTTGTTATAATTGTTTACAATTGTTTATATTGCAGAGTTACATTTAAGGTTCGCTGAACTCGAAATCAATAGAGTTCAAAAATATTTGAATGATTTCGAATCTAAATGGCTTTAATTCTAATTTTTGATTTTCTTTATCATAATTTAAGAGTGTGATGACGATCAGTTTATATGCCCATCTGGTCTTCAATGCCTTAATACATCGTCTATCTGTGACGGTCGACTGGACTGCGATGCTTACGTGGATGAATTAGGGTGCGGTAAGGAAAACTACAGGAGTAATTTGTTTTCTCTAAAATCTTCCAATTTATTCCCTGGAGGCGGGCAATATTTGTAATAGCCAGTCATCTGAATTTTTTTGATGTTTTTTTAATTTTTTTATTTATATTTATTTATTTATTTATTTATTTATCAACGATGACTTTAAAGACCCAGACTGAGTGTATTAATAATCGTATCTGTCTCTTGTCTGGTCTAAAACAAACATCGTTTTTTTTTCCTAGGTGAGTGTGGTGAAGACTATTACGTATGTACATCAGGAGACTGTATCCCAAGGTACCAGCTATGTAACGGACAGAATGACTGTGGGGACTTCACAGACGAGTTTTTCTGCGGTTAGTATAAGGATCAAACTGGGACCCAAGGTTTTGTTGGTGTCAAACTTTGTTCAGGTTAAACATTACACTTAATGTCAGACATAGGCTATCAAATAAATGCAGCTTACTGGTTTATATTTCTTGAATATCCTTTATAAAAAGGAAATGTGTAAACCAGCAAAGAGAAGTTAATTTGAATAAGTTACATCATTGCATTTTATTCAAAGGTCTTTTATTCAATATCATATGCAAATCGATGGGTCAACCCACTTTATAAAAATTGTAATAGTAAAACATAACACTTAGTACGCCAATGTAAACTGGAGACACTGACCAGATCTATTTAAGATACGGTCAGGCTGTGGGAGTACCTTTCAGTTTATTTCATTGATTGGAGTTGGTTCGGTCACCTGTAAGTGCTTTTTACCTGATACAAATTATGTTTGCCTTTTCTCTATCCATCTATCTCTCTTAACCATCTCTCTTCGTTTCCCTTCTTCTGCATCCGTCTACAATTGTGTTGTTCATTGTTGTGGTTTGTGTGTGATTCGCACATTTTCCAAGCATCCATCATTTGCAGAAATGTTTTAAGAACACTTTTTCTCAATAAAACCACATTATTACACGATAAATGTGTCACCTTTTAGCGGTATTATCTTAACGTTCTGTGAATAATGAATCTATGTTACTTCCTCTGATTTGTTGCCCAGACATATGCGGTACTTCAAATAATCATCTGCGATTTGGAGAAGCGCTTACAATTCTGGGAGAATCTACCCGACAAGCAAACGAAAACCGCATAGCTTACTTTGCTGTTTATTCCGGAACGTCGGTATCGTTTCCGAATACAGATGATGTTTCTTCAATCGAGCAATCGTATTATTTGCCTTTCGTGTGTGTTTGGAAATTCACTGAGCCACCAGGAAGTCTAATCCGAATAGAGATTTATGAATTTTTCAGTTATGATTATATTTTGAAAGTTTTTAAAGTTGGAAATGGATTCGATCCTACTGACGGAGAGCCGATTGCAGTATTGGACGGGAATTTGCGATACACGATGGTGGTGTTGTCTGTTGATTCGGGAGTCTGGATAGTGCTGGAATCGAAGTCGTCGTACGGATCATTGTATAAACTAAGAATTGTATTGACGGTTTATAACATGACTGGTAGGTTTTATTCGTGTTTTATATTATTGATTATTTAACCACATAACTGCTTTACAGCTGAATTACAATAATATTACAGTTAAATGGCCTATGAAATTATAACGTTTTAACTGAAACCTTAAACAAAATTAGTCAAAGAAAAAAAAGCATTTGCGTTGTTTATGTTGCCGAGTTCTTTTGAAGGATTGGCTGAACTCGAAATCCTTGGTGTTCAAAGAAAACCTAAACTAAATGTCACACCTGGAAGAATTTTACAAGAGCTACCGTATATCATAGGAGCTTACAATTAGGGTTGTATTAAATTGATTCACAATGTATTTCGTTTCTCTGTTATTCGATAAAATAATCGAATCTACATGGCTTTAATTATAATTTTTTATTTTCTTGATCATAATTTAAGAGTGTGATGACGATCAGTTTGTATGCCCATCTGGTCTTCAATGCCTTAATACATCGTCTATCTGTGACGGCCGACTGGACTGCGATGCTTACGAGGATGAATTAGGGTGTGGTAAGGAAAACTACAGAAGTAACTAGTTTTCTCTAAAATCTTCTTAATTATCCCTCGGAGGTGGGCAATATTTGTAATAGTCAGTCATCTAATATTTAAGACTTTAAAGACCCAGACTGGGTGTTTTAATGATAGTATTTGTCTCTATCTCGGTGTAAAACAAAGATCGTTTTGTATTCCCTAGGTGGTTGTGGTGAAGACTATTACGCATGCGCATCAGGAGACTGTATCCAGAGGTACCAGCTATGTAACGGACAGAATGACTGTGGGGACTTCTTTGACGAGTTTGTGTGCGGTTAGTATAATGATCAAACTGGGACCCAAGGTTTTATTGGTGTCAAACTTTGTTCAGGTTAAATATCAAACTTAATGTCAGACATAGGCTATCAAATAAATGAAGCTTACTAGTTTATATTTATAAGATTTAAGGCTTTGCATGGTGGAATATCGATATTGTTTTGGTTTGCGATAACACCATGTGTCACTATCGCGAAGCTGAGGTATATAGGTTCTGAATAGAACCTTATAGCACAACTCATATCTCAACCTTCGTTAACTGAGAAAGGTTCGAGGGAGAACCAATGTTGGGCAACTCGTTTTTCTCTACTGTCGCTGATATAGTTCAGGGAGAACCATGGGGACTTCACGGGTTATTCTCAAAGTTTCGATTTGCCTTATTTTTTATTTTAGTAGCCAGACAAGATGACATGGTTGGCTCCCTGGGCAGGGCGATCACACCGCACCTAAAATCGTAGGGTTTTGAACCCTCCTGTCCCACTAAGACTGAACAAACAATTAACTAAACGAAGCCGTTGGCCAAGCTAACAATCAGGGCCGAAACCAAACAAACACGAAGGGCCGAAGCCAAACAAACATGCAGGGCCGAAGCCAGACTGACTAGCATACCCACAACCGAAGCTGAAATACAAACAACGCACAAATTTTGGGTGCGTTCCAAAATTTTGTCATAATCTGGGGCTAACATTTTTAAAAACGTCTGTAAAAAGTTTTTAAAAAACGAGCAACGAATAACGACTGTGGCGGTCACATGAAACAAAATAATAGACAACGACCATGTGGGTCACAAACGAAAGGCTTTACGCAGCGTAGCCAGTGATTACGAAGGTTGACAAAACTGTTGTGCAAGGTAAAGTCAAAACCTTAAAAGGTGGATTCAGCAGGTTGTGCAATGTTGAGTCGACATAAATACATGGATGACTAAACCGGGGTGTGCATGGTTTGGTCAGTGCCTAGGGGTTTCCCCATGAAAATTGAAGCCAGAGCTTGAACCTTCGTCATGCAGGAGAATGAAGAGGTTTGCAGATTGCTGGGATTATGTGTAGAATGGGAAGTGTTCCGATCGAGATTTTTCGTGGGGGGGGGGGGGGTACTGGAAATGATGAAAGTATCATATACACTGTAAAAAATGGGGAAATAATTACCCAACGTAGAGCAAATAATCAACGTACCCATCTATTGGGCAATACAGTAGTCACTCTTACTGGGTAAAAGTATTTACCTCATTCTTGGGCAAATTGAACTGTCTCAACAATTGGATAAATGTACTTAACCACTAATTGGGCAACTTGTCTTTGTAACCATCTATTGAGCACATCAAAGTTTAAATTTGTTGGTCAAAACCTAACCAACGTTTGAGCATAGTTCCTAACCAATAACTAGTTACTTCTCCTATATCTAACCAACTCATGGGTACTGGATGGCCTTCATGTGTCCTAAATCAGGGAAAATTTTACCAACAATCATCCAAGCTTTTGCCCAATGGTTGTGTATTTATGTCGCTCAATTCCTAGGCGTTAAATATTGAAAAGAAAATCTAAACCAAAACAACTCAAATAACATAACAAGGATCGATTGACAAACATCGAAAGATGATTATTTTATTGCATAAGAGTATCGGCTGTCCTATGGTTGATTTTACATTGTCGCCAAAGTAAAGCTGATGAGAAAAATAACATAATTATTTGTCCTTACTTCAATGATTCTGTAATATAAAACTGTAGTTTACATAAGCCCGAGCTCCGGCCGCCAGCAGCAGTGGCACATGGCCTGCGCCAAATCGTTGGTTAATTTACTTGCGCCCCTCTGTCGTTTTGCCCATTTTGGAGACTTTTGAGTTCCGTGTTCCCAACTGCAGAAAGTAATCGTGTGCCGCTTTGACCAGTATATGGGCAAAGCCTGATAACATCAAACCATTGCAAAAATATACCCACCTTCTATGAAATTTAATGTAACCAATTATAGGCAATTTCAAAGGTTTACCCAACGTCACAATTTAACCAGAAATTAGACAATTATTTACCAACAATTAAGTAGTTTACTTTGCCCATAAATAATTTACCCATTATTTTTACAGTGTACGTATATATCGAAGCCATAGTTTGGGTTGGTATCGTGCTCTCGAGGGCTTTCTGTTCGAAATCTTCCATGAAGATGTTGGCTAGGACCGGGGATATCGGGGATCCCATTGGAGTGCCTAAAGACTGCTGATAGTAAGCCTCTCTCCATTGGAAGTATATGGACTTCACACAAGTTGAAAGTAGATCAACGATTTGATCTGGCGTTATAGGCTGGTTCGTTCTGGGAGCGTGCTGTCATGTTCGAATATCGACATAGTCACGAGGATAGCGCCGTCTGTAGGTACGTTGGTGAATAATGACTTGATGTCAAAACTCACTAGCATATCGGAAGGCTACAAATTGATTCCCTTTATGATGTTGATAAACCCTGCCCGACATTGGTTCTCCCTCGAACCTTTCTCACTTAACGAAGGTTGAGATACGAGTTGTGCGATAAGGTTCTTTTCAGAACCTGTACCTCAGCTTCGCGATAGTCGAGATAAACACATGGTGTTACCGCAAACCGAAATGAAACAAGATCTCAATCGTCTCCAAAAACTCCAAAACAAAGCCGCTCGCCTGATTCACCAGAGGCCAAAGCATTCTCATGCCACACCTTTACTTGCTGAACTTCACTGGCTCCCAATTAACCAACGAATCGTCTTTAAGACAGCACTCAACATGTACAAAACCGTGTCCAACAATTTCCCATCATACATTTCTGATGTTCTCGACCTCAGCAAACGACAAGGTCTCCGCTCTGAATCCAAGTTGGTCATCCCTCGCACTACCAGGAGTACAGGGGACTGAGCTTTTTCCGTTGTTATTGTTGTTGTTATTATTATTGTTATTATTATTGTTGTTATTGTTATTATTGTTATTGTTGTTATTGTTATTGTTGTTATTGTTATTGTTATTATTGTTATTGTTGTTATTGTTATTGTTGTTATTGTTATTGTTGTTGTTGTTATTATTGTTGTTGTTATTATTGTTGTTGTTATTATTGTTGTTGTTATTATTGTTGTTGTTATTATTGTTGTTGTTATTATTGTTGTTATTATTATTGTTGTTATTATTGTTGTTGTTATTATTGTTGTTGTTATTATTGTTGTTGTTATTATTGTTGTTGTTATTATTATTGTTGTTATTATTATTGTTGTTATTATTATTATTGTTATTATTATTGTTGTTATTATGTTGTTATTATTATTATTATTGTTGTTATTATTATTATTGTTGTTATTATTATTGTTGTTATTATTATTATTGTTGTTATTATTATTATTGTTATTATTATTATTGTTGTTGTTATTATTATTATTATTATTGTTGTTATTATTATTATTGTTGTTATTATTATTATTGTTGTTGTTATTATTATTATTGTTGTTGTTATTGTTATTGTTATTGTTGTTGTTGTTGTTATTGTTGTTGTTGTTGTTGTTGTTGTTGTTGTTGTTGTTGATATTCTTTATAACGTCGAGATCCATGTTGTCTAAAAATTGTAGTTGCAAAACAAAACATTTATTCTGCCAATGTAAACTGGTGACACTGACAGTATTTAATTAATATATGGACGGGCTGTAGGTGTACCACTCAATTAATTGCATTTGTTTTTAGAAGGTGTGATGCGAACATAGCACGTATAGCTGGCACGAGTGTACATGTAGCCCTGCCCATGAACATTTTTGCATGACGTCATGTTTGCGTCGGTTTATTGTCCACGTGACTTTGAGGGGACTTGTTATGGCATATTTTCCAGATTTTTGCGAAAATGAGTTGATTCGAATAAACTCCGGTGCTCCGTACTCCCTTGAACAAATCGACAATGGCCTGGTGTGCCTCTGGGTCATAACTTCTGACCCCGGGTTCAGAGTGCAGTTGGAGTTATTTGACCTCCCTTGTTGCGTCATTATCATCGGTGAGGGCGCACTAGAGACCGGGACCATCATCAAGACGATTGGTCGATACGACGCGTCTTTCCCACCATTTATATCGTTGAGTGGCCCGTCAACATGGATATCGAAACACACGTGTAATTACAAGGCAAGCGCTACCAAGATCGACATACGTTAGTACACTACAATTGGTAGGTGCTTTGTCAGTAAGGTGCTGTCATTATTAATGTTTCGAACTGTTTCATGAAGAGCTAGTATAATCTAAATAAAATCAGTTGCCATTTAAATTAATCAACAATTAGATATGAGTAGTACGGATGAAGTTCCGTGAAGGTTTGTATCACAAAATATTCATAATAACGGAACGACAATTGCAATACGTCTGTTATTACCTCCTTTCCTCAAAATAATAACCCAAAAAACTCAAGCATTAAATTAAAACAATTAAATTAAAACTCAAATAATTAAAACAATAGAACTAAAACTAGTTAACTGATTATTCTAGCATTTTGATTTCGAGTACTGGTTCGATTTCCATCCGTATTAAACTAAAGGATACAAATTGTAATTTGATTTGAACAAATATTAATTTCAAGATAAAAGCTTAATGGCATATCGATATTTTCTCACCACCAGAATGTGCACAAAATGAATTTTCGTGCACCTCGGGTCCAAGATGTCTCCATGAAACAGCCGTCTGCAACGGGTGGGGAGACTGCCCTGAGAAAGAGGATGAATATGGCTGTGGTGAGGGTTCATGGATATTCATTTTTTTAAAATGTTCTAATGCTATAGAGAGCCTAAGTATTTATGTTAACAAAATCCCCAAACCGTTTTGTACAACCAAAGATTGGAAACGTGACGTCACATGTTAAAAATTAACTCACATTTTTGAGAAAAATGTGTAGTTTCAATGACTGCCTGACCGAAATCAAACATTCTAACAGGGGATGTGTTTATTTTTACCATAAACGTTGACGGATGGGATACATAGTATTATTAATTGTGGAGTCAAGTGTTGTCGAGTTATATGTAAATAATTGTGTATATTTCCCAATAATTTTAATAAGGAAATCTATGCCAACATTTAATTCATTGTTAAAGTGACATTGTATTACAGAAGCAACATAGCCCTCTATATTTTTCTCTTCTCAATATCAGGAAATTGTGCAGAAAGTCAATATTCTTGTCGTTCTGGGACAGGCTGCGTCTTGGAATCTTCCGTGTGTGATGGCACAAATGACTGCAATGATATTTCTGATGAATTTGATTGCGGTAAACATTCTTCTCTATCTCTATCTCTCTCTCAATACATTATTTTGTTAACGGTTAATAATTTTCATTTACATTTTTGCAACAATTGTTTTTGCAACACACTATGACAAATAAGTTAATTATTGTAGGATGAATAGCGTCATAGTACTTTAAATCAAAATGCAACTTACAACAGAATATCATTGATAAATTCCCCTTTTTATAATTTGTTAATTAATGAACATAACTCCAATACCAAATCAAATCTAAGCCAAACAGATAACTAAAGGGGAATAAGTTTGATATCAGTCGTTACCACACTTTACAACAGAATGTTCCTTAATTGAATCAGACCTGCTACCGACACACACCTGCATGAGAACCAAAATGGCTCCAAAGAGAAGAGGTCGTCTTTTGCCCAGGTATTAGCCCTAAGGAGGGTCATCGAGGAAGTAAAGAAGAACAAACAGGTAGTGTCTCCGGATGGCGAAACAGAGGAGTTTTCTCTGAAGGTGTACTCCAGGGCAATGCACCATACCTCTTTATCATCATACTGGACTATGCAATGAGACAGGCTGTCAATGGCAAGGACGAGGAGATGGGCTATAGAATAAACCCCAGACCGAGTAGGAGAGTTGGCCCTGCATTGCTTACTGGTCTTGACTTATCAGATGACATCTAGTTTCTCTAACGTCTGAACAGATCTGTCAAGCACAAGAGCTTATTTGCAATGTAGAGAGCGAATGTCAAAAGGTAGTCATACGGCTGAACGTCAGGAAAACCAATATTATATAGCATACAACAGAATGAGGGCACATGCCTCAAGCTAAACAGCGGGGACATACTAGACAGGCAGCGTGACTTCACATATCTTGTGTAATGGATTGATAACACAGGCAGATACATCAAGGTGATAAAAGCTCTGGCCTGGAAAGCACTTCACAGTATGAAAAAGGTTTGTTGTTGAGTGGAAGCCTGAAACTACAGCTCTTCATAGCTACTGTTGAATCAGTACTACTCTATGGATGTGAAGCCTGGACATTAACATCAGCGCTTGAAAAACAACAAGACAACTGCTACACCAGAATTCTACGTGAGGTATTTGGTGTCAGGTGGGAGGAGTGCATGTCCAATTTAGATCTCTATGCAGAATAGATCTGTACAAGAACACTCAAGTTTGTCGGGCACTGTTATCGTCACCCTGAGCTGTCCGTCAGCAAGCTTGCACTATGGGAGCCCAAGCATGGTCAAGCTCAAAGAGGTAGAGGACATCTTACCTACATGGACAAGCTGCGCAGGGACACAGGCTTAAGTACAACAAATGAGCTATTTAATAACCTGCATGAAAGTGCAATTTGGAGTCTCATATCTCGTAACATCGTGTCCTGGGACACGACATCCTTCGACGTAGAAGAAGGTGACCTAGTAGATCTTTAACACATCACAGACCTCTTTTTTCTTCAATAGAAATGAACCAAGCTGAGGCTGGAAGGGGAAATATTCTGTTCCCTTTTATGTTTTGATAATTAGCGGTATACTTGCGTGTGCAGGGAATCTTACAAAGATGACCGCGGCATGATAAAGGTCTATATATATTTGCATATTTTTTATTTCAAGGACTGTGTAGAAATGGTCTGGTCGTAATCAAGGGTGATGATACAACAATGATTTCAACACCACACTGGCCGCTATCGTATCCTGCAAGCACTCACTGTCAATGGCTGGTGGTGGCAGAAGTGGGATACCATGTGGTTATTACTTTCATTGAGTTTCATCTATACTACGATTATCTGGATATTGGAAACGGACGCATGTTTCAAAATTCATATTTGAGGCTTAACAGGTGAGTTTCGCTGTTGTTTTTCCTCAACAAAATGCATACTATTTACATGTTTGCAATATTTTGTTTTAAACTATTTTATGATTGTTTTTCAGAGTTCAGTATCCACTGAAAACCGCCTCGACACAAAACGAACTGTTTGTGATTTTCAGATCAAATTCTGATAATATAGAGGAGAAAGGATTCAATCTTGATGTTAAACAGATGCGGGAAGGTGAATTTGTTTGTGGAATTGTTTACGACAACAATACAACAAATATTTAAAGATAAAACATTAGTATTTCATTAAATGAAATAAATTAAAATTTTAATTTTAATATAAAACTGATAATGTTATCAATCTTCTCAAGAAATTTGTTTGTCTCAGAGGCAGTTATTTTTGAGAAGCGCGAAGTCATTGTCAATATCTTGATAGGAAAGATAATGAATAATGAATTGTTGCATTTTCTCTGTTTATCCATTCGCGACACAATAAGCTGAAACGTTCACAGGTTAGTTTTAATGTATGTTTTGATTGAAAGTAAGGAAGAGTACTCTTACAAGCAGTTTTGTCAATAAATCAAATTAATTGTTTATCACTCGAAGCAAGAAATCCATCAATTAATGCTAATCGCGGTACCCGCTGCTATAGGAACCTGCTGGCCTATCGTCATCGGACAAGGTTTAGTGGTCGAAAGGTTAAGAGCACTAGTATAAACCAGGAAGTCGTGGGTTCGAAACCCGCCAGAGTACAATCCACAGATACTCAAAAGCACTACGTCGGTGTATAAGGCAACAAATCAATAGTTTGTCAACCAAAGTAATAATGTCTTTAAATGCTAATGCTGAGCTATTCCTTATATTTACTCAGTGAAATTTATGTTTAGTACATGATGGCAGATCTTTGTATCAATTACTCTATAATTATGCCTGGTTCGGCGTTCCATACACGGAAGGGTGCACTCCTCATTAGACAAATAAATTCTGCATACGGTGCTGCAAAATAATATGTTTTTATGAATAATAGTTGTCTGAAGCCAGCCCTGTTTTCCACCGTCAGAGGTCTGACCTAAGAAGTTGGTAGTTTATTTTGAAGCGAAAAGAAGGTGATTTTGGTTGCAACTTGAAAATCCTAGGGGTAGAAATTAGGTAGCACTGGGGATAACAATTTATTGATAGGAGCTGAGCATTTTGCACGAAGTAAGTTTTGTCCATTTAACTGTTTCTAATCAAGATGATAATTTTTGCTTTAAATTAAATTGTTCCAGTTAGCTGCGGAGAGGATGAAGTAGCGTGTAACACATCTAATCTGGTCTGCGTCCAAAATAACCCGTTTGGAAGAAGCCTACCTTTCTGCTTTCTTTCAGGTTTGTTTATCAAGGTGTAGAAAGAGATTTAAATCAAACTAAGTCAACGGGCGCGCCGCCAAAATGGTAGGAGAACGAGAATGACAACACACTAAATGTAGAGCTACATTTTTAGGAGGTGACCAATGTTATATTTACTGAAAGCACATTCCCCGATGCCTCCAACAGAACGTGACTGGTGCTCAGTAGATCTTTTAAACTGGGGCGCCCTCCATTGACAATTTATTGTTAGCACCAACCTGACAAGACACCTTTTTTGAGCAAAAGACACTAGCCTCAAAAACAAAATGGAAGCATTTTATATGTGCATATAAATACGTTGCTCATTTGATATCTATCGATGGACTTTCATACAATATTTGTCCTTTATAAGGATACGGTCGAACGCTCTTAACGTGGTCGTAAATATTGAATAAAGTTAATTTTGTTTCAGGATTATGTGGTGCAAGTATAATTGATCTAGTACAGCCTAATGCTTCATTCGATCTGAGGTCTCCCCGCTACCCTTTGAACTATCCAGAAAACGTTGGATGCTGGTGGCAAGTGTACCTTTCTTTCAGATCCATTGCTTATAATATATCCATTGAAGTGGTATCTTTCCTAACGGAGACAGAGCGCGACTTGGTACATATCAATTCGTACGGCCAGGAAAATAAGTCGTTTGTGTTGCACGGAGCGACAAAAGTGCGTTCAATATTATTGGAGGCTTACGAGGTTGATGTTTCATTTAATGGTGATTCGACTGTAGAGTATAGTGGTTTTCATCTCAGAATGACACACGTTGAATACGAAGGTAGGTTATATCTTATTTGAATGAAAATGTACTAAAATACCGTAAAATAAGGAATCTAGCATAAAATCTTGTATTGGGAAAGATGGATTTCCAGTATGTCAGATTACTAAGATTGTGTTTTGAGCTTAATAACTCGTTAGCAGTGACAATAAACCCCAACATAAATGTTAATTGTTTTACAATATGCACACTAATCTGCCTTTCATATATGCATTCACTAATGCAAAGAGGAAAATTAATTGGACAAAAGTGATTTAGGCTGAGGGGTCTTCAATAATAGTTAGGAAAAAGATAATTTAGCTTTGTTTGTAGAACTAATCTTTCTTCGGATCTTTTCGTGATTTGTGATCGATCCTTGGTCTTTGATAAGTAACATCTATCAGTCAAATAATTCTGGAGATTAGTTGTCCCCATGCCTGATAGGGTAACAATTAGTCCAAATGTGTTCTCTGTATACACTGAAGGTGAAAGTCTAACCTGGGCTAGGGTAACAACCTCCATTTTGTATACAGATACAAATTATTGTCTCAACGGTCTGGACTGCGGTGATGGTTTATGCTTACAAGACAGCGCCAGATGTGATGGGTTTAAAGATTGTCAAGGAAACGGAATAGACGAACAGGGTTGCGGTAAGACGCCATGTTTGGGGGATTTAATTTAAAGTCACATGCTCGTCGATTAAATTTCCAGATATATTTTATTTCCGGATCATACACTTTCGTACGTTTAGTCCGGGTCACAGGGTTGTTGTAAATCATATTATCTCAATTCGGTGATACTTTTTTACCGGATTGGAACCCAATTTTCAAATAATGAACATCAATAATTGGCCCAATCGGGAAACTCTTTTTGTCAACAAAAAACGTCCGCCACATTTGGAATTTTTAGGATGCTAGTGTATCATGATTATGTGTTTGTAGCGCCCCGTGCCAAGAAACTCTTCGTTGTCACCAAAACAACCGTTCTGCCATGTTTTGGATTTTATGGATGTTTGTATCTTAATTTTGAACAATGATGATAACAGTCAGTCCCGAACGGAAAACCTTATGGTGACAATTACATATTCTGTTTGTAGTGCCCTCTGCCGGTTGATCAATTTTAAACTTTCTTTCTTTCGTCCTTATTTACATAGACAATATCTCTTGTCCTGCGTTTCATCACTGTAAGAAATCAAATGAATGTAAGTATCTATCTAAGCTTTGTGACGGACATGAAGACTGCCCTCAAGGAGATGACGAGAAGGAATGCGGTAAGTCTATGTTTCACCTCTTGAGGGCGCTCATTCACTTACTGCCGCCATAAGCTCAACCTCGTCCCCATGGCCGGGTTTACCTCGTTTTCACTTCTAGAACATGGTGGCAAACAGGATTTCTGCAATGCTGATTGGTTAAAACAAACAAATATGCAAAACCAGTTTAAGTACGTTTCTAGGAGTGTCGTGGCCGAGCGGTCTAGCGCACCGAACTCAAGTTCTGGTGTTGCCAGCAGCAGGGTGTGGGTTCGAGCCCCGGTCGTGACACTTGTGTCCTTGAGCAAGGTACTTAACCATAATTGCTTCGTCCTTCGGATGGGACGTAAAGCCATAGGTCCCGTGTGTTGTATAATGCACGTAAAGTGGATTGTCGTACGGTCTAGCGCACTGAACTCAAGTTCTGGTGTTGCCAGCAGCAGAGTGTGGGTTCGAGCCCCGGCCGTGACACCTGTGTCCTTGAGCAAGACACTTAACCATAATTGCTTCTCTCCACACAGGGGTTAAATGGGTACCTGTGAAGGCAGAGATGGTTTGCTCTATATGCGCTAGAAATGGCAGCAATTGAGCTGTATACACCCCAGGGAGCTGAGATGGTTTCAGGAATGATTTATGAGCCTTATGAGCAGGGATAATAATATAATGCGCCTTGAGCGCCACTTAGTTGGTGGATACGTGCGCTATATAAATCTATACATTATTATTATTATTATTAGGAAATGAAATCTTTAATTTGTTTATTTATAGTAATATTAAGCCTATTGTTATATTTTGTTTAACCCTGTCAGGCGTGCGGGAGGGTACAATGTGCCCTTTTGACAATTTTTATAATTTCTCCAGAACGCTATATCTATCCAAGCTGAAATTTCCTGACTGTTCCTCACTATTCTTTGAAACCCCCTCACGCAAAAATCAATGATAATGGGTGGTCCTGGTTGCCATGGCATCCGTTTATTTTGAACAGGTCCAACTGAATTTCCACTTTTTTGTTAAAAATACTAAAATTGGCCTCAGGGCCTCATTCGATAGATCGTGTCAAACCGAACATCTCTATGAAGTTTCATGAAGAATACAGAAAATACAAAGAGGGGCCACAATTAGCCCCCTCACCCAGGTCTGAGAACGAAAAATGCTAAGGCTTGATAGGGTTAAAACGTCGTCAAATGTTTTATGATTCATTTTATTCAGAATAAAGAATGTCAAATTATGACATAATAGGCCTAATATCATGCAGTGCGTCGAAAGTCGGTTGGCCTAGTCCCGGCCTCCCTACTGCAGCACACACTCTTCTTTCTAGCCGTGTATCAGACTCATAAACTTATTTAAATAGTGTTTTTGGATATGGAAATCGTCCCGAAGTTCCAGGGAGAGATTGAGTAGTGGGATCGAGAAATATCGATAAAGCCTGGTAACGATGTTGCGATAAGTTCATCTCTGGTTCAAACATGCGAATATGAAAATTTTATCCAAACTGTCCGAGACTTATTCAATATATAATAAGGTTCCCTGTTAGGTGCCCTGCTTTCCCAAAATTAAGAATGTTATCTCTTACAAAGTTTCAGCAGTGTGAAAAAAAAAAAAAACTTAAACAAGAAGTTCTTTAATCGCTAAGGTAGGCTTTTTTGTTTTTCTTCCATACACATGTATGAAAACAAGCTGAGGATGGTCTTATATAGGCTGGCACCTTAAATGTGCCCAGAATTAGTGTTATGATAAATGCCTTGAGTCAGGGAATCTGACAAATATGGCAGCAGCATAGTTAAGACATATAGTTTTCTGTTTCTTAATACAGATCGGCGGTGCCCCAATGAATGTAGTTGCCAATACGACGATGACAGCGATCTACATGTGATTTGTAAGAACGGTTGGAATGAGACAACTGTTTCAAACATCGTGAAGATCACGAAGAGGCTGTAAGATACAACTTAATATTTATTTATTGTGGAGTAATAAAGATAAATTTATTAAACTTACGTCATGTATGCTATTTTAAGTCGATTCGATTTTTCAGTTCACATACTCTTCTCGAAAACCCAAATAATGACTTATTGTTGGTCAAACTTTTTAAAAAGTAACGTTTTTTCTGACCCCTTCAAGAAAACTAGCATTTAAACATTTGTAGCCAGCGACATCTTAAACTTAAACAGCAATACTGTTTTTCAAAATTTATTTCAATTTATTCGCTAGATAAATCTCAGTTCTCATCCTGTATGTATGTCTGTATTCTTAGGTATTGGACACAATATTGCTTTTATAAATACTAATTTCAAATAAATATTGAAATTGTCATCCGTTAAAGCCTCAATGGTGAATCGATTTCAATATAAATTCAAGCGTATGAGTCTCCAGCATAATGATATTGTTGTCAATGCTTAGTACACTTTCAGGATCAGGAGCAAATATCAGTGTCCTCAATGCTGGTCTATTCAAAGGATTCCTGTTACTTAATGCACTGTAAGTTTATAATACCATTTCTAACGGGAATTATTGAATTAAAGCCCCTTTACACTATGTCAGAGGTGATATTATGAGAGGTGATATTATATTAATTATATCATTTTACAAATGTTTAAACCTGAAGTAAATTTCATGAGGGATATGATAACATAAAGCGGGCAATGTCCCCCTCTAGATCTGACAATGTTTTTCATTTTACAACAATTTTAAATATACTGCATGGTGGCACTTCCTAACTGTTTTATAATTAAAGCGATGTATACATTGTTATCACTCCAGGTACAGTGTATTTTTAATTTGATAATAATACGTAAAGTTTCAGATATCTACCCATCTAGTTTTGCTTACTTTCCCTGCTTATTTAACATAGGTCTTTGGCTGGTAATGAAATCAATCAACTACGTCCTGGGACCTTCGTCGGTCTTATCAAACTAACATTTTTGTAAGTAAAACAAATACAAAAGGGCACAGATTACATTATAATACGTTATGGTCATGATTACAATAAGAGCCAATTTAATAAATGTAACATTCAAAATGATGCTGCACCAAAATAATACTATTTATTGCATTTCATCTTAAAATGCACACCACATTATAATATACTTAGATTTTTGTTGCTGGAGAAGAATTAAATATGTGATCCTTAAGACAATCTGGGTATTTTGATCGAAATGTCGAGTTGTCAAACTATCGGTTCTTCTCAAAACCAACACAATTTATTTTTATTACAACTCCATAGAGATATTACATGATGCTACTGCAAAGCTTTCTCTTAATTTAATATCTTACACCATATACAAACCTTCCTCTTACTGATCTTACACCATATACAAACCTTCCTCTTACTGATCTTACACCATATACAAACCTTCCTCTTACTGATCTTACACCATATACAAAGCTTCCTCTTACTGATCTTACACCATATACAAACCTTCCTCTTACTGATCTTACACCATATACAAACTTTCCTCTTACTGATCTTACACCATATACAAAGCTTCCTCTTACTGATCTTCCACCATATACAAACCTTCCTCTTACTGATCTTCCACCATATACAAACCTTCCTCTTACTGATCTTACACCATATACAAACCTTCCTCTTACTGATCTTACACCATATACAAACCTTCCTCTTACTGATCTTACACCATATACAAACCTTCCTCTTACTGATCTTACACCATATACAAACCTTCCTCTTACTGATCTTACACCATATACAAAGCTTCACATCCTACTTATCTTCATATACTTTTTTTTGTACTGAAGGGACATCTCCAGGAACCAAATAACGGATCTTGAAGCGAACTCTTTCTCCGAACTCAATAATTTGGAAAACATGTGAGTGAACGTCCTTTTATGGATTTACTTTTGGGAAAGAAGTTGTGTTTTTGATGATTATAATTATTACTGTTATAATACGAACTCCATTTAAATCCTGATGACGTCTACGGTTTATTCATAATAATACCAGATTTGAATTTCTTTAGTAGTCAATGTCACACTAGTTCTAAAATACTTTGTGACGATACGTATCTCCTTATGGGCGACAAAATAAATAAGACACAATGAAAACAATTCTTTAACTTGGAACAAATATTATATTAAACTTTAATTTAACACAAATTACTATTTACAATTATTTACAATAAACACTCAATTTATCCAAGCCACGTGGAAATTCGGTCTCACGGGGTGTCATCGGACAAGGTACCAGCTTCGTCACCGGGGTAAACGGTCATGGTATAATTATAGCGATGTTGGTTCCAGGCTGTTGCGGAGTGTAATCTGGTCAGTCGAGTGGCTTATAATACTATTGGCCTCTGCCACGGGCTTGAATTGCGGGTTAGCTGGCCCAAAACCTACGGTGGCTGCACCCACTTGCCTCGTGGTTACGGAATGGACCTAACCTATCTCACACTCACACTCACACTCACACTCACACTCACACTCACACTCACACTCACACTCACACTCACACTCACACTCACACTCACACACGTGTGTAAACGCCTGCAATCGGGGACATCCTTTGTCAAATTCCTTTGTCCAAAAAAGCGGGGACATTATTGTTCTCCATTGTGATAGCAACCGGGGACTATTGTCCCTTTTCTTATATGTCCCCGGTTTGAATGCGCTCACACACGCACACTCTCTCACTCACTCACACACACAGGCTTTCACCTGGATCTCACAAACACCCAAAATTTACAAAAGTTTGCTACAGTGACTATTTACCATAACAAGTGACCCTATTATACCATGACCACATTTATTTATTGACTTGTGAATTAAGAGTTTAACTTAGTGTTACTATATAACACCATTGGACTGGACAAAGATGGACACGACAAACGAACAGACGTAACAGACTCATAACACATTCCTTTGTGTACACTTGAAGATACTTAAGTTGCGATGGATTGGTTAATAGAAAGTCGATGCGCTATCGATTCGCTAATATCAGATAACGAAACGTTTGTTACTACCTATAGATCTATATACAAATGGCAATACTTTCACAGGCAATGTGATACAATGTGATACAAATCAGGTTGCAAATGATTACAAATAATGTGAAGGTAACAGATATGGATAACAATCACGTGAAGATCAATACGCTTATTGTTAATCTCAAAAGGTGTGATTTGCCATTATTTAAAATGAACCGCCCACATCTTTTATACGACTTTCCATTGGAAATCCAATGGCAAAATAAAGAAACTTTCGGTTACAGAAGGATCAAGGCTGTTGTTTGAGTTCGAACGCGTACAAGGTCGCAATGCACACCCGTATCCGCGACTTAGTTATTAATCTCGCTGTACAGTGTACATGCACCATGAGTGTGTTCTGAATTTCTCAGGCTAGCAATCGGTACGGGCCTACGACAACAGCCTTGAGTCAAGGCTAAACCGATAGGAGCGCACTAGTGACCTATTTACTCTAATATTTTCATCAAGTTTCAAGAATCGTTGGTGGCTCAGCGGGTTAAGTGTACGGCTGTCACGTTCGAGACCCCAGAGGGATTTAATTATTTATTTTGTTTTACAAAATTTATCTACGAGAACAGCATAATCAAATAGGGTAATTGACGACTTTTTTTTTCTCTGAATTTCTGCTCAGCTCTACTTAGCGAATGTTTGCGCTCTAAGAGTGTTTTTCTAGTTACATTATAGACATTCGATTAAATATTGTCTTTTCTTTTCGTTTCATGTTTAAGGATTGCAAGAGACATCCCTCTACAAAGTCTAAAAACGAGGGCGTTTAGTGGACTCCATAATCTGAAAACCCTGTAAGAAATTATTTTCACAAATAGTAATCAATTAAATTCATTTAAATCATGGGTTTTAAGAGTTGTCTGAATATGGTAAAATGTCTGCTTTTGGGGGTGTTGCATATAAATAAAAAATAAAATGAAATGAAAACTGCAATATTTGCGGCATTCAGTTGCAGTTCTTGTATAGCTGACGATTGTTTTCAATGAATTATTTGTTGTGATATGTTTTATTTAAATGCCTACATATGATCATGATCTTATTCCAGAGTTCTGATCAGAGGTGATAAACCAAGTGATGACCCTGTCCGTGTGGAGAATGGAGCGGTGACTGACTTAGTGAGTTTACAGGAATTGTAAGTATCAAAGAGGAAGTATGTAGACTTATTGATGATTATACAAAGACAGCAGTTTGTGCTGATCGATGTCTTACAGATGAATATGTCTTCAATGTTAACAAAATCAAAGATAATCATGATGAAGATATGATGAAGATGCCGGATGAAGATGATGATAATGATGATGATGATGATGATGAAGATGGTGATAATGATGACGAAAAAAATGTCGACGATAATGAAGATGATAAAGATGATGATGATGATAATGATAATGATGATGACGATACGATGTATGGCAAAAATGAAATCAATTCATGATGAGTTTATTTTCTATTGAAATTTCAGATACGTGGACGACTACAGACTCTGTTGTGAGTTTGTTTCTTTACCTAACTTCATGATATCACAATGTGAGACTACTGAGTTACAACCTCCACTAAACCTCTGTGGTAGTCTCATGCGGAACACATTCCTCCGCGTATCCATGTGGGTTCTTGGAATAAGCGCCCTCATCGGCAATGTTGTGGTCATCTTTCAAAGAGCAAGGGAGTGCCATGGGACCCAAAATAGAAATCGTAAGACGAAAATGAGTCACTCAATTTTGGTTCTAAATCTAGCCGTGTCTGACTTCATGATGGGTGTTTATATGCTCATTATTGCGGTAGCAGATCTACATTTTGGTGAGACGTATTCAACAGAGGCCAAGCAATGGCGGTCAAGCGTGATATGCAAAATAGCTGGCGTGTTGACGGTCTTGTCGTGCGAGGCGTCTGTGTTTATTGTCACGCTTATAAGTGTATATTGTTTCTGGGGTATCGTATACCCTTTAAGCTCAAGGCAACCAAGCAAGACATCTACCAGTTTAGTTTTACTCGTGATTTGGTCAATATCACTTGGTTTGAGTATTGGACCAACAGTCTTTGGTAGTGGGTCAGATTCAGATATCTACGGTTTATCCGATGTGTGCATTGGACTACCACTCATCACCAAACCAACCGCTTTCGAGGTCAAAGAGGGCGCTATTGATAATCCATTTGGGAGCCAGACTGTATCGATCCCAGTAGGTAAAGGTCAGAAGCCAGCCTGGATTTTCTCAATTATTCTCTTTCTTGGTGTCAACCTCATCTGTTTCCTGGTAGTGTTCGTCTGCTACTTGGCAATGTTTGTCGAAGTCAAGCGCACATCACAAAAGGTCCGCGTGGCCGCTCACCGTGATCGGGATATCAGAATGGCGGTCAAAATGGCATTCATAGTCGGCACTGATTTTGCATGCTGGATGCCTGTGATCATCATGGGGATACTCTCTCAGAGTGGGGCGGTAGTGATCGGTCCAGACATGTATGCCTGGATTGTTGTGTTTATCCTACCCATAAACTCCTCCCTGAACCCGTATCTATACACCCTTTTTACGTCTATATCGGAACAGCGATCAAAGAGCAAGAAACCCAAATCTGTTCAAAAAAAATTAATAAGAAATCATTAGACACATTGAGCAAGAGAGTTTCAAAACACAAACATCCACAAAACAAGGAAATGACGGGAGGCAAAAACACTGCTGAAAGTACAATATAAATGTAGTGTACATTGATTGCATTGATTTGTGGATTGAATGAGAATCAAGTATAGTGGCAGGTACAGAAGAATTCGTTTTACATTTTCACACATTCTAAAGAAAAACTTTTATGCACGACCATAATTTCGATATTTATATTTATTCAATTAATCAAGTTATCGTAAATTTACGTAATTTTAAAATTACATTTATTCATATTTATCCACAAACCTAAAAGAACACATTTAACAGCACACGGATTAACAAGAATCTATGTTAGTTGATTGTAAATGTTAGTATATTTTGTAATTATTTGAGCACGGAAACTTGAGCACGTGTTTTATTGACCATTTTGGAATTTTGCACAAAAAGATGTTGAAATTAGATTTATTGAACAGTTACATATTATTATACACACTAGCTTTTACAAAATGGACATGGAGGCTCCGTGTCTGGCCTATAGAGGGCGCCGTTTACGCAAACAGCGATTGTCACCAGCCAAGCCTATTTGCTTCATCAAATGAACAGTTTTCATCTGTTTAAAATCTTACAAAATGGCCGATGGAAATCTTTTTTGCAGGTAGAAATACTATTCATACTCAGTAAGATGTTTACACAAAAAAGAAAGGTATTGATGATTTGGAATGAGAGGGGTTGGTGACAGAGTGAGATGTAATAGGAAGTAATTACTGTTTGTATATAAACTGACTTTATTTAGTCATTAAAGCAACAACATTACATCACCGCCGGCATATACAGAAGAATTCGTATACATTTCTACACATTCTAACGAAGAAAATAAATTCGCTGTTTAGATTTATTCAAAGTTATTGTAAATTTACGTAATTTTAAAAGTACATTGTTCATACGTATCCTCAAACTTAAAAGATCACCTTTAACAGCACACGGATTAAAAATAAATATTGTGTTTTGCATTTGTCAGACACTATTTTTGTCAGAATCTATGTTAATTGCTTACAAATGTTAGTATACTTATTTTGTAATTATTCGAGCACGGAAATTTGCACGTGTTTTATTAACCGTTTGGAAATTTTACACAAAACGAGATTGAAATTAGATTAAGTAATGGTAACGTATTATTTTACACAATAGCTTTTACAAAATGGTCATGGAAGCTCCGTGTATGGCCTAAAGAGGGCGCCGTTTACACAAAGCAGTGATTGTCTCCAGCCAAACCTGTTGGCTCCATTTCCATTCAAGTGAAAAGTTTTTAACGTTTTAAAAACTTACACAATGGCCGATAAAAATCTCCTTTTTCAGGTAGAAAAACTGCTAAGATATAGGAAAAGGTATGATTGATAAGGAATGAAAGGAGGATGTTATGGATGCAACAGGGAAACATTTACAGTTTGTATAAAAACTGACTTTATTCAATCATTGTAGCAACAAAATATGTACAGAAGAATACGTTTACATTTCTACACATTTTACAGACGAATAAAAGTATGATGCACGACCATTATTTAGCTATTTATATTTATTAAAGATAATTGTAAATTTTCATAAAAGTATCTTTAATTCTACTTAGGACAACAACAACAGTTTCTGGTTTCTGGTCATAGGTTGGCTTCAAAATCGGTGTGGTGACGCGTTTTTTATTTTATTTGTTAATTTTGTTTGTTAATTTATTTTAATGATACATGTTACATTGGACCCAGATCAAATTCCTATATACAAAGTATGGTGGCTAAGAGAGGCCGCACAAATCGGGCAAAAGTTCATACCACTGTGTGAAAAAGTCGTTTAAAACACAGCACGGCAGAATTCCAATCGATCCAGCAATTTTGGCTGCAGTATACCTTGATCACACAGCAGTCATCTTTGTCAGATTCCTTGTATACCCGATGACAATGGTAATGTAAATCTCATAAAACAAAAGGACCAGACTATTTTCCCTTCAGCCTCTCTTTAGTTTACATTGTTTTGAATGAAAACACAAACAAACAAAACAAAAACAAACAAACAAACAAGATGGCAGCACCATGATAAAGCTCTATTTGACATTGTTCTATAGCAAACTATGGAACTAAAAATGCTGACACGCGGGTCTGAGACGACGCGCGCGGAGATCAGAAACTAGAGACTTATTTATTGGCCTTATACACACGGATTAAGTAAATAAGAAATGTTAGGTGCTTTGTCAGACACTGAATCTATCTTAGTTGATTACAAATTTTAGTATATTTTGTAATTATTTGAGCACAGAAACTTGCACGTGTTTTATTATAAACTATTTTTGAAATTTTGCACAAAAAGATGTTAAAATTAGATTTAGTGAAAACTAACGTATTATTATACACAACAGCTTTTACAAAATGGTTATGGAGGCTCTGTGTGTGGCCTAAAGAGGGCGCCGTTTACACAAAGCAGTGATTGTCACATATTTGCTCCATTCAAGTGAAGAGCTTAAAATCTTAGAAAATGTCCCATAGGTAATCTCTTTTTTTCATTGTGTCCAACGACGTCTGTCCTGACAAGAAGCTGAGGGGTGTATCCCACTAAATAAACTCCAATAGCAACCAATGCTAAATACAAAATATTAACAACAAATCATTAAAAGATACTTAGAAATCTTAAAATTTTTAAACTAAAAGACATTAAAAAAATTGTATTCTCAATTTAATGTGGACAGTCCAGAGGCCCGTCGAGTTATTCTCATCCCAATGGAAATCACCATCTAGTGGAAACGCCCACACTGAAAAGCATCCAAATTATAACCATTTTTTCAAGGCCTAATGTGTCCAAAATACTGAAATTTGGAAGTCAAGGACCCAGGTCATGTTATTGGACCATTTTTACACAGTCCCTCTTTAATATATGGGTCTTAAATCTTTGTTTTTCAGAAAATATTGAGGGCATAACAGCTCGGCGCATATTTTAGTGGAGTGCACCCTAAGCAAGTTTTGAGATTGAATTTATAGCTACTCCTAATGATTATCAGTGTATGTAATTCGAGTACGTGAAATAAATAAGCACATTATTCGCACACAAATGCACAATGACTCGTTCTTTCTCATTCATATATATTGAGTATGCCTGTATTTTTTTAAAACTTATATAAAACTGCATAACAGATGGATACAATGTGTATTATACAAGGACAAATTATAATGTCCATCACTACTAAGAACTAGGCCAGCTTGCACTCTTGTGTATAATTTTCAGTACGCAATGGACCGAAACGACGTTACTTGTCCAGTTGGTAACTGTGACGTAATTCCAACATAAACCACGGCCACTTCAATTCGCACGTGTTGGCTCCAACGATCATCAGAAGCCCATTGGAAATGCATTGACCACCCATTTTTTTTAAAGAATTTGCGCAAGAAATTAAAAAGCTTGGGACTTGCCTTTAACGTATGTGTTATAAAGACTCAAAATCTTATTCAATTTCTGGCTCAAGAATCGCGGCTTTTGAACGTATCAGGAATTTGGGTTCAATTACATAGCGTTAAGACAGCTTTGGAAGTAACAAAAATAATCTTTGTACTACTAATGCGCGCACGCTAGGATAGAAAGCCACATTTAGAAACTGCTTTAACCATGTATTTGATAACACAAGAGCTTACGTACACGTCTGATGCAAAGCGCTTACATGCGCAACATGCAACAGTTTGTATTGGGTCTATCAAAGGCTGGTCACATTGAGCTGGTTGACTCTATATCCAGGAGCCAATTTCACAGAGCTGTTAATGCTACAGTCACACTGTCACGATCTGGCGTTACGATTGTTCACGTATGACAGTTTATATTGTGACCATACAAAGGCTGGTCACATTGAGCTGGTTGACTCTATATCCAGGAGCCAATTTCATAGAGCTGTTAATGCTACAGTCACACTGTCACGATCTGGCGTTACGATTGTTCACGTATGACAGTTTGTATTGGGTCCATACAAAGGCTGGTCACATTGAGCTGGTTGACTCTATATCCAGGAGCCAATTTCACAGAGCTGTTAATGCTACAGTCACACTGTCACGATCTGGCGTTACGATTGTTCACGTATGACAGTTTGTATTGTGACCATACAAAGGCTGGTCACATTGAGCTGGTTGACTCTATATCCAGGAGCCAATTTCACAGAGCTGTTAATGCTACAGTCACACTGTCACGATCTGGCGTTACGATTGTTCACGTATGACAGTTTATATTGTGACCATACAAAGGCTGGTCACATTGAGCTGGTTGACTCTATATCCAGGAGCCAATTTCATAGAGCTGTTAATGCTACAGTCACACTGTCACGATCTGGCGTTACGATTGTTCACGTATGACAGTTTGTATTGGGTCCATACAAAGGCTGGTCACATTGAGCTGGTTGACTCTATATCCAGGAGCCAATTTCATAGAGCTGTTAATGCTACAGTCACACTGTCACGATCTGGCGTTACGATTGTTCACGTATGACAGTTTGTATTGTGACCATACAAAGGCTGGTCACATTGAGCTGGTTGACTCTATATCCAGGAGCCAATTTCACAGAGCTGTTAATGCTACAGTCACACTGTCACGATCTGGCGTTACGATTGTTCACGTATGACAGTTTATATTGTGACCATACAAAGGCTGGTCACATTGAGCTGGTTGACTCTATATCCAGGAGCCAATTTCATAGAGCTGTTAATGCTACAGTCACACTGTCACGATCTGGCGTTACGATTGTTCACGTATGACAGTTTGTATTGGGTCCATACAAAGGCTGGTCACATTGAGCTGGTTGACTCTATATCCAGGAGCCAATTTCATAGAGCTGTTAATGCTACAGTCACACTGTCACGATCTGGCGTTACGATTGTTCACGTATGACAGTTTGTATTGGGACCATACAAAGGCTGGTCACATTGAGCTGGTTGACTCTATATCCAGGAGCCAATTTCATAGAGCTGTTAAGTAGAGAATTGTGCTCAGCAAATATTTGTGCTAAGCATTTTAAAACAGACTACCAGCCAAAATACACACATTGTATTGAAAGTTTAGCTGGTAGCAAACAATATCTGTAATCTAACGTGGAATTGATGAACTGGGGAATTCAGACTGGGATCTATTTGTCTGACTGTTCTTAGAATCGATAGCACCTCAGACAAAAGTATATCATTTCAAGGCATGCTTGATACTATCATAAACTTCACGTCAATTAAGTTTAAGAGAAAAATTATAGTACCAGACATCCTGGTCAATTCCAAATTGTTGTAATATTATCATTTCAATAATTAATACTGTGCATTGATGTGTATCCCTCATTGCTTCGTTGTGATTGGTCAATGATGTCTCAGTGAGCGCGCTCTTGACGGTTGTCACGTATACTGGATATACCAGAATCAACAACTGTGTGCGCGCCTTTTTAAGGATGAGCAGACGGTATATTGTGGGTAGTATCAAGCTGTACTTGACAACACGTAGACCTACTGTATGACAGGAGATCGACTCATGATTTCAGTTTATCGATGAGAGATTTTTGTCTTGATGCTTCGAATAAAAACTGCAGAATGGGTTGGATTTTAGGAATACTGGTTGTGTTCTGTATGTGTGTACCATGCAATGGACAAATAGGTAAGTTAATACAATCAGTAATTTAGGCATAACTCAACATTTAAAAGAAAGTACAAAATTGGTAATACTTGATTCGCAAAATTATCTGCCCACTCTCTGAGTCAAGATACAATGTATTAAACAACCATGTGAAAGCTTCAGTTTTTTAAATACTGAAAATGTATTCGTTCCGAAAATACGAATTTCTTGAATCTAACGTGGAATTGTTAAACCTTTTACAAATTCAGACTGGAGAATATTTGTCTGACTATTTTTGTTTTAAATCGATAGCACCTGAAACGAATGTATATAAAAATCATGTTTTTGAGACAAAATATTCAATTATTGCATTTAAACTTAATGGCGGTCATATTTAATTCATATTTAATTCCCGGAATGCATTGGAAGTGGTCACATGACTAAAAGTTGACAAACCCCAAAACACAATTTAATTTGACCTGTTCAAAATAAACAGTTTTCATGGCAACTATATGAAAACCCATTATTGTTAATTTTGGCATGAGTGGGTTCCAAAGAATAGTTAGGAAAGTCAGAAAATTTCAGCGACGGTGATCACAGACAAAGCGTTCTGGAGATATTATACAAAATATCATAGTGAGCACATTGTGCCATTATTATGTCATAAACGAGATAATAACTCGTTTAAACGAGATAGTATCTCGTTTAAACGAGATAATAACTCGTTTAAACGAGATAATACCTCGTTTATACGAGTTAATAACTCGGTGAAATGACGGTGAAAAGATCATTTAATGTTCATTTAATAAGCATGCAATCTTGTATCATACAATTAAACAAAATGTGCATCCAATTTACAAATACTCACAAACAACATTCAAATTCGCCTGAGCTTTTCATGGCATATCCTCATTCAAGCCAATCTAGCGGAATTGAATGATGGATGTGCATCACTAAAATTACGAATGTAATTAAAGTGGCAATAAAGTGTGTCCAAAAACACAACCCATGGTTCTTCATTTATTAAACCTTATAGGATGTCCACTTTACAAAACAGAAATCTTCATTCAAATCCAATTATGTGTTGCCTGATATTCCATTACGGATTTCTCTTATCCACGCATGACTGCCAAATTCCAAATCCTTTTCATTGTTTACCAAGTAACACCTCAGCCATCATAATACCTCTCCAACCAACTCTCCAGTATACTCCAACCAACTCGTACTTCAACCAACTCGTACTCCGACTAACTCGTACTCCGACCAGCTCGTACTCTAACCAACTCGTGCTCATGAGGGTTTTGTCTCGGCCGCCGCTCGTACTCGTGACTGCTTGCGGTAATCTTTTAGATTTCCGCTCAATATTAAAGTTATCAGTCATCAGCAGCTCATTCAGGGGTTTCCCTAATTTTTTTTTCACTCGCCGGCCAGACGCGACTGCGATCACAGGTTTGCAGTTCATTATTTTGGGGGATCTGGTGGGAACGCAGTGTTTGACTCGCCCGCCGGACTACAGTTGGAAGCGATTTGACTCGCCCGCCGCTAGTGGGAGAGTTACTTGTCGGGGAACGTAATATGGAATTCCATATCTGCCATTCTAAACGTCGCTCGTCACCCTTCTAAACGTCGCGCGTCGACCGTCTACCGTCGCGCGTCGCTCGTCGCCCGTCGCCCGTCGACCGTCGACCTTCTAAACGTCGCGCGTGGCCCGTCGGCCGTCGCCCGTCGACCTTATAAACGTCGCCCGTCGCCCTTATAAACGTCGCGCGTCGCCCATCGCCCGTCGACCGTCGAGCGTCGCCTTCAATGTGATTGATCAATTGACCTTCGCTGTATTTTTTGTAATGAAATAGAAGCATCTAATAAAATTTGCCAAAAAACAAGTCTTCCTTTCAAGTTCCTATGTGAATTTTTCCAATATTCCTATATAGCAAAGAACAGAGATATGTTTGTTTATGAAATTGTGATTTTTGATGTGATTTTGTCTATTTAGTATTGTGGGCCTATAAATGGGTAATAAACTGGTCCAACCACTCTCAAAGATATAACAATGTTGCTTTCCCTGTGACACTGAACTGAACATGAACAGAAATCATTTGACACTAATACATTTAAAAGTAACCCAATTAAGTGTCCGCAAAAAAATTATACTAAATCTCGGGCTTCTGACAGCTAATAAAATGAAACTGGGCTTTGACGCCAGGTCACAAAACACGAGACTGGTCAAATTTTGATTCACGGGCACGTGTTATTAGTCTTATTATACGAAATCTCCAGGTTATTTCGGGGTTAACGACAAGAAAATACATACACCCGGGCAACTAATCTCCGGGTTAATAAGCAGCTTGGAGTGAAAGAACAGTATTACTCATTACATATTTTTCTGATTGCATAAATATTTTACGCTCGTCTGATATGCCTATTATTGGTTCAAAGCTACAATCCCTTGGTATTGCAATATTTTTACTTCGTTTACTTCACGTTTCTGATGTTGTCAATATTAAATATAATTATATCATAATTATCTGAATGATTATGTTTAGATGATTTGGGGGTGAGAAGTGAGCTGAATGTGTACTTTGTTGGGTTTATTTCTTTAAGAGTGGTTGGACCAGTTTATTAGCCATTTATAGGCCTACAATACTAAATAGATAATAAGTTTCACTAAAACATCAAACATATTTTCTGTTCTATTTTGCTATATAGGAATATTGGAAAAATTCACATAGGAACTTGAAAGGAAGACTTGTTTTTTTGCAAATTTTATTTGATGCTTCTATTTCATTACAAAAAATACAGCGAAGGTCAATTGATCAATCACATTGAAGGCGACGCGCGACGCGCGACGGGCGATGGTCGACGCGCGACGGGCGACGGTCGACGGTCGACGCGCGACGGGCGACGCGCGACGGTCGACGGTCGACGCGCGACGTTTAGAAGGGCGACGGGCGACGTTTAGAAGGGCGACGGCCGACGTTTAGAATGGCAGATATGGAATTCCATATTTCTGGGGTATCGTGTACCCTTTAAGCTCATGGCAACCAAGCAAGAAATCCACCAATGTAGTTCTACTCGTGATTTGGTCAATATCACTTGGTTTGAGTATTGGACCAACAGTCTTTGGTAGCGGGTCAGATTCGGATATCTATGGTTTATCTGATGTGTGCATTGGACTACCGCTCGTCACCAAACCAACCGCTTTTGAGGTCAAAGAGGGCGCTATTGATAATCCACTTGGGAGCCAGACCGTATCGATCCCAGTAGGTAAAGGTCAGAAGCCAGCCTGGATTTTCTCAATTATCCTCTTTCTTGGTGTCAACCTCATCTGTTTCCTGGTGGTGTTCGTCTGCTACATGGCAATTTTTGTCGAAGTCAAGCGCACATCGAATAGGGTGGATTGTTGTTTTCATCCTACCCATAAACTCCTCCCTGAACCCGTATCTATACACTCTTGTTACGTCTACACGTCGCAACAGGGATCAAAGAGCACAACATCCAAATCAATTAGCCCTCCAACAAATAAGAAATCGTTAGACACATTGAGCATGAGTGTTTCAGAAAACAAACATCCACAAAATAAGGAAATGACAGGAGGCCAAAACAGTGATGAAAGTACAATGTAAATGTAATGAAAAATGCTTGCATTGAACCAATTTGTCGACTGATGAGAATCAATTACAGTTAATTATACTTATCTAGAAACGTAAAAGAACACCTGTAACAGCACACGGATGAAGGAAATGCTTAAAGTGTTCTACATGTCAGACACTCAATCGATGTTAGCTGCTTACAAATGGTAGAATATTTGTAATTATTCGAGAACGAAATTTGCACGTGTTTTATTAACCATTTTAAAATTTACTCTAAAAAGAGGTTGAAATTAGATTTTGTGAACAGTAACGTATTATTAAACACAATAGCTTTTACAAAATTGCCATGGAGGTTCCGTGTGTGGCCTAAAGAGGGCACCGTTTAGGCAAAGCAGCGATTATCACCAGCCAAGCCTATATGCTCCATCAAATGAACAGTTTTCATATGTTTAAAATCTTACAAAATGGCCAATGGAAATCCTTTTTGCAGGTAGAAAAACTATTCATAATCAGCAAGATTTTTACACAAAATAGGAAAGGTATTGGTGATTTGGAACGAGAGGAGACTGGTGACAGAATGAGATGTATTAGGAAGTAATTCCTGTTTGTATATAAACTGACTTTATTTAGTCATTAAAGCTGCAAAATTACAGCACCTCCAGTATATACAGAAGAATTCGTTTATATTTCCACACATTCTAAAGAAAAACCTTTTATGCACAACCAACATTTCGCTATTTATATTTATTCAAAGTTATTGTAAATTTACGTAATTTAATCCACAAACGTAAAAGAACACCTTTAACAGCGCACGGATTAACAAGAAATATTAGGTTTCGCATTTGCCGGACACCGAATCTATGTTAGTTGCTTACAAATTTTAGTATATTTTGTAATTATTCGAGCACGGTAATTTGCACGTGTTTTATTAACCATTTTGGAATTTTACACAAAAGAGGTTAAAATAACATTTATTGAACAGTTACCTGTTATTATACACAATAGCTTTTACAAAATGGTCACGGAGGCTCTGTGTGTGGCCTAAAGAGGGCGTTTACAAAGCATCACTTGTCATCAGCCAAGCCTATCGGCTCCATTTTCATTCAAGTGAAACGTTTTAACGTTTTTAAATCTTATAAAGTGGCCGATGAAAATCTCCTAATTCAGGTAGAAAAACTATTAAGATATAGAAAAAGGTACTATCGATAAGGAATGAAAGGAGGTTGTTATGGATAAAGCATTTCCGGTTTGTATATAAACTGACTTTATTAAAATCATTGAAGCAACAAAATATGTACAGAAGAATACGTTTACATTTCCACACATTCTAATGGTAATTTTATTATTCCCAATCCTAAATGTGAAATCTTTAAAAACAGTTTTAGTTACAGAGCTCCTTCTGTTTTAAATGCTGTCCCTTTCACCACTCGTTCGAACTCTTATTCTTCATTCGGGCGTTTGCTGAAGGAAGGCAAGGTTTGAAGTAATATTTTTTTAACCTCATTTATGTCATAGTTGTGTTCTGCCCGAGTTGTTGGTATACAATTGATAATTAATTTACTTTGATGGTCTTTGTGCGAAATTTGTTATTGTTTGTAATTTATTACTCCATTTTTAAGGGAAAAAAACCTTTTTATGCACGGCCAAGATTTCGATAATTTATATTTATTCAATTATTCACGTTATTGTAAATTTACGTAATTTTAAAAGTACATTTAATTATACTTATCCAGAAACTTAAAAGAAAGCTTTTTAACAGCACACGGATTAATAAGTAACAAGAAACGTTAGGTGCTTGTCAAACACCAAATCTATGTTAGTTGCTTACAGATTTTAGTATTTTTTGTAATTATTTGAGCATGGAAATTTGCACGTGTTTTATTAACCATTTTAGACTTTTGCGCAAAAAGAGGTTGAAATTAGATTTAGTGAACAGTTATTATAAACAAAATGGTCACGGAAGCTCCGTGTGTCTCCAGCCAAGCCTATTTGCTCCATCAAAATGAACAGTTTTCATCTGTTTATAATGTTACAAATTAAATGGCCTAATTGCTCCATTTCCATTAAAGTAAAGAGATCTATTTCAAATATTTAATGGAAATCTCCTTTTTCAGGTACAAAAACTCCTAAGATATAGGAAATGTATGATCGATATGGAATGAAAGGAGGTTGTTATTGATACAACAGGGAAGTATTTTCAGTTTGTATATAAACTGATTTTATTCAATCATTGAAGCAACAACATAATTACAGAAGAATAGGTAAAACTTGTAGCTTTGCCTGGTGAGGATGATAAGTAAGACTAAATTGCGGTGACATCATGTGGAATCTCAATTGAGTAGTAATTAGTTCTGAAAAGAACTGGAGGTACAACTCGACGTTTCGATCAGTATGCTCTGATCGTCCTCAGGAGAAATAAAAGAAGAAGAATACGTTTTTCAGAAGAATACGTTTACATTTCCACACAATTCTACATGTCATTTTAGTTGTTTATATTTATTAAAAAATTATTGTAAATTTACGTAATTTTAACTTAAGCCAACAAAAACGTTTCCGGTTTCTAGTCATAGTTTGACTTCAAAATCGATGCGGTGACGCATTTTTTTATTTAATTTTTAATTTTTTTAATTTTTTTTTTTAAAATGATACATGTTACATTGGAGTCAGACCAAATACCCTTAATACAAAGTATGGTGACTAAGAGAGGCTGCACAAATCTGGCAAAAGTTTATACCACTATGTGAAAAAGTCGTTTAAAACACAGCACTGTGGAATTCCAATCGATCCAGCAATTTTGGCTGCAGTATACCTTGATCACACAGCAGTCATCTTTGTCAGATTCCTTGTATACCCGATGACAATGGTAATGTAAATCTCATAGAACAAAAGGACCAGACTATTTTCACTTTCAATCTATGTTTGGTTTACATTGTTTTGAATGAAAGAAATAGCTGCATTATGATAAAGATCTATTGGACATTGTTTCATAGCAAACAAAAAAGAAAACTAAAAATGCCAACGCGCAGCTCTGAGACGACGCTCAAGGAGACCAGAAACAAGAGACTTTTTTGTTGGCCTTATCCACAAACTTAAAAGAAAGATTTTTAACAGCACACGAATTAAGTAAACAAGAAATGTTAGGTGCTTGTCAGACACCAAATCTATGTTAGTTGCTTACAAATTTTAGTATATGTGGTAATTATTTGAGCACGGAAATTTGCACGTGTTTTATTAACAGTTTTGAAATTTTGCACAAAAAGAGGCCGAAATTAGATTTAGTGAAAAGTAACGTAATATTTTACACAATAGCTTTTACAAAGTGGTCATGGAGGCTCCGTGTGTGACCTAAAGAGAGCGCCGTTTTTACACAAAGCAGCGATTGTCACATATTTGCTCCATATCCATTCAAGTGAAGAGTTTAAAATGTTACAAAATGGCCCAAAGGTAATCTCCTTTTTTCATTGTGTCCAACGACGTCTGTCCTGACAAGAAGCTGAGGGGTGCACTCCACTAAATATACTCCCATAGCAACCTATACCCATAGCATCCAATGCTAAATACAAACATATTCATATCGTTTTGGTTTGCGGTAACACCATGTGTTTATCTCAACTATCGCAAAGTTCAAGGGAGAACCAATATCGGGCAACTCGTTTTTCTCTACTGTCGCTAAGTGAGAAATATAGTTCAGGGAGAACCATGGGGACTTCACGGGTTAATATGGTTCAGGGAGAACCATGGGGACTTCACGGGTTAATATGGTTCAGGGAGAAACATGGGGACGTCAAAAAATCATTAACAGATACTTATAAATCTTAAAATCTAAAAAAAAAATTATTCTCAATTTAATGTCCAAAGGTCGAGATATTCTTATCCCATCTACAGAAGTGAAAACGCCTACGTACTGAAAGGCATCCTACACTACAAATTAGGAAAACAAAATTCAGGGCCTAGTGTATCCAAAATATTCAAAATTGGAAGTCAATGACCCCCAGGTCATGATATTGAACCATTTTTACACAGTCCCTCAATATGGTCATCAAGTCTTTGATTTTCAGAAACATTTGGGGTGTCGTGGCCGAGCGGTCTAGCTTACCGGATTCAAGTTCTGGTGTTAGCAACATAATGTGGGTTCGAATCACGGCCGTGACACTTGTGTCCTTGAGCAAGACACTTAATCATAATTGCTTCTCTCCACCCAGAGATTAAATGGGTACCTGTGAAGGCAGAGTTGGTTTGCTCTATATGCGCTAGAAATGGCAGCAATTGAGCTGTATACTCCCCAGGGAGCTGAGATGGTTTGAGGAATGATTTATGAGCCTTATGAGCCTTATGAGCAGGGATAATAATATAATGCGCCTTGAGCACCACTTAGTTGGTGGATACGTGCGCTATATAAATCCACACATTATTATTATTATTATTATACACAATTATGATAAACAGCTCAGCCATAAATGTGTCACTCTTCATTGAGGTGCACTCTGAGCATGTTTTGAGATTGATTTTATAGCGCCCCCTATTGTCAGTTAATAATTATCAGTGTATGTAATTCGAGTACGTGAAATAAATAACAAGATTATCCGCATACAAATGCATATTGACTCGTTAATTTTTGTCATTCATATCTATTGAGTAGGCCTGTATTTTTTTTAAACTTATATAAAACTGCATAACAGATGGATACAATGTGTATTATGCAAGGAGAAATTATAATGTCCATCATTACTAAGAACTCGGCCAGATTGTGCTCTTGTGTACAACGGACCCGAACGACATTACTTGTCCCGTTGGTAAGTGTGACTTAAATCCAACAAAAACCCATAGCCACTTCAATTCGGACTTGCTGGCTTCAACGATCATCAGAAGCCCAGTGGAAATGCATTGACCACCCATTTCTTTAAGAATTTGCGCAAGAAATTAGAAAGCTTAATTGGGACTTGCCTTTTTAACGTATAAGTTGTAAAGACCCAAATTTTATTAAACAAAGTCAATTTCTGCCTCAAGAATCACGGCTTTTGAACGTATTGTAACGTGGTTATTCCGTGGGTCCTATTTTCTGTCGCAAAACGCCTACAGAATTAGTAACAGACACAATCGGTTCTAACTTCTTCAACTCTGTTTTATTAAAACTCCAAAAACACTTCAACTCAGACAAAAACACGTCTACTCCTAATCAACTTGAATCATACACTGAATATTTCTCACGACACTACACCAAGCGCGTACTTCCGGAGTAACAGTCCAATCAAAGTTCATAGCAAGGTTCATCGTCCCAGCTCCGACGGCCCGTCTGGAAACAAGTTCTCCGGCGGCGAAGTCGTAGTCTCTTTGTGTCACACTATCGCCTTAATTACTGCATATTCTCCTGAATATAGGCCTTAAAAATTCGTGTCCACAAGGAATGTTGATATATGTTGATGTTGGTCCCCAGACTGGTTACACAACTCAACAACGATACAACAATCAATGAGGACTACGAATAACACAACAATTCAAAACGCGAAAAGGTTTCTTTAAAGAAATTGCTACAGTCCTTCATTACTATTGTTCCTCCTCGTCTGTCGGGTTGTGCCAGATTCGCCAAAGAAGGTCCCCATGCTTCCCGTACCCATACGAGTCCGACTGCCTAATTGTGCGAATTCCACCATGGAAGTCTTCCACTGTCTCTCATCCTAGTTTCGAATTCTTCCCTCATCAGGACAGGCTCGGTTTGTGAACTGGCGTCGGCTTTTGTGGACTGGTTAAAATCCGCTGGTGGGTCACACGGCGACAGTACCAAGGTTTGGGCTGAACGGGCTTTATACCATTGTCCATCGATGTATATTCTTGTCCCGCTGTGGGTGTCCTGCCAAGTTCCCTAAGATCCACCAGCGGTTGAGGTCGCAGTGCCTTGATCCCCCGCCGCATTATGTCCCGTACTCTTCCGGTGTGTTTTCAAATAGTCCAGGCGCCGATAGCTATTCTCACACATCCCACAAGAATATCTGGGTGGTCCGTGGGCCGAATGTTCGTGTCGTCTCCTATTAGATGCCGAACCATATCGTCCCCCACAGACTCGGCAGATGAACTCTTTCGTTGTGTTCATGGCTCGATCGGGAGCGTCCTCAGACACGTGTTGATTCGACGAGATCGTGTGTAGCACTGACAATAGTTCGTCTTTATTTCTGTATACACGCAAAGTCACTTGTTGAAGAAACCCCGCAGGTTTCAGAACTGTTCTGCCACACCTAGTGCGTGTGGGAGTTGCGTTCACGCAGGGAACATTGTCCGTACTAGCAGTGTTTTCTGCGCGCAGCGCAGCCATCCACACTGGTGGGGCTGCACTCACCGGGTGAATTATCCACACAGGCGGAGCGGTCCGCAGCGGTAGAACTCTACACACTGGTGGAGCAGTCCGGTGTGCCGAGACCGTCTGCACCGGCGGAGCTTTCTGCATCGGCGAAGCCGTCTGCACCGGCGGAGCTATCCGCACCAGCGGGTCCGTCTGTCTGTCACCTCAACATTTTGACCTTGGAAGTAGGGCGGATATTTTAAACCTACAATCTTGACTTGTCACTCCCATACAGAGCTTCAATCTGTCTGCGTGTACCACTTGGGGCTTTCCACGGGGACTTCTCTGTATCTACCGATCCTTTGTCATAAAGTTGCCGCTTTACATTTCAATCGAAGTGTTTTTTTCTGTCTCCGCATCTGTGTTCTCACAGTGTCCCTGGCAATTTCATGAGCAGAGTTAACAGTGGGCTCCTCCTGGACACCCGACCCAACAAGAAGATCTACTGTCATCGATATCTCTCAACCTAGCATCATTGCATTTGGGGTCTCTTTGGTTGTTTCATGTTCAGAAGACCTGTACGCCATTGTCAGTAATACCAAATGTTCGTCCCAATCTGTCTGCGACTGATCCACCCAGAGGCTAAGCATGTTTTCGATGGTTCAGTTGAATCTCTCGATCATTCCGTCGGATCGCGGATGATATGGTGTGGTACGTCCGCGTTTTGGTAATCTCCAGTATGGAACACATTTCTCCGAAAACTAAAGACTCAAAATCGCATCCCTGATCCAAATGGAGTTTAAGGGGAACACCAAACTTTGCTACAAATTCCTGCACTAACTTAGTAGCAACTGTAGGTGCCCGGTGATCTGGAATTGGATAACATTCTGTTCATCTGGTGAAATAGTCGCCAACGACCATTATAAATCTATTTCCACGCCGAGAGACAGGGAGTGGTCCCATAATATGTCAACTGCAATTCTTTCCATAGGCGCGCCAACTTGATAGTGGACCATCTATGCACACTTGGCCTTCGCTGGCGACTTCCTTCGCTGGTACTGTTGACACATTTCCACCCACCGGCGAGAATATTCTCTCATAGACTGCCAGTAGAACCTGTTTCGGCATAACTTCGAGAATGTCTTCATAACTCCTAGATGACTTGCAGTTCTCTGGTCATGAAAATGCTTGAGAACATTCGCTTGCAACTCGAGTGGTGTTACCACTCTAAGTCCTGCCTGTTCTGTCTGCCTCGCTGGTTCCCTGCGCAGATAGAGGACCCCGTCTTTTAACACCAACTGCTCCCAGCGGGACCACCAGAACTTGACTCCTTTGCTTTGGGACGAAACTTCCTCCCAGGTTGGTCGTCGTCCCATTCCTTAACCAAGATAATACCTCGGCAAGATCACTGTCCTTGCTTTGTATCAGTGCTGTGCGCTCTAGACTCAGTTCCAAATCCATTGAAGGGATCGGGAGGTTTCTGATTTATCGGGTCCAATATTGTCCGGTGCAAGGGCTGAAGTTGACACTGGTTGTACTGCTTGCCCATGTGTAACTGTCATGTCCTCCCTGGAAAGCCGACTGCTCTAGTTTCTCTGACTCTTAGTCAGCGTCCTGTTCCAATATGCCAGCACCTGCTCATCTCCATCCTGCATCTGTGAGAGCACAGCTCCAATCGCGAACCCGCTGGCATCGGTATCAAGAATGAATTCAGCCCCTTGAACAGGATAGGCAAGTATAGGCGTAGAAGTAAGACGCTGTTTCAGGATCTTAAATGCATCCTGACATTCACCAGTCCATCTCAGTTCTTTCTGTCAGCGGCGTAGCCAGGACTTTTTCAGTAGGGGGGGGGGGCACAGGGGGAATTGCTTTTCAGTGGGGCCCAGGGGTATGGGTTTTTTCCATTTTCTTTTTTTCTTTTTGGGGGCACGATAGGGATTTTTCGTGGGGGAACCTGGGGGGCACTGGAAATTTGTGGAGGCACGTGCCCCCCAGGCCCCCGTGGCTACGCCGCTGCTTTCTGCCGCTCTGTGCATTGATGTACTGGTCTGGCAATTTGAGCGAAACCTTTGATGAAGCGTCTGTAAGACACGAGACCAAGGAAACTTCGTATGTCTGATTTTATCATCGGCCAATCTTGAACAGCCTGGACTTTGTCGGGATCTGTTGTTGAAACTCCTTCCGCTGATACAATGTGGTCAAGAAAAGCCATCTTCCATTGAAAAAGTTTGTTTTCAGCTTGAGGTTCGTTTCTTGTAGTCTTTGCAGGACTAAGTATAATCTCTGCAAGTGTTGCTGGAATAATGTACCAAAACAATGACATCGTCGAGGTATAGTACTACAACTTGCCACTGCAATCCTGTTAGCACTCGCTCCATCAAACGCTCAAAGGTGGATGGAGCGTTGCACAGTCCAAAGGGCATCGTCACAAATTGATAGAGTCCCCCACGGCCGGTGCTGAATGCCGTTTTTGGTCTGTCTTCCTCTGCCATTTCTACTTGCCAGTAACTAGAAGTCCAATGTGGAAAAGCATTGTGAGCAAGCCAATGAATCAAAATTGTCCTAAATACGTGATAAGAGATGTGTGTCCTTTTTGGTCACTTCGTTCAGCTTTCTATAGTCGATGCAGACTCTCACAGATCCATCTTTGTTCTTCACCAAAACGATGGGTGAGCACCATGGGCCATAAGAGGGCTCAATCAGGCCCTGAGATAGCATCTTTGTCATCTCTCTGTCTAAAACATCTCGCTGACTCAACGGAACTCGTCTCGGTCTTTGTCGAATTGATGGCACAGCCTCTGTCACAATATGATGCTTGGTAATGTTAGTCCTGCCAATATTCCCCTCCTTTGAAGAGAACACATTACTGTCACAATATGATGCTTGGTAATGTTAGTCCTGCCAATAGTCACCTCCTTTGTAGAGAACACATTACTGTCACAATATGATGCTTGGTAATGTTAGTCCTGCCAATATCCCCCTCCTTTGTAGAGAACACATTGCTGTCACAATATGGTGCTTGGTCATGTTAGTCCATGCCAATATCCCCCTCCTTTGTAGAGAACACATTACTGTCACAATATGATGCTTGGTAATGTTAGTCCATGCCAATATTCCCCTCCTTTGTAGAGAACACATTACTGTCACAATATGATGCTTGGTAATGTTAGTCCATGCCAATATTCCCCTCCTTTGTAGAGAACACATTACTGTCACAATATGATGCTTGGTAATGTTAGTCCATGCCAATATTCCCTCCTTTGTAGAGAACACATTACTGTCACAATATGATGCTTGGTAATGTTAGTCCATGCCAATATTCCCCTCCTTTGTAGAGAACACATTGCTGTCACAATATGATGCTTGGTAATGTTAGTCCATGCCAATATTCCCCTCCTTTGTAGAGAACACATTACTGTCACAATATGATGCTTGGTAATGTTAGTCCATGCCAATATTCCCCTCCTTTGCAGAGAACACATTACTGTCACAATATGATGCTTGGTAATGTTAGTCCTGCCAATAGTCACCTCCTTTGTAGAGAACACATTACTGTCACAATATGATGCTTGGTAATGTTAGTCCATGCCAATATCCCCCTCCTTTGTAGAGAACACATTGCTGTCACAATATGATGCTTGGTAATGTTAGTCCATAATAATAATAATAATAATTTATTATAGCGCACGTATCCACCAACTAAGTGGTGCTCAAGGCGCATTATATTATTATCCCTGCTCATAAGGCTCATAAGGCTCATAAATCATTCCTGAAACCATCTCAGCTCCCTGGGGAGTATACAGCTCAATTGCTGCCATTTCTAGCGCATATAGAGCAAACCAACTCTGCCTTCACAGGTACCCATTTAACCCCTGGGTGGAGAGAAGCAATTATGATTAAGTGTCTTGCTCAAGGACACAAGTGTCACGGTCGTGATTCGAACCCACATTATGTTGCTAACACCAGAACTTGAATCCGGTAAGCTAGACCGCTCGGCCACGACACCCCATGCCAATATTCCCCTCCTTTGTAGAGAACGCATTACTGTAACAGTATGATGCTTGGTAATGTTAGTCCATGCCAATATTCCCTCCTTTGTAGAGAACACATTACTGTCACAATAATTATGGTGCTTGGTAATATTAGTCCTGCCAATATTCCCCTCCTTTTAGAGAACACATTGCCACATTTTCGGAGCAATGATGCAAAATATTTTGCTAAGCATTTTAAAACAGACTACCAGCCAAAATACACACATTCTATATGAAAATTTAGCTGGTAGCAAACAATATCTGTAATTATTTTGGTAACCATTTTTTTCACAGCACGCAAGTTGGATGTAAACACCTCATCAGAATCATTTAATTACTTAAATTTGATACAAAATTACTGAATGGCAATCTAATTAATCACTTGATGTGTAGTTGATCACGGTGTCAGATATCCTGGTCAGTTTAAATTATTTTGGTAACATTGTCATTTCAATAAATGATGCTGTGCATTGATGTGTATCCCTCATTGCTTCGTTGTGATTGGTCGATGAAGTCTTGTTGAGCGCGCTCTTGACGGTTGTCACGTATACTGGATATACCAGAATCAACAACTGTGCGCGCGCCTTTTTAAGGATGAGCGGACGGTAAATTGTGGGTAGTATCAAGCTGTACGTGACAACACGTAGGCCTACTGTATGACAGGAGATCGACTCATGATTTCAGTTTATCGATGAGAGATGTTTGTCCTGATGCTTCGAATAAAAACTGCAGAATGGGTTGGATTTTAGGAATACTGGTTGTGTTCTGTATGTGTGTACCATGCAATGGACAAGGTAAGTTAATACAATCAATCATTTAGGCATAACTCATCATTTAAGAGAAAGTACAAAATTTGTAATAATTTACTATCAAAATTGCCTGGCCACTATCTGAGTCATGATACAATGCATTAAACAACCATTGATTGAAAGTTTCATTTTTTTAAATAGTGAAAATGTATTCGTTGGGAAAACACAAAATTCGTATTTAATACAACGAGAATTTTTTTGATCTGTTTACAAATTCAGACTGGTGAAAACTTGTCTGACTATTCTTAAAATCGATAGCAACGAAATCACTGATCTACAACTGTACGCACAGGCGTACCGCGTACGGGCGAAATGTTGTAGGGGGGGCTGAACATAAATTGCCCGAATGAGATGACGTCATTTCGATGACGTCATAATCATCTCGCGATATTACTATTAAATATGAAGCCCCCTAAAGAACACGGATTGCCATTGTTATTCCTGAGCGATACCGGTACATATGTTAGGGAACGAGAAACAGTTATCTTTGGTAGAGCAGTGCTCTAAGAGCAGGGAAACTGGCAACTTTATCAATTGACAATTGTACATTATTTACAAAAAATATTACTGTTTTAAAGACAATTTCTCGATTTCACTCATTTCCGACCCAACCAAGGCTATCGCATCAACCATGGGCTCCTTCTCAAACGTGTCTTTCTCCAGGGCTATCTGACTCGGGGACGGCCAAACCATCGGCGTGAGTCGCATGACTGCTGGTCCGTTCGGGCTCTCCAACGGTTGTGACCAGGTCAGCGTGTTTGTGTGCTGCACCACTTTCAGTTTCAGCACTTTGGACGAAGAAACCGCTTATTTTTGCCTGGGTTGAATCTGATGAATCCGGTACTGGATGACATTTTACTTTTCTACCATTGTGAACTACCCGAAAATGTCTCTCTTTATAGTCACTGTCAAATTCCTTCTCGCATTCCTCGCATTTAACACGGTGTCGATAAGATCGTTTACGAGACTTTGACGGTAACATAATTAGTATTGACGAATGACGGTTAAATCACCAGCAGTTAAAGTCGTTCAAGTCGAAGAAATCAGAAAGAGAAATGTAATACAACGTCGTGAGCCAAGCATGTCTCAGAGGTGTTAGGGTCATGAGTCTGGCTTTTCCCGTTGTAACCAATCAGATTTTGAGATTTAATTGTAAAGCTCACCGCATGAAACCACAGACAGACTAAGACTAACTGCCTAGTCCGGCTATCGGGCTATATGACGGTAATTTCTGTCATCACTCTCTGATATGACAATAATTTCTGTCATCACGTCTCTGATATATTCAATAGCGCCATGGTGGTATGTAGGTTTGTGTTAATTGAGAAAATGACGAATAAATTGGCCACAGATCCGCGGTTAATCTGCCACGCTAAAACTGACAGACAATACCATTTTTGCCCGAATGATTTTGCCCGAATGGCAATACCATTTTTGCCCGAATGGCTTAACTTTCATAGGGCTGGGGGGCTGCAGCCCCCCGGCCCATACGCCTATGTGTACGGCAGTCCGTTGTTGTAGTGCGTGCGCACCAAAATGTGGGTCGCGCTGGCATAACAAATCGACGCATGCGTAGTGGTTTCCCCCGTTTTCGGTGGGAGATTCTACTGCGTTCATGTGTGATAGCGGTTTGTGATTGTAGCGGTTCTTGATTGTAGCGGTTCGTGTGTGATAGTGGTTCGTGATTGTAGCGGTTCTTGATTGTAGCGGTTCGTGTGTGATAGCGGTTCGTGTACATGTATGACAGCGGTTCGTGTCGTGTTGTCGTGCCGCAGGCGGTAACGGATCGTGTATCAAAAATATAGAAACACAGTCTTGAACCAAGACTAGGTTGCTGCGCGCGTGGGCCTTGACTAAAGGCTACATTTATCCAAGCTCGAAGCCCAGGTTCCATATCCTTATTTATTGATTACCAAGTAAACACCTTAGCCAGCATGATACCTCTAGTAATCCTTTTGTTTGGATACCAAGTAAACACCATAGCCAGCATGATACCTCTAGTAAACCTTTTGTTTGGATACCAAGTAAACACCTTAGCCAGCATGATACCTCTAGTAAACCTTTTGTTTGGATACCAAGTAAACACCTTAGCCAGCATGATACCTCTAGTAAACCTTTTATTTGGATACCAAGTAAACACCTTAGCCAGCATGATACCTCTAGTAAACCTTTTGTTTGGATACCAAGTAAACACCTTAGCCAGCATGATACCTCCAGTAAACCTTTTGTTTGGATACCAAGTAAACACCTTAGCCAGCATGATACCACTAGTAATCCTTTTGTTTGGATACCAAGTAAACACCATAGCCAGCATGATACCTCTAGTAAACCTTTTGTTTGGATACCAAGTAAACACCTTAGCCAGCATGATACCTCCAGTAAACCTTTTGTTTGGATACCAAGTAAACACCTTAGCCAGCATGATACCTCTAGTAAACCTTTTGTTTGGATACCAAGTAAACACCTTAGCCAGCATGATAGCTCTAGTAAACTTTTTGTTTGGATACCAAGTAAACACCTTAGCCAGCATGATACCTCTAGTAAACCTTTTGTTTGGATACCAAGTAAACACCTTAGCCAGCATGATACCTCTAGTAAACCTTTTGTTTGGATACCAAGTAAACACCTTAGCCAGCATGATACCTCTAGTAAACCTTTTGTTTGGATATCAAGTAAACATCTTAGCCAGCATGATACCTCTAGTAAACTTTTGTTTGGATACCAAGTAAACACCTTAGCCAGCATGATACCTCTAATAAACCTTTTGTTTGGATACCAAGTACAATTTGCATATTTGATTTTTTAATTCAAGTTTTGATGCCCTTTCCTTTTCTGAATATGGATACTTAATGGAGACTATTTTCCTCAAGGTGGGTGGAGGGGGTTGCGGGGTTGTAAACGTATCACCAAGTTATGTTTCCTTATTCTATACCATTGGGAAATGTTCCCACTCCCCAAATATAATAATTATAATAAAGAAATAGATAAATTTGAGTTCCACGTTTTTAAGTGTAAAGTTTGTAGCTTCTAAAAAAATCTTCTCGATTAAAGTTAACTTTACATAATTATTTCTTAATAATCAGCAGATAATAAATGTCAAATATTCAAGTTTGTAAGACATGTTTCTTTATTGTCATGCATCTTAAATAGGCTTGGGTGTTTTTTCGGTATCTGAGAAGTCACCGGAAGTCACCAAGGATTTTTACGTCACCAAAATACTACCAAATTCGGTTTTTAAAAGAACACCACGTTTCTTTCGTGTCCAGCTGAAGTCTGTATAAAAATTATATTTCGAACTATTGAGTGCCAGATTAAGACATTTCGCCCAGAGCGGGGCAATATATCCTGACAATCGAGGCTTATTTTCACTGGTCCGCGGTCACTGAGAAACTAAAGGCTATCCGTTACGATCCTGCAAGCCCCGATTTTGAGTCAAATAATTGGTATAGTCATGACGCCGTCCTGCCGGCCAGCCAGCCGGTGAGGCTCTGCTGCCGTCTTGCCGGCCAGCCAGCCGGTGAGGCTGTGCTGCCGTCTTGCCGGCCAGCCAGCCGGTGAGGCTGTGCTGCCGTCTTGCCGGCCAGCCAGCCGGTGAGGCTGTGCTGTCGCCCTGCCGGCCATAGAGGCTGCGTTGCTGGCAGGCAGGTTACTGAACTATGACTAATAGTGACGGCACGCGGGCCCACGTTTTGTTTTGTTCATTGTTTTGACAAATTAGATGGAATAATTGTTTTAATTATTAAAATAAAATTGTGTGTATATAGTTCGCGTTATGCCCTCTGCCAACAAGCAGTAACAAAGTTTTTTGATTTGTTTTTATAGGTCTATTCTTAAAAAATAAATTCACTTTAAAATCGAAAACCGTGTTTTTTCGCGACTGAAAGCCTAATAACGACTGGCGAAAATTGTCAACATTTGTGAACTAGACTCTTCGTATATTGGCCCTAGTTTATATAGGCTACATATTTCATGCTTCAAATATGTGGCAACAGTTCAAAAGGATGTTCGAGGTGATCGCAATAAACACAGGACTTTCCATCGGCCGGTACCTCGACGGACATCGTCGTCAAGCCATCGGCGGCGAAAGCGGGGGTGGGGGAGGGTGGGATAGGGTGGCACTTTCCCCCACTTTAGAAAAGGTCCTGATTTGCCTCCACTTTTGAATCAAAATAATAATTTACATGAATTATTGAGTATTTTTACCAGTGGAGTTAATGATTCTCTAAAACTAAATAAAATATTTTCTAAAACTGGCCCAAGATTTCCTAAAATGTTCAATGATGTTCGGATCATGTTCCCAATACTATTCCAAAATGATTTGAAATTTCTCCAAATTTGAGGTGGGTCTGGGGGACAGCAAGAAACGCCAACGTTCAGGGGCGGTCATTGAAATTTAGAACCACCCTTCAAAATGTACATTTTAATTCTCCCCGCAAAAGGAAAATTTACCAATTTTTATCAATTAAAAAATTTATCAATTTAACAGGCTTTTTTTTTTTTTTTAATATTTTTTTTTACAATTTAGCCATAGTTATTTCTGCATAGATTTTCAACAGTTCACAATAATGTGTATTCATACTGTGTTCGCACCTGATTCCATTCCCCAATATTCACGATATATTTTAGCCAAAACACTCTTAATTCAATATTCATTATGGAGACATTCTGGTCCTTTTTAAAAAAAAACTAAAAAAACAAAAGCTATTTTTTTTTATCAAAAGATCATTTTCCAAAATGGACTCAATAAAATTACATTTTATTAGTTTAGCTCATAGTTCACAAATGATTACCCAGAGCTTCCTGAATGCAAACGCGGGCCCCGGACCCTACGCAGTGACCTCGGTGGCTTGGATTTGGCACCCACTTTCAAAACCATTCCGCCACCGTTGGACAGAATATTACTAATTTGGCCCCTTGTCAGTACAGAATGTAAATAATTATTAATTCCAGTAATGGAGCTTCTTGTAACGCTAGTCTGACTTGATGACTATGTCAGTAATAAAACAATCAATTCAACTGTTGATATAATTCATATGATATAATTAAAATGCTACAAGCGAGCCAGTTACCAAGGGCAACCATTACATCAATTGATAAAGAGAAGACCTTACAATAAAAGAAATATCAAAATTGAATGATAAACAGTATCAGTCATAATGATACAACAAAACACTACGGCAAGCCCTTTTGCAATACAAATATTTGGGTTGAATTTGATATACAAATGTGCTCAATAAATGTACCAATGCACAAAATGCCATGCCATTCTCCCATATGAACAGTTTTCATATTTAGAAATGTATCCATTCTCAGTCTTTAAAGTTGTCCTCTTTCAAGTTGATTGATACCGATATACAAAATGTACACAAAATGTTGAAATGCACAGAAAACAACCACGCCCTTCACCCACGTGATCACCAACCTGAACACACCCAATTTGTATTGCATTATGGGGGCATCCAAGACAGACCAAACATAATGTAAAAGACATACAAGAATGGTATCAACCAGTTTGAACTGGAATGAAATAAAACCAGAAAATCGTGTTTTTTCGCGACTGAAAGCCTATAACGACTGGCGAAAATTGAAATCACCAAACTCTGTTAAAATTGTCAACATTTATAAACTAGACTCTTCGTATATAGGCCCTAGTTTATATAGGCTACATATTTCATGCTTCAAATATGTGACAACAGTGCAAAAAGTATGTTCGACTTTCCATCGTCCGGTACCTCGGCGGAAGAAGCGGGGTTGGGGAGGGATGGAAAGGGTGGCACTTTCCCCCACTTTAGCAAAGGTCCTGACTTGCCTCCACTTTTAAATCAAAATAATATTTACATGTAGCATTGAATAGTTTTTACCAGTGTAGTTAATGATTCTCTAAAACTAAATAAAATATTCTCTAAAACTGGCCCAAGATTTCCTAAAATGTTCCAAAATGCCCACACTTAATTTCCGTTAGGGCAAATTTGGCCAATTAGTGTCCAATTAGACAGCGTTTAAAGTGACACATTAATTTTTCTAAATTGTGTTCACGAATCTGTTCGTTTTTGTACAAAAAGGATTTCCCTTTAAACAACATGTACCAAACATCTCTTATCAATATTTTTTTAAATTTGATAATCATGCAGAACATGTCAATGCCCACACTTAATTTCCGTTAAGGCAATTATGTACAGGTAACTTTACATAATAAATGATAATAAATGTCAAATATTCAAGTTTGTAAGACATGTTTCTTTATTGTCATGCATCTTAAATAGGCTTGGGTGTTTTTAAGTATCCGAGAAGTCACCGAAATATATCTTTTAACCAAAAATCCCGAATGATTTTTACTTTACCAAAATACTACCAAATTCGGTTTTTAAAAGAACACCACGTTTCTTTCGTCTCCAGCTATAGTCTGTATAAAAATCATCGAACTATTTTATTTTCATAAAACAAAACAAAATTTGAGTGCCGGATTAAGAAATTTCGCCGCCCAGAGTGGGGCAATATATCCTGACAATCGAGGCTTACTTTCACTGGTCCGCGGTCACTGAGAAACTAAAGGGTTTCCGTTACGATCCTGCAAGCCCCGATTTCGAGTCAAATAATTGGTATAGTCGTGACGCCGTCCAGTCGGCCAGCCAGCCGGTGAGGCTGTGCTGCAGTCCTGCCGGCCAGCCAGCATGTGAGGCTGTGCTGCCGTCCTGCCGGCTAGCCAGCCGGTGAGGCTGTGCTGTAGTCCTGCCGGCCAGCCAGAACTGTTAAGTAGAGAATTGGGCTCAGCAAATATTTTTGCTAAGCATTTTAAAGCAGACTACCAGCCAAAATACACACATTGTATTGAAAGTTTAGCTGGTAGCAAACAATATCTGTAATCTAACGTGGAATTGGAACTAACGTGGAACTGGGGAATTCAGACTGGCATCTATTTGTCTCGACTATTCTTAAAATCGATAGCACCTCAGACAAAAGGATATCATTTCAAGGCATGCTTGATATTTTCATAAACTTCACGTCAAATAAGTTTAAGAGAAAAATTATGGTACCAGACATCCTGGTCAATTCCAAATTGTTGTAATATTATCATTTCAATAATTCATACTGTGCATTCATGTGTATCCCTCATTGCTTTGTTGTGATTAGTCAATGAAGTCTTGTTGAGCGCGCTCTTGAAGGTAGCCACGTATACTGGATATACCAGAATCAACAACTGTGTGCGCGCCTTTTTAAGGACGAGCAGGCGGTAAATTGTGGGTAGTATCAAGCTGTACGTGACAACACGTAGGCCTACTGTATGACAGTAGATCGACTCATGATTTCAGTTTATCGATGAGAGATTTTTGTCTTGATGCTTCGAATAAAAACTGCAGAATGGGTTGGATTTTAGGAATACTGGTTGTGTTCTGTATGTGTGTACCATGCAATGGACAAATAGGTAAGTTAATACAATCAGTCATTTAGGCATAACTCATCATTTAAGAGAAAGTACAAAATTGGTAATACTTGATTGGCAAAATTATCTGCCCACTATCTGAGTCAAGATACAATGTATTAACTCTTTCTCTCCGGAATTAATTAGGTGTTTGTGCGACAGCGCGAACACCTCTTGAAATTGTTCGGTTTCTGATCTGAACTTTACTTCCGGTCGAAACAGGAAGTTCAAATTCAACACATTCTAATGCAAACTTGATAGGTGTTTTGAATATGAATTTGATATTTTTATAATAAAAGATGATCCACATTTGAAAAATATGATTGTGACATCATCGATGGTAATTTGACTGAAAATCTTACAAATACCTTGTGTTTGTACCAACAAACACTTGAGCTCTAGTGATATTTGTAATTCATCAAAAATTACATCCTTTTGTTTATTTGCTGATGATACAAGTTTAATTTATAACCATCACAATGTAGATAATGCAGTTGGTATTTTAAACACTGAGCTTGTTAAAATAAGTAATTGGCTCTTATCTCATAGACTTTCTATATTAATATGTTGAAATCCAACTTTATAGTCTTTTGTTCTAGACAACTCAAATATACGAGATCTGTTTCTCTTAGTTTAAATGGTAATCAACTAAAGCAAGTTAAACTAAGCACCAAATTCCTTGGTATTTATATTGATGACAATCTCTCATGGAACTACCATGTAGTAAGTATCTTATATAGTAAGATTTCTAAAAATGTTGGAATAATGAGCCCTTTGAAACATTTTCTACCCAAAAATTTCTTTGTACACTCTATAATTCTTTTGTTCTTCCTCATTTGAATTATGCAATTCTTACCAGGGGTAGATCCACTACACTAAATAACAGGCTATTTATTCTACAAAAACGAGCAGTTCGCATTGTTAACAAAGTTGGATCCCGTGATCATACAACTCCTTTATTTGAAAATCTCAAACTTCTTAAACTGAGAGACGTCTATTATCTTAATTTGGGGAAATTTATGTTTAACCCATATCCACCGATCTACGTGATAACCCGTAGATATGTAAAACGCTACAAACGCCGACCTACGTGATTTTCCGTACCGTGTTTTTGTCCAATTCCAATTTACTACGTTTTTCCGATGACTGTATTTCATGATTATAGATATGAAATTAGACAAGTCTGACATCATAATAAAGTGCATGTTCTCCTCTTTCCATCAGTATATAATGTGTCTGTGTCAGTGATTGTAATATTCTCTAAAAAAGGAATCTTTCTGATTGTGTGCAAAAACAATGTATCTCTGTGCGGGGGGCTTAGGCACATACAATATTTTGTGTGTTTACATGGTTAGGCGGATATGGGTTAAATATACTCACAACCTCTTAGTTTTCAATCATGGTTAACATTAAATGCTTCTGTTCACTCAAACGAAAATGTTTATGTTAATTTTAGCAGGACAGCTCACTCAAAAAATAGCGTTTTACAGAGTGGTCTTTTGTATTGCAATCGTGTGTTGAATTTGAATTTCAATAACATTTATTTACTGAATTTCAATAACATTCAATTACTAAATTAAAAGTCATGGCTCATTAAGTGGAAACACCCGCAGTCGGCTTGTAAATTGAGAGGTTTCAGCTCTTGCTGAGAACAGACTATTTGTGTTCTGTTTTTGTTCGGTATTGTAACGGTAATTATCTCAAACAAAATGACAATAAAACTACCGAATATCATATAAATCATTTGTCAACGTGAGATATGAAATCAATAAATTTGAAGTCTTTTTGATGACAGGCCAATTTAGTGTTTCATTACGTTTTTCCGCCTGCTGTCGGCTCGTATTATATGAGAGGTTTCAGCTCTTACTGAGAACAGACTATTGAATTTTAAACGTTGTTTTCATTATTGCAATTTGATACTGTAAACAATTAAGTTCAACAATTATGTGTGGAAATTATTAATAGTCTGTTTATATTTGGATTATTGAAGGTATAAAAGTAAAGGTTGTGATTCTTATTGGTCAATTGTGCACTCTGTTGTCAAAACAAGTCAAAACAAGACCCGTTGTCAGGTCATGAAGTTCAAGCCTTTTAAAACGCGATGCGCGCACGAGCCTTTTAAAAGGCTTGACGTCCAGAAAGAGTTAAACAACCATGTGTAAGTTTCAGATTTTTAAATACTGAAAATGTATTCGTTCGGAAAATACGAATTTCTTGAATCTAACGTGGAATTGTTAAACTTTTTACAAATTCAGAGTGGGGAATATTTGTCTGACTATTTTTTAAAAATCGATAGCACCTGAAACGAATGTATATAAAAATCATGTTTTTGAGACAAAATATTCAATTATTGCATTTAAACTTAATGGCGGTCATATTTAATTCATATTTAATTCCCGGAATGCATTGGAAGTGGTCACATGACTAAAAGTTGACAACAAACCCCAAAACACAATTTAATTTGACCTGTTCAAAATAAACAGTTTTCATGGCAACTATATGAAAACCCATTATTGTTAATTTTGGCATGAGTGGGTTCCAAAGAATAGTTAGGAAAGTCAGAAAATTTCAGCGACGGTGATCACAGACAAAGCGTTCTGGAGATATTATACAAAATATCATAGGGAGCACATTGTGCCATTATTATGTCATAAACGAGATAATAACTCGTTTAAACGAGATAATAACTCGTTTAAACGAGATATATTTAACTCGTTTATACGAGATAATAACTCGTTTAAACGAGATAATACCTCGTTTAAACGAGATAATAACTCGGTGAAATGACGGTTAAAAGATCATTTAATTTTCATTTAATAAGCATGCAATCTTGTATCATACAATTAAACAAAATGTGCATCCAATTTATAAATACTCACAAACAACATTCAAATTCGCCTGAGCTTTTCATGGCATATCCTCATTCAAGCCAATCTAGCGGAATTGAATGATGGATGTGCATCACGAAAATTACGAATGTAATTAAAGTGGCAATAAAGTGTGTCCAAAAACGCAACCCATGGTTCTTCATTTATTAAACCTTACAGAATGTCCACTTTACAAAACAGAAATCTTCATTCAAATCCAATTATGTGTTGCCTGATATTCCATTACGGATTTGTCTTATCCACGCATGACTGCCAAATCCTTTTCAGTGTTTACCAAGTAACACCTCAGCCAGCATGGTACCTCTAATAATCCTTTACTCTAACAATGGATTTAATACCTGTTCTATGGTGACCCTGTAGGGACAAACAAGACATAAATATTGACGTCAAGTTTCATGGAAATTTGACGTCAAGTTTTAGGTTTGCGACTTTCCCCTGGTCGCGAAATTTGACGTCAAATTTCATTTCTGCGACCTCACCCCATGGCCCATAAGGTACACCAAAGACTTAAATATTGACGTCAAATTTCACGGTCTGCGACTTTTCCCCGGTCGCGAAATTTGCCGTGAATATTTTTCGCGACAGGAGAAAAGTCGCAGACATGAAATTTGACGTCAAATTTTGCGACCGGGGGAAAGTCGATAAATCTTCCATGAATAAGTCTTTGGTGTCCTTTCAGGGCCTTTGGGGTTAAGTCGCAGACATAAAATTTCACGTCAAATTTCGCGACTTTGGGGGAAAAGCTCGGTCGCAGACATAAAATTTGACGTCAAAAAGTCGTGCAATTTTCCATGAAATTTGACGTCAATATTTAGGTCTTGTGTGTCCCTTCAGGGCCACAATACTTATCCAAACACACTACCAGGCCTTTGCCAGAAACAAATATTGATATCTCGTCAGGTTTTGTTTATCAACTTGTCCTTAGTAACTGGTTCGCTTTATAGCATTTTGATTGTATTAATAATTCACATCACCTGTTGAATGGATTGTTATTATTACTGGCAAAGTCATCAATAAGCAAGACTATTGCGCTCCAAGAAGCTCCATTACTGGAATTAAAAATGAATTATTTACATTATGTACTGCATTATTTACATTATGTGATGTGAAGACCATTATGGCTATCTCATGTAGACGTTTAAGGCCTACAGTATGCTGTATACCGGTATCGTGTAAGGCTTAATGTAGCTGAAATTATTAGCAAGATCTAAATTTATTACTATTCACCCAAATTATGTTTCCTGTTTGACCTGAAAACCATTATTGCTGCAATTAAACAAACTATATTATGTACACGTATTCAGATTGCTATAAATTCTGTATAGCTTCTTGATGTTGAGAAGATTGGCAAGGGACTAAATTTAATTCAGTCCAACGGCAGCAGAATGATATTGAAAGCGGGGCCTAATCCAATCCAACGATGAACGCTGGAACTTTACACTGAAAGACTAGAAACTAGAAATTTTACACTTAAAAAAGTGGAATTAAACATTAGGCATAATTTTATCTATTACCTTATTTTAGGGGAATGGGAACATTCCCAAAAGATCTAGAATAAGGAAAACAGAAATTGGTGATACGTTTACAACCCCGCATCCCCTCTATACCCCTTGTAGAAAATAAAGTATCCATTTTCAGAAAGGAAAGGAAAATGTATCAAAATTTGAATTCAAAAATCATAATGTGCAAATTGTACTTGGTATCCCAAATAAAAGGCCTAATTAATGCAACTACAATATCATTTTGACATGTTTATCGATCTACTTCCGTTCGTAGGCCGATTTGTTATAATTATTTGATGTTGAAGTGTTCAAAGACTTGTTCTTGAATGCATAATGAAACGGTTACATAATGTTTTGTGACGTTTGTATACACGTTATATGCTTATTTACGTGGCGCCTTCGAAGGCCACGTAATTATACAGGGTGCCTTAAAAAAAGGAAACCAAGATTAATCTGTTTATTTCTCAGATACTGCTCAATTTTGTTTAAAATGGTAACCACAATATATTACTTAATGATGTCCTCTTTCTTATGACACTAAGAAATCCATGCTACCACCACGGATGACTGAGCACAAAGTTGTGCAACGGACCATGTCAGAAATGGCTTTGCACCAGATGTTTTGGTGTTAAACCAAGACTGCCCAGTGCAGGGCTTTTGTGGCCCTAAATTACGCAATGTTGGCCCGCATGCCAATTTTATCATACCCCTTTAAAAGTCTCAAAAGCGGTCCACTTGCTCAGAAAACCTAAAACCTTGCAAGATGCAACTCACAACAGAGCAGCGTTTTTTCGTTGTGACTGAGTTGATGAGAACTGGAAGCCTTCAGCAAGTCGCTGATGAATTTGCAGAGCGATTTCCAGACCGTGCTGTTCCCGCAAAGTCAACAATTTGGAAGAACATTAGGAAGTACAGTAGGGAGGGTACAAGTTTGAACCTCAACAAGGGTCGTTCTGGTCGACGAAGAACGGCCCGATCGAATGACAACATCAGGGCAGTCCGTGAGTTGCTGCAAAGAGACCCTCATGTTTCTGTCAGGAGGAACGGGTTAGCAATCTCACCTTCATCATTCAACAAGATTGTGCGACTGGACATCCAATGGTACCCGTACAGAATGCAAAGGCGTCACGAACTCCTTGATGCGGATCTACCCAGACGGCTAAGATTTTGTCAAGTGACCAACAGCCCAGATTCTTGGAGCACCTTGTGATGGGGGATGAAGCAGCGTTTTTTATGAACGGCACAGTCAATAACCAGAACGTCCGTGAATACGCACCGATACATAACCCGCCTCCCTTCAATTTCGACGTCAACATGAGTAGGGAGAAGATTTCTCTTTGTATAGGCCTCTGTGGAAATGGCACACTCATCGGACCCTGTTTCTTTGATGGCAATCTTAATGGGGAACGGTACCTTGAGATGATTGACAACGAAATCGTTCCACAGCCAGGAACACTTCGAGCAACAAGAAGGCGGGGTGTTCCGGCGATTATGGTGAACCCATGATGGAGCTCCACCTCATCGGCGGATTATCGTTATGAACAGACTAAGGCACCTTTTTAACATGAGAGTAATTGCTTTGAACCATGAGATTGAGTGGCCACCAAGGTCCCTGGACCTCACGCCCTGTGACTTCTTTTTGTGGGGACATCTTAAGGATAAAGTTTACACGTCACCGCCCAGAGACATCAATGACCTACGGGCCAGAATCGTGACTGCAGTTGAGACCTTAAGAGGACAGAGAGACGTAATCAGGAATGCGGTCAGAGCAATGAGAACCAGGGCAGAAGTTTGCGTTGAAAGAAATGGGGGGAATGTTGAAGGACACAAAAAATGATTTTGGTCTTTACGTAAACACTGTGCGAATAGACCTGTGGTGCATGTGGTGCAAAGCCATTTCTGACATGGTCCGTTGCACAACTTTCTTGGTGTCATAAGAAAGAGGACATCATTAAGTAATAGATGGTGGTTACCATTTTAAACAAAATTGAGCAGTATCTGATAAATAAACAGATTAATCTCGGTTTCCTTTTTTTAAGACACCCTGTATAAGAGCACACGATACTCCAAATTTGTGTCAGTATATAACGTCTCAAAAGGATCAATTTCATCTTGATATTAACAAGCACAGATTATAATCTGGTAGTCTGGATTACAATTGGTGTCGTTAAGTCAGTCAGTCGTTATAATCTGGGTGGCACATGCATAATCGCATAATCGCAATCGTTACATATTTTCGTTGTTAACATTTAATTTAAAGAAGAACATAAAATAGTTATAGCCTAATTAGAACGTTGCTACGACTGTTACACGATGTATACAGTAACAATTAGATTATTTATGAAACGATCGACTAGCGTGTGAATTAAGCGTGCCATTGCTGCATGCTACGCGATATGCATGTGCCACTCACTTAAAACATGGAGGAAGGACTATTTTCCTTCCTCCATGCTTAAAACGACACCAATTGTAATCCAGACTACCAGATTATAATCTGTGCTTGTTAATAGCAAGATGAAATTGATCCTTTTGAGACGTAATCTACTGACACAAATTTGGAGTATCGGGTGATAAGATCATATTTAAAAAAATAAAAACAAATAAATAAAACATTCCCGAAGATGACAGTGGTTTAGAAAGAATATTTACTCGGAACGACTGGTACCAGTGCCTCATTGTATAAAATCAACCTTTAGATTAAAAAGGAAATGGTAAAAAAAAATTCTGATAATCACCACTGCCTTTAATATTTCACCAAATATATTTTGGGAAATTACTGATGGTGACTTACATAACCTTTAACTATGATCCACAAGTTAATTAGGAATGTGAATCACGGATTACAGAGGAAAATTTAGCTGTACTAAATCAATGCAATCTCGAGGTAGCTTGCCTTGTAAAAATTCTTAAACTCGACACGTCCTTTCGCTGATTAAATTAAAATTTATTTCATAAAAATTAGGAAAAGTGGACTTATGTTTAAGTGAAAATACTTTTGAACATGTTGTTTGTACTATCAATGCGCGCACGCTAGGATAGAAAGCCACATTTAGAAACTGCTTTAACCATGTATTTGATAACACAAGAGCGTACGTACACGTCATGATACAAACCGCTTAAAGTACATGTGCAACATGCAACAGTTTGTATTGGGACCATACAAACGCTGGTCACATTGAGCTGGTTGACTCTATATCCAGGAGCCAATTTCATAGAACTGTTAATGCTACAGTCACACTGCCACGATCTGGCGTTACGATTGTTCACGTATGACAGTTTGTATTGTGACCATACAAAGGCTGGTCACATTGAGCTGGTTGACTCTATATCCAGGAGCCAATTTCATAGAGCTGTTAATGCTACAGTCACACTGTCACGATCTGGCGTTACGATTGTTCACGTATGACAGTTTGTATTGGGACCATACAAAGGCTGGTCACATTGAGCTGGTTGACTCTATATCCAGGAGCCAATTTCATGGAGCTGTTAATGCTACAGTCACACTGTCACGATCTGGCGTTACGATTGTTCACGTATGACAGTTTGTATTGGGACCATACAAAGGCTGGTCACATTGAGCTGGTTGACTCTATATCCAGGAGCCAATTTCATGGAGCTGTTAATGCTACAGTCACACTGTCACGATCTGGCGTTACGATTGTTCACGTATGACAGTTTGTATTGGGACCATACAAAGGCTGGTCACATTGAGCTGGTTGACTCTATATCCAGGAGCCAGTTTCATAGAGCTGTTAATGCTACAGGAGCTCATTGATAAACCACCGCGAGTGCACCACTGGAGCCATCGAAATTAACGCACGCATCGACTGTGCTGATATCAAATTCAATTCCATGAAAAACCTTTTCCTGAACCGAAAGATACACCTGTGGATTCGCATCCAACTTCTTAACTCTTTTGTTCGTTCAAGACTCTGCTACAACTGTGCCAACTGGTCACTCACCAAAGTGCAACAAACGAAACTGAACGCTTGTTATCAAATCATGTTACGCAAGATGATTCGTAACGGCTTTTGCAGACATCCAGATCACGACGGCGGTGAGCCAGATTTTCGATATTGGTACACTACCGCCGATCTCTACCGCTTCTGCAAAGTACCATCAATTTCAGATTTTGTTTCTAAACAACAGGAAAAGTACGTTGCTCACCTCATTCGCGCGGAAAATGATCTCATCATGAAACGCATGATGCTAAGCGCCGACAAAAACAAAAAACGTGGTAAAATGATCAACACTACGTTCAAACAAGTTCAATCCCGGTATGAAAACGAATACGAACTGTTTAAAGCCGCGGAACTGTGTAAAGTTTAGATCAGTGGAAACACTCTGCAACTCTTCAGTAACTGAAGAAGCAGTAAAACTTATGTATGTATGTGTACAGTCACACTGTCACGATCTGGCTTTACGATTGTTCACGTATGACAGTTTGTATTGGGTCCATACAAAGGCTGGTCACATTGAGCTGGTTGACTCTATATCCAGGAGCCAATTTCATAGAGCTGTTAATGCTACAGTCACACTGTCACGATCTGGCGTTACGATTGTTCACGTATGACAGTTTGTATTGTGACCATACAAAGGCTGGTCACATTGAGCTGGTTGACTCTATATCCATGAGCCAATTTCATAGAGCTGTTAATGCTACAGTCACACTGTCACGATCTGGCGTTACGATTGTTCACGTATGACAGTTTGTATTGTGACCATACAAAGGCTGGTCACATTGAGCTGGTTGACTCTATATCCAGGAGCCAATTTCATAGAGCTGTTAATGCTACAGTCACACTGTCACGATGTGGCGTTACGATTGTTCACGTATGACAGTTTGTATTGGGACCATACAAAGGCTGGTTACATTGAGCTGGTTGACTCTATATCCAGGAGCCAATTTCATAGAGCTGTTAAGTAGAGAATTGTGCTCAGGAAATATTTAATTACATCCCAGTCAATTCCAATTATTGTTGTAACATTATCATGACAATAATTGATGCTGTGCATTGATGTATATCCCTCATTGCTTTGTTGCAATTGGTCGATGAAGTCTTGGTGAGCGCGCTCATGAAGGTTGCCACGTATACTGGATATACCAGAATCAACAACTGTGTGCGCGCCTTTTTAAGGATGAGCAGACGGTATATTGTGGGTAGTATCAAGATGTACTTGACAACACGTAGGCCTACTGTATGACAGGAGATCGACTCATGATTTCAGTTTATCGATGAGAGATTTTTGTCCTGATGCTTCGAATAAAAACTGCAGAATGGGTTGGATTTTAGGAATACTGGTTGTGTTCTGTATGTTTGTACCATGCAACGGAGAAGGTAAGTTAATACATTTTGGAATTTTGCACAAAAAGATGTTGAAATTAGATTGATTGAACAGTTACATATTATTATGCACAGTAGCTTTTACAAAATGGACATGGAGGCTCCGTGTCTGGCCAATAGAGGGCGCTGTTTTCGCAAAACAGCGATCGTTACCAGCCAAGCCTATTTACTCCATCAAATGAATAGTTTTCATCTCTTTAAAATCTTACAAAATGGCCGATGGAAATCTTTATTGCAGGTAGAAATACTATTCATACTCAGCAAGATGTTTACACAAAAAAGAAAGGTATTGATGATTTGGAATGAGAGGGGTTGGTGACAGAGTGAGATGTAATAGGAAGTAATTACTGTTTGTATATAAACTGACTTTATTCAGTCATTAAAGTAACAACATTACAGCACCGCTGGCATATACAGAAGAATTCGTATACATTTCTACACATTCTAAAGAAGAAACAAACATCGGCGTTTACATTTATTCAAAGTTATTGTAAATTTACGTAATTTTAAAAGTACATTTATTCATACGTATCCTCAAACTTAAAAGATCACCTTTAACAGCACACGGATTAACAAGAAATATTGTGTTTTGCATTTGTCAGACACCGAATCTATGTTAATTGCTTACAAATGTTAGTATACTTATTTTGTAATTATTCGAGCACGGAAATTTGCACGTGTTTTATTAACCGTTTGGAAATTTTACACAAAACGAGATTGAAATTAGATTAAGTAATGGTAACGTATTATTTTACACAATAGCTTTTACAAAATGGTCATGGAAGCTCCGTGTATAGCCTAAAGAGGGCGCCGTTTACACAAAGCAGTGATTGTCTCCAGCCAAACCTGTTGGCTCCATTTTCATTCAAGTGAAAAGTTTTAACGTTTTAAAAACTTACACAATGGCCGATAAAAATCTCCTTTTTCAGGTTGAAAAACTGCTAAGATATAGGAAAAGGTATGATTGATAAGGAATTAAAGGAGGATGTTATGGATGCAACAGGGAAACACAGTTTGTATATAAACTGACTTTATTCAATCATTGTAGCAACAAAATATGTACAGAAGAATACGTTTACATTTCTACACATTTCACAGACGAATAAAAGAATGATGCACGACCATTATTTAGCTATTTATATTTATTAAAGATAATTGTAAATTTACATAAAAGTATCTTTAATTCTACTTAGGACAACAACAACAGTTTTCTGGTCATAGATCGGCTTCAAAATCGGTGTGGTGACGCGTTTTTTATTTTATTTGTTAATTTTGTTTGCTAATTTATTTTAATGATACATGTTACATTGGAGCCAGATCAAATTCCTATATTATACAAAGTATGGTGGCTAAGAGAGGCCGCACAAATCGGGCAAAAGTTCATATCACTGTGTGAAAAAGTCGTTTAAAACACAGCACGGCAGAATTCCAATCGATCCAGCAATGTTGGCTGCAGTATACCTTGATCACACAGAAGTCATCTTTGTCAGATTCCTTGTATACCCGATGACAATAGTAATGTAAATCTCATAGAACAAAGGGACCAGACTATTTTCACTTCCAGCCTCTGTTTAGTTTACATTGTTTTGAATGAAAACACAAACAAACAAACAAACACCCCAACACCCCAACAAACAAACAAGATGACAGCACCATGATAAAGCTCTATTTGACATTGTTCCATAGCAAACTATGGAACTAAAAATGCTGACACGCGGGTCTGAGGCGACGCTCGCAGAGACCGGAAACTAGAGACTTATTTATTGGCCTTATACACACGGATTAAGTAAACAAGAAATGTTAGGTGCTTGTCAGACACCGAATCTATCTTAGTTGATTACAAATTTTAGTATATTTTGTAATTATTTGAGCAAGGAAACTTGCACGTGTTTTATTATAAACTGTTTTAAAATTTTGCACAAAAAGAGGTTAAAATTAGATTTAGTGAAAAGTAACGTATTATTATACACAATAGCTTTTACAATATGGGTATGGAGGCTCCGTGTGTGGCGTAAAGAGGGCGCCGTTTACACAAAGCAGTGATTGTCACATATTTGCTCCATTTTCATTCAAATGAAGAGTTTAAAATCTTACAAAATGGCCCAAAGGTAATCTCTTTTTTTCATTGTGTCCAACAACGTCTGTCCTGACAAGAAGCCGAGGGGTGTATCCTACTAAATAAACTCCCATAGTAACCAATGCAAAATACAAAATATAAAATAAAATAAAAAAATTAAAAGATACTTAGAAATCTTAAATTTTTTTAACTAAAAGACATTAAAAAAATTGTATTCTCAATTTAATGTGGATAGTCCAGAGGCCCGTCGAGTTATTCTCATCCCAATGGAAACCACCATCTCACACTAGTGGAAACCCCCATACTGAAAAGTATCCTAATTATAACAATTTTTTCAAGGTCTAATTTGTCCAAAATACTAAAATTTGGAAGTCAAGGACCCCCAGGTCATGTTATTGGACCATTTTTACACAGTCCCTCTTTAATATACGGGCCTCAAATCTTTGTTTTTCAGAAAATATTGAGGGCATAACAGCTCGACGCATATTTTAGTGGAATGCACCCTAAGCAAATTTTGAGATTGAATTTATAGCGACTCCTAATGATTATAATTATCAGTGTATGTAATTCGAGTACGTGAAATAAATAAGCACATTATTCGCACACAAATGCGCAATGACTCGTTCATTGTCATTCATATATATTGAGTATGCCTGTATTTTTTAAAAACTTATATAAAACTGCATAACAGATGGATACAATGTGTATTATACAAGGACAAATTATAATGTCCATCATTACTAAGAACTAGGCCAGCTTGCACTCTTGTGTTTAATTTTCAGTACGCAACGGACCGAAACGACGTTACTTGTCCCGTTGGTAACTGTGACGTAATTCCAACATAAACCACGGCCACTTCAATTCGCACGTGTTGGCTAGCTCCAACGATCATCAGAAGCCCATTGGAAATGCATTGACCACCCATTTTTTAAAGAATTTGCGCAAGAAATTAAAAAGCTTGGGACTTGCCTTTAACGTATGTGTTGTAAAGACCCAAAATATTATTCAATGTCTGGCTCAAGAATCGCGGCTTTTGAACGTATCAGGAATTTGGGTTCAATTACATAGCGTTAAGGCAGCTTTGGAACCAGAAGTAACAAAAATAATGTTTGTACTACCAATGCGCGCACGCTAGGATAGAAAGCCACATTTAGAAACTGCTTTAACCATGTATTTGATAACACAAGAGCGTACGTACACGTCTGATACAAAGCGCTTACATGCGCAACATGCAACAGTTTGTATTGGGTCCATACAAAGGCTGGTCACATTGAGCTGGTTGCCTCTATACACAGGAGCCAATTTCATAGAGCTGTTAAGTAGAGAATTCGGCTCAGCAAATATTTAATTACTTATTAAATTCGATACAAAATGACTTAATGTCAATTTAATTACTCAGTTGATGTGAAGTTGATGATGACATCAATCATCCCAGTTAATTCCAATTATTGTTGTAACATCATTTCAATAATTGATGCTGTTCATCTCTCGTTGCTTTGTTGCGATTGGTCGATGAAGTCTTGGTGAGCGCGCTCTTGAAGATTGTCACGTATACTGGATATGCCAGAATCAACAACTGTGTGCGCGCCTTTTTAAGGATGAGCAGACGGTATATTGTGGGTAGTATCAAGCTGTACGTGACAACACGTAGGCCTACTGTATGACAGGAGATCGACTCATGATTTTTGTCCTGATGCTTCGAATCAAAACTGCAGAATGGGTTGGATTTTAGGAATACTGGTTGTGTTCTGTATGTGTGTACCATGCAATGGACAAATAGGTAAGTTAATACAAACAGTCATTTAGGCATAACTCATCATTTAACAGAAAGTACAAAATTTGTAATAATTTATTGGCAATATTGTCTGCCCACTGTCTGAGATACAATGCATAAAACAACCATTGATTGAAAGTTTCAGTTTTTTAAATAGTGAAAATGTATTCGTTGGGAAAACACAAAATTCGATAATTTTTTTGATCTGTTTACAAATTCAGACTGTTGAATACTTGTCTGACTATTCTTAAAATCGATAGCAACGAAATCATCAGTGTTCACTGATCTACAACTGTACGGCAGTCCGTTATTGTATATGCGCGTGCGCACCAAAAAATGTAGGTCGCACTGGCATAACAAATCGACGCATGCGTAGTGGTTTACCCCCGTTTTTGGTGGGAGATTCAATGAAATCCCCAAGACTGTGTGTGATAGCGGTTCCTGATTGTAGCGGTTCGTGATTGTAGCGGTTCGTGTAGCGGTTTGTGTAGTGCTGTCGTGTGGCAGGCGGTAACGGATCGTGTATCAAAAATATAGAAACACAGTCTTGAACCAAGACTAGGTTGCTGCGCGTGTGGGCCTTGACTAAAGGCTACATTTATCCAAGCTCGAAGACCAGGTTCCATATCCTTATTTATTGATTACCAAGTAAACACCTTAGCCAGCGTGATACCTCTAGTAAACCTTTTGTTTGGATACCAAGTAAACACCTTAGCCAGCGTGATACCTCTAGTAAACCTTTTATTTGGATACCAAGTAAACACCTCAGCCAGCATGATACCTCTAGTAAACCTTTTGTTTGGATACCAAGTAAACACCTTAGCCAGCGTGATACATCTAGTAAACCTTTTGTTTGGATACCAAGTAAACACCTTAGCCAGCATGATACCTCGCGTAAACCTTTTGTTTGGATACCAAGTAAACACCTCAGCCAGCATGATACCTCTAGTAAACCTTTTGTTTGGATACCAAGTAAACACCTCAGCCAGCATGATACCTCTAGTAAACCTTTTGTTTGGATTCCAAGTAAATACCTTAGCCAGCATGATACCTCTAGTAAACCTTTTATTTGGATACCAAGTAAACACCTCAGCCAGCATGATACCTCTAGTAAACCTTTTGTTTGGATACCAAGTAAACACCTTAGCCAGCATGATACCTCCAGTAAACCTTTTGTTTGGATACCAAGTAAACACCTTAGCCAGCATGATACCTCTAGTAAACCTTTTGTTTGGATACCAAGTAAACACCTTAGCCAGCATGATACCTCTAGTAAACCTTTTGTTTGGATACCAAGTAAACACCTTAGCCAGCATGATACCTCTAGTAAACCTTTTATTTGGATACCAAGTAAACACCTTAGCCAGCATGATACCTCTAGTAAACCTTTAGTTTGGATACCAAGTAAACACCTTAGCCAGCATGATACCTCTAGTAAACCTTTTGTTTGGATACCAAGTAAACACCTTAGCCAGCGTGATACCTCTAGTAAACCTTTTGTTTGGATACCAAGTAAACACCTTAGCCAGCGTGATACCTCTAGTAAACCTTTTGTTTGGATACCAAGTAAACACCTTAGCCAGCTGATACCTCTAGTAAACCTTTTGTTTGGATACCAAGTAAACACCTTAGCCAGCATGATACCTCCAGTAAACCTTTTATTTGGATACCAAGTAAACACCTTAGCCAGCATGATACCTCTAGTAAACCTTTAGTTTGGATACGAAGTAAACACCTTAGCCAGCATGATACCTCGAGTAAACCTTTTGTTTGGATACCAAGTAAACACCTTAGCCAGCATGATACCTCTAGTAAACCTTTTGTTTGGATACCAAGTAAACACCTTAGCCAGCATGATACCTCGAGTAAACCTTTTGTTTGGATACCAAGTAAACACCTTAGCCAGCATGATACCTCTAGTAAACCTTTTGTTTGGATACCAAGTAAACACCTTAGCCAGCATGATACCTCTAGTAAACCTTTTGTTTGGATACCAAGTAAACACCTTAGCCAGCATGATACCTCTAGTAAACCTTTTGTTTGGATACCAAGTAAACACCTTAGCCAGCGTGATACCTCTAGTAAACCTTTTGTTTGGATACCAAGTAAACACCTTAGCCAGCGTGATACCTCTAGTAAACCTTTTGTTTGGATACCAAGTAAACACCTTAGCCAGCGTGATACCTCTAGTAAACCTTTTGTTTGGATACCAAGTAAACACCTTAGCCAGCGTGATACCTCGAGTAAACCTTTTGTTTGGATACCAAGTAAACACCTTAGCCAGCATGATACCTCTAGTAAACCTTTAGTTTGGATACCAAGTAAACACCTTAGCCAGCATGATACCTCTAGTAAACCTTTTGTTTGGATACCAAGTAAACACCTTAGCCAGCGTGATACCTCTAGTAAACCTTTTGTTTGGATACCAAGTAAACACCTTAGCCAGCGTGATACCTCTAGTAAACCTTTTGTTTGGATACCAAGTAAACACCTTAGCCAGCTGATACCTCTAGTAAACCTTTTGTTTGGATACCAAGTAAACACCTTAGCCAGCATGATACCTCCAGTAAACCTTTATTTGGATACCAAGTAAACACCTTAGCCAGCATGATACCTCTAGTAAACCTTTAGTTTGGATACGAAGTAGGCACCTGAGCCAGCTTGATACCTCGAGTAAACCTTTGTTTGGATACCAAGTAAACACCTTAGCCAGCATGATACCTCTAGTAAACCTTTTGTTTGGATACCAAGTAAACACCTTAGCCAGCATGATACCTCGAGTAAACCTTTTGTTTGGATACCAAGTAAACACCTTAGCCAGCATGATACCTCTAGTAAACCTTTTGTTTGGATACCAAGTAAACACCTTAGCCAGCATGATACCTCTAGTAAACCTTTTGTTTGGATACCAAGTAAACACCTTAGCCAGCATGATACCTCTAGTAAACCTTTTGTTTGGATACCAAGTAAACACCTTAGCCAGCGTGATACCTCTAGTAAACCTTTTGTTTGGATACCAAGTAAACACCTTAGCCAGCGTGATACCTCTAGTAAACCTTTTGTTTGGATACCAAGTAAACACCTTAGCCAGCATGATACCTCTAGTAAACCTTTTGTTTGGATACCAAGTAAACACCTTAGCCAGCGTGATACCTCGAGTAAACCTTTTGTTTGGATACCAAGTAAACACCTTAGCCAGCATGATACCTCTAGTAAACCTTTAGTTTGGATACCAAGTAAACACCTTAGCCAGCATGATACCTCTAGTAAACCTTTTGTTTGGATACCAAGTAAACACCTTAGCCAGCGTGATACCTCTAGTAAACCTTTTGTTTGGATACCAAGTAAACACCTTAGCCAGCGTGATACCTCTAGTAAACCTTTTGTTTGGATACCAAGTAAACACCTTAGCCAGCGTGATACCTCTAGTAAACCTTTTGTTTGGATACCAAGTAAACACCTTAGCCAGCATGATACCTCCAGTAAACCTTTTATTTGGATACCAAGTAAACACCTTAGCCAGCATGATACCTCTAGTAAACCTTTAGTTTGGATACGCAAGTAAACACCTTAGCCAGCATGATACCTCGAGTAAACCTTTTGTTTGGATACCAAGTAAACACCTTAGCCAGCATGATACCTCTAGTAAACCTTTTGTTTGGATACCAAGTAAACACCTTAGCCAGCATGATACCTCGAGTAAACCTTTTGTTTGGATACCAAGTAAACACCTTAGCCAGCATGATACCTCTAGTAAACCTTTTGTTTGGATACCAAGTAAACACCTTAGCCAGCATGATACCTCTAGTAAACCTTTTGTTTGGATACCAAGTAAACACCTTAGCCAGCATGATACCTCTAGTAAACCTTTTGTTTGGATACCAAGTAAACACCTTAGCCAGCGTGATACCTCTAGTAAACCTTTTGTTTGGATACCAAGTAAACACCTTAGCCAGCGTGATACCTCTAGTAAACCTTTTGTTTGGATACCAAGTAAACACCTTAGCCAGCATGATACCTCTAGTAAACCTTTTATTTGGATACCAAGTAAACACCTTAGCCAGCATGATACCTCTAGTAAACCTTTAGTTTGGATACCAAGTAAACACCTTAGCCAGCATGATACCTCTAGTAAACCTTTTGTTTGGATACCAAGTAAACACCTTAGCCAGCGTGATACCTCTAGTAAACCTTTTGTTTGGATACCAAGTAAACACCTTAGCCAGCGTGATACCTCTAGTAAACCTTTTGTTTGGATACCAAGTAAACACCTTAGCCAGCGTGATACCTCTAGTAAACCTTTTGTTTGGATACCAAGTAAACACCTTAGCCAGCTTGATACCTCTAGTAAACCTTTTGTTTGGATACCAAGTAAACACCTTAGCCAGCGTGATACCTCTAGTAAACCTTTTGTTTGGATACCAAGTAAACACCTTAGCCAGCGTGATACCTCTAGTAAACCTTTTGTTTGGATACCAAGTAAACACCTTAGCCAGCGTGATACCTCTAGTAAACCTTTTGTTTGGATACCAAGTAAACACCTTAGCCAGCGTGATACCTCGAGTAAACCTTTTGTTTGGATACCAAGTAAACACCTTAGCCAGCATGATACCTCTAGTAAACCTTTAGTTTGGATACCAAGTAAACACCTTAGCCAGCATGATACCTCTAGTAAACCTTTTGTTTGGATACCAAGTAAACACCTTAGCCAGCGTGATACCTCTAGTAAACCTTTTGTTTGGATACCAAGTAAACACCTTAGCCAGCGTGATACCTCTAGTAAACCTTTTGTTTGGATACCAAGTAAACACCTTAGCCAGCGTGATACCTCTAGTAAACCTTTTGTTTGGATACCAAGTAAACACCTTAGCCAGCGTGATACCTCTAGTGAACCATTATTATGGAAACCAAGTAAACACCTTAGCCAGCGTGATACCTCTAGTAAACCTTTTGTTTGGATACCAAGTAAACACCTTAGCCAGCGTGATACCTCTAGTAAACCTTTTGTTTGGATACCAAGTAAACACCTTAGCCAGCGTGATACCTCTAGTAAACCTTTTGTTTGGATACCAAGTAAACACCTTAGCCAGCGTGATACCTCTAGTAAACCTTTTGTTTGGATACCAAGTAAACACCTTAGCCAGCGTGATACCTCGAGTAAACCTTTTGTTTGGATACCAAGTAAACACCTTAGCCAGCATGATACCTCTAGTAAACCTTTAGTTTGGATACCAAGTAAACACCTTAGCCAGCATGATACCTCTAGTAAACCTTTTGTTTGGATACCAAGTAAACACCTTAGCCAGCGTGATACCTCTAGTAAACCTTTTGTTTGGATACCAAGTAAACACCTTAGCCAGCGTGATACCTCTAGTAAACCTTTTGTTTGGATACCAAGTAAACACCTTAGCCAGCGTGATACCTCTAGTAAACCTTTTGTTTGGATACCAAGTAAACACCTTAGCCAGCATGATACCTCCAGTAAACCTTTTATTTGGATACCAAGTAAACACCTTAGCCAGCATGATACCTCTAGTAAACCTTTAGTTTGGATACGAAGTAAACACCTTAGCCAGCATGATACCTCGAGTAAACCTTTTGTTTGGATACCAAGTAAACACCTTAGCCAGCATGATACCTCTAGTAAACCCTTTGTTTGGATACCAAGTAAACATCTTAGTCAGCATGATACCTCGAGTAAACCTTTTGTTTGGATACCAAGTAAACACCTTAGCCAGCATGATACCTCTAGTAAACCTTTTGTTTGGATACCAAGTAAACACCTTAGCCAGCATGATACCTCTAGTAAACCTTTTGTTTGGATACCAAGTAAACACCTTAGCCAGCATGATACCTCTAGTAAACCTTTTGTTTGGATACCAAGTAAACACCTTAGCCAGCGTGATACCTCTAGTAAACCTTTTGTTTGGATACCAAGTAAACACCTTAGCCAGCGTGATACCTCTAGTAAACCTTTTGTTTGGATACCAAGTAAACACCTTAGCCAGCGTGATACCTCTAGTAAACCTTTTGTTTGGATACCAAGTAAACACCTTAGCCAGCATGATACCTCTAGTAAACCTTTTGTTTGGATACCAAGTAAACACCTTAGCCAGCGTGATACCTCGAGTAAACCTTTTGTTTGGATACCAAGTACAATTTGCATATTTGATTTGTTAATTCAAGTTTTGATGCCCTTTGCTTTTCTGAATATGGATACTTAATGGAGACTATTTTTTACAAGGTGTGTGGAGGGGGTTGCGGGGTTGTAAACGTATCACCAAGTTATGTTTCCTTATTCTATACTATTTGGAAATGTTCCCACTCCCCCAAAATAATAATTATAATAAAGAAATAGATAAATTTGAGTTCCACTTTTTTAAGTGTAAAGTTTGTAGCTTCTAAACAAATCTTCTCGATTGAAGTTAACTTTACATAATTATTTCTCAACAATCAGCAGATAATAAATGTCAAATATTCAAGTTTGTAAGACATGTTTCTTTATTGTCATGCATCTTAAATAGGCTTGGGTGTTTATTCGGTATCTGAGAAGTCACCGAAACGTACCGTATTTTGAAACAAAAAACCCGAAGGATTTTTACGTCACCAAAATACTTCCAAATTCGTTTCTTTCGTCTCCAGCTGAAGTCTGCATACAAATTATATTTCGAACTATTTTGTTCATAAAAAAATCATTATTTTTTGAGTGCCAGATTAAGACATTTCGCCGCCCAGAGCGGGGCAATATATCCTGACAATCGAGGCTTATTTTCACTGGTCCGCAGTCACTGAAAAACTAAGGGGCCGTCCATAAAGTACGTACGCACGAAATGCCGATTTTTTTGACCCCCTGTACGCATGGCATACGCAGTGGCTCCAACCCCCCTCCCCCTGTACGCATACGCATTCCATATCTCTTTTTGACTTCTTATTGACTACCTTATTCTAGCATCATTAAACGTCACAGTACACATGCTGTAGTAGTATGATTCGCATGTCGCATCCAAAGACTGAAATAAATCACAAAATGTTGACAGAAAACATTTTTATTAACGGACCTGGAAATGATTGAACAGTGATATATTTTAAACCAAAACAGCAGTCAGTGATGACATTTGAACCAAAAAATGGATACAAAATCCTGATACACTTTTTTGCAGAGTTTGCCCTTGACTTTTCATGAGTGGTTTATTGAGAGTGGTTTCATGAGTGGTTTATTGAGTGAATAACGCTTTTCACGAAAATGTGTTTGAACAAGAGGCAGTTGATATACAAGACGTAGATCTTTTTTTGTTTTTGTTTACCTGCAGTACATGTAATTGTGCCTATTCAGGCCGTTGGGAAAAAAAATAAAACTAGGTAGCAACAAGGATGATAACTTGAGTTCCTTAATACGTTGGGGTTGCTCTTGCTCCTATGGGGACTGTAGAGCCTCAGACACGTCACGATAGACGTGAGTCGGTTCGACGGGTGGGAAGATAAATTTACTTTTGGTTGGTGTGAAGGGTACTGTGTTATAACTGTTTTTCGATGCACAAAAGCTGGTCCTGGTAGTTATTTATATGAGATAGTACATTGATTTCATGATAATTCACTAAAAGCAAATTGTCGGTTTGCGTACGGTACGCATTGGCTTGGACCCCCCCCCCCCCCTGTACGCATGGTGTACGCAATGTCAACAACCCCCTCCCCCTTCGTGCGTACGTACTTTATGGACGGCCCCTAAAGGCTATCCGTTACGATCATGCAAGCCCCGATTTCGAGTCAAATAATTGGTATAGTCACGACGCCGTCCTGCCGGCCAGCCAGCCGATGAGGCTGTGCTGCCGTCTTGCCGGTCAGCCAGCCGGTGAGTCTGTGCTGTTGCCCTGTCGGTCATAGAGGCTGCATTGCTGGCAGGCAGGCTATCACTAATAGTGACGGCACGCGGGCCCACGTTATGTTTTGTTCATTGTTTGGACAAATTAGATGGAATACCGGTAATTGTTTTAATTATTATTAATTTTTTGTGCGTATAAAGTTCACGTTATGCCCTCTGCTAACAAGCAGTAACAAGGTTTTTTGATTTGTTTTTATAGGTCTATTCTTAAAACATGAAATTCACTGTAAAACTGAAAACCGTGTTTTTTCGCGACTGAAAGCCTGATAACGACTGGCGAAAATTGTCAACAGTTATGAACTAGCCTTTTCGTATATAGGACCTAGTTTATATAGGCTACATATTTGATGCTTCAAATATGTGGCAACAGTTCAAAAAGGATGTTCGAGGTGATCGCAATAAACACAGGACTTTCCATCGTCCGGTACCTCGACGGACATCGTCGTCAAGCTATCGGCGGCGAAAGCGGAGGTGGAGGAGGGTGGGAAAGGGTGGCACTTTCCCTCACTTCAGAAAAGGTCCTGATTTGCCTCCACTTTTGAATCAAAATAATATTTACATGAAGCATTGAGTATTTTTACCAGTGGAGTTAATGATTCTCTAAAACTAAATAAAACATTTTCTAAAACTGGCCACATTCTCCCCGCAAAAGGAAAATTTACCAATTTTTATCAATTAAAAATTTTATCAATTTAACAGGCTTATTTTACAATTTAGCCATAGTTATTTCTGCATAGATTTTCAACAGTTCACAATAATGTGTATTCATACTGAGTTCGCACCTGATTCCATTCCCAATATTCACGATATATTTTAGCCAAAACACTCTCAATTAAATATTAATTTTGGAGACATTCTGGTCCTTCTTAATAAAAAACCAAAAGGAAATTTTTTGTTTAAGATAAAGAGTTCATTTTCCAAAATGGACTCAATAAAATTACATTTTATAAGTTTAGCTCATAGCTCACAAATGATTACCCAGAGCTTCCTGAATGCAAACGCGGGCCCAGACCCCACGCAGTGACCTCGCTTCGCTCGCTGGCTCGCTGGCTTGGATTTGGTCCCCACTTTCAAAATCATTCCGCCGCCGTTGGACAGAATAGTATTAATTTGGCCCCCTGCCAGTACAGAATTTAAATAAATTTAATTCCAGCAATGGAGCTTCTTGTAACGCTAGTCTGGCTTGATGACTACGCCAGTAATAAAACAATCAATTCAACTGGTGATATAAATCATATGATACAATCAAAATGCTACAAGCGAGCTAGTTACCAAGGGCAACCATTACATCAATGATAAACAGAAAACCTTACAATAAAAGAGATATCACGATTGAATGATAAACATTATCAATCATAATGATACAACAAAACACTACGGTAAGCCCTTTTGCAATACAAATAATTTGGGTTGAATTTGAGATACAAATGTGCACAATAAATGTACCAATGCACAAAATGCCATGCCATTCTCCCATATGAACAGTTTTCATGTTTAGACATTTATCCATTCTCAGTCTTTAAAGTTGCCCTTTTTCAAGTTTATTTATACCGATATACAAAATGTACACAAAATGTTGAAATGCACAGAAAATCACGCCCTTCACCCACGTGATCACCAACCCGAACACACCCAATTTGTATTGCATTATGGGGCATCTAAGACAGACTAAACATAATGTAAAAGATATACAAGAATGGTATCAACCAGTTTGAACTGGAATGAACTAGACTCTGAATAAGAATAGTGGTCTAGTACCAAGACACCTTAATAATCAACCTGATACTCTTTTACAGACATAATTGAAACCCTATTCTCCCAATGAGGATACAATTCAGGAAACCATTAAGTACGTATCCTCATCATTCATGTGTTAATACTGGTTCTTCTAAGACTAAGTTAAAGGACGTGCAGCATTACAGGGGATGGGATTGCTCAAAATATTCGAAATCAGTTTCGTCCAAGTTTTAAATGATGAAATTAGGCCAAATAAGTCTCATATTTCTGGTCTCGGCACGCGTCGCCTCAGATCCGCTCATCAACATTTTTAATTTTCCTTTATTCCCCTACGAAACGATTTCCAATTGCAGCCAAAATTGCTAGATCGATTAGAATTCTGCCGTCTTATGTTTTTCACATAAGGGTATGAATGTTTGCCTCTCTTAGCCACCATACTTTGTATATGGGAAATTTGGTCCCCGCGTTTATATGTATCATGTATTTCCCTGTTGGCCAGAAACCAGAGACTATTTTTGGCCTGATGCTCAGTAAACTGTGCTGCAAGCCCCGTTTTCGAGTCAAATAGTAAAATTCGAGTCAACAAATTATAGTCATGACGTCGGTCAGCGTAATTTTCTGCCAGGACGAACGTGGGCATTTTTGGAAAAAATGTCTTAAAAAACCTTTTGTTATAAGACAAAAACATTTTTTTAATGCGAATTTCATAGAAATTGCTCATGTTCGTCTTGGAAAAATTACGCCGTCAGCCAGCCGGTGAGGCTGCGCTGCCGGCAGGCAAGGTACTGAGCTAGATGACTGAAATGTACTGACAGTGCGCGGGAACCGGTTTAATGTTTCGTTCATTGGTTTTGACAAATGGATGGAATTATTTTTGATTGTTTTATTATTTTGTGTGTGTGTTAAGTTCACATTATTATAATTAGGGTGAAATTAGCAGCAGGTTTTTAAAATTGTTTTTCTGTTCTTAAAAAAAAATCTCGGTAAAACCGAAAACCGTGTTTTTTCCACCTGAAAGCCTACAACGACTGGCGGAAATTGATCTCGCCCAACTCTGGCAAAATTGTCCTAACAGACTCTTCGTAAATAGGCCCTAGTTTATATAGGCTACATATTTCATGCTCCAAATAATTATGTGGCAACAGTGGGATGTTGTCAACTTTTCCAACACGATTTCAAAATTGTTTGAAATTTCTCAAAATTGGAGGTGGGTCTGGGGGACGGTTAGGACAGACCAACGTTTAGGGCGGTCATTGAAATTTAGTATCATCCTTCAAAATTTACACTTTAATTTTTATCTCATGCCCTAATGATTCTAGAGTGGATTATCATCCAATCAATTTAACTGTAGTTATTTCTGCATAGATTTTTAACCGTTCGTAATAATGTGAACTCATACTGTGCTCTCACCTGATTCCATTCCCCAATATTTGAAACAAATCCGAAATAATTGAACTATTCAATAAAACTAGTTTGTTTAAGTGTAAACAAATTATGGGAATAATAAACACCGTCAGCTAGGCCTTTGTGATGAATTTAAAAAACTTAAATTTAGCCATATTATTTCTGCATAGATTTTCAACAGTTCATAATAATGTGTATTCATACTGTGTTCGCACCTGATTCCATTCCCTATTTTCACGATAGATTTTAGCCAAATGTTTTTCCTGCTCATGTAACACTGTCAATTCAATATTCATTTTGGAAACATTCTGGTCCTTCTTAATTAAAAAACAACAGCTAATTTTGTGGTTAAGATCAAGAGATCATTTTCCAAAATTAACTCAATGAAAATTACACTGTATAAGTTTACATTGCTCACAAATGCTCACACAGAGCTTTCTGAGTGCAAAAGCGGGCCTCAGATCCCACGCCATATGAGTTCGCTTCAATCGCTGGTTCGCTGGTTTGGATTTGCATCTCCCCCACTTCGAAAATCAATTTGGCCCTTTGCCAATCTTCTCAGCTTCATTAAGCCTTACACAATATACATCAATCTGAATACGTCTGCATGGTATACAGTTCCCTTATTATAGCCATAATGGTTGTCACATCACCAGCAGTACAGATAATTAATTGTTAACTCCAGTAATGAGTTTTGTGAAGCGCTAGTCTTGCATGCTTGATATCTGTTAGCCAGTAATAAAACAATCAATTCAACTGTTGAAATAAATTATGCGATACAATCAAAATGCTATAAGCGAGCCGGATTACCAGGGCAATCATAGCGTTAATTGATAAACAGAAGACCTTGAATTGGCTGAGTGTGACAAAATGTGCACAAAATGCCAAGCCATTTTTCCAAGTGATAACCATCTGAACACAACCAATTTGTATTACATTATAAGGGCATCTACAACAGCCCAAAGACAATGCAAAAGACATAGAAATTGGTATCAACCAGTTTGAACTTGAATGAACTATAGACAGTGAATAAGAATAATGGTCTAGTACCAAAACACCTTTATAATTAGTCTGATACTCATATATGCATTCACAGTACATAACATCATGTGATACACACGTGTAGTCGTGTACAGTATGTGACCAGCCCGAATAACATAAATTTGCTTTGGTATATTACAACACTAAGTGCTTTCACTGACACTCGGAAAGCACTTAGCCTGCAATGCTTCATACATTACGTCAGTGTAAGGGCAAAATCATATCGAACTATGAGAATACTTTTAATACTCCATATAATTATGTTTAAATAATATGCATTATATTGCATCACAGAGCTTCCTGAGTCATTGGGCGGGCCCCGGACCCCACGCCATGATTACAAGCTCTGCTTCTTAATGGGTCCCTCTGCAGTATCACCCATGTCTTGTGCTTATTGTTTCCCTATTACATTGTGTTTATATGCGTGTAATATTTGTAATTAATTATGTTATTGATAAGTTCTGATACTGTGGAAATAAATGAGCCTGATGGGGGGGGGGGTAGGGGCTAATATGAAGGAGGCTAATTGGGTAAAGAGGGGGAGGGGCTAAAGGGAACAAACGCAGGGAGGCAGGTACATCAGCCCTAATTGGATTGAGCATTTTGGTATCCGAGAAGTCACCGAAATGTATTTTTGAAACAAAAATCCCGAAGGATGTTTACTTTACCAAAATACTACCAAATTCTGTTTTTAAAAGAACACCACGTTTCTTTCGTCTCCAGCTGAAGTCTGTATAAAAATTATTTTTCGAACTATTCTTTTTCATAAAAAATCATTATTTTTTGAGTGCCAGATTAAGACATTTCGCCGCCCAGAGCGGGGCAATATATCCTGACAATCGAGGCTTATTTTCACTGGTCCGCGGTCACTGAGAAACTAAAGGCTATCCGTTACGATCCTGCAAGCCCCAATTTCGAGTCAAATAATTGGTATAGTCATGACGCCGTCCTGCCGGCCAGCCAGCCGGTGAGGCTGTGCTGCCGTCTTGCCGGCCAGCCTGCCGGTGACGCTGTGCTGCCGTCTTGCCGGCCAGCCAGCCGGTGAGGCTGTGCTGCCGTCTTCCCGGCCAGCCTGCCGGTGAGGCTGTGCTGTCGCCCTGCCGGTCATAGAGGCTGCATTGCTGGCAGGCAGGTTACTGAGCTATGACTAATAGTGACGGCACGCCGGCCCACGTTATGTTTTGTTCATTGTTTTGACAAATTAGATGGAATAATTGTTTTAATTATTATTCATTTTGTGTGTGTATAAAGTTCACGTTATGCCCTCTGCTAACAAGCAGTAACAAGGTTTTTCGATTTGTTTTTATAGGCCTATTCTTAAAAATGAAATTCACTGTAAAACCGAAAACCGTGTTTTTTCGCGACTGGCGAAAATTGTCAACATTTTATAAACTAGACTCTTCGTATATAGGCTCTAGTTTATATAGGCTACATATTTCACGCTTCAAATATGTGGTAACATCGTCCGGTACCTCCACGGACATCGTCGTCGAGCCATCGGCGGAAGAAGCGGGGGTGGGGGACGGTGGGAAAGGGTGGCACTTTCCCCCAATTTAGAAAAGGTCCTGATTTGCCTCCACTTTTGAATCAAAATAATATTTACATGAATTATTGAGTATTTTTACCAGTGGAGTTATGATTCTCTAAAACTAAATAAAATATTCTCTAAAACTGGCCCAAGATTTCCTAAAATGTTCCAAAATGTTCCCAACACTATTCCAAAATGATTTGAAATTTCTCCAAACTTGACGTGGGTCTGGGGGACAGCAAGACACGCCAACGTTCAGGGGCGGTCATTGAAATTTAGAACCACCCTTCAAAATGTACACTTTAATTCTGCCCTGAAAAGGAAAATTTACAAATCAATTTAACAGGCTTATTTTACAATTTAGCCATAGTTATTTCTGTATAGATTTTCAACAGTCCATAATAATGTGTATTCATACTGTGCTCGCACCTGATTCCAAATGTTTTCCTGCTCATGTAACACTCTATTTATTCAATATTCATTTTGGAGACATGCTGGTCCTTCTTAAAAACAACAGCTAATTTTGTGTTTAAGATCAAGAGATCATTTTCCAAAATGAACTCAATTCTCCCCGCAAAAGAAAAATTTACCAATTTTTATCAATTCAAAAATTTATCAATTGAACAGGATTTTTTTTTTTTACAATTTAGCCATAGTTATTTGTGCATATATTTTCAACAGTTCACAATAATGTGTATTCATACTGTGTTCGCACCTGACTCCATTCCCCATTATTCATGATATATTTTATCCAAAACACTCTCAATTCAATATTCATTTTGGAGACATTCTGGTCCTTCTTAAAAAAAAAAAAAAGCTAATTTTTTGTTTAAGATCAAGAGATCATTTTCCAAAATGGACTCAATAAAATTACATTTTATAAGTTTAGCTCATAGCTCACAAATGACTACACAGAGCTTCCTGAATGCAAACGCGGGCCCCAGACCCCACGCAGTGAACTCGCTTCGCTCACTGGCTCGCTGGCTTGGATTTGGCACCCACTTTCAAAATCATTCCGCCGCCGTTGGACAGAATAGTATTTATTAATTTGGCCCCTTGCCAGTACAGAATGTAAATAATTTTTAATTCCAGTAATGGAGCTTCTTGTAACGCTAGTCTGGCTTGATGACTATGCCAGTAATAAAACAATCCATTCAACTGGTGATATAAATCATATGATACAATCAAAATGCTACAGGCGAGCCAGTTACCAAGGGCAACCATTACGTCAATTGATAAACAGAAGACCTTACAATAAAAGAGATATCAAAATTGAATGATAAACAATATCAATGATAACGATACAACAAAACACTACGGTAAGCCCTTTTGCAATACAAATATTTGGGTGGAATTTGATATACAAATGTATACAATAAATGTACCAATGCACAAATGCCATGCCATTCTCCCATGTGAACAGTTTTGATGTTTAGAAAGTTATCCATTCAGCCCTTTTTCGAGTTGATTGAGAACGATATACAAAATGTTGAAATGCACAGAAAACCACGCCCTTCACCCACGTGATCACCAACCTGAACACACCCAATTTGTATTGCATTATGGGGGCATCCAAGACAGACCAAACATAATGTAAAAGACATACAAGAGCTAGAATGAACTAGACACTGAATAAGAATAGTGGTCTAGTACCAACACACCTTAATAATCAGCCTGATACTCTTTTACAGACATAATTGAAACCCTATTCTCCCAATGAGGATACAATTCAGGAAACCATTAATTACGTATCCTCATCATTCATGTGTTAATACTGGTTCTTCTAAGACTACGTTACACAAATAAAGGACGTGCAGCATTGCAGGGGAGGGGATTGCTCAAAATATTCGAAATCAGTTTCGTCCAAGTTTTAAATGGGGATATTAGGCCAAAACCCTCGTTTTTGGTCTCCGCACGCGTCGTCTCAGACCCGCTCATCAACTTTTTTTTCTGCTGTGAAATGATGTCCAATTGCAGCCAAAATTGCTGGATCGATTGGAATTCTGCAGAGCTGTGTTTTAAACGACTTTTTCCACATAGGGATACGAACGTTTGCCCAGAAAAAAAGCGCATCACTGCACCGTTTTTGAAGCCGACCGATGACTAGAAACTGGAGACTATTTTGGCTTTATACTATGTGTTTGGTTTGCATGTGGCATACAAAATTGTAAAAGGCTGTCTGTTACAATCCTGCAAGCCCCGTTTTCGAGTCAAATAGGTCTATGATATAAGTCATGACGTCGGCCAGCGTAATTTTCTTCCAGGACGAACATGGGCATTTTTTGAAAATATTTCTTAACAAACCTTTTGTTGCAAGACAACAAGTTTTTTTTAAATGGGAATTTTATAGCAATTGCTCATGTTCGTCTTGGAAAAAATTACGCCGTTAGCCAGCCGGCCAGCTGGCCAGCCAGCCGGTGAGGCTGCGCTGCCGTCCAGCCGACCAGTGAGACTGCGCTGCCGGCAGGCAGGGTACTGAGCTAAATGACTCAAAATGTACTGACGGTGCGTGGGCACGGTTTTAATGTTTCGTTCATTGTTTTTGACAAATGGATTTTGACAAATATCGAGGCTCATTTTCACTGGTCCGCGGTCACTGAGAAACTAAAGGCTGTCCATTACGATCCTGCAAGCCCCGATTTCGAGTCAAATTATTGATACAGTCATGACGCCGGCCAGCCGGCCAGCCAGCCGGTGAGGCTGTGCTGCCGTCTTGCCGGCCAGCCAGCCGGTGAGGCTGCGCTGCCGTCCTGCCGGCCAGCCAGCCGGTGAGGCTGCGCTGCCGTCCTGCCGGTCATTGAGGCTGCGTTGCCGGCAGGCAGGGTACTGAGCTATGACTAATAGTGATGGTGCGCACGGGCAAATGAGATGGAATAATTGTTTTAATTATTATTTTTGTGTGTATAAAGTTCACATTATACCGGTACCCTCTGATAACAAGCAGTAACAAGGTTTTTGATTTGTTTTTATATTCTTAAAAAAAGAAAAAACGGTAAAACTGAAAACCGAAAATTTCATTTTATAAGTTTAGCTCATAGCTCACAAATGACTACCCAGAGTTTCCTGAATGCAAACGGGGGCAGTAGTAGCATAGAATGGGGGAGGGGGGGGGGGACTAAACCATTCCCCCCCCCCCCCATTTTTTTTGTATTTATTTATTATTTTTTTTAAATTATGGTTTCGGGGATTTCCCGGAAATCCCCGAAACCACTCTTTCTCTTAGAAAAAAACTTAAATAAAAAAATGAGAAAAATAAAATCTAGTATTATAGTATAAGAAAACGATGGCTAAATATTTTATCGAGGTGGACATTAGCAGATGATTATGCGCGCGATAAAAGACTATTTTTGGTGCTGGACAGCAGGACTCACAAAGTTAATAAACGGTCTTGGTACAACGCCGTAAAAATATATATAAAACGACATACACCAACGCCGTTGTATAAATTAAAAAAGGCGGAGGTAGTAGAGCGAGTAGAAGCTGAAAATATTCCTTTATTGGAACGTGGCAGCGGGAGAAGAGGGCGGTTCGTCAAAAAATAATTTACGCACCGAAGAAGAAGAGTTAGTTTTTGACGAACCACCCATCAACGGTGGAATTTATTTACGAGAACGAAAAATAACCGTACCGCTCAATCATAGCAACGAAAAAGATATAAACGTATTTTTCGCCGCGGCAAAGCCAAAGATTGTAGACAAGTTAACATTAGACTCGGAGGAATTTGGAGGGATAAAGTTTATGATATATTTAACGATTCAATTGCACAAAGAAAAACTGGATGGTACGATCGATTATGAGTTTCCATCGTTTCATAATAAACGCTACATCGTTTTACTCGATCCGAACGATGTGGAGGTGATTGAAGAAGTATTAAATACAGCTTTTGTGGAAATTAACAAGGCTATAGAAAAGTGGACGCACAATGGTTCTGGATGGATCATCGATCGTGTTGAAACGATGAGAATTACAATCGCTCGATATCAACCTTTGAGAGGCGGCTCTTATATAGAACTACCGAAATATATAAAAGACAAAAAAACGTGCATTAACGTTAAAAACAAGGACGATAATTGTTTGCGATGGGCGTTGCGTAGTGCTCTTTTTCCCGCGCGTCATCATTCAGATGTTCTAGCTACGATATAAATACGAATGACGGTTTAAATTTTGATGGAATTAATGCTCCAACTCCAATCAGTCAGATCAAAAAAGTAGAGAAACAAAACAAGTTGGCTATAAACGTTTTCGGTTACGAAAAATGTGATGAAGCAAGTAACAAAAAAACAATCACAGTTTATAAACTTAGCGATCAACCCGCGAGTATAAAACGTATTAATTTAATCTACAAAGAAGCTGAAACGTACTACGAGTTTAAGGATTTTGTTTTTTCAATTAGAGGACATCCCGAGTTGGGGACTCGTCGTATAAATTTAAAAATTCAAAAGGAAAAGGAAGCTAAATTGCACTACGTTTGGTGGATTAAGGATTTTAACCGTTTAAATTTTGATCAAACGAAGCATAAAGAACTCTGGAGTCTGTTACGATATAAAAGTTACAAGTTACAATTTGACGTGATTGAGTTTTTTTAAATAAAAACTAAATAGTTATTATTAAATGGCGAGTATTTACGGTCCTAGTCGTAAGAACAACGAGCCAATTTCTTTTTAAAATAATAACAATCCGTTTATTTATGAACATCATGGACATATTCAGCCGAGTGAAATTCAACAAACGATACCGTTGATAATTTTATTCGAAAAACTTAGCATTTAACTCGAGTGGGAGGGAGCTTTTAGTCTGCCCCTTTTCACGTTCGATAAAACGCCGATATACTGTTCAATTTATGTGAAATTTATGAAGGTTGATGGCCTTTATTCACACTCGACAACGCGCGACTTTGTAGCCGACGTTGTTCATATACCTTCTCCCGCTCGAGATAATAAATTTTCTTTTAACGACGAATCGCAGGATTTAGAATTCGAAATTTGCTTTAAAACGGAAGAAAGCGGTAGCGCCTACGCAAAGTTTTTTGGTGCTGTAAACACGGGAATCTGTTTCGATATAAAAATTTAAAAGTTTGCCGTTGGTTTAGCGGTAGCGACTACGTCAAAATAATAAAAATTATAATCTTTTATTATTAATAGAATAATGACGGATGCATTAGCGGCTACGCCACCAACCGAAACAACAAGAATTTATCCAACCTTACCAGTTATATACGCTTCGGGTAATGTAGATGTGAATGCGTTTCGTTTACAAAAAATCAACGACATCCAAAAAGAAATTTCCGTAGAGAGAAATGAGCGTGAGAAATCGTATAAAAAATACAATAAAATCATACAAACTTGTTCTATCGTAGAAACAATAGCCGAATGCGGCGCTGTCGGAGCCGGATCCATTGGAATTGCCAGTTTAGCTAGCGTTATAGCGGCGCCGGTCGGATTAGTTCTAGAAGGAATCGCCATCGGGTTAGGCGGCATGGCGATGGCGATAAGATACGCTAAATACAAGCTCGATAAAAAAGCAAAGACACATAACGAAATAAGAGTTTTAGCCGAGAGTAAACTCAACACTATTAACAGTCACGTTTCAAAAGCGATCGAAGACAGTCGTATAAGCCAAGAAGAATTTGTTTTAATCAACGAGCGAAACAAATACTCACAAATGAAAGAAAACATTCGAACGAGATTTACTCCTAAAGACGCTCCGCCGGATGTTAAAGCCATCGTCGAAAAAGAAAAAAAAGACCTTATAGAAAAACTTTTAAATTCAAAGTAAACTTTTCTATAGAAAAATCTTATAGCAGTAGCGCCTTTGGCAACAATCAACCAGTTTTAATTGAAAGACCGCCTGCGTATAATTCAAATTTTGCCAAAGGCGCTACTGCATAAGATTTTATTTTGCCAAAGGCGCTATTGCTATCGACTCTTTCATGACGAGATTAAAATTTCTTTTTGTTTTCGCTTCAACGCGATAGAAAAATGATTTTTTTTTCTATAATCTATGTATTTCGTGCATAAATTAGACTTTGTTTTAGGACCGCGCAAACACCCTACACGGACCGATATATATTTTCCTCGTTGAATACGCCACTGATGTAACAAACAAAACTTGCCTCCCGCTACGCTTGGTTGATTACACCTGTTAAATGAACCCATTAATAACCATTCGCATGTAATAATAGTTTTAGGCGGTAATTTATCTAAATTTATCATAACCGCCATAAAATAATCCAATCTAGTCAGTTTACCGTTTTTTTCCGGTGGGTTCACCTAACTCGATCTTATTTCTTTCTACAAACTTTTTGAGTTGCGCTTTGCTCGCGTTGTTTGCTTTGCTCTTTGAATTGTAGTTAGCCATCGTTTTCTTATACTATAAGACTAGATTTTATTTTTCTCATTTTTTGATTTAAGTTTTTTCTATATCTTGTTTATTTAAATAAAAAAGAAGAAGTAGGAAGTAGGAAGTTGCCGAAAGGTAAACAAAACATGGAAGTACCACTGGTTTTCTCAACCACCTATAATCCGTTCGTTAACCACAACGATGTGAATCAAGCAGTAAACAAACACTGGCCGCTGATACAACAAAACCCACAACTCTCGGAAATATTTCCGAAACAACTCTTTGTTGCATTCAGAAAGGCCTTAATATTTTACTTTCCTTATTACAGGAACAAATCACATAAAAACAACGAACTCTCTCACTCAAACAACACGGACACATTACAACTGTTTGGAAAGAACATCAATTCAATGTCCTATCTAAAAAATAAGACAGGAGACCACCAGGCTCATTAATTTGAACCATTACATGCAACTGATGATTGCCGAGTAAGGCATGAAAGCTTAGCTATTGCTACTAAAGGATCTGAAAAAATATCCTGTCTCTTCTACACGTTTCCCCAATTTGACCAATCGGTCATTATTGGTACGTTCAAACTAAAAAGCCTACTATTCCCACAAAACTCATTGTCAAATGGACAAACCTTGGAAATAGTCAAATACGGATTCACTGTATTTCAATGTGTATGACAAATGCATCTTGGAAAACAAAAACAAAAAGTCAACAAAGATGTAGTGTCACTGAATGGGTTTGCACCATCATTATTTACTACTATTACTAATTTAAATATTTATTTAAGAGAAAGAGTGGTTTTGGGGATTTCCGGGAAATCCCCGAAACCATAAATTAAAAAATAAATAAATAAATAAAAAATTGGGGGGGGGGAATGGTTTAGCCCCCCCACTTCTATACTACTCGGGCCCCGGACCCCACGCAGTGAGCTCACTTCGCTCACTGGGTCGCTGCCTTGCATTTGGCCCCCACTTTCAAAATCATTCCGCCGCCGTTGGACAGAATAGTATTAATTTGGCCCCTTGCCAGTACAGAATGTAAATAATTTTTAATTCCAGCAATGGAGGTTCTTGAAATACTAGTCTGGCTTGATGACAATGTCAGTAATAACACGATCAATTCAACTGGTGATATAAATCATATGATATAATTAAAATGCTACAAGCGAGCCAGTTACCAAGGGCAACCATTACATCAATTGATAAACAGAAGACCTTACAATAATTGAATGATAAACAGTATCAATCATAATGACACAACAAAACACTACGGTAAGCCCTTTTGCAATACAAATATTTGGGTTGAATTTGAGATACAAATGTGTACAGTTAATGTACCAATGCACAAAATGCCATGCCATTCTCCCATGTGAACAATTCTGATGTTAGAAAATTTATCCATTCAGTCCTTAAAGTTGCCCTTTTTCAAGTTGGTTGAGAACAATATACAAAATGTACACAAAATGTTCAAATTCACAGAAACCACGACTTTCACCCACGTGATCACCAACCTGAACACACCCAATTTATATTACATTATGAGGGCATCTAAGACAGATGAAACATAATGTAAAAGACATACAAGAATGGTATCATGCAGTTTGAACGGGAATGAACTAGACACTGAATAAGAATAATGGTAAAAATTCCTGATTTGCTTAAATTTCCTTAAATTTTCTAAGATTTTCCAACACTATTCCAAAATTATTAGAAATTTCTCAAAATTTGAGGTGGGTCTGGGGGACGGTAAGGACAGGCCAACATTTAGGGCTGACATTAAAATTTAGAATCATCCTTCAACATTTACACAAAAGGAAATTTACAAAAATTGGCAGGAGCTCAAATCCTTGAGGATATATTTTTTATCACACGCCCTAATGATTCTAGAGGGCGTTACCATCCAATCAATAGTTAAGATCAAGAGATCATTTTCCAAAATGAATTCAATAAAATTACACTCTATAAGATTACATAGCTCATCACAAATGCTCACATATAGCTTCCTGAATGCAAAAGCGTCGGGCCGCGGACCCACGCTAAGAGTTCGCTTCGCTCGCTAGTTGGCTGGTTTGGATCTGCCTCCCCCCTCCACTTTCAAAATCATTCCGCCGCCGTGAACTGAATAGTAATAATTTGGCCCCTTTGCCAATCTTCTCAGCTTCATTAAGCCTGACAAAATATACAGCAATCTGAATCCGTCTACATAATACACAGTTCCCTTATTATTATAGCCATAATGGTTGTCACATCACCAGCAGTACAAATAATTAATTGTCAACTCCAGTAATGAGCTTCCTGGAGTGCTAGTCTTGCTTGATGACTGTTAGTAATGAAATAATCCATTCAACTGTTTATATAAATCATATGATTCAATCAAAATGTAAAGTGAGCCAGTTACCAAGGGAAGCCAATACATCAATTGATAAACAGAAATATAATTTTGCCCTACACCGACGTGTGTATACACTGCATACTCAGTGCTGTCCAAGTGTCTGTGAAAAAAATTCACAGGCGAGTCGGGTGGGACTCGACCCCACAACTTCGTGCTTTAGTGCAGACGTCATCACCGCTCGACCGCCGATATTGCCCGATGACAATTGGCTGGCTAGAATCCTATATATCGCAGAACCCGCTGCTAAGGAGCCCATGTTTACAAGCTCTGCTTCTTCTTATGCAATATCAGTAGAGATTATCTCTATTATACTGTAGAGATTAGTGGGTACCAGCAGTATGGTATGTGGAGAGGCACGTCCCTATGTACCACAGTCACAGTGAGGGGGAGGTGGTGGGGACATGTATGCTAAGGAGCCCATGTTTACAAACTCTGTTTCTTCTTATGCAATATCACCATATCTTGTGCTCTTTTTTACTTCATTTACTTCCATTTTTACTTCCGTTGTGTCTATACGTGTAATATTTGTAATTAATGATGTTATTGAAATAAATGAACCTTGAACCTTGAACCTTGAGTCTTGGGGGATGGTAAAGGCGTTAATATGAAGGAGGCTAATTGGGTAAAGAGTGGGGGGTGCTAAAGGGAGCAAACGCAGGGAGGCAGGTACATCAGCCGCAACCTCCCTGGATCCAACATGATAAATATTGGATTGAGCATTTTAGTCGAGACTAAAGGCACGTCACAAGAACAAATTCAATCACGGAGTCCCAAGGGTCGATTCCTCCACCGATTACCAAGTGTCCATTCCATCACCGAATATCAAGTGTCGATTCCTGTGTCACAGTCCCAAGCAAGGGTCGACACTTGTGACAATGGTCGAGTCCGATTCCTAGTCATTGTACAATGTACATTAAAACTCAATCTGACTTGGGTCCGAGACACAAAAATGAAACAGAGCTCTGTACACGGATACATTTACAACATATTTTCTCCATGCAGGAATACATGAAACATGCTACAATGTGATACTAACTGGCTCCAACTCATCTGCTGTTATTTCAACGACGACTTTTGAACCGCTCGAAATTTCAGAAAGAGGGATCGATATCTACTGCTGGAATGTCATAGCGTCCTATGGGATGTTGATCAGAGCACTGTGTCAGTACAACGTCACTGAGCCATCTGATTATAGGTTAGAGCTGAACACAAACCACTTCACAAGAGATTTAGGTTATTATTTCTCAACTCCGCTTCCAGCTGATATCCTTTCTCCTAATAACTCACTACAAATGATCATCTACAACTACTACGACTGGTTTTATTACGATGATGTTCAGGGTCTTTCAATGACATGTAATTTGACTGTAGTTCCCGATGGCGGCTTGGGTACGTATTAATATTAAAAATGAAGTGTACAACATTGGTAAAAATGTATGTCAATATATCAATACTTAAATATAAAGAATCAAGAAAGATGTACAGAAACCAACTTGTGGATATTTAGCTCAAACATATAATTTTGTCATTAACTAAAACTTATTACAAATTTGTAACTTCTCAAAAATAACAGCATGTCGGACAGAATAATTTAGTAGGATGTTTGGTACCGTCACTAACTTCACATCAATGTTTAGATTATTATTGAGTAATTGTGTAATCGGGTACACTCCCTTCAAATGTATTAAATTTCCGTGCTGTCCGTGAGCTTATAATGTATTTTATGCGAGATTTAACCAAGACGTTTTTTATGCAAGAAGTTTTTCTAACCGTTCGTTGTTTGCGGAATTTTATAATATATTGCCTTGTTTTACAGGAGACATTTGTGGTCAAACCAACATCAACATAACCCAACCAGTTCCCTTCACTCTCAACATACCTTCATTTCGGGTGTTTGAATGCCGTTGGTTTGTTACAAGCCCCTTGGACACATTCATCTACGTAGATGTTGTCCATGTCAGTATTTCAAATCTTCAGAAGTTATCATTTGAGTGGGTGATTGATAGTAATGGTAACGATACAACTTTTATTGATGAATTCACGTTGGACACGACACCGCCCAACGGAACGTCCTTCTACTTCAGCGGGAACAACATTACAATATCATTTTCATCCCCCCATTTTCATCCGCCCTCATTGAGAATGATCTTACGATCTGAGGATGATGAAGGTAACAACTGAATCATAATGTTATCCAGACCATAACGTTAGACCAACAATTGTCACCGAATCATAATGGAAAACTTAAATTGGTTCATCATGTAATCCGGAACATTTATGTTATATAATAATGTATATTAAATGTTTCCAAGAATAATATGCACAATGTTATCCAGACTATTGCGTCTACCAAAAGTGGTTCTAAATGTTAACATTAAATATATTCAAATTGTGATATGATTCGTAATTAAAATAATTCGTAATTAATATAATTCACGTTTATATATTATTTCAGGTCAGTTTCTCCCTATAAATCTACTTTGTGTACAACCACGTAAAAGGCTTGTGTCCCGTTGTGTGGTCCCCGCTACTGCCGTTACCCAGGTTGTTTGCATCTGACCGGGGCTTGATACCTGGCTACTCGGCAGATATGGTTTGGCCTCTGACCTGGCTCCATAGAGCAATAGATAATTGGCATAAGTGGACCGCCCACCAACATAGGGGCTGGTTAGCTCAGTTGGTAGAGTACTCGTACGGTATTCAAGAGGTCGCGGGTTCGAGTCCAGCATCAGCCAGTTTTCTTTGCTCTAAAATCACACCCAGATCATAAAGTTGCAACTGAGTAAAACTGGAATCAAATAAAATCACAAGGAAAACTTCTTAGGTACATAAATAAAGTCTTTTGGGTGAACTAAGAAAAGTTTACTTGAGCAGGATTTGAACTAGTTACCCACAGATTACCAGCGCTCTACCAATTGAGCTGTCAGCCATAGCCCTATTGATCATTATCGAAATCTGAGTAAACGAATAATTACAAAGATTGCCTTGATATGCTGTAAACCTTTGTTTTTTAGGTGTGTGTAATGATGAGCAGATACTCTGTAAGCCGGATAGAAAGTGTCTACCAATAAGAGCTGCTTGCAATTACGCCTTGGATTGCTCAGATTACACGGATGAAATAAGCTGTGGTGAGTGGCAACATTTATGTTTTACTAGTTGTTTTCTTAATAATTTTAGTTTTACCCATAAACACCCGTATTCTCTAAAGTCACTAGCTGTTGGGGTATCCACTGGACGTTTTGGAGAACTCCACCACTCAATCACTTTTGTCTTATTTCTTTATACATATTTATACATAGTTTTTGTATATTGTATTGAGTGTTTGGAAAATAATATAAACTGAACTAAAATGAACAATTAATGATAGACATCTCTTTTACCTGAAAACAATTATTTTTGCCTTTCTTTAATCTTTCTATCTTTCCTAACTATCTTCCTGTGATTTCTCTTCTGCATCCGTCTACATTTTTCTTTTTGGTTAGTGGCAACATTTTCCAAGCACCATAATTACCAGTAATGATTCAAGAACACTTTATTAAACATTTATTTAACCACATTATTACATGATAAATATATCACCTTTTAAATAGTATCATCACGAACTCTATTGCACCCGCTTCACCAGCCTAATCCCTGCAGCAGAATCCATTTCAGCACTACTTAAGCATCATCACCCACCAAAATCCAGCATTTTCCTGAAGACGGTCAGAGCACACTGACCGAAACGTCAAGAGAGATTATTACTTGGTGTTACTGCAAACCTATGCTATAATTATCACATAATGCATGATAAATATATCACTATTTCAATAGTAGTGTTAACGTTCTTTGAATAATGAAGCTGTGTTACTTCCTCTGATTTGTTGCCCAGACATATGCGGTACTTCAAATAATCATCTGCGATTTGGAGAAGCGCTTTCAATTCTGGGAGAATCTACCCGACAACCAGACGGAAATCGCAAATCTCACTTTGCCGTGTTTTCGGGAACATCAGCATCGTTTCCGAGTACTAATGTCTCTTTAATCGACCATCGGCATTTCGTGTGTGTTTGGAAATTCACTGAGCCGCCAGGAAGTCGAATCCGAATAGAGATTCGTGAATTTTCCAATCATAATTATATTTTGAAAGTTGGAAATGGATTCGATCCTTCTGACGGAGAGCCGATTGCAGTATTGGACGAGGATTTACAGTTCGCGATGAAGGTGATGTCTGTTGATTTGGGAGTCTGGATAGTGCTGGAATCGAAGTCGTCGTACGGATTATTTTATAAACTAAGAATTGTACTGACGGTTTATAAGATAACTGGTAAGTTTTATTCATGTTTTATATTATTGATTATTTAAGTACATAACTGCTTTACATCTGAATTACAATAATATTACAGTTAAATGGCCTATGAAATTATAACGTTTTAACTGAAACCTTAAACAAAATTAGTAAAAGAGAAAAGAAAGAAAAAAAATTAAAAAAACATTTGCGTTGTTTATATTGCCGAGTTCTTTTGAAGGATTGGCTGAACTCGAAATCCTTGGTGTTCAAAGAAAACCTAAACTAAATCTCTCACCTGGAAGAATTTTACAATAAGAGCTATATCATAGGAGCTTATGACTAGGGCTGTATTGAATTGATTCACAAAGTTTTTCTTTTCTATGTTATTCTATAAAATAATTTTGAATCTAAATGGCTTTAATTTGAATTTTTGATTTTCTTGATCATAATTTAAGAGTGTGATGACGATCAGTATGTATGCCCATCTGGTCTTCAATGCCTTCATACATCGTCTATCTGTGACGGCCGACGAGACTGCGACGCTTACGAGGATGAATTAGGGTGTGGTAAGGAAAACTACAGGAGTGTCAATGAGTTGTATATAAAATCTTCCAAATTATTCCTTGGAGGCGGGCAATATTTGTAATAGCCAGTCATCTAAATATTTTATGTTTTTTAATTTTTTTAATTTTTATTTATTTATTTATTTATTTTTATCAATGAAGACTTTAAAGACCCAGACTGAGTGTTTTAATGATCGTATCTGTCTCTTTCTTGGTCTAAAACAAACATCGTTTTTATTTCCTGTAGGTGAGTGTAGTAAACACTATTACGCATGCGCACCAGGAGACTGTATCCCAAGGTACCAGCTATGTAATGGGCAGAATGACTGCAGGGACTACTCGGACGAGATTTTGTGCTGTTAGTATAAGGATCAAACTGTGACCCAAGGTTTTGTTGGTGTCAAACTTTGTTCAGGTTAAACATTACACTTAATGTCAGACATAGGCTATCAAATAAATGCAGCTTACTGGTTTATATTTCTTGAATATCCTTTATAAAAAGGAAATGTGTAAACCAGCAAAGAGAAGTTAATTTGAATAAGCTACATCGTTGCATTTTATTCAAAGGTCTCTCAGTCAATATCATAATTATCCAAATCGATGGGTCAACTCACTTTATAAAAAAAACGAAGTCTAAAAATTGCAATGGCAAAACAAAACACTTAGTACGCCAATGTAAACTGGAGACACTGTCCATATCTATTTCAGCTATGGACAGGCTGTGGGAGTACCACTCAATTTATTTCATTGATTGGAGTAGGCGTAATGAGGACAACACCGTAAATGTGTTTTACATGATACAAATTATGTTTACACACTGTAAATATGACACCCTTAAAGTAACTTGTGGCATTATGGGCAAGTATGAACGACATTTTATTCATCTGTCTAAATTAAGACGTCGCTTTTACAAACAATTAGTTTCATATAATACCAACAGTACATGTAATTACCATCCTGTTAGACTGGTTTATCTAAGTAACGATGTTCAACTAAACTTCTATCCCTCTATATTTCCTAACTATCTTCCTCTGACTTCTCTTCTGCATCTGCCTGCATTTTCTTTTGGGTTAGTTGCAACGTTTTCCAAACACCATAATTACCAGTAATGATTCGAGAACACTTTATGAAACATTTATTTAATCACATTATTACATGATAAATATACCACCTTTTCAATAGTAGTGTTACATCAACGTTCTTTGAATAATGAATCTATGTTACTTCCTCTGATTTGTTGCCCAGACATATGCGGTACTTCAAATAATCATCTGCGATTTGGAGAAGCGCTTACAATTCTGGGAGAATCTACCCGACAAGCAAACGGAAATCGCATAAATTACTTTGCTGTTTATTCCGGAACGTCACTGTCGTTTCCGAATACTGATGATGTTTATTCAATCAAGCAATTGAATAATTTGCCTATCGTGTGTGTTTGGAAATTCACTGAGCCGCCGGGAAGTCGAATCCGAATAGAGATTCTTGAATTTTTCAGTTATAGTTATATTTTGAAAGCTGGAAATGGATTCGATTCTTCTGACGGAGAGCCGATTGCAGTATTGGACGAGGATTTGAAGTACGTGATGGAGGTGTTGTCTGTTGATTCGGGAGTCTGGATAGTGCTGGAATCGAAGTCGCCGTACGCATCATTGTATAAACTAAGAATTGTATTGACGGTTTATAACATGACTGGTAGGTTTTATTCGTGTTTTATATTATTGATTTTAAATAACTGCTTTACAGCTGAATTACAATAATATTACAGTTAAATGGCCTATGAAATTATAACGTTTTAACTGAAACCTTAAACAAAATTAGTAAAAGAGAAAAAAAATTAAAACAATAAAAAAAAACATTTGCGTTGTTTATATTGCCGAGTTCTTTTGAAGGATTGGCTGAACTCGAAATCCTTGGTGTTCAAAGAAAACCTAAACTAAATGTCTCACCTGGAAGAATTTTACAATAAGAGCTATATCATAGGATCTTAAGATTAGGGCTGTATTGAATTGATTCACAATGTTTTTCTTTTCTATGTTATTCGATAAAATAATTTTGAATCTAAATGGATTTAATTTGAATTTTTGATTTTCTTGATCATAATTTAAGAGTGTGATGACGATCAGTTTGTATGCCCATCTGGTCTTCAATGCCTTAATACATCGTCTATCTGTGACGGCCGACGAGACTGCGACGCTTACGAGGATGAATTAGGGTGTGGTAAGGAAAACTACAGGAGTGTCAATGAGTTGTATATAAAATCTTCCAAATTATTCCTTGGAGGCGGGCAATATTTGTAATAGCCAGTCATCTAAATATTTTATGTTTTTTAATTTTTTTAATTTTTATTTATTTATTTATTTATTTTTATCAATGAAGACTTTAAAGACCCAGACTGAGTGTTTTAATGATCGTATCTGTCTCTTTCTTGGTCTAAAACAAACATCGTTTTTATTTCCTGTAGGTAACTGTAGTAAACACTATTACGCATGCGCATCAGGAGACTGTATCCCAAGGTACCAGCTATGTAACGGACAGAATGACTGTGGAGACTTCTTAGACGAGTTTTTGTGCGGTTAGTATAAGGATCAAACTGGGACCCAAGGTTTTGTTGGTGTCAAACTTTGTTCAGGTTAAACATTAGACTTAATGTCAGACATAGACTATCAAATAAATTAAGCTTACTGGTTTATATTTCTTGAATATCCTTTAAAAAAACGGAAATGTGTAAACCAGCAAAGAGAAGTTAATTTGAATAAGCTATATCGTTGCATTTTATTCAAAGGTCTCTCAGTCAATATCATAATTATCCAAATCGATGGGTCAACTCACTTTATAAAAAAACGAAGTCTAAAAATTGCAACGGCAAAACAAAACACTTAGTACGCCAATGTAAACTGGAGACACTGACCATATCTATTTCAGCTATAGACAGGCTGTGGGAGTACCACTCAATTTATTTCATTGATTGAAGTAGGCGTAATGAGGACACACCGTAAATGTGTTTTACATGATACAAATTATGTTTACACACTGTAAATATGAGATCCTTAAAGTAACTTGTGGCATTCTGGGCAAGTATGAACGACATTTTATTCATCTGTCTAAATTAAGACGTCGCTTTTACAAACAATTATTGCAGAGTTCCGTTAATAGTTCGCTAAACTCGAGATCCATGGTGCTCAAAGAAATTATGTGAAAACCTAAACTCCGTCCGAGTTGTATTATTATTATAATTATTAGGTAAAACTTGTAGCTTTGCATGGTGAGGAGGATAAGTAACACTAATTGCGGTGACACCATGTGAAATTCTCAATTGAGTAGTAATTAGTTCTGAAAAGAACAGGAAGCACTACTCGACGTTTCGATCAGTGTGCTCTGACGATCAGAGCACACTGATCGAAACGTCAAGTTGTACCTCCAGAATTGATTTGCAATGTATTTCTTTTCTCTATTATTCGATAAAATAATTCCGAATCTAAATGGCTTTAATTTTATTTTTTTATTTTCTTGGTCATAATTTAAGAGTGTGATGACGATCAGTTTGTATGCCTATCTAGTCTTCAATGCCTTAATACATCGTCTATCTACCCATAAGCTTTTTTGCGTGACGTCATGTTGTCGCATCAGTTTCTCGTCTGTTTGGCTTTAGGGTATTAAATTTGTTGTTATGGCTTATTTTCCAGGCTTTTGCGGAAATGAGTTAATTCGAATAAACTCCAGTGCTCCATATTCACTTGAGCAAATCGACAAGGGCCTGTCGTGCATGTGGGTCATAACCTCTGACCCCGGGTTCAGGGTGCAGTTGGAGTTCATTGACCGCCCTAGTTGCGGCATTACCATCGGTGAGGGTGCAATAGAGGCCATGACCATCATCAAGAAGATTGACCATTTCGACGAGTCTTTCCAATCATTTATATCGTTGAGTGGCCCGTCAACATGGATATGGAAAGATGGGTGTAATCAGTTTATGTTTGAGGCTAACACTACCAGGATCGACATACGTCAGTACACTGTAATTGGTAGGTACTAGCTCTGTGTAATGTGCTGTCATTATTGTTATTTTTGAGCTGTTTCAAGAAGGGCCAGCATCATCTAAATAAAATCAGACACCATTTAAATCACCAATCAATTAATAATTAATAATAATAATAATAATAATAATAATGTATGGACTTATATAGCGCACGTATCCACCAACTAAGTGGTGCTCAAGGCGCATTCTTTTACGTGCATTACACAACACACGGGACCTACGGCTTTACGTCCCATCCGAAGGACGAAGCAATTATGGTTAAGTACCTTGCTCAAGGACACAAGTGTCACGACCGGGTCTCGAACCCACACCCTGCTGCTGTTGGCAACACCAGAACTTGAATTCGGTGCGCTAGACCGCTCGGCCACGACACTCCACAGATATGAACAAGAGTATGGGTAACGTTCTCGTGGATACGTCTCAAAAATATAAATGTAAACGGAACGAAAATTGCAACAAAGCTCAAACAAGTACTTAAAACAATAGTATAACAAAAATTAAAATTAAAAGGTTACTATGAGCGCAAATAATTCGTCCCTAATTTGCCATAGTGACCAATCCCGAATTAAGTTGGCATAGTGACCAATGCGGTATTGGTCACTTTGCCAAAGTACAAAAATAGTAAGTTAGAGCATTCGTCATTTGAATGCATGCTCTATCTCCAAAACTATAAGGAATACATGCATGTGGATTAGATACAATGGTAGGTCTCTTCCTGAATGTACTAATGGGCGGGAAAACTTAAAATTGAAAAAGTTGGATTGGTCACTATGGCAAATTAGGGACGAAATACATGCTAGCATTTTGGTTTCGATTACTTGTTCAATTTCCACATTAGCCCAAATGATACAAATTGTAATTGGATTTTAAGAAATATTTATTTGAATATAAGATAAGGCAAAGGCTGTCGATATTTTCTGACCACCAGTATGTGCACAAAATGAATTTTCCTGCATCTCTGGACCAAGATGTCTTAATGAAACAGCCGTCTGCAACGGGTGGGGAGACTGCCCTGAGAAAGAGGATGAATTCGGCTGTGGTGAGGGTTCATGAATATTCATTTCTTTAAAATGTTCTGATGCTATCCTGAGCGCTATTTCATAGAGTCGCTAAGCAGCCGATTTTTTGCTTACTGTACGTTTTTCATTTCATAGCGCTGCTAACCGTTAAGCATAGAGAAAGGCACGCTAACTTGCCAGCTGTTATTGCTAGCAAATGAGTGACGCAACAATAAAAATCCAATGTGAATGTGCACGCCCCACTCTGAATTTTCTGTAATGCTAACCTGTGAAATACGCTTATGCTTAAGCACATTTTTCTGCTATAGTTAGCACGAAAGTTTGCTTACCGTAAGTGTAGTCCAAATAAGGACTCCGTCTCTGTATACACCGTAGTACACGAAGGTGAAAGTCCGACCTGGGCTAACCGTAAGCAACGCTATGAAACTAGGCCCTGTTCGTAAGTCGATACGTATACGCCCACGCATTCGTAGTACGCGCAGTCGCGCATTCTTTTCGCTATTTCCGGTCCAAAGATGGCGTACATACTGTTGTGTATTTACATGTACGGAATTCCCAAGCCTGAGCATTGTAAATCCTTAAAGAAAAGATTCAAAAGAGTGGTTAATGCTTTTCCAATAGGATACTGATGATCGTTAGAGCCAGCACTTACAAAGTGGGCGTGGATGGAGGATAGAGAGCCGAAGTATTTTTATGTTTTATTATTTTTTTATATTTATTGGTTTGTTGCTTCAATTATCGCAGCCAAAAACGCTGAATTACAGAGTGATAAATACAATTAATACAATATACAAATTGGAATGAAAATATTAAATATCAATATACAAAAATACGGTACATATCTATATAAACTTATTTTCTTTTTATTAAATGTTAAATAAAAAAAACTCCAACATAGAAGAAATGATAAAAACACAAGCGGAATAATGAACGTGTACGTTTCAATGACTGCCTGATCGAAAGCAAACATTCTAAGAGGGGATATGTTTATATTTACTTTAGAGGTTGACGGAGTTGATACATAGTGTACATTACCCAATCATTTTAATAAGGAAATCTATGCCAACATTTAATTCATTGTTGAAGTAACATTGTATTATAGCCCTCTATAAAAATATTTTCTCTTCTCAATATCAGGAGATTGTACAGAAAGTGAATATTCTTGTCGTTCTGGGACAGGCTGCGTCTTGAAATCTTCCGTGTGTGATGGCATAAATAACTGCAATGATATTTCTGATGAATTTGATTGCGGTAAATATTCAGCTATATATATACATTATTTTGTTGACGGTTAATGATTTTCATTTACATTTTTGCAGCAATTGTTTTTACAACACATTATAACAAAAAAGTTCATTATTGTAAGACGAATAGCGTCATAACACTTTAAATCAAAAGGCAACTTAGAACGGAATATAATTGATAAATTTCCCTTTTTATAATTTGTTAATTAAGTTTTTATTATTGTTTTCATGTTTACTTCTAATTTTGTTTTGTTCATAACCGTGCTTTAATAACCCAAAACGTAGTAATTCAAACGGAAAAAAACATTGCGCTCATTATTTGTTAATTTTTGTTTTTTAAATGTATATTATTTATTTTAATTACCGAATTTTCATGGTGAATAATATGCTACAAATGATGTATGTTGTTGATCAAAAACAAATTGGTGACCTATGTCCATATTGAAGAAGGGCCCTTCAGCATGTCAGAGTTTGCGAAAGCCAAGCGATGTTCTATACATGTGCAATCAATCCCATAATTATGAACAGGCAAATACCAGAGAAGCGGTCCTTACTGAACATAACTCCAATACCAAATCAAATCTAAACCAAACAGATAACTATAGGGGAATACGTTTGATATCAGTCATTGCCACACTTTACAAAAAAATGATCCTGAATAGAATCAGACCTGCTATCGACCCACACCTGCATGAGAACCAAAATGGCTCCAGAGAGAAGAGGTCGACTTTATCCATATATTAGCCCTATGGAGGGTCATCGAGGGAGTAAAGAAGAACAAAATCCCTGCAGTCATAACAATACTCAGACTTTCGTTATGGGTCGGCCTCTCCTCCTTCTTCCTAGTCTTGTGCAAGACCGTTATTATGCGGATCCTGGTTACACGATCCCGCGCCAGTCCTAAATCACCCACCGTAGCTGGCGCTATACAATTTTTTACGATCAAGGCCGCTAATAACACTGGAAGGGGGGTGGCGCGGCGCGCGGTGGACAAGAATGAATGGCGCCCGCAGCGGCGATTGGTTTATCAAATCACAGCGGATCGGCGCGGCGCGCGTATACGTATAAAATCACGAGTAACGTCTTGCACCAAGACTACCTTCTTCCCTGCGGGTTCCACCACAACACCTGGTTGGCGAGTCTTGAGGAGGGGGGCGTGGCCGTGCAACATGGTCCAGCTGTTCACGCGCCGCTTGCAGATCTCACTGGATACTGGAGTTTGCTTCGACCGCTCTCTGAATTCCTTGTTGATGATGAGTCACTCCGCTTTATGCTCAGGATCTTCCGAAGGCATCTTATGTCGAAGGTGTCACACTAGTTCTAAAATACTTCGTGACAATGCGTATCTCCTTATGGACGACAAAATAAATAAGACACGATGTAAACAATTCTTTAACTTAGAACAATTATATTAAACTTTAATTTAACATTACTATTTACAATTATTTACAAGAAACACTGAATTCGACTAAACATTTGGCTGGATGGGTGTGTCTTACAAGTCTGTGAAATATTGGCCAGATAATAAAGTAATATTTCACCAGAACAAATCAAACCATAAGCGGAGTATTTATGTGAAACGTATTAGTCTACAGATAATTAAATTCCTCCCAATGGCATTTACACAAACAAAATCCTGCGGTTCCTTAAATCATACCAGTACCCTAAAATATGAGATGCTCTACATATTGGTCAATAATTATTGTATGCCACCAGTAACTCTGGCTTCAAGCGTCCCCGGGTGTCTCTGTGGAAATGCTGCTGCTTAAGTAGACTGCTGGAGGATCATCCCATGAATGGATGCTGGAGGATTAGTTCGTTGAGGCGCGCAGGCGGGAACTGTTGAGACTAGGATCCTAGGGGTTGGAGGAGAGGATTGTGTGCTCACTGAACTGAATCAGTTATTAACAAGCACAGGGGGAAGGAGGGTGGTTGACTTAGGATATAGGAGATCCCTCAGTCTGGGGTGGGTTATGGACTTTGGATATAGAAGATCCTTCAGTCTGTAGTATTGGTCGCCAAATGTCGCTGATGAAAAAGCCGATGTCCTGTGGCACAGTGTCGTGTTTGACGATCTCGATGGCCTCTCTGATGCGTCTGGGGTACCATGCGTCGATGGGTGTGATGAGTTGGGCTGCCTGCCAGTCGATTTGGTGGTCCTTGATGTGCGAGTGAGTTCAGTGAGCACACACTCCTCTCCCCCAACCCCATAGGATCCTAGTCTCAACAGTTCCCGCCTGCGCCTCAACGAACTAATCCTCCAGCATCCATTCATGGGATGATCTTCCAGCAGTCTACTTAAGCAGCAGCATTTCCAGAGTCCGGCATTCACCTGAGGACGATAAGAGCATACTGATCGAAACGTCGAGTTGTACCTCCAGTTCTTTTCAGAACTAGTTACTACTCAATTGAGATTCCACATGGTGTCACCGCAATTAGTCTTACTTATCTTACCTACATGGACAAGCTGCGCAGGGACACAGGCTTAAGTACAACAAATGAGCTATTAACCTGCATGAAAGACAGGGCAATTTGGAGTCTTATATCTCGTAACATCGTGCCCTAGGACTCGACACCCTTCGACGTAGAAGAAGGTGACCTAGTAGATCTTTAACACATCATATCCCTCTTTTTTCTTCAATGCAAATTCATATAACCAATACTCTGTTCCCTTTTATGTTTTGATAATTAGCGTTATACTTGCGTATGCAGGGAATCTTACAAACATGACCGCGGCATGATAAAGGTCTGTATATATTTGTATACTTTTTATTTCAAGGACTGTGTAGAAATGGTCTGGCCGTAATCAACGGTGATGATACAACAATTATTTCAACACCACACTGGCCGCTATCGTATCCTGCAAGCACCCAGTGTCAGTGGCTGGTGGTGGCAGAAGTGGGATACCATGTGGTCATTACTTTCATTGAGTTTGATCTGGGACGAGGCTACGATTATCTGAGTATTGGAAACGGACGCATGTTTCAGAATCCATATTTGACCCTTACAGGGTAAGTTTTGCTGTTTTTAAGTGTTTTACAGCAATATACGAACAATTTACATGTTTGCAATAATGTTGTTTAATACATGTATATATGATTGTTTTTCAGAGTTCAGTATCCACTGAAAACCGCCTCGACACAAAACGAACTGTTTATGATTTTCAGATCAGATGACTTTATACAGACAAAAGGATTCAATCTTGAGGTTAACCAGATATTGGAAGGTAACATTTGTTTGTGGATTTGTTTACTACAACAAATATTTAAAGATAAAACATTACTATTTCATTAAATGAAATAAATTAAAATTTTAATTTTAATATAAAACTGATGATGTTATCAATCTTCTCAAGAAATAATTTTGTCTCAGAGGCAGTTATTTTTAAGAACCGCGAAATCATTGTCAATATCTTGATAGGAAAGATAATGAATAAGGACTCGTCGGAGGGTTTTTAAATTGTTGCAGTTAGCTGCGGAGAGGATGAAGTAGCGTGTAACACATCTAATCTCATCTGCGTCCAACATAACCCGTCTGGAAGAAGTCTACATTTCTGCTTTCTGTCAGGTTTGTTTATCAAGATGTAGACAGAGATATATATCAAACAGGCGCGCCGCCAAAATGGTAGGGGAGCGAGGATGATAACACACTAAAAATAGGGCTACATTTTTAGGAGGTAACCAATTTTACACTTCCTGAAAGCTAATTTCCCGATGTCTGCAAGAAAACGTGACTGGTGCTCAACAGATCTTTTAAACTGGGCGCCCTCTATTGACAAATTATTGTTTGACCACATACCTTGAGCAAAAGACACTTGCCTCAAAAACAAAATGGAAGCATTTTATATGTGCATGTAAATACGTTGCTCAGTTGATATCCATCAACCGACTTTCATGCAATATTTGTCCTTTTTAAAGATAAAGGTCGTACGCTATTTACATGGTCTGGATTGATCTTAAATATTGAATAAAATTCATTTTGTTTCAGGATTATGCGAAGATACAATCTATTTGGGAAAAAACGATACGTTCGATCTGACGTCTCCCCTCTACCCATCGAACTATCCACCAAACGTTGGATGCTGGTGGCAAGTCTACCTTTCTTTCAGATCCATTGTTTGTAATATATCCATCGAAGTGGTATCTTTCCTAACGGAGACAGAGCGCGACTTGGTAAATATCAATTCGTACGGCCAGGAAAATAAGTCGTTTGTGTTGGACGGAGCGACAAAAGTGCGTTCAATATTATTGGAGGCTTACGAGGTTGGTGTTTCATTTACTGGTGATTCGACTGAGCAGTATAGTGGTTTTCATCTCAGATTGACACACGTTGATTACGAGGGTAAGTTATATCTTATTTGAATGAAAATGTACTCAAATACCATTAAATAAGGAATCAAGCATAACATCTTGTATTGGGAAAGATGGATTTCCAGTATGTCAGATTACTAAAATTGTGTTTTGGATTTAATAACTCATTAATAGTGACAATAAACCCAACATAAATGTTAATTTGATGTTTTATAATATGCTGCCTTTCAATATGCATTCACTAACGCGGAAAATCAATTGGACAAATGTGATTTAGGCTGAGGGGTTTTCAATAATAGATAGGAAAAATTCCGACAATTTAGCTTTCTTTTGAAGAACTCTTCTTTGTACGGATCTGTTCGTGATTTGTGATCGACCCTTGGTGTTTGATAAGTAACATCTACCGGTCGAAGAATTCTGGAGATTAGTTGTCCCCATGCCTGATAGGGTAACAATTAGCCCAAATGTGGACTCTGTATACACTGAAGGTGAAAGTCTAACCTGGGCTAGGGTAACAACCTCTATTTTGTGTACAGATACAAATCATTGTTTCAACGGTCTGGACTGCGGTGACGGTTTATGCTTACAAGACAGCGCCAGATGTGATGGGTTTAAAGATTGTCAAGGAAACGCAATAGACGAACAGGGTTGCGGTAAGACGCCATGTTTGGGGGATTTAATTTAAAGTCCTATGCTCGTCGATTAAATTTCCAGATCTATTTTATTTCCAGATCATACACTTCCGTACGTTCAGTCCGGGTCACATGGTTGTTGTAAATCATATTATCTCAATTCGGTTATACTTTTTTTACCGGATTGGAACCCATTTTTCAAATAATGAACATCAATAATTGGTCCTGTCCAATCGGAAAACTCTTTTTGTCACCAAAAACGTCCGCCACATTTGGAATTTTTAGGATGCTGGTGTATCATGATTATGTGTTTGTAGCGCCCTCTGCCGGGAAACTCTTTGTTGTGAAAAACAACTGTTTTGCCATGTTTGGGATTTTATGGATGTTTGTATCTTGATTTGAACAATGATCATAACAGTGAGTCACAAACGGAAAACCCTTATGGTGACAATTACATATTCTGTTTGTAGCGCCCTCTGCCGGTTGATCAATTTTAAAATTTCTTTCTTTCGTCCTTATTTACACTAGCGGGATGCCGCGCTTCGCGCGGCACCCGCTAGGTGTGGGTGATGTGTGGTATTAAATGTTGCGGGTTTTGTGCCGACTTCTTTGCTGGTTTATGTAATGTAATATGGGGTAACGGGGTCTAATTTGCAGGGGGCACTCAAGGGTCATCATTTTCTAGAATGAGCTTGGTGATTGGTTAATTTTTGAGCGGGGGGGGGGGCATGTAAAAAGTCAAAGTGACATAACACAACAGCGCCCTCGGGTTTGTAACATGGTAGGACAGTGAATATTGAATAAATAAATGTACTGAAAAGAAATACATGTACACAGAAAACGGGTATCCTAGTATTTTCGTACAGTTCAGACACAGATATGTGCACAAAATGTCTCTTTTGGAAATTGATTGCATGGCCCCTTCAAGTCATGAAAAAGGGGAAATAAATATGAATAATATTAAATTTGCAGATGAAATCTGCACTGTTTCCTGAGGCCCCCACCCCTTAATATAAAATAGGACGCAGTTTGAGTTTAAATTGTTGCCCATGGCGCTGTAGGTTTTAAAACCTTTTAAAATATTCAAAATTGGGAGAAAAGATTCCCAAAATTGTTTTGTGTGAGAAATGTCCTGAAACCTAAGTGCATAAGCTGTTGTGATTGTCCAGATCTGAAATCGTTTTATATTACCTCAAAGTTGAAAGACTGATGGTATCTACACTGGCAATCAGAAATCATTTTGGGTTTTTCTAACAGTTCAAGTTCTACTTCTATGTATGTAAAATCAAAGGTCAGAGTCCCTATTTCATCGGTTGAAAATTAGTTTCACAAATCAGCAAGCTGAGGAATACAGAACTGCTATAAAAATATATATTATAACATAGGGCCTATATTATAATATATCTTATAATATATATTATATGAATCTGGGACTGAGAAATAATTTAAATTGTGTTAAACTTTACTGTGAAAATGCAGTGAACTCTCCAAAAAGACATGAATCTGGGACTGAGAAATAATTCACATTGTGTTAAGAAATTATTTGAAAGTGCACTGAACTCTCCATAGACTTTGTACACAATCGAGGACATGGCGTCTGGATACTACAGGCTTTCAAAAGTATTACATGGGTACTGAGGTTAATTGATGTTTGGTATTTATTATCAAATATCAAACAACAAAAAGGGTTTTGTAAATAATGATCATGTTGATTAAAATTGTTTATTGATGTTTGGAGATAGCTGTGATAATCGTAGCTCTTGGTCACGTCCCTAAGACCTAGGACTAAAAGAGCTACGCGAAATAAATGCATCAACAAAGAGTCGAGTCGACACACCGACGTCATTACCGACCAATCAGGAGGTCCGTCTGAAACAGAGAATCAGACATTTCGCAACGCGGCAGTTCGGTACTGTTCGTGGTATGTGGCACCCGGCCTCCTCGACCAACGCTCACCGAAAGCCGCGGAGTAACCCAACCAATGTTGTTCATGTTGATTAAAAATGTTTACGGATGTTTGGTATTTTATTGTTTTATTATCAAACAACAAAAACAACAAACATTCCAAACGTGTGTTGTAAATGTTGATGAAAATTGTCTTTTGAGCACAAAGGTCACGTGTAGGTACGGAGTTCATTGATGAAAAATAAGACCAATCAGGGGGTCCGTCTGAAACAGCCAACCAGACATCTCGAACCACAGCAGTCAGGGAGTGTTCGCCTCATCTGGCACCCCGCCCGACCCTCGATCACCGAGGATAGCCGCGAAGTCACCCGACCAAGCTTAACGATCATTGCGGGTGTCCGGCTGCCGTTGCACGCAATCCACGCAATCGCGGGTAGACGTCGGAACACCAACAACGCAGACGCCAACCCACGGGTACCCCGAAATTGACCCCAGGACGCATCAATTCAGCAGGGTGCGGGCGCCAGTTGACGCGAAACATGGCGGCGCCCTGAAAGAAACATGGCGGCGCCCTGAAAAAAACATGGCGGCGCCCTGAAACAAAGATGGCGGCGCCCCGTGTTTGCACTAACAAAGATGGCGACTTAACGATCATTATAGTATAGATAGACAATATCTCTTGTCCTGCGTTTTATCACTGTAAGAAATCCAATGACTGTAAGTATCTATCTAAGCTTTGTGACGGACATGAAGACTGCCCTCAAGGAGATGACGAGAAGGAATGCGGTAAGTCTATGTTTCACCTCTTGAGGGCGCTCATTCACTTACTACCGCCATAAACTCAACCTCGTCCCCATGGCTGGGTTTACCTCGTGTTCACTACTAGAACATGGTGGCAAACAGGATTTCTGCAATGCTGATTGGTTATATATAACAAACAAATATGCAAAACCAGTTTAAGTACGTTTCTAGGAAATAAAATATTTAATTTGTTTATTCATAGTAATATTAAGCCTATTGTTATATTTTGTTTAACCCTATCAGGTGTGGAGGGCACAATGTGCCCCTTTTGACATTTTAAAAAATAATTTCTCCAGAACGCTATATCTATCCAAGCTGAAATTTCCTGACTGTTCCTCACTATTCTTTGAGACCCCCTCACGCAAAAAAACAATGGTAACAGGCGGTCCTGGTTGCCGTTTATTTTGAACAGGTCCAACTGAATTTCCACTTTTTTGTTAAAAATACTAAAAATTTGATTGCCTCATAATAATAATAATAATAATAATAATAATAATAATAACAATAAAGATTTGTAGCGCGCACATATCCACCCTGCTGGGCGCTCAAGGCGCGGAAACAAAGAAAAAACATGAATACAAACAATATACAATGATAGCATAGGGAGAAAATTGTACTGAGATACATGTACCCACAATGCAATCACAAATATACATCATCTTTGAAGAATTGTGACATAAGATGAGTTTTAAGCATCGTTTTAAATCTAGTTATACTATGACAAGTTTGAGTTTAGTTGGAAGATGATTCCAGAGTCTCGGAGCCGCGACAGAAAAAGACCTATCACCCCAGTTCCGTTTTGAAGTTGGTTCCTTGAGGAGTGACATGTTGCTGGAGCGCAAATTGCGTGATGAGGTGTAGACTTTAAGCAGTTCAGAAATATAAATTGGAGCAATACTATTAAAAGATTTGTGAACAATTAGCATAAGTTTAAAAACAATTCTCTGTGAAACAGGAAGCCAGTGCAGTCCTTTCAAGATTGGCGTGATATGGCATGACTTTCTGGACAAAGTTACAACACGAGCTGCTGTGTTTTGTATGTGCTGAAGACGAGATATTTGATTCTGCGGGAGACCGTAAATGAGAGCATTCCCGTTATCGAGCCGTGATGTGACAAACGCATGTATAATTTGTTCAGCAGCACTTTTATTCAAGTATTTTCTTATTCGGCTAATATTTCTTATATGAAATGATGATATGCGAACAATGTTGGAGATATGAGGTTTTAAAGTCATTGTCGAGTCAAATATAACACCCAAATTACGTGCTTGTGATGAGGGGGTTATCTGCGGTGTCACCAATTGTAATAAATGGAAGATAAACTTTAGATAATTGCTGACGTGATCCAAATAGAACAAATTCTGTTTTTTCGTCATTCGATTTCAAGAAGTTTTGCCTCATCCAACTACGAATCTCTTGAATACATTTCTCCAGTGTTGTAATGCAGGAATTGGCAGGTTCTTGAGAAGATTTAAAGGTAATGTAAAGCTGCGTGTCATCAGCGTAAACATGGTAATTTAAATTATACTTCAAAATGATATCACGAACTGGAAAGGTATCAACAGTAAACCACTGTGGGTGTACTTTGGGGTACAGAGTAGTCAAGGGCTGTGTCATGTATTCCAAGATGAGATTGAAGGCGGGAGAGAAGGATTTTGTGATCGACTGTGTCAAAAGCGGCGCTTAAGTCTAACAAAACTACTGCAGTGATTTTTCCATCATCCATGGCAGATACAATGTCATTGTTGACGCGGAGAAGAGCAGTTTCCGTTCCATGAAATGGTTTGTAGGCTGATTGAAATGTGTCCGACAGGTTATTAGCACGAACATGGTCAGAGATCCGTGATGAAACAACTCACTCGATTGTTTTTTCAAGGTACTCTAAATTCGCTACCGGTCGGTAATTCTTGAAAACTTTCTTGTCCAAATTGGGTTTCTTCAGGAGTGGTTTAACATGAGCAACCTTCTGGCTATCAGGGAAACAACCAGAAGAAAGAGATCTGTTTACAATAATTGTGATATACTTAGCAAACACATCAATATTTTGTTTTATTAGCGAAGTTGGTACTGAATCAAGTTTACATGATTTTGATGGCGATTTCATGATGAGTTTCTTGATCTCCGTAACACTAGTAGGCTCAAACATAGACAGTCTACAACGTGGATCCTTGCGTGGCGGTGTTTGTGATAGAATGGCAGGTACTGGGGGAAAAGAACGATGGATATTCTCAATCTTTGTGACAAAAAAGTTTGAAAATGCATTTTCAAGGTCCTGATCGGAGTGTGTAGATGGAAGACTGGAGTTTTGGGTTTATGAAGCAGCTTTTCAACAATGTTAAATAGTTTTTTCTGATCGCCAGAGCTCTCTTCCACAAGAGATGAGTAGTGAGCTATTTTTGACTGGTTAATCATGTTCTTCACAATATCACGTTGGTTACAGTATTCTTGCCGATGTACTCCAAGTTTCCCATTGTCACACCATTTTCCTTGCAGCACGAATATCATCATTGAACCAGGGGGATTCAGATTGTAGTTTAACAGTTCGAGTTTTTTGCGGAGCATGATCGTCCAAGATGTTACGGACAGTAGATTCAAATAGTTTGACACAAGAATCCAGCTCACCATCTTCAAGGTTTACATTTTCCAGTTGAGATTCAATATCATGACATAAATCTTGGATATTTACATTTTTCCAGTGGCGAGTAGTTACAGAAATGGTAGGTATGGGAGGTTTTTTAAAGGTTCATATATGCCATGATTGCATAATGATCAGATAAGCCGGGATGGATAGTTATATTTTAGATGAAAGGTGAAGTATTTTCACGCGTTATCATGAGGTCAAGACAGTGACCATATCGATGAGTGGGTGCTGTGATGTGCTGGATAAGTCCATGAGCAGCGAGCAGATCTTTAAACTGATTTGCGTAATTGTTTGAAGTGATGTCCATATGAATGTTAAAATCGCCGGTTAAAATAATGTCAGATGGGTGCAAGAGATAATCCACAAATAATTTCTCAGATTCCTGGCCTCATTCGATAGATCGTGTCAAACCGTGTCTACGAAGTTTCATGAAGAATACAGAAAATACATAGAGGGGCCACAATGAGTCCCCTCACCGATGTCTAAAACCAAAAGAATGCGAATACTTGATAGGGTTAAAACGTCAAATGTTTTTATGATTCATTATATTCAGAATAAAGAATGTCAAATTATGACATAATAGCTTATAAATTATAATATCTACATTCAGTGCGTCGAAAGTCGGTTGGCCTAGTCCCGGCCTCCCTACTGTGTATCAGTAGCCGTGTATCAGACTCATGAACTTATTTAAATAGCCAAGTGTTTTTGGATATGGAAATCGTCCCGAAGTTCCGGGGGAGAGAGCAGTGGGATCGAGAAATATCGATACAGCCTGGTGACGAGGTTGCAATAAGTTCATCTCTGGCAACAAGTTCAAGCATGCGAATATGAAAATTTGGTCCAAACTGTCTGAGACTTATTCAAGATTTAATAAGGTTCCCTGTTAGGTGCCCTGCTTTCCCAAAATTAAGAATGTTATCTCTTACAAAGTTTCAACAGTGAAATAAACTTAAACAAGAAGTTCTTTAATCGCTAAGGTAGGCTTTTTTGTTTTTCTTCCATACACATGTATGAAAACAAGCTGAGGATGGTCTAATATAGGCTGGCACCTTAAACGTGCCCAGAATTAGTGTTATGATAAATGCCACGAGTCAGGGAATCTGACAAATATGGCAGCAGCATGGTTAAGACATAGTTTTCTGTTTCTTAATACAGATCGGCGGTGCCCCAATGAATGTAGTTGCCAATACGATGATGACAGCAATCTAAATGTGATTTGTAAGAACGGTTGGAACGAGACAACTGTTTCAAACATCGTCAAGATCACGAAGAGGCTGTAAGTACAACTTAATATTTATTTATTGTGGAGTAATAAAGATAAAGTTATTAAACTTACGTCATGTATGCTATTTTAAGTCGATTCGATTTTTCAGTTCACATACTCGTCTCGAAAACCCAAATAATGACTTATTGTTGGTCAAACTTTTCAAAAAGTAACGTTTTTTCTGACCCCTTCAAGAAAACTAGCATTTAACATTTTGTAGCCAGCGACATCATAATTTTTTAACAGCAATACTGTTAAAAAATATTCAAATTTATTCGCTAGATAAATGTCATTTCTCAGCCTGTATGTATGTATGTCTGTATTCTTAGGCATTGAACACAATATTGCTTTTATAGATACTAATTTCACATAAATATTTACATTGCCAAACTTTAAAGTCTCAATGTTTGAAATATTGAATTGATTTCAATATAAATGCAAGCGTATGAGTCTCCATCATAATGATATTGTTGTCAATGCTTAGTACACTTTCAGGATCAGGAGCAAATATCAGTGTCCTCAATGCTGGTCTATTCAAAGGATTCCTGTTACTTAATGCACTGTAAGTTTATAATACCGTTTCTAACGAGAATTATTGAATTAAAGCCCCTTTACACTATGTCAGAGGTGATATTATGTTAGTACAGTTAATTATGTCATTTTACAAATGGTTTAAACCTGAAGTGAATTTCATGAGGGATATGATAACATAAAGCGGGCAATGTCCCCCTCTAGATCTGACAATGCTTTTCATTTTACAACAATTTTAAATATACTGCATGGTGGCACTTTCTAATCATTTTATAATTAAAGCGATGTATACATTGTTATCACCCCAGGTACAGTGTATTTTTCATTTGATAATAATACATAAAGTTTCAGATATCTACGCATCTATTTTTGCTTACTTTTCCTGCTTGTTTAACATAGGTCTTTGGCTGGTAATGAAATCAATCAACTACGTCCTGGGACCTTCGTCGGTCTTAGCAACCTAACATTTTTGTAAGTAAAACAAATACAAAAGGACCCGGATTACATTATAATATAACGTTATGGTCATAATTACAATAAGAGCCAGTTATCAATTTAACACTCAAAATTATGCACCCAAAGAATACTATTGTATTGCATTTCGAAATGTAAAAAGTGAACACCATCATAATGTACTTAAATATTCATCTCGAAGAATTAAATATGTGATCTTTAAGACGATCAGAGTATTATACTGATCGAAATGTTGGGTTTTCAAAGTATCGGTTCTTCTCAAAACCAACACACATTATTACAACTACATAAAGATATTT